>CM059213.1:8933371-10133371 GCA_030347435.1 Clarias fuscus | reverse complement strand
TAATTGAGGATGCAGGACAGCCACCCAGTAATGCATTACAGTAGTCCAGTCTGGAGGTCATGAATGCATGAACCAGCTTTTCTGCATCAGATACAGATAAAATGTTCCTTAGCTTGGCAATATTTCTAAGGTGGAAAAAGGATGTTTTTGTGATGTTGGAGATATGATTTTCAAAGGATAAGTTACTCTCTAATATTACACCCAGGTCTTTCACTGTCGAGCTGGTGGTAACAGTGCATCCTTCTAAACGCAGGCTGAATTGTGAGAGCTGGTGTGAACTGGTTTTTGGGCCAATAAGTAATACCTCTGTCTTATCTGAATTTAGTAAAAGAAAATTATCGGTCATCCAATCTTTTATATCTTGAATACACTCAGTTAGTCTAGACAATTTGGGTATTTCATCTGTTTTTGTGGAAATGTATAACTGAGTATCATCAGCATAACAATGGAAACTAATCCCATGTCTTCTAATGATGTTACCCAAGGGAAGCATGTATATTGAGAACAGCAGAGGTCCTAAAACTGACCCTTGTGGCACCCCATATTTCACTGGCATTACACCAGACTGTTCTCCATTCAGATCTACAAAATGGAATCGATCAGACAGGTAGGATCTAAACCATTTTAAAGCCTGTCCCTGAATACCAATGTGATTTTGTAAGCGATCTATGAGAATATCATGATCTATAGTGTCGAATGCAGCACTAAGATCAAGTAAGACAAGAATTGAGATACAGCCTTGGTCAGAAGCTAAAAACAAGTCATTTGCAATTTTAACTAGTGCAGTTTCTGTACTATGATGGGGCCTGAAACCTGACTGAAATTCCTCGAGGATATCGTTTTCCTGCAAGAATGTGCATATTTGGACTGATACTATCTTTTCTAATATCTTTGATATAAACGGAAGGTTTGAAATTGGTCTGTAATTTATTATATCATTTGGGTCTAAATTAGATTTTTTAAGAAGAGGCTTAATAACTGCCAACTTGTATCTAATGTACCCTTATTTATAGAATTGCACCAGTAAAATAACATTTTAAAAGGGTGTATTTTTGATTAGACTCTTACATTCAGGGTTGGCAAATTCAAAATTCATTAGCTACTCCAGTGGAAAGCTGAACTTCCCACGTGCTTTCTAGTCCTCTGATTTGCTTGGCTGGAAATCTAAACCACTCAGCTAGCATAGTATAAAAATGTATGATGAGGTAGATATGACTAAATTAATTCCTTTACATGACATTATTATCTAAGTCATTTTGTTTGGTTTCATTGTTTTTATATCCGTCTGTGTTCCTGAATCTGAAAAGATATATTATCTGTTTAAACTAAGAATAATTTACTGTCATCTGTTCTGCCATCGTGCCTCAGCTGATGTGTGTAGTGCAGCAGGTGGTGGGATTTGAAAGTGTGCACAATATTTACAGCACCAACATTATGGTAGCAGAATTGCCCATACTCTCTAGGTGACAAGGATAGCATACTTTCTTTCTTGTCAGTTTACACAGTATGACACTAGCCAGTCGCCTGTGTCTTTGAGTTTAAGTATGTGGAAGAAGTCAGATAGTGCTTTTATCTTTAAGTGTATTGCACTGGCAAGTAACCAATTGTTTTCTTATTCCGGGTTGTTAAGCGTAGTTTGTTGACTGAATAAAACAGTAAAAAAGAAATCTGCTCATTTTGGGCACCAAGTATATTGATTTGCTCACTCCTGACATCTTTTTGTACATTTATGAACAGATCTGTACAGTACATCTTTTCTGCCAGAGAGCTCTTTCAGCTGCTCAGCTGTATGCTTAAACTGAATTCTAACCCTTTTTGTTCAGTTGCTCTGTCAAATGGCTAAATGCAAAATGTTGACCTCATGAGCTCTGTGGTGAAAACTATAAACCTATTTTTAACTGTTAGACACTCCACTATTCCTGTGTACTGTAAGCATGAGTTTATGTTTCTCTCGTTCTCTCTGTAAAAGCACTGGAGAAAATGAAGGGCTCAATTACACCATCACATTAGCGCTGTCAGAAAAGGGGAGCATCCTGGAGAGAAGACGTCGTAGGCTGGATCTGTCATCTCTACCCACTTACTGTCGTTCCTGTTTTCTTTTCCTCCGAGTCCGTTTTTGGCTAAAGAGACCTTAACGATGTTGACGCGAATCAATACCGATAATCCGTTTGACCTTGCCGAAGACAGGGGAGAGACAAATTGAGCTGTTTTGAGGTAATTTGATTAATGACTGGATGGAGGACAGAAGCATAATTGGGTTGTGAAGAAGTGGTGAAGTGATGAAGTGAGGATCGGAATAGAATTGTGGAGAATGTTTTGTATATAGTCATTATTAGTTTCTATTCATTAGTTCAGGCAGAAGTAATTTGAGTAAAGTTTATATCACCTGGTCAAACTAACCTAATTTTAGGTTCTATGCCTTCACTTTTCACCTATTACTTCCAAAATGTAACCTCATCATCCTTCTAGCCAAAATGGACATTTGTGCCAATTTCGAATAAATTGCCTCATCGCTTTCCTGAGAAATAGCTTGGAGGAATGAATTTGAGGTCACAGTGATCTTCATCTTTGACCAGCAAACTGTACTCAGTTTGTCCTTGGAGCAAAGTTGATATTTGTGCCAGATTTAAAGAAATTCCCTCAAGGCGTTCCGTGGATATTCTGTTCACAATGAGACGGGTGTGATGTAACAGCGACATTTACCCCCAACATCTAACCAGTCAATGTTTGAGCTTACAGTAAGTGGACATTTGTGTTAATGTTTTAAAGAAATTCCCTGATGGCATTCCTGTGATAGTGTATTGTGTTCACATGAATGGGAGAGATGCAAAATGACCATGACCTTGACCACCAAAATATATGGTGGTGTTCATACTATATTAGCAGAAACTTTTCATGCCTGAGCACCACTAAATATACGTGGCCATTTTTGAAGAAAATCCCTACTGTGATTTCTCGTTCAAGAATGGGATGGCCTGGGATAGACAGGAGGTCAACGTGACCTTGTCTTTTGACCACCAAAATGGTGGAAATGTGTGCCAATATCAACGAAATTCCTTCAGGTTATTCCTGAGATATTGCGTTCAAATATAATGGGTTGGACGTAAAGTCACAATGACCCTCACTTTTGGCCCTGGACCCCCAAAATCAATTTGTCCAAGTGGACATTTGTGCCAATTTTGAATAAATTCTCGCAAGGCATCCCTGAGAGATCACTTTCACAAGAATGAGATGACTGGCTCGACGGACAGACAGAAAACCTGAAAACATAATGCCTCTGGCTACAGTGGTCGCAGCAGGGAGGCATGAAAAGACATTTTATTAGAAAATAAACAGGGTGGGGTAATGCGTCTCTTGAAGCATTAATCCTTTTGTATTGCGGCGTTTTCTCTTTCTTAATGAATGACATGTACTTTTTATCAATTGCAAATATTGTGGAACATCAATAAATCCATAGTATCCTGATATTGCTTATGTACAACAACGATAAACATTTAGTTGTGTTTTTGGTCTTTCCTGAAGTTAATAAAACATAAAATGGCAGGTTTTTTATGTTGGTGAGAAATACAGTACAGACCAAAAGTTTGGACACACCTTCTCATTCAAAGAGTTTGAATTTGTTTTATGGCATGAAAATAGCAGCTAAGTGAAGAAAAAAACGAGTGGCATCATTACGTTAAGAAATGAAAACTTTGAAATCAGTCACAAAAACCATCAAGCGCGACAAAGAAACTGGCTCACATGCGGACCGACCCCAGGAAAGGAAGACAAAGAGTCACCTCTGCTGCGGAGGATAAGTTCATCCGAGTCACCAGCCTCAGAAATCGCAGGTTAACAGCAGCTCAGATCAGAGAGCAGGTCAATGCCACACAGAGCTCTAGCAGCAGACACATCTCTAGAACAACTGTTAAGAGGAGACTGTGTGAATCAGGCCTTCATGGTAGAATATCTGCTAGGAAACCACTGCTAAGGACAGGCAACAAGCAGAAGAGACTTGTTTGGGCTAAAGAACACAATAAAGAAAACTCTTTGAATGAGAAGGTGTCCAAACTTTTGGTCTGTACTGTATGTTTTGTTTATTCATTTTCTATAATGATTATCCTGTACAGGGTCACAGGAGGTCTGGATCCTATCTCAGGTGACTTCAGGCACATGGTTCGGTACACACTGGACAGGGTGTCAATCTGTTGCAGGGCACATGCAGGCACTTACACATTTATTTACTCACTATGGGCCTGATCTGCATGTCTTTGGACTGTAAGAGTAAACCCACCAAGCACATGGAGAACACGCCGTTCTCCACGCGTACAGACCAGAGGCTGGGAATTGAACCCTGGACCCTGGAGTTGCCTCAGGCCACAGAGGTTCTCGTGTTGAAAAGCTTCAGGTCAGGTTGTTACGAAGCGCTCGCACTGGAGACTCATTCCAATAATTCTAAATTCAAAAAGGTATCAGAAAACGTCCCTATATTAGTATGACACTTTTGAAAGTCCATCTACTTGGAGCATTCGCTATACAAAGGGCTGTTACTATAGAAACTGTAATACGTCAGAAGAGCACATTAGGATTGAGCCATGATTTTTGTGTTACAGCCAGCACTATAATCAGAGCTGCTGTTACAGGAAATTTGTCTGATCAGTCGGATTAAATAATTTAACACCGCTGTGGCATAATGTCTGTTACTGCCTTTAAACCAGTTTTTCTTTAAAACCCACTGCATTAAAAGACAAATCATGAGAGAGAAAAAAAAATGATGAGACTCTTCAGTCCCCAGGACTGTTATAAAATGACACAACCTCCACTTTTAGATGAATAACAGTTTTTCTGAGTGATGTGAGTGTGCTGAACTGTGTAGCCCCCAATTCTGAAAAACGACTTTCACTAGGAATATTCCTAACGGCGTGACATTTAAACACAAAGAGGAGACGTTTTTACCTTAGCGTTCGGAAGAGAGCGACAGATTGCTCGGCGTGATGGAATGCTGCTTCGGGTTCAAGGTTATGGATTGAAAGGCGGCTCGTTTTAGGCTACGGACAGACCGGAGCAGGAAAAAAATAACACATTTCCTCCTCTAAGCTTCTTAACCACAGCTGAGTCTATAAGCAAGGACATCTGGCTCACACACACAGACACACAAACATACAGTCTGTTTGCTTGTTGTTGTATTTTTTATTCTATTTCTCACTTTTTCTTTCCCTCCTGCACTGGAAAAAACAAACAAAGTGGAAAGCAGCATAGAGGAGGAAAGGTCTTTAAGTTGGTGTGTGTGTGTGTGTGTGTGTGTGTGTGTGTGTGGGGCTCTCGGCAGCCTTTACTGTATGCGACATGCATACGTCCACACGTGTGGTTTCGCACCTTGCTAAAAAGGAACGAGACTGTCACAATGCATCTCTCCAAATTATTTTTCACATTTTTCCCCCTTCTTTATCTTGCTATCACTATCACCCTCTTTCATATCAGTACTATTATATCTCTCTTTCTTCCTCCTCGTTCTCTTTCACTGTAGCAGGATTAGATGGGGGGGGCGGTGGGGGAATGGGGGTGTAGCCTCTGTGAAACCCAGGCTGATTTCCAGCGAGGAAAACAGCATGCGATTTGAATTAAACCGAAGAAACAGGCTGATGAAAATCTGTTGCCTTGCAAACGCATAGACGTGTACTGTAGATTAAGACATTGTTTAAAAAAAAAAGAGCCTGTGCAAATAAAACCTGTTGAAACGATAAGCCGCTTCAAATTTGCATTATTTATTAGGCGTGATGTGCTTTCATGTCATTATTAGTCCGAGGTGTAGCCAGGAATTCATTTCAGGGTTGGTGGGGATGGGGAAATATGCAAAGTAATTGCATGTTTACTGCGTGATCTGAACAATTAAAAATGCATTAAGTAGAAGTATGGACCACCAACTGATTTTAGCATATTAATAATAATAACCAGGTGTAGGAAATAAGCTGATCTTTATAACGGCGTTGTTGCTGAATACTAAAATACCTTCTAAAATCAGATCTACTCTGCTTTTTCTCCTCCATCTGTAGACTTTCAGTATTTCTTCAGCTGTCAGGTTAATATCCCTGAGCACATGAAGAATGATAACATTTCTCTTATTATATAAGGGTGTGGAGACTTGGTTAGTGCAAGCGTTTTCGTTCTCTCCTTTCTTTTTCCCCATAAAACTTGAGCCAAAGTTTGCATCGGCCGAACACAGAGCATCGGCACGATGCGTGATACGAAATCATACGGATCAGTTACAGTTCACATCAAAATCGGAACGGAGAAATAATGATCTCGGAGGGGGTTTGGCTGTGGCAATGTTTGGTGGTTGGCTGGTTTGAGTATTTTAGAAACTGAATCTTCTGGGCTTTTACACACAACAGTATCTGGAGCTTAAACATAATAGGCATATATATAAAAAACACCACTGCAAGTGAGTGGCAGTTCTGCCTGTTAGAAATGAATTGTTTAAAAAAGGTCAGAGGAGACTGGGCAGGTTCACAGGAAGGCTGTAGTAACAAGCCATGCTTACAACCGTGTTAATCAGAAAAGCATCTCAGAATGCACAAAATGTTAAACATGAGTGCAGATAGGCAACAAAAGCGCAAAGCCCAAATTGAAGGTGGTGCTCAGAAGAGGAATCTGAGTGGGCAAAGCCTCACCGAAACTGTGTGTGTGTGTGTGTGTGTGTGTGTGTGTGTGTGTGTGTGTGTGTGTGTGTGTGTGTGTGTGTGTGTGTGTGTGTGTGTGTGTGTGTGTGTGTGTGGACAGAGAGTGTATCATTAAGCCTTAAACAGCTGCATAAATGCTTCAGGATTTTAAGGATTTCAAGGGATATATTTTTTTGGCTAAGCTCCTCTAGAAATAATTACAAGGCACGGACAAGTTGCATCCATCATTACAAATTTTGTGTGTGTGTGTGTGTCTCAGACTTGGAATCTGTTTACAAATATGCGACTGCTTCTGTAATCTGAAAATAGATGCAAAAAGAATCATTGCCAAATCAACACACTGAAGTATTTTAAGACTTAACACCTCATTTTTTGTTCTTTCACAGTAATTGAGTTGTTGTTTATGTGGAATAGGTCCCAAGTACAAACAAACAAAAAAACAAAATGTTGTTTCAGGCTGGGCTGCCTCATGTGCAATACTTACCCACTTTTTTATTTTATTTTATTTTTTAAGTTAATGAGCATCTGGAACCATGAAGACATTGTGGAAAATATACGTAAAGTATCTAACTCTGGGGGTCTTTTGTGACAATCTTCCAGCACTTGTTGCCATGGTAACACTTCATTATAAAGCAGGTCGGTTCGAGTCTTTTGATTATACCGCTATGATTAAAACACTGGGGGAGAGACAGGGGGATGGAGGCAGAGGGGGAGAGAGGGAAGGATGAGGGAGGTGTGCGCTTTTCAAGAGCGGAAGTAGATTTTATTTACAAGCCGTAAGTGCTCACTCTTTGGTCTGCGTCCTGCATTAACACTGAATGAAATGCAGTGGGGAATTATGGAGACGAAATAAACTGCGAATGAGATATACTATTGGATA
Source organism: Clarias fuscus (assembly GCA_030347435.1). Lineage (NCBI taxonomy): Eukaryota > Metazoa > Chordata > Actinopteri > Siluriformes > Clariidae > Clarias > Clarias fuscus. The sequence continues at coordinate 10,125,832 of CM059213.1, read as the reverse complement.
ATGACTCGGGTAAGAGGAAGACTCTTTTGTCATCTTAAATGGCCACTCTGTCAGTTCAGTTCATCGTGGGAGGAAATCTGCGACTAATAGTAATCAAGGATACAAGTGCTGCCAACTGGACTGCTCTGTATTCAGTGTTCTAATTGGACATCATGTGTGCAGATCAGGCCATTGCATCACTTATTTATATATACTGCACAGCCAAAGCCCCCTTAAGATATCGTGGCCTTGCCTGGCCTTAGCCTGGTCTCTGGTTTTCTCCAAAAATACTGTCCTTTGTTAACTCATGCAACAATGATGAAAAACATTAAAGGGGTTAGCTGGGTAATATACACACGTGGACAAAATAGTTTGTACCCTTCGGTCAATGAAAGAAAAACTCATGGTCACATAAATAACTTTAATCTGACAAAATTAATAATTTTAAAAAATTCTATGAATGTTAACCAATGAAAGTTAGACACTGCTTTTCAACCATGCTTCAACAGAATTATTTTAAAAAATAAACTCATGGAACAGGCCTGGACAAAAATGATGGTACCCCTGAAAATAATGTCACCAAAGGGACATGTTAATTCAAGGTGTGTCCACTAATTAGCATCACAGGTGTCTACAATCTTGTAATCATTCAGTGGGCCTATATATAGGGCTCCAGGTAGTCACTGTGTTGTTTGGTGACATGGTATGTACCACACTCAACATGGACCAGAGGAAGCGAAGGAAAGAGTTGTCTTAGGAGATTCAAAAGAAAATTATAGACAAGCATGTTAAAGGTAAAGGCTATAAGACCATCTCCAAGCAGCTAGATGTTCCTGTGACTACAGTTGCACATATTATTCAGAAATTTAAGATCCATGGGACTGTAGCCAACCTCCCTGGATGTGGCCGCAGGAGGAAAATTGATGACAAATCAAAGAGACGGATAATCCGAATGGTAACAAAAGAGCCCAGAAAGACTTCTAATGAGATCCAAGGTGAACTTCATGCTCAAGCAACATCAGTGTCAGATCGCACCATCCGTCGTTGTTTGAGCCAAAGTGGACTACATGGGAGACGACCAAGGAGGACACCATTGTTGAAAACAAATCATAAAAAAGCCAGACTGGAATATGCCAAACTACATGTTGACAAACCACAAAGCTTCTGGGAGAATGTCTTCTGGGAGAACTATTAAGTTAGGGGTACCATCATTTTTGTCCAGGCCTGTTCCATGAGTTCATTTCTTTTTTATAATTCCGTTGAAGCATGGTTGAAAAGCAATGTCTGACTTTCATTGGTTAACATTCATAGAATTCTTATTTATTATTACTTTTGTCAGATTAAAGTTATTTCTGTGACCATTGTGAGTTTTTCTTTCATTGACCGAAGGGTCCACGTGTGTAGAAGCCAATATCCAGGCAATCTGTAGTTGTTGTGTAACTTGTGCTTTATGGAGAAATAATGGGCATCCACCACTTACCAAGGCATGGGAATGAGGCTGAGCATGGGAGACGATTACCCACAGTCCTACAGTGCGAGAGAGAAGAATCACTGGCTCAGTTGTGATCATGTGATGCTCGGCAGGCAAAGCGTATACGTACTACAGTACTCGTATATCAATACCTTTCTCGTTAAGTAAAAATTTTGCTCGTCTTGCAAAACGCTTGCAGACCAAGTTACTCACCATCCAATGTTCCACTGTACTACTATGTTGTAGCCATGACTTACTAAGGCGTGGGATCAACATAATAAGTTGTGTCCATGACTTACTTAGGTATGGGTATGAGACACTATGTTGTTAGTAGATAGTAAATAGTATATTGACTTACTAAGGTGACGGAATGAGATACTATGTTGTGCCAATGACCTGCTAAGGAATGAGATAGTATAATGCATGACCCCGACATACTATGCTATGGCTATGGTGTGGTAATGAGATCATTCATGTCCCAAATGTGACAGGATGACTGTGGTTTTAGAGTTATGCTGTGTATCAGTAAGTAAATAAAGGTATTCCTACATCTACAGTATATTAACAGTTATAAATAAAATCAATTCAAATTTGTTCGTAATTTACAAGAGGCTGAAGGCTATATGAAATATGAAATATGGCTATTTCTTTGTCATCACCAGGCACTCGATTTGTTGTTTGTCTAGAGGCGGTGATATAACTTGTCTCCGTACTCTAAGGAAGTTTGTGGTACACTTTACATGCAATTGAAGATAATGAATAAAATATACAGTACATGATGCCAAATAGCTTATTGAAGTAAGGGATAAAACACAATTGGCCATACAGTTATGGAAAAATAATCAATATAATCAGTAGTGCGATGCTGATTGCTTGATTTACTTTTTTTTAATTGCCAGCATGGATCATTTTTGCTTGGAAAACATTGCCTACTCCTTTTTTCCCCAGTCTTTAACTGTTTGTTTTCAGTGAGCGTGCATCTCCTATAGACTCAGATTCCTGCTGTTGGCTGACAAGAGTTAGACCCGATGTGTTCATGTGCCGTTGTCAGTCAGCTGGCTCAAGGTGTGATGTATTGCATTCTAAGATGCTTGCATTCTATTCAAGGTTATATAATATGTATAGCCTTGTTAACTGAATCCTTTGTGTCCACGTGAACCAGTGCTTGCCGTTGTCCTTTGACCCACAGTCTACATTTCGTGTCAATTTTTGAGACTGTTGTGTATGTGAAAAAACATCCCAGAACATACAAACCAGCCCGTCTGGCAACAACAGGCATGACCAAAATCAAAACCAAAATCACAGAGACCTCATTGTGATGTTTGACATGATCATTAGCTGAAGGTTTGTGCTGTATGTCCATAATGTTTTACACATGTTGCTGCCACGTGATTGGCTGATTAGATAATTGCATGAATCAGAAGGAATACAGATAGTCCTTTTAAAGTGGCCAGTCAGCGTGTATACTGATATATATATATATATACAACAAATTACAACGAGCACATCAAGATTCACATGCGGTTTGATTACACATGCCAATACTGTCAGAGCTGTTTTTAGAAAATTAATCAACTTCATCTGACCAATCAGAATTGAGACTTCAAAAGTGGACTGATCTTAAAAAAAAGAAAAAGGAAAACTTAACTATAAAATTAAAAAGTGATAAGTTCAACTTTTAATGAAAATGTGTGATGAAATGCAAAAAAAAAAAAAAATGCAAAAATGATAAGATACAATGATTAAAATCGCCTGTAACCATCATTAGAGTGAGTCACCCAGAGATTTTCAATTCCCTTTACTTTAGGCAGGAGGAGGAAGATTGAAGGAGCGTTTAGAAATTTAATAACGATGTTCAGCACCTGACCATGTCATCTCTCCTGGAAAAGTGCCATCTTGATGAGTTTGGATGGATCTTTTTTTAGTCATAGAGAGAGCGTTTCAGACCATTAAAGCATGTGCCTGGGCATAATTTTCTTCAGAACGCAGTGCTTGATGGAGCAAATCAGCTTAAAACGAATTTGGCCATAACAGTAAACTAATTACAGGTCAATTTTACTTTACCTCACTACGTTATAGGACTCCATAATGGATAAGTTTGGAGCAGTGTGCCTGCTAAGTAGTGCTTTTATTACTGTTAAGCAAGTTAGCATTTCTGAATGCTTAATGAGCGCGAGAGGGAGAGAGACGGTGTGAAAACATTTAAATTATAACAGTCTGTGAAAGAATGTTTGCGGGAAAAGGGTTGATAAGTACAGAAATGTAACTCGGTAGTCTAACTGAGATCACTAAAATAACTATAATGAATGTACATTTTGATTTAGTAAATACCTACGATGGAAATTTTACTACAATCTGGGAAATACACTGGGCATATCAGACACAGTTTTAGAAAGAAAAATTCCACTGCTACACTGTACTGTATACTGGATGACAGCATGTTTGTATACTCGAAACATTTTCTAGCTACATTATATGACTAAAGATTTGTGGTTTCCTGAACATACGAAGATGAGTCAAAAAATATCCAGACTCTGGCTATAGAATTTATTTGGATTGACTTTTTAAAAAGATAATCTCCTTTGTTCAGCTTTCGTATTCCCTCATTAAAAATGTTTTAGACTGAGCTGTGAGCCACAAATGCACCGCTGCCAGGACTTCTTCATCAGAAATGAATCTTCGTCCTCGAAGGGCTGCTTTTAGGGAACCAAACAGGTCAAAGTCCAATGGAGCAAGATCAGGACTATAGGGAGGATGCTTTAATATGTCAAAACAAAGTATTTGCAGAGTGAAGATGGTGTGGGCAGAAGTGCCGACGTACAACACAGCAGTGATTGTAGCCTTGAATGCAAAGCGCTGATAAGACCAACAGAGGTTTTAATATAACCGGAGTGCGGATCATTTTCGATTCACCCTCTTAAAACCAATATGTGCTTTTTGAAAATCATTTTTTGTCTAATTTGTTCTCCTTTGCTGTTATAATAACCTCTAGACTTCTGGTATGGCCTACCACTTCATTGTGTGAGTGTTGCTATGGAGATTTGTTCGTTCAGCCACAAGAACACCAGTCAGGTCAGGCACCAGTCTTTGGCGAGGAGGCCTGAGGGCATTCCAGTTTCTCCTAAAGGAGTTCAGTAGGGTTAAAGTCAGGGCAGGACATTCAGATTCTTCCACTTCAACCTTGGCAAACTATGTCTTCACAAGACTCATTTAGTGCACAGGGACATTATCAAACTGGAGCAAGCTTCTCTTAATTCCAATTAAGGTAACTGTAATGCTACAACGTCCTATACAACTGTGTGGTTCCAAGTTTGTTGCAGTAATTTGTGGAAAATGTGGGTGTGATGGTCATATGTGATAACCCTATTAAAGTACTATTAAAGTCAGTCTGTGATAACCGTGTTAAAGTATTTTTTTTATGATTCACAGTTTTTTGCATGAAATCATATATAGTTTATATGATTTTAGGTAGAAAACAGTGAATCACAGAATCGACTTTAGCTGGGTTTTCACAGCCTGGGTCACTTATAGTGTAGCAGCCTATAGCAATAATTTGTGTTTGCTAGACACTGGTCTTAAATGTTATTAATGTCGTCAGGAATGAGTCAGTCGATTAGCAGTTATGGTAAATAATTATAATAAATGAAGTTTATTATAATAAATAATACACTTCAATTAGCTGTTGAATTTGAATTATACTTCTATTATATATTATAATATTATATTATATATCATAATTATTAAAAAGTATTTTATGAAATGATGAGCAATTCAATCAAGTTTTAATTTAATAATTCTTAGTTTTATTTATATAGTGCTTTTAACAGTGATCATTGTAGGAAAGCAGCTTTACAGAATCATAAAAGTTATGGAAATTTGAAAAATATGAGAAAAATGTTTGACTAATATGATAACTATCAATTTGTCCCTAATGATTAAGGTGAAGGCAAAAGTGGAAAGGAAAAACTCCTTGAGATGACAACAGGAGAGAATCCTTGTGAGGAACCAGATTCAGCATCCCTCATTTGGGTGCTTTGCAACTTGCTGTAATTGATTGAACCATGAATTCTGCGCTCTACTTAACCATAAAATCCTAAAGAAGAATGTCCATCAGTTTGTGACCTCAAGCTCAAGAGCGCTTGGGGGTTATGCAGTGAGACAATGATCCGAAACACACCAGCAAGTCCAGCTTAAAGGCTAAAAAGAAAAAAAAATTATAAAAGCTTTGCAGTGGCCTAGTCCAGACTTAAATCCGATTGAGATGCTTTGTCATGATCCTACACAGGATCATGGGGCTGAATTGAAACAGTTCTGCAAAGAAGAGTGGGTAAAAATTCCTAAACAGCGATGTGAAACACTCTTTGCCAGTTATCACAAATGCTTGATTGGTTGTGTCAACTTGTGTTAATTAAATGTGGGGGGCAATTACTTTTTCACATTGGGCCAGGCAGAATATCTGAAAAAATGCTTTTTTTATAGTACGGTATAGCAATTTTCAGCATATTAGACAACCATGTGTGCCTACGGTTAGTAATTTCCCAAAATGAGAGAAAATCTCATTTTGCTGTAAAACTGTTCATATGCTTAATACACAGGGTTTTATCAAACCGTGGCAATGATATTTTCAAATGAGAAATGTAAGTCACAGCAGAGACTAAATCTATAAATCCGATCATTTTATTTTCCACTTTAGGCAGCACTAATTTAAGGACAACACGAAATTATTAATAAGAGTGTACTGACTCTACTGACTGGCTGTATTTAAAAGTAAAAAAAAAAAAGTAACCAACACTTCACTAGTGTTCGCTGAAGTACTAAATCTTCTCAAGCTCTTTCTGTAATAGACCCTTTAGTGAATCAGGTGAGTGCAAACATGACAGATGAGTTCAATAAGAACGCAGGTGGAAACTTCACAGTCTCCCTGTTTCAATTTCAAAGTGTTCTCATCCATCCCTTTACAAGGCCTTCTCACCTTTTGTTCGCTCGTTCCTCGTTTTTCACTCGGTCGCATTTTGCCAACGCGCTGCCTGTGAGTCGCGGGGAAACTTTTGCCAAGAAATTGTCTAGAGACACTTTGGGAGGTGGTCTTTGGGATTTTTTTTTGGGTGTCACATCTAAATTAAGGGGATCTCACTTCGAGATGAGACTCCTTGGGTACAACTCGCACTCACGCCAACGTGTCTATACTTGCGGAGTATAGGGAGCTTTATAAAACGAGCAGTCACGAATCTGCAAAATGAAGGGCATTTGTGTATGAAAACACTCTGTCTGCAGTGAAAATGATGGCACATGAGTATAATTAGCTCACAGAAAATCTTGTTTCTTTCTTTACTTCAACCCAATTTTTGTTGTTCCTCCTTTGGCATTTGAAATGTGTGTTCTGATAAGATCAAACGTAAAGGATTGTGCTTCAGACTCCACTTGTGTATGTTCACAAACGTACAATATTGCACAACAACATGGCTGTGATTTGGCGGCAGATGACCACAACCGTGCTGTTATTTGGTATAACTGCTTGATTGCAAATGTAATCTTGCTTTCATACAACAGCTTTTTTTTTTTTTTTCGTTTTTTTTGTTAGTTTTTAAAAAAAAAAATTTTTTATCTCAACTAGCAGAAGGAGATATGTCAGGCTGGCTGGCTAGTTATGAATCATCAACCTGTGTGTTCCTGTTAATGGTGCATCTGGCAAAATCGCCAACGCTTTTTCATTGGAAAGGCTTTCATATTTTAATTCAAAAGTAACTATGAATGGAAGGGAACAAAAATTTATTCAGTTTTGTTTTTAAAATCTGCCCCATGCTTAGGGGAGCAGCCAAAGATAGGACAGTTCATGACATACAATCTAACCACTATTCACTATTAGTACTCCCAGAGTACATTACACATGTGCTAAAGTCTTAGGCACATGCAAATAACTGCTGTAGAGCAACGATGTCTTCAAAAGAATTTAATTAATAAAAAAATGTAAATAATTGGTGTGATGACCCTTTGCTTAACATATAGTCTCAGGTACAGTTTGTGCAGTTGTATATGGTAATGATCTGCTTATTTTTACTGAACATTCTGGCGCAGTGGTAAAGCGCCCGCCCTATCATCCGGAGATCGCGAGTTCGAATCCCGGGTGATGCTGTAACCTCTCGCAGCCGGAGGTCTAGAGAGAGCTGATTGGCCGAGCTCTCTCAGAGGGGAGGGATGAGAGGTACTTAGTGCTCCCACATTTATCACGGCTCTACAGACAATCAGGGGCGTCTGTGAGCTCGCGCAAGCGGAAGGAGCGGATAGCGCTGTCCTCCGAGTGTGTTATGCCGGCCCCCAAAGGTGCATGCGTGAGCAGTTCGAAAAGATGCAGTCGGCTGGTGTCACGTGATCCGGAGGAAACACGTGATAGTCTTCGGCCCTCCCAGCTGAGTGGTAGTAGTAGCCTTAATGTGGGAGCCCCCTAGTGATGGGGAGGAATTGGACATGACTAAATTATGGAGAAAATCGGGGGGGAAAATCCAACAAAAAAAAACCCTTACATTTGGAAAGAGGCCATTTTCCCTGGAAAATTGTATAGCAGGTCATCGTCAGCCATTGTAACAAACCTCATTGGGAGAAGGCAGTTATCAGCATTATACATATGCGCATTCCTCAGATTTCATTCATGTTTTTGCTACACCACAGTTTGCTTGTATGTTCAACATGACATGCTTTAGGAATTTTGAAATTTTTTAAATCTATTGCTATTTTTCATAAATGATAGCTTAAAATGTACACAAAATCAACTATCATCGACTATAAGCGTCATGGTTTTTATGCTGGATTGGAATGAATGCCTCTGGAAACAAACAAATAATGCACACAGTGAAACTTCCCACTGTTGCTACAGTACATATAAACACTCTTGGAACATCACTTGGCCAATCAAATTAGTGGACTGACCCCCACTTGCTGTATAAAATAAACTCGGAGACCTCTTAAGACCTCTTAAGAAGTCTTAGTGGATACCATGGCCATGTGGAGCACATCCGTCAAATTCTGAATATGGAGAGAGTTAAAAAGTTCCACGTATCCAAACAAGCTGAGACTCTACAGGAACCTCAAGTTGAGTTCCTGACTTCTTGCAGAGGTTTGGCTCAGAAGTCTTCCCTTGGCTGTGTCAAGCCTGCCGTCTGATTTCAGTACAGAACCTGATGAGCTCCCTGGGCCGTCCTCTGTCTGTAATGAGATCACTGCTGCGTCTGATATTCTCAAGTCTCTGACAGAACAGTTCCTGCTGTTCCTAAATCTACTGGAGGGACTGTTTTTTTTTCTGGCTGTGCTAAATTTGGGGAAATATGGATCTGCAAGGTAAATTTTGTATTTTGGGAACCAACTTAAAAAAAAAAAAAGAAGAAGAAGAAGAAGAATATCCGGAGATGTTGTACAGCTGCTATTGAGGAAATGTACAGTATGTAGTCACATAATGTATTAATTTTTAAACTGCCTAATAATAGTCTAATTACTGTCTGGGACCAATTAAATGGAGATTATAATTTATATGAGGAGACATATAAATAGAACGAATGGATCAGGGTTAGACTGGCATCGTTTCTTCGAAAATAAGTAACGGTGAGGATTGTTCTTGAACATCTCATGTCTTTAGGATAGACATGTGCTCTATCTGCTTTGCCAAAAAAGGTCAAATTTTGAATTGAAAGTATGCATTATACATTTACAATATAAGGGACAACCATAACTGCAACTGCAAGCTATTTGTGGAAGAACATTTTATAATGTGGGTACTGCTGTGCTTTTCTCCGCTGTACAGATTAATCTCATGGCTGTGAGTGGCAAATCAATACACATTCAAACGGAATTCATGGCTTTGTCGAATCCGCATACTGCATAGTAGTTTTTATGCAGAAATTGACATCAAGCCTGCACTGACTATAACAACAGCATATAGCTAATGACTATATAACATGCACTTTTGGATACAGCCCAAGCGCCCAGGACTAAATGACTGCTAAAATTAGCTTATACACACGTGGACAAAATTGTTGGTACCCTTCGGTCAATGAAAGAAAAACTCACAATGGTCACAGAAATAACTTTAAGATTAAAAAGTAAGATTAAAGTGTGTAATTCCAGAAGCATCATGAGAAAGTGTTTTGCATAGTTTCTGACTGTCACAGTTACTGGTAAAAGATGTTAAAGAGCAAAACTCTTCTGATTGCTCTACTGTAAGCTCTATGATCGTTAGGACTGACTGTCCACACTTGTATTTAAAACTGATCTGATCAGATTTGAATCTGTTAAAACTGGCAGTCCAAATCTAACACTTTGTCGACCTATCTGCATTGGTTGCTGTGGTAACGTCAACAGAGGCTCGCATGCAGCACGATATTTCCTCATACTGTACTGTATATCGCCCTGTTTTTGTACATTCCGTACATACAGCATTGCCTGAACCACCAATGTGCTATCAGACATTTCCCTTCATCCTCTATCCAGCAACTGTTGTTCTCTTTAAGATTCTGCTCCTCTTTCTGAAGGCACGGATAATTTAGCCATACTGAAAATTCAAGGGCGTGGTTTTACAATTTCCTGTAAAAGCAAAAAAGGACTCGCTGCAACCTCCTAAAGCTTAGCAGAATTATAATTTAAAATAAATAAATAAATGATGAATTAAATTGTATAAAGGCTTAAAGGTATATACAAACACAATAATCATTAATAAAGTTAAATCATTTTTTTACATTAGAATTTTAATGCATGTGTGCTTCGAAGGCTTGAACTTCCACATTGCGAGAGTTACATAATAGAATAGAGCCTTCCAGACTGAGACACCTCTTAAGGAATCTGATTTCAAAACAACCTCTGGATGTGGTTCAATCAGATTTAAAAAAAATCAGATTTAGTGTGTTTTTAAGACACATGAAAGCAATCTAATTCCAAACTGATTCCAGTCTGGATATGCCAAAAATTGGAGAGTGGCTGGCTGTTGGTCCAAGGCCTTAAGTCAAATAGCTGAATAACTGGCTAGAAAATTAAAATACACCATATAGAAGTAAACCTGCTTCTGTATGTATATATGTGTGTATTCCTATAAAACTTATTAGAGTGCTAATTGAAACACAGAGCAAGCAGGACAAGCAGGCACTCCAGATGACTCAGGCTTGATATCACCATGTTTGAAATGCGAAAATACAAAGGACCATGCAGACACCCTCCATTTGTCCATTTGTGAGTTGGGTGAACATATCAATTCCATAAATCAACTAAAAATAAATAGTTTAACTTAAGTGAAATTAGAAGGCAAAGATTACTTCTTCAGCAAGAAACAAAAATCAGAAAATATTATATATATTCTGAAAATAATAGTATATTATTGACCTCTTCAATCTTTGAATATTCTTTCAGACTTTATCTTTGTCACATTGTAGTATAGCTTTTTTTCTGCCTAATTTTTGTGCACAATAACGTTTAATGTATCTGAGCGTGTGTGATGTACTGTTTTCATGAAAAAAATTTTGACACTCTTGATACATGGCCAACTGAATTACTATTGCAGAATTCTCAAGTTACAGCACCTCTGTCGCATCTTGTTTTACACATTATAGCTCGTACTCTTTAAAGCATTTAGGCTTCCACATCGTATCATATCTGCTCCTCTTTCCATATTTAGAAGCCAAGCAATAGATTGATGCCTTGTTCTTACCAAGAAGGCCACAAAGGCAGTTGACCAGTCACTTGAATACTGGAGCTCATTGTCCCTGTCTGATGTCCCTGAGTGTGCCGTTATTTTTATGCAGCTGATCCAGAACACAGATTTCAATTTGTCTTCAATCTTTTGAAGTTCATCCATGTTACAATACTGCTGTTTTTCTTTCCTCTAATGGTTCTCTATAACCAGTACTTAAAGATTTTAAATTCTTATGCTAGCTTAAAAAGTCTTGTCTTCTACCACATACTACATACATACGTACGTACATACTGACTGACTGACTTTGATTCTAATAACTATGCTATTCCAAAGATAGGATATTATATAAAAATATAGTTAAAGTTGCATACAAATAAACAAGGTATACATAAATGACTTCAGTCTAATTGTACCAGGGGTCAATATAAAATATGTTGTATACTGTTGGGAAGGTTTCACACAAGTAGAAGGTGGAGGAAAAGGAACTTCATTATTAAACAACATCCAAAAAGACATCTTGTTTAAACTATGCAGGTGGAAACATCATGGAGTTATTTCCCTGACAGGCACGGCATGCAAGATTTCACAAAGCTGTCTCAGTAAGGAAGCTAAGAGAGAAGCCATTGGAAAAGATTGCAGGATGACCTTCAACAACAGATAACACTAAGCAAGGAAGCCTCTCTGTTTCCAACACCTTGCACAAAAAGGCTAAAATACAAAAAGCATAAAAAACTGATTCTTGCCACATGATTCAGTCTTTTGTGGAGAAAGAAGATTTTCGTGTCATTCCAAGAACAGCACACAAACAATGAACAACATGACATGAGCCTGGTTCTCTGCAAACTGTTGAAAGTGCTTGCATGGTCTAGCCAATGTTCTCTTTTTGCTTATGGCAGACTTTCAACTTGTGAACCCATGAAACGGATCTTATGACCTCGCGGAACCTTGGAGATACTAAAATGTATAGGCCTAAACTGAACCACGGTGCTGCAATAAGCTAATCACTTGTTAAATTTACAGTGGATATACAGTACTCATCAAGTAAACACCTTTACTAACTTTTTAACATGCCTGAGTAATTTTGTCTTCTCACTGTGTTTATTAACGTATCAGCACTGATTCCTGTTCCTTAACATATATTTTCCAAGTAGACAAGCACTTGTATAAGTCACTCTAGATAAATAAGTCTGCCAAGTGCTCTATGCGTAAATTTGAACACAATGTGTTCAAGAGCAAATCAGCATCCAGAATCTAGATAGCTGTTTACGTAAGACATACTGTATGTAATTCACTGATGGAATGACCTTTGGCACACCAGCAGATTTCAAGTGCGTGCTTATTGATTTCTTTAAGCATAATGTATGCAATGCTTTACAATGTGCAAGGCGTGGGGCAAATGCGCGCCCTTTGTGATCTGTATTCAGTAGAGAAGACCAGATGGCGAGGTTATTGCAATCTTACTGTGCTGGTCTATTTTGTGTGACGAACAAGCCATGGGGAGATTTGAAACATCTGCCATTGTCTTATCGAGGTTTAGAGAAGGAACCCAGTTTTCCACCTGGCCTCGTGAGTGAGGGCGTCACAGGTTTTAAGGATTATATCAATTTATGCAAAGACATAATACACATGTAGCATTCATAATTCTAGAGATATTTGAAGGAGTATGACCATGAATTGAAATGTATTCTGTCATTTGATGTAGCCTTTCTGTTTATTGACCTACGCCAGGGACACTGATAAAGATTTATCGAAATAGCCATAAGAAATAAGAACCATATGCTACATTTTCTTGGAAAAGGATATTCAACGAAAAATCTCTCCATGGCTACTAGAGCTGCATGATTTCAAATCACTTTTTTGTATTAAACGTACAAACTTTAAATGGTACAAAAAAAAATATACAGTGGAACCTTGGATTATGAGCATAATTCATTCAGGAAGTGGGTTCATGTTCCAAAACACTCGTAAACCAAATCATCATTTCCCATAAGAAATAATGAAAACTCAAATTATTCATTCCACAGCCCCAAAAAATAAATACATAAAAATAATTAATACAATCTATAAAATGAAAATAAAACAAATTAATCTGCACTTTACCTTTAAAAAAAAGTACAAATAAATCCCGACAGATAAGTGTTTTTATAAGTGTGTGTGTGTGTGTGTGTGTGTGTGTGTGTGTGTGTGTGTGTATGTGGAATTAGCCCCTTCCCTCGCCTCGTTTTACACAGTAACACTCCTCCTCCCTCTCCCCACCTCGCTTTTGAAGTTTCACAACAAACACACACACACACACACAACGGAAACATCGTTTTAACAGGAAAAAAATAAATCTCTCTGAGACTGGCGTGAGCGCATACTAAGGGAATCACTTTTTAAGTTTCACAACAAACACACACACACAACGTAAACACCGTTTTAACAGGGTGAAAAGGTGAGAGAGTTTTTCTGCCTAATTTAATCGTTGCCAATTCCCACTACCAACCAGAGAGGGTGAAGGCTATCACGTGATTCCTCCGAGCCATGTGACGCTACCAACCGCATCTTTTCGACCTGCACCTTTGGGAGGGGCGGAACACACTCGGAGGACTTTTCATTTGCGTGAGCTCACAGATGCTTGTGATTGGCTGTAGAGCCATGATGGATGTGAGAGCGCCAAGTGCCTCAGCCAATCAGCTCTCTCTAAGCTCCCAGGTGCGAGAAGCTATAGCATCACCCGGGATTCGAATATCCCTGGATGACAGGACGAGCACTTTACCACACATTTTGTAGTTTTTAATACTTTTAAGAAATATAGCAGCTTAAAATAAATATTAATCTTTAGCGCTATTGAATCCCAATTTGAATAGAGTCAAATAAACAGCCTATCTATGAATCACAGCTGTAATGCGTACTGCATAAGAAATTGTATAGTGGTTTATCTTACTAGCTCAGGTCAATCAATATATCTATATATAACCTCTTTTGTTTTTGCCATGGTCTTTTTTTTCCCACAAAATACCCCCTCTCAGCAGGTAATTCTACCCTCATTCACTATCTGACTGACCTGCTGCTACTGGACATGCAACTCATTGTCTTTATTATGCCACTAAGACGTTCAAACAAAACAGTAATTACTGAGTAATTGCAGTAGTCCGGTGTAGCTAGGCTGTAATTCATGTCGTCTTAAGACTTGCACCAGTCCCGCTTTCATTGTGAGGCATTATTCTTCCCTTGAGACGTCCTACAAGGTGGAAATATACTGCTACCAGTGCTTAGTGTAGCCACAAAGTATACATTTACTTCTTATTTTTGCCCTTTTAAAGCACCTGGAGACTTGTATAAAGAAAAATATGGAAGCACCACAAGTCAGGGAAGTCATTCTGAGTGCAATATAAAAGCCTCATATTCCATATGAGATGCAGCGTTGTCATTATTTTCAGTTTTTTTTGCCACCGGTTGTTGTGCTCAGCGAGGTCATTACTCCTTTGTTGGGAATACAGATTCATTCATCTTGCGTAAATCCTACAGTGGGTTCCTGTCACAACTGTTTTCAGTGTTAGAGGTAAATAAGTGAGTTTGTGCTACATATTTGGGTGCAGTAATCGAATGCACTCCTGTTAGCCCGGATAATGTGCTTGAGACGATAGCTGTATTTAGGAAACACACAATGCGCTCAGATGCAGGCTTTTTCATTTGAAACGAGGTTTTGTTCAGGAGGCGATAAATCTGTCTGTTTATTTGAAAAGTAGGTAAGGTTAATGTATAAAAATATATAGTATGAAATGTATTTACTAGGCCTAAAATGGAATATTTGGAGTTACATGTGCTGTAGCATGTTATTTGCAATTATTGGGCGAGCCACGTCCCTTTTTGAGACTTCGTGACTCACTTCGTCTAAGCTCTGTCATGACAGCGCATTCCCTGTGGGTTCACAAATCCCCATGTCAACTTGTGCACTGTTGTTGCATTTAGGCTGTTCATGAAAGAAGGTAAAATAGCATTAAAGTGCAGAATCTCAGAAAAATTTTAACACATGGAAATGAGTCAGTGATTTGGTTTCGGCGAGGGGATCTATTCGGGAAAAGGAGCTAGCATTTTGAACATGCTTTTACTGACCTAATTAGCCACCAAGAGTGTGATGCTGAATGCACATGTGATTATATTTTCATTGTGCCAAGGAAAATAGGCGAAAAAGTACAATACATATATACAATTCTTTTTCTTCCTAAAGAAAAGTTGTCTTTCCAGTTACTGATACGTACTATTCTCCTTTGGAGCAGGTCAATTAAAATACATAAGTCATCTTATTCTATAAAATAAATTCTAGGTTTGGCATTGAGCTCTTCTTCGCAGTATTATTCTAACAACTTGGTCTTTTGCAATATATAATGCTGTAATGACTCAAACTCTGAGGTATAGAAAATGTGGACCTGGTATTTGGACTGGAAACTCACAGGCTTGAAGAATGTATCCAGTGTAAGCTTTAAAGCCAGTGGCACTCTTATGACTCTTTGTAATTTTATTTATATTAGAGTAGGTGCTCGACCCTTACTTATTGTATTGTTTGAGAGAGGAGGCTTTAAACTCGCGGGCTGTTAAATACTATGTGTCGATTTCAACAGAATGGCAGTTTTTCCAAAGTGGTCCAAAAGTGTTTTTTTTTTTTTTTTTTCTTCACCATGCGTTCACTCTACAAACCCCATTATAGTCTCCAGGGTGTCTTTTGCAGTGATTTCATGTCCATTTTTAAAGTGGTCAATTATTGTTGACCCACATGATTTTTTTTGATAATTAGTAGGTTTTTTAAGCCATTCAACAAACGAAAACAAGCGAGCTAGAAGTCAGGAAACCAAAATGGTTTGGCACGGGAACCAAATGGATTCTCATAATTAACAACAACTATGTTTTTTTTTTCCTGGAGATACTATTGAGTCCATATTGCGATTTCTATTTTTGATGAATTGTGCAGCACTAATAATAACTCAACAATAACTTTGATGAAAGTTAATGTTGATTTTCAACACTATTACTTACTGTAAGTAAAAGAAGAAGAAAAATAAAATTTATTTAAAAAATCCTATCATTCCATGGCTCTAGGTCAGGTGTTATAGATTGTAAGCCTGGCAATGCAAAATTCAGGGTAATAGGGCACCTAGACCTGAATCAGAACTGGATTTTTTGGAAAACCATCAGTCAGATTCCTTACAATAATAGCACAGCATTGGGCAAAGTGTCCCAGTTCCTCCACCAGTATGACATTAATTGCCTAGGGTTTTACACTTAAAAAATAACAATAACAAGACTTATAAATTAATTTAAAAAAAGCTATATGAGTGCATATAAAATTAACTATATAGGCAAAAGTTTGTGGAGACCTGACCACCATTGTATCTTTTTATGCTGGTTGAACATCTCATTCCAAAGTTCCAAAGGCTTTCCAGTTCATTCCCAAGGTGTTCAGTGCAGGTGACTCAAGATGAGCACCATGGAGCTCAACTTGTGCACAGAAACATTTGTCATGCTGGAACGAGTTTAGATCCATTAGTTCAATTAAAGGGAAATCTTAATGCTACAACATACAGAGGCATCCAATACAATTGTGTTCTTCCAAGTTTGTGGTTAAAAAGGTTCCAATGGAAGGATGTGTGAACTTTTAATCTGTGGGAAAAACTCCTATTAGTGTCAAGAGTTTCAGCAAGTGTCTGGAATTAAGTCAGGTCAGAAGATTTAGCATAAAACACATGAATGAAGGAGCAAGGAAGGCTGCCCTGTTCTGTTTCATTCATGGAGCAACTGTAGTCCAAGTCATTTACAGAAGATGAATCCTTTTGTGCTTTTTTTTTTTTTTTTGGTACCAGATTTTCAATGGTAATAAAACATCCATGTCCTCTATGATCTTTACAGTGGGAGGAAAAAAGGCCAGTGGAATGAAAGCTCTACTAGCCCTGTTTCTCTTATCAACTGTTGTCATATGGGTCCATCAAAGCAACGCTACTTTGATGCAAGAAACAAAGAAGCAGCTTGGATCAAACAAGCCTTGAACAGATTACCCCTCCACATCATGGAACATGGCTCTGGACCGAACGATAGTATCATCAGCCATTTACGCTTGAACACCATTATCAGCCGGTAGAGCCTCCAGGCAAGAGATCAACTCTATAAATTGTGCACTGAGCTGTGAAATTGGTAAAATTAGCCCTGAGTTTAAAAATAAATACACTGGCATACAAAGCAAAGTGCTGGCTTCTAGAAATTGAAATCCTATCATAGTGCAGCTGTAGAAGATTTTTTATCTGATGTAAGAAAAAGTCATCAAAAAGATGCTGATAGTGTTTAGTACAATTGACACATTTTCGCTCAATGACCCAAGGAGCTTGTCCTAATGAATTAAATTTATAGGCGTTCTATCTATTAGATGTTTTTTTCCAGGCTTGGGACCAGCACTTGTGATGGGGTTTTGTCTGTGAAGTGAATCCTGGACTTCCTCATGGCAGGAGAGTCACCTTCCTCTTTTAGCCATTATTACGTATTCTAAATGTAAAAATTTCATAGATGTTTAAATATTTTCAGGTCAGGTTTGCCTTTGCACACTTTTTTTTAATCCGTTTTGGCAAATTCCTGTGACCAGAGCTAATAGAATTAATAGAAAATGACTTTTGCATCATATTAATGTATCAGCCTTAATGACGTTTTATGAAGACACATGCATGAAATACTGTAAGATCCCAGATGAAGGTATTTGTGTTTGCTCTTCAGAATGGAAACAGAGATGTAATTAGGTTAGTGGAATTACCGAAGAAAAAAAGTATTCGCAGGTTTATGCAGATCATGAGTGTGAAGCACATCAACAAACCAAAAATGCAACAAGAAAACCAAAACATGGCAAATTCCAAAGCATGTCAGTATTTCCTCAAAACAGAATGGTTGGATTCTTATTGACTGCATGCTTGTCATTTTTCCCCAAAATGGGAGTGTGTGTATGAAAATGGCTGTAACCCCCTGTCAAACCCACCGAGTGAAAGCTCACATCTTGAGTATTTCACTCATACCCCCAAAAAATATAAACTCCATTTGTTCCAAAATTTTTGGGCCTGACTATATCTTTCACCTAAAGTAATGAATTTTCTTTGAAACTTTTACATTTTCTTGGTACTACTGTCAGTTTCGCCATTTCTCTCTTCAACAGAACTGTCGTTGTCTAGCTTTGCTTGTAAAGCAAATGATTATGAGGTCTGTTACCTCACTATTCCTCCACTGAAATCCTTCTTTACCATCATCATTCATCTTTCCTTCCATGAAATAATACTGTATGACAAGTCGGATTGACGTAGAAGTGGCTTGATTTACGATTTGACTGTGCAGCAAAATACAGGTTTAAAGAAATCCCCATAAAAAGTGAAAATCCTTGAGTGACGTACATTTACTTTTAGGTCTTTTAAGCTGCAGTTAGGTTCCACTAGGTTTCTAACCGATAATAAACGAGACCAGATTTTTGTAACCAATTATGTTACAGATGGCGGGATTCATTAGCCTCACACCAGCTTGTTAACTGGTAATAAAACTAGCAGTTTTGCAGTTGTTCTTTTTTATTGTTTCAATAATCATCATCACTTATAGATCATGAAGTTGAAGGGAAAAAATCTTATCTGTCTGATTAGGGAGCACATAGTGCACATTGTCATCAGTACAAATATCCAAACACTTCTGTCTGTGCTCTTCAGTGAGAGGTTTCGGCACCAGGTTCACCTTCAGGCTACAAAAAAAATAAAAAATCACTGCACACTGCTCTTCTTTCGTGCAAATCACAAGTGGGACATCCATTTTTTCTTGCACCGCAGCTACAAATGAACTGATGGAACACGTTCACACCTGCACAGCAGTGACAGGGGAAACAGCGGGCTTGAACAGAAAGCACCGATAAGACCAATAGAAGTTTAATATAACTGGAGTGCGGATCATTTTTGACTTGCCCACATATAAAAACCCGTTAAATTGAATTATATTGTTTAATTTAATCCAATTATTTAGTTGCACTTTCAATCATAGCTTTTTTATTTATGTGCAGGCGTGACCATGAAGCTGATGGACGAGGTGGCGGGAATCGTGGCGGCTCGTCATTGCAAGACCAACATCGTGACCGCATCTGTGGATGCCATCAATTTTCACCGCAAAATCAAGAAAGGTAACACACAAGCGCAGAGAGAATATGCAAAAGCGGTTGATCTGTAATCTTGTTTTTTTTTTTTTTTAAACACAGACCTACATTATGTTCACATGCACAATGCAAACAAGTGATATTAGAGGTGTCGTATGTCATCTTTTACCCTATTTCTGGATCCAGATTGCATGTAGGGAGCAAATTTCTCGTACCTACTGTAGGTGCCAGCTTTGATAAAAAAAAAAAAGAAAAGAAAAAGATCTTCCCATGCTTTTGTTGCCACATGACAGCAGCCACTGAAACAAGCAGCTCGACTGGTTATTTTTATACCGCAGACACATATCTCAGAATTCCCAAATTACAGTATCACGACTCAACACAACAATATCTATCATGCTTCCAGGGCTGTTTTGACGGGGAACGGTACACACACACAAAGCGCACTTCTAGCGGAGCCTCTGAATACATTAGGTAAGCAAAGCAGATGAGGTAGTGGAAAATTAAATAGATATAAATGACTCCACACATTGCAACGAGCTGCTGCTGGTGCTGCTGTTCTGTGCCACCTGTTTCACAACAACATTGTTATCTGGGTGCTCACTGCACAGACCGACCTCGAGGGGGAAAAAAAGTTTGTGGCTAGTAATAGTATTCATTATAAGCCAAATGCACATATCAGTATTTTCAGGATCTCTCTTCTCTTATCGCTCAGAAACCATCCTAGAAAATCCTGATGCTTATTTAATGTGTGTATCATCGTCCCGGGTAATAATGTACTGTATACAATACTGTTCGTTAAGAGAAATGGTTTAGGAGGAGGCAAAAGACAAAACACATTTTTCTGCAACCAAACCTGCTTATTTTTTTCCTTATAAACATTACAGTGTTGTAAATTATATCCGGTATACTTTGCTTCCTCACAACTCATATAATTTAATTCTCCAAAAAATATGAAAAGAAAAAGCTTGTTTTTTGCTTATTTTCTAGTTCCTCGCTCCTACAGGTTAACATCATATGATTGTTGCTATGGCTACATATCAGCGTATTATCTTGCTGTTTTTAGCCTGCCTTTAAAAAAAAAAGAAAGAAAAAAAACATCTATACGTTTATTGTAGTGTGTACATATAGTATTTATATGTAATTAAAAGCCGTGTCAGAAATGATAAAATCTGAGCAACTTAGGCAAATTATTTATTATTAAAGTTATTATACGTATTATACAATTTAATATACAGTATGTGTTCAAGTCAAACTGGGACTTTTGATTCTACAGAATAACAAAACAGTTATGAGAGTAAAAATCCTCTGCTACACTAATTCACTTATCCCAGAGTTTCACTTGTGCTTGAATACCATCAAAGGTAAAAAGATCCCTGATTGGACTGCCTGCTTCATGTCTGACACACTGGCCTTCCAGGAACTCCTTTAACATGTTAAAATGGCTTGGAGCGAGGTCAGGACTATACAGGGAATGTGGCAATAACTGTCAGCTGAAGTTCTGTAATGTGCAAGTGGTGTTTGGGAATGCTTGTGTGTACAGTTCCCAATGATCAGACGTTCTACACGCTGAATGTTCAAGGTGAAGAATGGCAGTGGGTTCAGAGCCACCTCGGCCGGGATGCATACGGGCTTGCACCATTCAAATGTTTTACTGCGTCTACGGGTCTCATCACCGTACTGTGCTTGAAATCTTCTGTAAATCTTAATTTGTTTTATGACCTCATACAAGATAATATTCCTCACAAGTCCCGGTTTGATTTGAACACGCCTTGTGACCATTCACACTGACCTCTGAGTGCGACACATACCTCCAACATTCAACAGCTTTCTGTCAGCCGTGATTTTCCAACCCCGATTTACAGTTTGACTGAATCTCCATTGTAAAGATCCCGGTGTAAAAAATAAAACCGTAGCCATTTACAATCTGACAATCACAAACACGTATATTGTATTTTCATGATATGATGATATAATGAACATACAGTACTTACTGTATGTCATCTAGAGGACAATAACTAAAGCAATAGTTTACCTTTAGTTGGCATTTTAACAACCACACTCTGTCATCATTAAAACGGAGATTCCCAAACTAGGGGTTGGTATGCCACGTTTCCAGATAAGGCTGCGAGAGAACCTCATATGCTCCTCTTTTGTCCCGCTCAGTGGTACAGAAGTCAAGAAAACAAACACATTCTGCCAAAATGGCATACGGTTTTACAAACATGATATTTGGGGTTGTTTGCTCCGAAATGTTTGTGAATCGCTGCTTTAAGATGACGTCCCCACCCTTTGTTTTTACTTCAAAGCCTTTTTCCCCTGAGGTCAGGTCTTTCATACAGAGCAACTGAGTGAAGATGAATAATTGATCTTATTAATAATTGAGTATTACTTTGTCTAATATTCCATTGCTCATGTGGAAAGTTGTCAGTAATGGAGTCACATTTGTTCACGTGGTTAATTTACCAATTGTTTGGCGTAGGTGAGAATTTTGTACAGATAGTATGGAGATGAAATTGCCATGAAATATAGTCATGAATCAGAAATCCCCTATCTATGTTAAAATACAGCAGAGTAAAGTCTTGACATCCATTATTATAAGAAAAACACTCTCTCTCTCTCTCTCTCTCTCTCTCTCTCTCACACACACACACACACACACATACTGTAGCACACACACATAGCACAGATGTCACGTTGTTTATCTTCTGTTAAACATGTGGGCAGAAAGAGCTATCTATCTTGAACTCTGCTTAGAAGGAGAGTTTGTTGTATACAGCAGTTTGAGAAGTGTTTCTATAGAGCGGGAATGACGGAAACGGAATGCCGTTTAAATTTGTGTCTTTCGCAGGTTTTGTTGAAGTATAGTTGTTGTTAGGGTGCATTATTTCACGCTAAATGGCACAAGTGTTGTAGCACACTGTTTTTCATCATCCAAAAATGTTGCAGTATTAAGAGTGCATGCAGTTTATAAGCCAAAAACAAGTACTCAAATTTTATCCATAGCAAACACAAGCATACACTGTATGATTTCACTACAATAAAATACACTGGAGAGTACAATTCAATTTTAAATAAATGTTTTTTTTTTCAACTTTTCAACTTTTTTTTTTTTTTTCAACAAAAGTAAAAATAAGAATTAAAAATGTATAAACATTTAAGCTGGAAACTGGACAAAAGTTTAAAAAAATAACAGAATTAAAATTTAGCAGGGTATAAATTATGCAGGATTTGCAAACTGCATGGAAAGAGATTCTCTCAAATTTCCAAGGTATAAAGTATAGAAGTGTAAAAATATGTTGTGTGGGTCTGACAGCAGCATTATGACCGAAACCTAAGACAACTATTTTCAATAGGGTGTTATGATATGACTGGACACGAAATGGAGCGTTCTTGTTTTCCTGTAACTCCAATTTTTGTTGCTTTTATACAAACCTCATTTTATATTTATATATAATAACCATTTTAAAGCTGTAGAAGAGGTTTTAAAAGTAAACTGTTAATGGCGGCACGGTGGCATACAGTAGTGTTCAGCAGCGTGGCCTCGCACCTCCTGGGTTGAGGGTTCGATTTCTGCATCGGGTCTGTGCACATGACACTCCGGTTTCCTCCCACAGTCTGAAGACATTCAGAGTAGGCGAATTGTCATTTACAAATTGCACATAGAGAGCGAGTGAGTGTGTGCTTGGGTGTCCTGCACTGGACTGGACTGCCTTCCTATCCAGTTCCAGCTTCAGGCTTCCTGAAGGGATAAGTGGTTTAGCGAGTGAGTAAATTCCTCTGACACTGGAGACTTTTTACAAGAAGATTAAATATATAGCAAACTTACACCATATCAATAATTTATACGTTTCTATGTTGAAATTAAAACATTTTCCAATATCTCTACCGTGCCATGAAAAAGTATTAGTTTAAAAAAAAATCTGAATTATTATTTTTTGCTTATTTCATATTTGTTACACTTAAATGATTCAGATTGTCAAACAAATTTGAATATTACACTCTGATAACCAAAGTAAATCCAAAATTCAGTTTATAAAAGATTAATTCATTTATAAAGGGGAAAAAAGTCTTTCCAAAGCTACCTGGCCCTACGTGAAAAAGTAATTGCACCCTATACCTAATAACTGGTTGCGCTAGCCTTGGCCTCAACAGCTGCACCAAGTGTTTGCGATAACTGCCAATGAGGCTTTCACATTGCAGTGGAGAAATTTTGGACCACTTTTCTTTGTGAAATTCTCAATTGGATTTAAAACCTCATTTTATTTTATTATTATTATTATTATTATTATTTTAGCCATTCGGAAGTGGACTTGCTGGTGTGTTTCGGATCATTGTTCTGGCACTGTACGCTATGAACATTATCCACAAAGCAAGACCCAGTGACTTGTTTTTCTTCTATAGAAACAATAACTGTTGTTGCTTCGTACCTCCAGGTTGTTGGGTTTGAATCTCTCCCCCAGTCTGTGCGTTTGTGGAGTTTATACATACAGTATGTATGGAGTTTATGTGTGTTCCCAGTGCTTTTGGGTTTTGATTGGTGTGGCCCATAGTGTGTGACGGGGTGTGTGTGTTCGCCTTTGCTCTTTTTAATTGCTACCGTAAGTCATGTTGAGTTTTATTTCCCGTAGTCTCCCATAGTTGTCTTTTAATTCCCATAGTTAAAAGATTATGGATATCAGGAACACGTATTAAACTCCGGCAGGGACACCTACTGTACCGCAAGTCAAACAAAGAGAGACACTCGATGTTGTTCTTGTTCTATGTACGTAGGAGTTGCTCTTTATCCGAGCAATTAAACTGACACAACTTAACTAAATGAGTGTAAGAAATCTCCAGGTTCCCTGGTGAGTTCAATTCATTATATAATCTCAACTATTAAGAAGCGCTCTCTCTCTCAATGCAGATGTGCTCTCCAGACCTATTTTTGCTTAATTGGTGACACATGAGGTAGGAGCTATGAAAGCAGAACTAAGACACAAGGTTGAGACTGGGCAGTGTGTTGCAACTTTAGTAATTGGAGAACTTAGTTTGGGTGCATATGCATGACACCTGGGGAGGACATTAATGGTGTACAGCAGCAGCTCTCAACGTGCGGTTCATGAAGCGTAGCTGGAATAGTTTTTGAATGTAGTTACAGTGCTGGAAATCACAATTTACTCTTATCCAAACTTAATGTGTTTACTATTAAATATTTAATAAGACTTATGCGTTAATAGGCATGAGCATGTTTGATTGTTCACTTATTGAAGCAAACAACAAGAGATACTGTAGAAAGAAAACAAAAACCTTAATAAAATGCCAAGGTATTCTTAGGTGGGTTAGGATAATGAGCTAATATTTGAATAATTGGATTTGAATCTGTGTACTGTAAACTAGACCATGGAATTTATTTTACAGAACCCCTCATGTACAGTGTTCTCCGTCGACACAGAATTAATTAATGCATGGCTGCTATTTGTATCTACAGACCACATGATACTGTATGTACGACATATCTTCAAAAAAATAAAACATCTTTATTCTTTTCAAAGTTTCCATGGAAATTAATATTGAGGCATACAACATATTCTAATATTCCTTATATCAAAGACGACAATATCAACTGTCTGGGTTTTACTCTCCTAAATGACAGGTTGTCATTACACAAACACTTTGAAATAACCACTTTTAAACACCGTAACTAGCAATTCTGAGTCATGGGCTATAATTTGAATACTGCGCCACACTATAGAGCACTCCAGTAAATGAGTATATTTATATTTATGTTTATGTGAGTCAGCATCCATTATAAGTGCAATACAGTAATGAAGCGCTTTCACAGATACCAGGATGTGTTTCACAGAGCAGGTACTGACGCAGGGCAGTCAGGAGCCTGTGTAATGGAAAAATAAAAGAGCCAAAGTGATGCTTTGGGCGAAAAAAAAAAAAAAGAAGAGGATTGGGGGGGGCTTGGATGATAAGATCAAAGTGGGCAGCCGTGAAGCTACAAGCAGTAATTGGGCGTTTTGGAAGGGGCTGCTTTTTCCTGGTAGGGAACACAATGTTGTCAGGATACGCACGCGTGCTCCCACACATGCTCTCTCTCTCTCCTTAGAGAGCGTGTACATGACGTCGCAATCCAGCTGCACGAAATCACTGGTTCTCCATGCTGACGGCTATAACATTTTATCAGTAAGACCATGTGTTTATGTTCGGAGCGAGTCTGCGACTTTACAAAGTTTCCAGGCTGCACATGTTGGCATGGAAAGGCTGTTTTTAAGCCTGGAGTCCTGTACGGTATATTACCACTTAACACACCGTAGATGTCGGATTCATGAATCTGATTGTCAGACGTGGTTCATTCATTCATTTCTGCAACAGTAGTGCAGACTACTGCAAAAGCAAATCTATACGTTTATTTTAATATTCCTTCTGATGCATTTAACTCTTCCTTTAGTAAGAACTTACTTCGGGAGTTGTGCCATGGATACTGTATATAATGGGATTTGTGGATATGATGACGCTTTCTGTTTTTGGAAGAAACGCCAGTTGCGTTTTTTCCCCCCCCCCTTCAAAGTCTTCATGATAAAGGAGGCTTGTTTAAAATATTGCAAGCTGCAACACAACATCCCGCTGCTTCCCATTCTATTCATTACAGAATCATGCAACAAACATACACATTGCACTCCCAATAAACAATGAAAGATAATTTGGCCTAATGCTCGACTCTGTGGCACCCCTGCAGGTTGCGTGATCACAGTATGCGGGAGGATGACTTTTACCAGTAACAAGTCGATGGAGATCGAGGTGTTCGTGGACGCCGATCAGTTGGCGGACACGGAGGAGGGGAAATATCGAGCCGTCACTGCATTCTTCACCTTCATTTCTCTGGACAGACAAAACAAGCCGCTGCCCGTGCCTCCCCTGAAGGTAGGATATGAGAGTTCTTTATTACACAGTGGGAAGTACTATTCAACATCACAGAGTTCTTTTTCAATAGTCGTTTAATCACGCGGTCGGTGTGACACACTGATAAGAGACCTGGTTTATTAAACTCTTTTGACCCTTTTGGCTTTAGCGCTGCATTCCTGTGAGGATTAAAGCACGCTAGCCTATTAATTTCTTTTAAAGCTCCATTAATAACAATTTTCCCTGGCACTATAAATCCATTAATGGTCTGCTAGTAATGATTTGCTGGTTCTCCACGGATGCAGAACGGATTGCCAGGAATGCTTGGCCTCTTAATCAACTTCCTCTTTGGGAATTCATGGACTCTTCAAATTTTCCATGACCATTTTCTAGCCTTTAAGTGTACACACAACTTTACATGCGTTGTCTGGCCTTCAGTCTGACTCGCCTTTACTCTGTGATTATGGTTATTTTTTACTATATTGAGCCTTGTGTGTTTGAGTTAATGCTTTCTTATTTGACATAATAAACTTTAAATATTACATTATAAACTTACTCTGCAGACAAGATTACATCATAGAATAAGACAGTGTAATGCATAGCTTGTACACTTTGCAGAAAAGGGCTGCAAGAGCAACATGCTGTATCCAAGACTGCATGTAACCTCATGATGCCACATATTTACTGTGTAGCTATAAAGCTATGTATCGTGTAATAGTCAAAAATTCAATTACGATTAAAGATTCAATTTAAGAAATGGTGCCATTTAAACATCGCTTGTTTATGTAACATCCTCAGCAGCAACCTCCTTTCCCCTCTCGTCTTCTCGTTTTCGAACGCTGAGCATTCAGCACCAGACGTACAGTATACTAATCACCATTTTTGATCATCTGTCATCATCTGCACCCTGCTTCTCACTGGTTCATGCCTTCAATTAGACTTTTTACTATGTGTGACTGATTCATAGCTCACTGTGTAGCTTAACAAATAAAAACATTTCTCTGAAACTGGACAGGTACAGGGGCTGGACTGAAAAAGGGAGGCAAAAAAGTCATAAAGGATTAAAGTCATTAAAGACCTCTCAGAAAGGATTAAAGCCAATTTAATATCACAGCTGAGCCCAGCTTTGTTCTCATTGATATAAGTAAAGAACCGTTACGTCGGTGAGCTTTGTAGTTTCACGCATCATTTCTAGTCTTCTGATCCACATCAAGAGTGACTAAAATCCACAGCATTAAAACAACACATAAAACACTTCTCTGTAATGCATGTACAGATTGAGTTCTAAACACACAATTGGTATAAAAATAGATGCGCAACACTGCATCTAAAAGCATATTCCCCAGAGTCCTGGGCGAGTGGAAACCGGCTGAGCATCCTTCCCTTAATTGAGCTTGTCATATCGTGGCCGTCGGTAAGTCCGCTTCAGAATATAAATAGTACATCGACACGGCTGCTGCAGCTATTTTTTGACTTCAGGTGTTTTTTCTACTCTCGCAAGTGAGAGATCCAGGTCTATTTTTAGCATTTCCTGTTTTAGCAGTTCACCGAGGGAGACTGTGGGATGAGTGGAAGGCGTGGGGTGGGGTGGGGTGGAGAGGAGTGGAGTGGAGTGCAGCGGAACGGAGCGGGGGATGGGTACGAGGATGGATAGCAGTACATCCCTCTGGGTGGAAGAGGATAGAGGGAAGTCTCGGCATCCCAGCTAACCTCAAATGCCACATGCACACAATCACAATGGTTCCAGCACAAAACCCAGGGCAGCGCTGGTGCCTTTTTACAGGCAGCATTATAATCGAGCTCTCTTCAGGACAGCATTTTTAATAGCGAGGGATAATGGAAAAAAAAAAAAAAAACAGGTGTAAGGAAAAGAAAGTGGAAACTTTAGCCGCCTTCTTCTTCTGGTTCTCTCTTTTAAGTCACCATATTTTCAGGACCCAGGACCATTCGGCGTATCTGGTCCCTCGCGCACGGAACAAGTTGCGTTACCGTAGCAACCTCTGGGCCGTGATGTGAAATTCACGTTTATTTTTAGGCACAGCTCATGTGATGTGTGTGCACTGTGAGGTTAAAGTGTGCGCCGATTCCCTGTTTTATGTATCGCAGTGCCGCTGATGCTGCCGTGACATTCTGTAATCAACGAGGCAAATTCAACTCTTTTGTCTGCATAGGAAGATATATTTGTAGTATGCTTGCCAATAAATCATTTTTAGGCTTTTAATCAATTCAGTAATTATATTTAGGAACATATTATGGCGGAAAGCATGTATTGTGATAATGTGTATTTCCAATACCAACAACTATGTCATGAAGTGAAGAAGAAGCTTGGCATCACCCTTGAATAAAAATGCTTTAGAATTAAATAATTCCAATAATTGTACATTTTCTTTTAAGCCGCTTTTGACGTTTCATACGTTTCAACAACATAACAGAATCTGCTTTTATGACACAGCGGTGAACAGAAACGCTGTTTTTCAGAATTCATTTTAAGCCACTGTGACACCTGCAGAAAATATTTTCCTTGAAATTTATGTGCAGCTACTTATTTTTATTCTACCCTGCCTTTCATTATTTAGTGCTACCGTGCCAGTATTGATATTTGGCAGGCAAACACGGCTCCAGCAGTGGGAATGCTAAGAAAGTCCAGAGCGCTTGGCATTTCTCCATTACTGTACAAGCTATCACCTTCTGTAAGCAGATCATCATTACATGAAACTACTATACTCCCATAAAGGGACACAGGCGCGTGTAAGAATGTCTTTATACCGTGACCGAGGCAGCCACGTGTGAGAATACCTTCATGGAATAAAGCAGCTTTAAGTCTTTAAGTATTTCCGTGCGGAAAATAATTAATAATGATGAGAAAGTCCTGTTACTTGCAGTTTAGATATTAAAATCATCTCGAAAACATAAATAGGTAAGACTGTCTATGATTACGTTCCACAAGGGAAAGCTGGGTCATGCATATGCTTATTTAAATTTACTGGCTTTTTTTTTCCGATTGTGCTTATCATCTGCATCCCTCTAATGCCTTCGGGATAGAAAATGCACCCGAAAGTTCCCACGTTCAAGATTTTGGCTACAAATTCACAAACCGTGGGAGTTGTGTTGACCCATAGTGATCAGCAGCTACAGAAACTGAAGCACGTTCAAATGATTCAAGAAGATGTACGCATTCTTATGCACCATAGGGTCACTATGGGTTTCCACTCGATGGTCATGTGTGAGCTGTGATAAGACATTAATATCAGTACCAACAACTGGAAGCGTTATTTGTAAGTAAGCGAACAGTGCGATTAAGGATTTTAAATTACAACATTTCTTTTTCATACAGTCAACAGTTTGGACACACCTTCTACTCATTCACTCACTCATCGTCTATACCGCTTTATCCTGTATTGAGGGAGCCTATCCCAGGATGCTTACGGCACGAGGCGAGGTACACTCTGGACAGGGTCCCAATCGATCGAGACACACCTTCTAATTCAAGTCATTCATTTTCTACATTCTAGAGATTTCAAAACTATGAAGTAAAACACATGGCATGAGGTAATTAAGTAACAGCAATAACAACAATTCTTATTTCAAGACAAGAAGGTTTTGTTTTGGAACAGTTCTTGCAAGCGCAGTATTGTCTTGTACATTTGAGAAACCGGCTCTAATGAAGACCATCCCAGGAAATCAAGACCAAAAACTTTATCTTTTTGGTTCATTTTGAGTTACCAGCCACAGAAATCAGCAATTAACAGAACCTCAGATCAGAGCTGTTATGAAGGTTTTACAGAGCATAAGTAGCAGATACATCTCAATCAATCTGTTCAAAGGATATTATGGAATATTTTGGATACCTTCAGGAATCTGAATCAGAAATTAGAACGTGTATCCAATTTTTTCTAGACAAAGAGAGAAACAGGTGATGATGACCAGTGGATAATCAGGCCAGCGATAAGTATGTCGGTGATGCTGAATGCTGAGTGGTTGGAACAGACGAGAGGGGAAACCAGGTTGCTGCTGAGGTTATTACATAAACAACCAATTTGTAAATGGTGTCTTTAGGCACTTTGCAGCCTGTCACAATAAAACATTTGTTCTCTTAAATTTCATGTGAAGAAAATAGGGACGGCTCAAGACTTATATAATACTGTAGACACATTTGATAGATAGATAGATAGACAGACAGACAGACCTACCTTTGGAGGTAATCTTTATTAGTGGACACACCGTACCAAATCATTAGTGAAAAAATAACAAACATCAGTTTTTAATTGGGAAAACTGGGTTTCAAGATGGCTAATTTTTCTATTTTCTTCCCCTGTAATGGCAAACTTAATATACAGTAATGTAACAACAACAAAAAAACACTAAAAAAAAAAGAAGACAACCTGATACTGAAACATTTAAAAACTAAAATGCTGATTTTAGATTTCAGGCATTGAAAGAAAAATCTCCTAGGAATCGAGTCTATTGTCAATATATTTAGCTGCATGAATAGTCCTAATTGTAATAATTACAGTAATCATTTTATTGGTGTGCTAGTCTCTATTTTGAGTCCAATTAATGAAATCGCCAGCGAGTTGGAATTTTTAAGTGCTAAATGGTGGAAAATATTTAAATGACATTTATAAAAGAGCTGGAAACATGAAGATGTTCAACCCCAGTGGACCTGCCTGAATGAAACATTGTGGTGTACAAACCTGGTTCTGTCTACAGGAATCACCAGAGGACAAGTTCAACCTGGACCGTGCACGGCAAGACATGTTTTGATTTGAATGGAGCGCTAAAAAAAAAAAAAAACCTGTGCAGCATTGGGAATGTTACTTATTATTATCTGCATTCGCAGATGGGGTGACTTTTAATGGATCGACTGGGGCGTTTATGCAATATGTCCATTGATCATATGACACCATGTACATGCAGGATTTGTTTCATATGGATTATGCCAGATGTGCCGAGTTTGAAAGCCCTGCACATGTTCTTGTCGGATTCAGTTTTTCTGTCAACGCTGATCTCCGAATATGATATTCATAAGAGTGTATTAGTCAGCACACTGATTTCAGATACAACAGCACTTATGGTTCTTTTTGTGTGTGTGTGTGTGTGTGTGTGTGTGTGTGAGAGAGAGAGAGAGAGAGAGAGAGAGAGAGAGAGAGAGAGAGAGAGAGAGACTATTCATTGAATGTGATTAAAATGCCTTTCTTATTTTAATTAGGCTAATTAGTCACTCTTGGCATAAAAGTCTTTTACGGGTAGAACTGATCCAGAAATTCCTCTGAGGGTTTTAATAGCTTAGTTAGACTGCTTTCTCTGTGTGACTGTGTGTTCCAGACATTTATGAATATATACTTTTCTTTAAAATCTGATATACCATACAAGGTCGAAACAGACAGGCTTGGAAGGCAGAAGCAGTAGAATGTAAATATAGTGGAACCTCAGCCAACGAATGCCCTTTTTTAATGAACTTACAAATTCCGTTCCAAGTTTGCATCAGCATGCCGGGCATTTTCGTTGTTCATGCAACGAACAAATCGAACCGAACATCAGCTAAGTTGTATGTCTGTCCAGGAGCCATTTAGAGTTTGTTTGCATCAGTGGAAAGCTAAGCAAAGCGAGTTTACGAACCTTACGATTTTTTTTTTTGCTCATTGAAAGAGTCAAGAGGCTTTTTTTTTGTTTGTTTTGTAAGAGTCAACCCACGATGCCAACATTGCCTTCGCCGTGTGTTCAAAAGCTATGAGATTTTACCCATGTGTTTCTATAACATTGTTAATATTTTGACATTATTTCTTATGGTAAAATTTGCACCGCAGTATGAATTTTCGCTTTAAGATCTGGCCTTTTTTCTTTTTTCTTTTTCATTTAAGTTAAAATACAAGACTATAATAAAAGACTTTAAGCACAGTACAGTGACGAGGCGTCCATTGAGGTCTTTCCTGTGAATCATCAACACCGCCGTATGTTTCGCCGTACAGTCCTGAGCTCATTCCAAGCTATTTCCACATGTTTGGGTCCTGGGAGGCCAGGGGCTCAGACGTGAAGTAGGCAGTCCGATCACGGGCTCTGGCACACTGAAAACATTTTCTACCTTGATGGTATATAAGCCCTAGTGAAACACTGAAATAAGTGCATTAGCGTAGCAGGAGATTATATAGATAAATAAAGAGAGTTTTTACTGTCATAACTGTCTTTTGTTTTTCTGTACAATCAAAAGTCCCAGTTTAACTTGAACGTACCTCTTTTTTTTTGTTTGCTTTTTTGTAGTCAGTTATAGATGTTAATGATTGACTTGATTATTATAGCTTGGTCTCCTCTTTCCCTCCATATTCTGTGTGTACTTATTACCTTTCTAAAAGCATAATAGAGCCGACACCTTGCAGTCCAGAATTGTCCACTAACCGGCGTGTGGGATTAAATGCCTCTTTGACCGCATAAAGCTGCCACTTTGGGGCTGTTGGTCCATTTGACGCGGCTTCCTGCGTTAATCTGTGTAATTAAGGAGCCGAAAGGCTCAGGGGGTTTGTGGCAAAGAGATGATTATGTCCTCCACAGGACCCCGTCCAGAACCACATCTATTTCCCTAATTAATAGTCAGGGCCACTCGGCGTCAGTTCTCTCTGGCGTGAATTTGTTCATGGCACCGGGTCAGGTGACCCTCGCTGATTCCGAACCTGTTCCATGTGACAGAGAACAAGCCGTCCAACTGTGAGGCCACAAGGCAACCATGTGAGCTTCGGGGAAAGGCTTCGGGTGCTGAACAAGCTCTGTGTGGTGTTGTGCTTCCTGACCACACTGCTAGTCTTAGCACTTTTCACCAAAAATATGTTGCGCCGCAAAGCAAAAGCAAGTAGAGAATCTTTTATTCTCAGAGCAGATCTGATCGTATCATTTGATTGTATGATTTGGAGTATATTAATCCACTGGCCACTTTATTAGGAACATAATTGCTCAGTGTTGTGGTGTAGGAAGAATAAAGCATTCTGCTGTAGGAAGCCAGTAAACTTCAAAAGGAGGAGACGGTAACGCTGCGTAACATCAGGTTTATCACACGGGCCTGCCAGAGTGTTTTATTCCTTATTAGAAAATGTACTTCACTTAGCTTTGATTGCTTGGCACCTCTATCAGCTCGGTAATTCACTTTACATTTCGAATGAATCAAATCTCCGCGGCTGGTGTTTCACCTCCTCTATCAACTGTCATAAGCAATAATGTCTCAATCTCTCTCTCACACACACATGCACACTTTTAGGCTCTGAGAAACGCCAGGCATTTTCCCTGGCTAAAGTACTCTGCGCGTCACCTGAATTCAATTTGCTCAAGACAAACACGGCTGACCTGTCTTAGCCAAGCAGCAGCGCAGCCAGTGACCCCTGAAAGAGTTCCTTCAAGGTCAGATATTGCTGTTTACAAAGAGATAGAAAGCGAGCATGATATAAAGAGATTTTTCTCCCCCGTTTTCCACATATGCAGCTCTAAGTATTATTAATTTTTTATTATGATCCCTAAATGATCAAACTGACTATAACAGAATGCAACTGTACTATACAGTAATCGTAATGATGGCCTGGGTTTCAATTGTGCGTTTGTGTGTAGTCTATGCACAATACACTGCTCAGCCATAACATTAAAACCACCTAGGTTTTGCGTTCCCCTTGTGCTGCCAGCGCATGACTCCACAAGACCTCTGTGGGTGTGCCTGTGGGTTCTGGCACCAGGATATCAGATTAGGGTTAAGGAAGTTGGCGGTTGGGTTGGTGGCCTTGGGCTCCTACTGGGCCCCATGTGTGGTGGGGAGCCGCTGTGTACTTGAAGCTGTGGTGCCTTCCTATAGTGGCCAGCATTGAACTTTTTTGTTGATTTGTGCTGCATTGGCTTTTCTGTGGAATCGGACAGGACGAGCTGGACTTTGGACCACACAGGAACGGGTTAGCCTTGGGTGCCCATGATCCTCTCCCCAGTTTACTGATATATAATTCATATATTCATCACTCAGTCCATTGCAGGGCAGGCACATGCGCACACAGGCAATTTGGGAATGGAAATTCGCCTAATCTTCATGTCTTTGGAAGAAGATCAGAGTACCCAAAGGAACGCCACCAAGCATGGGGAGAACATGCAAACTCCACACATAGGCGATGCAGGACTCAAACCCGACCCTGGAGGTGCGAGGCCACAGTGCCAACCATTACATCACTGTTCCAACCACTACGTCACTGTGCCGCCTATATACAGGAATTGATATTCAGTTTTATTCACCTGGAGGTAGTGCTAGTGTTATGGCTGTGTTATGCTTTTCACCTCACTACAATTAAACAAACTGGTTATTTTAGTAACTGGAGGCTTCCCAGTTGTTCAAACCAGTCTGGCCATTCTCCATTCATCCTTCTCAACAATTTAATTGTGTTTATTTCATTTCATAAATGCACTAGCGTGTGTAAACACATTTCATTAAAAAATGTGACAAGAACAGCCGTACTGTACGAGAATCAAAGTCGATGAGATCATTTGTTTGTTTGTTTGTTGCTTTGGTATACTGGGAAAGGGAGTATTTTTCCGATGAGCTTGATATTAAAGGGGAGTTCACCTTTCTTCTGCTCCAGGCAACCAGCTTGGCAACCGCTAATCTCCTTTTGTTTAAAGTGCAAGCGCCTCTAGCAGTAATTCCCATGTTGACTCGCATTTGGCTGTACACGATAAGGTTTTTGTGTATTCATTTGTTCTATTTTTGTGACAACATTTCACATACAATCTTTAAGGATTCCACGTTGGCGGATGCTGCTTATCACACAGACTAGCTTTCTGTTCCGTCACTTTTGTTTTGAAATAGAGATTCATTAATCAGGAGATTCTTCTTGGCCACTGTCCTTATGCTCGATTTGTCATTGCACAGCTCTTTCCTCGAGGTTTCCTGCCATCTGCTACTGCTGCGCATGACTGCCCAGTGACCTATGGCCAATGATGAAAACATCCAAAGGGAACTAGGAAAAAATACGTTCCAGAATTAAGCAGCCTTGTTTCATCTTTTGACTTGTGAAATGTCACTTTCACTTAAGGATCACATATTTTAATATTTTATAACCAGTTAACACTGTTTCCTCAAAGTGTGAAATATCCCTCACATTATGTATAGTAGAGCTGAGAAGAGATAGACGGAGCTGAGCAACAAGCCAGAGGGGCGGATCTTCTTATATGAGGTCATATCGTGAGGGAGGGGGTTGTGTAACTGATTTGATTGAGGCCTACCGATATAAAAATAGAAAAAGGACAAAAAGCAGAGAATATTAGAGCAGTTAAATTTGAAGCAAGTTTTGCAGAATATGTCCCTTTTAAGCGAAGGCGATAGACCGAAGAGTAGCACTCAGGACTCTTTTTTTATTTCAGTTAAGATTTATAAATAGCAAAACCCATGTTCTAGACCGTATAAATGTCCATGGAGGAAATCGTTTAAAATGGAGAGAAGGGACATGGCCTGATTTCTCACTGAAGTCCAGATTAGGGATTGTGTTAAAAGACAAGATATTAATAGTACACGAGACACAGTGTTTTGTCACATGGGATCTTGATATAAAAAGGCAATCAAGCTTTAAATATTTAAGGATACAAATAATCTAAAATAAATTGACATGGGGCCTTTCCTCCAATAAAGTTATTGTTTGAATATACAATCACTGACTGTTTTAAAGGAATGGAAATTCCTGGGAACCAGACGATACGATATATTATTCCAGTATCTTGATTTGATTTGATTTGTAGTACGATTCTGTAAGTATCACACTTTTATTAATATCCCAGTTTGATATACAGTACTGTTTAAAGTCTTAGGCGTCATATTATCTGTAGTACAAAGTTTATGTCTGCATTATTATGAACAAGACCATTCCCTGCAAAGGTCCACTAAAATTAATGAATAAATAACATTACAGAAGAATAAGGAGCGAGTGTGATGAAGTTACCAAAAGAACTCGTATTCTCCAGCATGCTCAGTAAAACCTAACAGCTGTTTTATTTACAATACTGTGCAAAAGTCTTTTTTGTTTGGAACATCCAAACAAAAGCCATATGCAATGATGCTTTTGAAAACACTTGTGATGCTTGTAAAAAGCACTAAACGATAAACGGTCAATATTTCGTATGGAAACTCTTTGCTTGAACATAAGCGGTAGTGTTCGATACAGATGTGTGCAGTATTCTAAATAAAACAGCTGTTAGGTTTTACTGAGCATGCTGGAGAATATGAGTTCTTTTGGTAACTTCGTCACACTCGCTCCTCTCTATTTTCATGTAAAACCAATTATTGATTTTTTTTTTTTTTTTTTTTTTTTTCCCAATCTGAAAATTGGTCTCATATAATATGTCACTTTCTTTACAGGCATGCAAATATTCTTCTGTAATGTTATTTATTCATTAATTGTAGTGTATCTTTGTAGGGAATGGTCTTGTACATACTGTAATAATGCAGACATAATAAACTTGTATAACAAAATGTCTACTACAGATAATATGGCACCTAAGACTTTTGCACAGTACTGTACTGTATATGTTTTTTTTTTGTGTTTTTTTTTTTTTTTTTTTAGATTTGTTACAATTGCAAATAGTTCGCTCGTACCATGTAGGATGCTGTGTGATGATGTGTGCCTGCCCACGTGTGAGTAGTTTAGAGCGTGTCATCTGTAGGGAAATAGAGGAACTACAACGTTTTACCACCTCAGTTGCAGACGTATATAAATGTAATAATAATAATAATAATAAATGATTTTGCATACATGAATTGCAACAAAAAAGAATCAGGATACATGAATGAAAAAAAGGTTTTCCCTATCTTTTCTATTTAGAATTCCAGTCATGAGGTTTCCTGATAATAAGACACAGGTGGATGCAAGTACCAATCAATGGAAGTGCAAGAAATTGCAAACCAAACCTATGCAAGATTCCAAACAACCCCACTGTTAACATAACAGATCCAAGATAAAGAAATCCCGGAACTTAAAAACAGACAGAAACAAGACTCGCGTACAATATGTACCACGTAACATGAAGAAAACTCGAAACACGTGCACGTGATTACATACATCTCTCTCTCCTTGACTAATGGGTGCTGCGGTCCTGCTCTGACCGATGATGTACAGATGTGGATTCCGCTTGAGTGCTTGTTTCGCTGTTAAATATGCTCAATGGCAGAAGTCCACATGAGTAATTTCACATCTTAGTGGAAAAACGAGAAAAGGCTTGCTCTGCATAATGCAGCGTGGATCAGATTTAGTGGGAACGATCAGGCATGTGCATAAAACATCCATGCTGAGTTTGTTTTTCAAAGTGAGATCCAAACCACTATCCAAAACACGAAAAATTCTTGAAATGGCTTTGTGGTATAATTCTATCCTGGTATTTCAGTTTTTCATTGTTAGAAAATCTGAAATATTTCTACCACTAACAGTACGACAGAATATACAATTTCAGCACATCAGAGTGATCTTTTAGCTCTTTGCACAATGCTGTACAATATACTGTCTATTGTACTCTGTGTATATAGTTGTAGTGTTATCAGGGGTTATTTATTAAGTTCAGCTCACCTGATTTAAAAGATCTTTTATTGGTTATCGCCTACATTTTAGTAGTGCCTCTGGCCCTTTCATCATTAAAAAAAAAAAAAGAACTTCACCAAGTTGATGCCATACAGTAAATGTGACATTTTGACAGATTTTAATGGCGATTCCTTGCTTTTGTGTGTCTCAGATTGTCAAACTTTTAATTTGCATTTGTTATATAATGACAGGTCTGGATTTGGGTGTCAAACCTTTTTCCATGTAAAATATAATCATATATTACATACAGGTTTAAAGCTTCATCCTGATTATAATTGCAGCCAGCACATTTTCCATCAGCTTGATTTAGAAATATGTCATGAGCTGACCTTCAAATGATGTGTTACCGGAAACCTCACTGTCTGTGCGAATGTACTAAAAGTAGTCATTTTTCTCCCTCTCTCTCTCTCTCCCCTTCTCTCTGGCTGCAGCTGGAAACCGAAGAGGAACAGAAGCGTTTTGAGGAAGGAAAACTGCGATATCTTCAAAACAAGGCAAAGAGAGTGGCGGAGAAGGAGCAGAAACAATGATGTCCCTTAGTACAATCGCAATAGTCCTGTAGCTCAATATTTCTGTAGAACATTGTCCAAGGTTTTAGTTGTACATAACGCTTGCACTAATTGTAGCAGATGGATAAAAAAAGGGAAAAAAATGTAACATGAATCCTGTGTTTCATGTTTGTTGTTTTACTGCTGCATACCAAAGCATCTTGTGTATGTAGATATTCGAGTATTATATCATATAAATCATGGAGAGATTTATTTATGAAATGCTTCGATCATTCTGTGCGAGAATAAACGTGATGCACTGATAAAAAAAAAAAGTCTGTCTGTCCGCGTCTGTCTGTAATACAATTTGTGCCAATGGCAATCCAACTGATGAATAAGTAATAAAATGGAACAGTCTGTGCTGTTGTAGGACAATAATCGACGGCGGTGGTGTGATGTGGTATGAGTGTTCTGTTCGTTTTATACCACAGCAGTTTGGCAAGAATGATGTTTTCTATCTATTGAGGAAATTATATTACAAGTTCATCTTGAGTAATTCTGTGATAAAAGTTTACCTGCCAAGTCGATGTTAGGAGCTAGCTACGTTATGGCTCAACTGTAAGATACACTGCCTGGCCAAAAAAGTGCTTTTAGCTTTAACTCCTAGAATACAATATACAGTATCTGTGCCATTAGGAAAAAGAAAAACTTCATATATTTGATAAAGGTCATTCAGTTCATTCAGGTCATTCGTTGACTTCATTATATAATGTCACATAATCCAGAGTCTTGTACACTGGCCACTATGCATGATGGGTGCACCGCTTCATCCTCATGTGCTCCAGCTCCCAATCCAATCCAATCCCATACAGAAATACTCTTATTTTTTACTATTAAATTAACTGTGATTTCTACTGTCCATTTATTTATGACTTTACCAAGTGTTTAAGTGATCTCTGATCACAGATTTTTCTTTTCTAGTCTACATTTGTTCCACCAAGTTGATGGTTCAGCTCTATCCTTCTGGTTTTTACTAATGCATAGGACAGTTCTTAACCCAATTCCGATAATTTCAGCAGTCTTCCTAGTTGTTTTCTTTCCTTCATGCTTGATGCAATTTGGGAACGCCAATTAACCTAATCTGCATGTCTTTGGACTATGGGAGGAAACTGGTGTAAACCCAGAGGAAACCCACCAAACACGGGGGGAACATGCAAACTCCATGCACACTGACCCCGAGGTGTTCAAAGGAACAGTGATAACTACTAAGCCGCCATGCCTAAAATACAGAATACAGTATAAGTTTAAAGATTATTGTTCAAATAGCTTCCTATTTTAATGTATAATGTTTTAATGTTCCTGCTTAATTTGGAACAGTGAATTATACTGGTAAGAAATATACACCAGACCAAAATGTTCACAGCATTTAGTGTTTTCCAGAAACCCATCATGAATGACAAATCAATCAAGCAAACTAAACCCAAAATATCTATACACAAGCATTAACTAGACAAAGGACCAAAGGTTAATAAACATGAACATTTTAAAAAAAATACCAGAAGCACATGTACATACTGTAGCGTAGCATGATGATTAGGTCAGGGAATACATAGATATTTAGTGGACAGTTTGTTTCTCTGAGTTTGTTTTTCAAGAAAATGTAAGCAGATGCTAATACCAATATGCTAATAATACACCTTGACACTGTTATGTGTAGTCAAGTAATGTGGTAATTATGCTTCCCTAAAAAGGCGCATCTGTCCACAAGGGATAAATTAACGTAATCATTTATTACCTGCATAAATATGAGGAAGTGAAGTCCCACATAGCAATTAACTCAGACTGAGACCGTTCTGATCAAAGAGCCTAACTAACAAAGACTTCAGCTGCTGCTGTATGCGATGAGTAAAGATGAAGGAGAGTTCTTTGGAAGGTCTAAAAGCTACACTGCGACAATTTCTGCTTTTGAACACAGAAAGAAAGCTGAGGTTCTGCGCGATAATCAAACCAAGCTAAGCAGCTAACACATTAACATAAACACTTGCCCAGTGTTACTGAATTTACTACCGTTAAAAAGTCAAACAGAAGAGAAGCATTAATCTTTTTTAGGAAAGCATTCAAAGTGTGTCCTCACTTAGCATTTTTTCCTATTTAGTTGTATATAGTGGTGTTCAAGTCAAACTGGAACTTGTGATGAACTTTCTCTTGAATGAAGGCAGAGGACCTCACAGTACAGTCATAATACTGTACTCTTAGCCTTATTAAAAGATTTGAATGTACATGCATTTTAAAAATGGCATTACATCAGTGAATGACGATCCCAGCTGAGGTGGCTTGGAGCCCACTTAGTCTTCCTGTGAACGTATGCCGAGTGGAAATTTCCACGTTTGAGCGACTAAAGCTCTTAAAGCTCAAGCGGCACAGATACGTTCCAGCAACACTTCATAGGTTAATGATGATTAAAAAAAATATATATAAAAAAAATTTGTGTATATATATATATATATATATATATATATATATATATACACACTCACCTAAAGGATTATTACAGTAGGGACACCATACTAATACGGTGTTTGACCCCCCTTTCGCCTTCAGAACTGCCTTAATTCTACGTGGCATTGATTCAACAAGGTGCTGAAAGCATTCTTTAGAAACGTTGGCCGATATTGATAGGATAGAGTAGCATCTTGCAGTTGATGGAGATTTGTTGTGGGATGCACATCCAGGGCACAAAGCTCCCGTTCCACCACATCCCAAAGATGCTCTATTGAGTTGAGATCTGGTGACTGTGGGGGCCATTTTAGTACGGTGAACTCATTGTCATGTTCAAGAAACCAATTTGAAATGATTCGAGCTTTGTGACATGGTGCATTATCCTGCTGGAAGTAGCCATCAGAGGATGGGTACATGGTGGTCATAAAGGGATGGACATGGTCAGAAACAATGCTCAGGTAGGCCGTAGCATTTAAATGATGCCCAATTGGCACTAAGGGGCCTAAAGTGAAAAGACCAGGCAACATTTCTTCAGTCTTCAACTGTCCAATTTTGGTGAGCTAGTGCAAATTGTAGCCTCTTTTTCCTATTTGTAGTGGAGATGAGTGGTACCCGGTGGGGTCTTCTGCTGTTGTAGCCCATCCGCCTCAAGGTTGTGTGTGGTGTGGCTTCATAAATGCTTTGCTGCATACCTCGGTTGTAACGAGTGGTTATTTCAGTCAAAGTTGCTCTTCTATCAGCTTGAATCAGTCGGCCCATTCTCCTCTGACCAACAAGGCATTTTCGCCTACAGGACTGCCGCATACTGGATGTTTTTCCCTTTTCACACCATTCTTTGTAAACCATAGAAATGGTTGTGTGTGAAAAATAACTGAGCAGATTGTGAAATACTCAGACTGCCACGCTCAAAATTGCTTAAATCACTTTTCTTTCCCATTCAGACATTCAGACATTCAGATTGTCTTGACCAGGGCCACGTGATTGGTTGATTAGATAATTGCATTAATGAGAAATTGAACAGGTGTTTTCCTAATAATCCTTTAGGTGAGTATATATAAACGGTAAATTTTACCACTAATACCAAAATATGGGAATGACATCACAAAAATATGGAACTCTCAAAATGAGCATCATATTATGATTATTTGGTCATAGAAACAACCAAAAACAACCAGAAAAACACGTTATCATGTGTATCTGTGCTATTTCTTTACCTACAGTATTTGACCCATTTTCCAATTTTTTACTTAGTCGGGTAGTCGGTTAAAAATTTTTAACTGAACAATTCGTGTTTATTGGCATTTATTTAAATGCTGGCTGTGTTTAATGATCAAAGTGCAATTATAGTATTGTAAAAGCAAATATTGGAAACATTGGAACATTGAAATGAGTCTTTTCTGCTCTTCTCTTTCTTTTTGTCATTGCTTAAAATTACACACCTACTCCTTAGCCTATTTTGCCCACAGATGACAGCAATTACATATAATAACCTAATTATAGTATTTTCAGTGATACTGAAACCCATGATCTGAACCATTTGTGTCATTGCTGATAAGCATGTATTTTTCCATATCTTTAAATAGAGCATCTCCAAAGGGAAGGGGGGAAACACAATTATTTCATCCTGGAGTGAACTTTATGATACTGTGACAAGATTGGACAAGAGTGATGAAAATAAACTGTTTGAGATAAACTGGGTTGACAAGGTTAATATAAAAGGCAGCATTGTTCCTCTAGTCAGATGAAGCAGGCTGCAATAATCTTCATTTATATGGCAGCACTTTGCAATTTTAGTTCAAAATCTGAATGCGAGTTACATGTAAAAGATTAGAAGATAAAAACTGCGTGTTCATAATAAGTCATGTTAGAGCACCAGTGGAAATCACAACTGAATTAACTATGGATTCATGGTATTTAGGAAAAAAAGACAAATGCTATGACTATTGGCTAGGCCAATAGAATCAAGTTTTTTAAAAAAAAGTTAAAATATCGTCATTAGTTAGTACTGTGCAAATGTCTTGAGAAACCATCTCTGAAACTGGTCAGGTACAGGGACTGGACTGAAAATGAGAGCAAAAAAAGGCCATCGGGTAGCCTTGAGAACTATTCCTCAGAACTACATAAAAATACAAGAAAGTCTGGATCTTTGAAAGCAAAATATGAAGAAATGCAGGATTGCCCAAGACTTTTGCACTGAACTGTATTCTGGACCAAAGCTAAACCATTCAGAGCATAAAACTGTCATAACATTTTAGGACTATACAGGAATTTGTAGTCAATGCAGAACTTAATATGCAGCCATTCTATCAGTAATAAACTTCAGCTACATTCACATTACAAGCCTGATTATTCAATTCAGATGTTTTTTTTTTATAAGGTCAGATTTTCATTTCATGATAATGCACATTCATTTACATTTACATTTGGGCATTTGGCAGACACTCTTATCCAGAGTGACTTATATTTTATCTCATTATACATTTGAGCAGTTGAGGGATAAGGGCCTTGCTCAAGGGCCCAACAGGGACAACTTGGTGGTTGTGGGATTTTAACCTAGGACTTTCCGAGCCGTAGTACAATGCCTTAACCACTTGTGATTATGATTACAGTACATTCATAGTCACAAGTGACTTGTATCTGACTCTAATGTGGACGCGTCTGTCCTTTGAAACGGCACACATGTGCACATCGATACATCTTTGTTTGGGATAAAACATGAAGTCACATGAATTCCAATCTGCATGAATTCTCATTCCTGTCCCATGACCCTGTATCAGATGTACAGTATATATCCGATCTAGGGCCACATACGAAAGATGTTTTTCAGATTTGAAAACATCAAAACATTTCAAAAACAGCCATAAAAAAGGCAGATCTGTGTCACATTAGGATATACATTTGAACTGAGTCACATCAGGCTGCTAATGTGAACACAGCCATTCAAACATTATTTGATACATCCGTGTACTGATGTTTAAATCTGCACAAAACGGCAGTTAATCATGACTACAGTTGCAGATTGTTTGTTATTAACATCTGACATGAACTGAATTGCAGACACAACATGGATTTGTCTTAATTTAAAATCAACAATAAACAACAATAATAAACAATAATAAAACACTTACAGGATTAATTTGGTTTCTTATACTCTAAGCATACTAAAGTTTGCAGCTTGAAATCAACAAAACCAACAAAATCAATTAACCAACAAAATTTCTAATAATTTATGCACTTAGCATCGATGCTTCCTTCGAACAACATACAACATTCTTCTTTGCTCTACCTGCTTTCCTTGCAGGCAGTGTTGGCCTAATTGATGGCTGCTGAATCTTTATGTCTGCAAGAGTGTGAGAATATCTACAAAAATAGCCATTTGTATGACATCCATAGCTCTGCCAAATTAATAACATCCCATAGAAATCAATCTGCAATCTTCTTGCTTTATGTTTAGTTGTAAAGTGAACTGGACAAGTCCTCAACATCCTAAAGCCCTAAAACATACTGATGTGGACGGGTATGTAGGATATAACAATGGCTGAGGATCACCGAGGACCAATTTTAGAGCTCCACATGAGATTAATTGGCGAGTGCTAAGACATTAAAATTGCTGTTCCTTTCCAAGCATGCAGTTCATCAATATTAGTAGTGCAGGACAATAATGACAGTTTGCTGAACAAATCCTCTGTTACACACATAGATACATAATTACTACAGCAGTGGCAGCTTGGTGGTGCAGGGGCTTGAACCGTTGACCCCACTGAGCTTCCAATGTCACTGGGAGAAAATGTGATGTGATAATGTTCAGGTCACAAGACGTTA
Organism: Clarias fuscus; assembly: GCA_030347435.1. Lineage (NCBI taxonomy): Eukaryota > Metazoa > Chordata > Actinopteri > Siluriformes > Clariidae > Clarias > Clarias fuscus. The sequence continues at coordinate 10,081,299 of CM059213.1, read as the reverse complement.
AATGGTGTAACTTTTGTCCCCACTTTTTGGTCCCCACCAAGATACATGTATAATTTTGAGTTCAAATTTGAGTTCTTCTTTCGCTCTCTCGCTCTCTCTCTCTCTCTCTCTCTCTGTTTGTGTGTGTTGTGCATCTGTACACCCTGTTCTACTTCTGAGCTTCCAAAATGTTCCCAGGTTCACCAGACTTGGATATGGACGCACTTGTCTTTTTTTCCGATTTCGTTTCTAGGCCTTTGCAATTCATCATCAGTCCATGAGAGACTGATTTATCTGAGCTATTTGTCTCTATATTAGTCTCGACGCTAAATCAGTGTCAACTCCAGCATGTTCTAGAATTAATGAGAAACAATTTCTCACTTGAATGCAAGAACAAGTCTTGTAGCAATACAGTAGCATTCTTACTAGCACATTCACCTAGCACAAAATGATATGTAGAATTGCACCTGATGACACGACTATGGTTCACTAGATGCCTTGAACTGGAACACTAGGGTCACCTTTAATGCTTACCACTGTACTACTGCATGATGTAAATGTCCTTCATTACTGCCTCTTAGTGATAATTATAGCCCTGAAATTCTGCGTAAGCGGACATAAGCTAAAGATTTAGCCGTAATACCATCCAGCCAAATCATTACAGCACTAATGGCTTCTCATTTTTCCTCCTCTGTGTTGTCAGCTTTTTGGAAACTGCACTGTTAGCATTTTTCCCTCATGCACCAATATTATGTTCTAGAAACAATACTCTGTTCTGTTTTCAGTTAGTTGCCATTTAATGTTGCTAATGATTTTTTTTTATATCATGATAAATACATAATTAGCATATTGTATATAATAAAATTTTTTATTGTGGTATAATAAGAATAAAACACAGTCTCATTTCCAATTACTATACTATTTAATGCAGTGAGACAACATTTAATACAGTGCTTCAATAAAATTATTAAAAACTTGCATTATCACAAATAAGTATTCAATCAAGGTTCTAAAGTGAGCTGTATTTTTAGATCAATTGGTATAATCAAAGAATGGGCAAACAAATCCACTGATGCATAAGAAGCACATTTATACAGGAAAAGCAGAATGAAATATATTATGCCTGTGGGCAGCAAAGGCTAGCCTGTTTAGTCTGATCCCAGAGAAAAAAACAATTCAGCATACTTTATTGAAGAAAAAAAACAACCTCTCAATGGTGGCAACAATAGAAAGACACCAGAACACTCAGTGTGAACACCAGTGTGAACACACAGTATGCCATATCCAGGGCGCAAAAGGCAAAGACTTCCAGATCCGAAGCCATGGAATATGCCGGGCAAACAATTCCGATCCATGGAGGACTCACCCAGCAACCCACAACACCCAAAGAATCCATTGCCAACATCCTGGAGCCAGACACCACAGCACACCCACGGAGGTCTTGTAGAGTCATGCACCAAGGGGTCAGAGCCACCCCATGATATCGGGCATAATGTTTTATGTTTTGATGTTATGGCTGATCAGTTTATATATACAGTACATATGCCCTGTATATATAGACATTCTATTTTATTCTGAAAGATTACTTTACCCTGTAAGTTCATTTAAATTATAATCAAATGATGCACAATATACATAAGGATCTATGTTTACAGCACCCATTAAAAAATTAACCTATTCCATTAACATAAGTATAGTGTTCAGTTGAATTGGTTATTACTAACATATTAACTAAAATTAAAGTATTGGTTAAAAAGGTGACCTTAAAATGACCTAAAGAGGTTTTTTCAATCTCAGTTGGCCACTGAGAGTTTGGATCTACTGTAGCCGCGGTTTCCTGTTCATTGCTGACAGGTCTATAACCGGATGTGGTCTTTTGCTGTGGGGGCCCTTCTACCTTAACATTCAGCATTCTGAATGATTGTATCTGCATGATTTTATGCATCGTAAAGCTGCCACATGTTTGACTTATCATGTTATGTGCATGAATGAGCAGCGTTCTTTACATGAATGAATGATGGAGAACCCATTAATACGAGTGGAACATATTTGTGTGAATCACGGTGGACCGGCTGCTATTATGTAACAGCCTGCTTGTGCAAGCACACTTCTGGAACTGCCGTCTTCCATACCAGTGACTTTCATTCTTACATATTATAACAAAGAAATTTAAGTAAAAAATACAACCTGATGGTGTGCTTTTATTAAAAAAAAAGTGAGATTTAAATGACTTTAAAAAAAATAATAAAACCACAACCACAATTTTTAAAAATGTTTTTAATAATGTAATGCATAACACCATACTTCTAATAATTTTGTGTGTATATTCAGTGTCAAGGAGCATCAAGTTATTACCTCCTGAGCAATTAGTGTTAATTCAACAAAACTAATTTAATAATAATAATAATAATAATAATAATAATAATAATAAGTTAATCTTAGTTTCTGCTTAGCATTGCTTTAAGATGTTTAAAGTACACTCTGATACTTTCTGTAGCATTCTCTTATGTCATTCTTCAGAACTGGGGACGCTGAAGGAGATGCAGGACCTCATTCATATGCTGCTAAGTATTGACGCGAAGTTGAGTGCTAGTCTACGTGCCTCATGTACATTTCAAATTTGATTACATTGGACAGGCTCACACTCCACCCCCTCATTCCCTGTGTAAATTATACACCCATACTTTCTAAATTTTATTTATTTAGGTGTATATTCGAAACCAAAAATCTGCTTCTGGATGATGTGCATTCATGAAATGTAACATGAGCATCCCTATGCTGAAGTAAAAGAATATGACAGAGGAATTTCTTATTTCAGATTTAATAATTCTTTAATAACTGTGATGTGTGATTACTAATTACTCCATGAAAATGCCCTGAAGAAGACTGAAGACTGAAGACTGGGATTGAAATTAGTCCTGAAGAAATCCTGCTGTCCTATTTGTGTCTACTGGTCTTCTGGGCAGTTTTCACTGTCTAATCAGTGATGCAGCGGAGCTTTATTCCTTAAGTCTGTACAAATCTTCTCATCTGCATGTATATTGCACTCGGATAGATCAGCTTCCAAAGCTTTGACTTCCATGCGAACATCATCAATAATACCTTCACTCAGTAGAACTGCTATACATGGGACAGTATTTCAATGTAAACATATTTCATGTGTTTCAGGATAACATTTGCATTTAAAGTATAGATACATTTATCTTTGATAAGTCGGTAAATGTCATTTTTGGAAACCAGTCCAGTACTAAAAATTGTTATTTGAAGATCATTAGAGGCAGCAGGGTTCGAAAAGTTTGCATGTTCTCCTTGTGCTTGGTGATTTTCCTCCGGCTGCTCTGCTTTCCTCCCACAGTTGAAAGACTATCCATCTAGGAATTTCTGTAGTCTAGGGACTAGGGATCATGGAAGCCATTTGTGACCAGAATCATATTTATTCCCATTTTATGACCGTGGTAGGACCACCGCTCAACCTTCACATGTGCATTCAAACAATATGGGCAATTTGTCTAATCTGCATGTCTTTGGACTGTGGAAGAAAACCAGAGTACCCGGAGAAAACTCACCAAGCACAGAAAGCAAACCCCACGCACACAAGGTGGAGATCGAACCGACAGTGCTAACCACTAAGCCTCCACGCTGACTCAAAAAAAAGAAAAAGAAAAGAGGATTAGTTTAACTGGTATTCACAAATGGTCCATAGTATGTGTATGTGTGTTTGGTTTGCTCTGCGATGAATTAACACCCTGTCCAGGGTGTACCCTGCCACATGCCCATCATCTTCTGGGATTCTCTCCAGGCCCCTGCGAACCTGTACAGGACAAGCATATAGAAGATGCATAAATCTCTCCAATATCTCTATTGTCTTGCTGTAGTTTACCTGTACTGTTTTTCCCCAAAGAGTGATATAACTTTCTGAGAACCTTCCTTCGGTTAATATAGGTTAAAATGCAAAAACGCAAAGACATGCACGGAAATGCAGAAGGCAAAGAAAAGTACAAAATGTCAGAGAGGAAGTTGGCGTTGTGGCTTCAGCAGCATCTGTTCCTGCTCCATTCATTCCCTCCTCCTAGTGCTGAGCCTCAATGGGCGGCGTGAGGAGGCTGCGCGCGCGCCCGACCACCACCGCCACCGCCACGAGCACCACGTCGACACGTTTAACTTCGCCCATGCGTGGCTTTGCATGCACACCATTTCCATTCCACACTCGTTTCTGATGGGAATGTCTCTAATCCTGTGCGATGATAAAGGACGCGCCATGTTTCTTCATCTGACGGCTTTATCCGTGTGTTCGGAATCGCACGCGCCAACTCTGTGGACATACTGACAACAGCGCGAGCCCCTGGAGCAGCTTTTGGGGAATAACAACGACATTTATTGAAGGTAGGTTAGAGACACACAGATATACAGATGCGCAGATCTCCGGTATGCTTGTTCTTTTATTTTTATTTTTTACACACTATGTAAGATGAGGATGATGATGGTCTATAACAGGGTGGTCCATCATGAATTAAGATCATTAAATGTAAAACGCCAGCGTGACATGTTGTTCTCAATGTTCATGTTTCCACTACATTCAATAGGAAGTCGTTCCCCAAACCGATACTAGACCAGCTTGCGCGTGTGAATGAGAGAGATGCGGGCAGAATACACGGCTAACGGGACTGCGTTCCGAACGGCACACTCCTGTACTACATCCTAGCATCCTATAATAGTACGCCGCATACGGTAACTATGGCAACCTACTATTTTGAGACTCGAATGTAGTACGCGGTCCTGACTGGACATAACCGAGATCTTTATCAAAAAGTAAAGCTCAGGCTTGTAATGAACAACCAGACCCGCTCTTGTATATTTAACACCAAATACAAATGTTCCTTATTTTTCTTTCCATACAGTATTTCTATAATTTATATATATCTAAAATTGTGTTTTGTTACTTATCTAATTTTGTTCTGACCAAACCAAACAGCTAAACAGTTTGAGACCCTAGTCTACAACTGTGCATCTCATTCTGCCCTCAGTTTAGATAATAATAATAATAATAATAATAATAATAATAATAATAACACAGAATTTACACCACCATAAACCAATACATCTATTAAAATCAGAATTAAATAAACCCTACAGGAAGAATCGGTTCTTTATGAATGACTCATTTAAATGAATCAATTGCCTGAATCGGTTCACAAGCATTTTTTTTTCTCTTAATGATGCCTTAGGTAGGATTTTTAAGGGGAAAAGGTTTCTTATGGTTATTTGGGTGAAGTTTATTTATTTATTTATTTATTTGTGTAATTAGTACCCACCCCCCATTTCCACCCATGTACTACACAAAGCAAAGCCCCCAAGACTTGCCATGGTCCAACTACATTTAACTAACTGTTAAGTGTAACAGTATGGGCAGTCAGTGGCGTAGTGGTTAGCACTATTGCTTTGCACCTCCAGAGTCTGGGTTCGATTCTCGCCGCGGAGTCTGCATGAGTTGAGTTTTTGGTGGGTTTTCTCCGGGTACTCCGGTTTCCTCCCACAGTCCAAAGACATGCAGATTAGGCTAATTGATGTTTCCAAATTGCCTATAGTGTGTGTGTGTGTGCACTGTGATGGATTGGCACCCTGTCCAGCGTGTACTCCACCTTGTGCCCTAAGTCTCCTGGGATAGGATCAAGACGGTCTAGAAAATGATTTCTTATGGCATAATTATTATTATATATTTTTTAACCATCTAGAAAAAATCTTTTAAGAATTTCTTTCTTTGAAGTACCTATCTCTCTATCTAAATGAAATGAGATGCATAAAATGCTTTTCATGACCGTAAAGGTACAACATAAATATACTGAATTGTTTTTAAACATGAATTTATCCAAAGTGTTTAAGAATCATGTGATCATCATGTTTCAAACTATTTGATTCAACTTCATGTCTCTATATTGATTCTGTCATAAATGTATTGGGAAAAAAGCAATACAATTTTTGTGGGTCAATTGCAATTAAAAGTTGCACTTTCTCTGACCCACATCCACTCCCACAGAGGACTGGGACAGCAGAATTCATCCTGATTTATGCGCATACTAGGAGCAGCTTAATGTAACACATATGAATATATATATACGTACATGAATCTTGACCTGGGGCAATTCTAAAACATCTGTAGAATTTGACATTTTCCTGAGCAAATCTGCTAATATATATTTATGTTGTGACAATATCCGATGTTGGCTGACATGACGCAGCTGTTGTAAGTAAACATAGAACACACACTGACCATATCCTGTGAATCACGACTGTTTATGTGCCATAGGAGCATTATCTGGATGAGTCTCTAGACAAGGATGCCACTACTGAATCAGTATTTGTTTTCAGTATTCAGTGAACTGTGCTGAACTGTAAAGGAATCTATCCATCCCTAGTTACCATGGCAATAACAGGTAACTAAGGATGGTAGCTAGGGATCAAGTTCTGACAGAATGTCACTAACATTTCCTGATACGGGAAAGCTAAATGCCAAAGTAGAACAAAATGACACATCAACAGTGTTACTAAATTAGTGTCGAGATTTTTGTGGAAATACAGGCAAGCTGTATCATGGGAATTTAGATGTACAAAAAAAAATTACTGACATCTTAAAGCATGAGACCTGGGAACAGGGCAACACTTGGAGATTGTAGGGCTTTTATTTAATGAAGCACTTTATGTAGAGCTTAAGGCAGGCTAGTGAGGTACTTTTACTGTTTATTCCTGTTTTAAACAGCTGCAGCACAGCACGTATACAGCTGTTTCAACTTCAGCTACAGTTCTTTGCTAATGTTCGTAATGTTTGGTAAGATTAGATTCAGAACTTGATTTGTAGTTAGATTTGTGATTGTGATGCCCCTTTATAATAAAGTCATCATCAGTCATCTGTCACATTGATGAATATGTTGTCGTAAAGCGATTTTTACATTTTTACTTTGTCATTTCTGTTTTATGAATTGAAAAATAACTCAGAGAATCTTTAGTCTGCTTTATTATTATTAGTATTGAGCTATTATCATTGTGAGTAGATTTTGTATTACAGTATGTATATTAGAGTTGATTCAGTTACCTGTCGTGATTATTTTGTATGGCAATTCATGTCTCCAAAATCGATTTTTTTAAAAAACTTGCATATGCTTGCATTTGATGTTGTAAAATGTTGCAGTTCCTCTAAAATCCTACAGGTGGTGCTCTCTAAACTTACTCACACATTGGCGCAAATTAGTCATAATTAGTCAAATTATCATTGTTAGTAGATGGTAAAGTATTGATAACTTTGTTTAGAATTTTAACACAATCGGAAAGGAAATGTAAAATCGAATTGAGATATTTATAAAATCGTGATGCTTATAAAATTACAACACAAACCAAATCGGCACCTACGTAGGTATCGTGATAATATCATATAGGGCGGTCCCTGGTGATTCCCATTCCTAATATTTTGTATATGCAGCGTATGTACACTTACTGTACAGTTCTTTTTATGAACAGCTGTACACCTGCATGTTTATGTGCTTACTGAATGAGCCAATCATGTAACAGAAGCACACTGCATGAACACATTATGCACACGCAGGTCACATGAAGAAAAAGAAATAGTTTTGATTTCGTAGCAGTCTGGTCTAACGTCAGGAGCAGAAAAGCATCTCGAATCTTGAACTGGATGGGCAACAAGAGCAGAAAATCACACCAGGTTCCACTCCTCACAGAAGGTCACAGAAAAAAATATCACCTGGTCTATTTCCAATCTTTCCAAATCCAACAGCTATCCAGTTTGGATTAGTTGATGATTAAGATTTGTGTTCTCGGCTGACAGGATGGAACCTGGTCTGGCTTTCGGCCCATCCACCTCAAGCCGAGGCCACAGCTTCTCCACAGTTTTATCAATGCGCAATGCGTCATTTTCAGATTTGGCTTATCTGCATATAATCAACAGATAATGCGATGTAGCCTAATATTCATCACAACAAGCTCAAATTTATGTTGATTGCAATCAAATAAAAGTTTACAATCTAACAGGAGATAAACCTTGCAGCCACTTCTGGGAGATTAAGGAGTTTTAAATTACTTTGTGCTGGGAAAATGACCTTGGGCTGGTGGATATGATATGGCAGAGTTCAAATCCAACATAGAGTTCAGCTGCTCTATAGTGAATTAGGTGGATTTCGTACTGTAATTAGGTTTAAGACTGTGGAATTTGCCTATACAGCTAAAAAAAAACAAACACTTGGGTCACTGAAACATAATGTTAGTTTACCCCGTTCAGTGCTTTGATTTTTTTTGTGTGTAGAAAATCCAGAAGAGCTGGTGATCAGAAAGGTAAGACAATCTATTATAAGTAAGTCATTAGAAGTGAGCCAGGACAACGGTTAAAATTGGGTAGTTACTTTTTCGGAGAATCAGAGATTCAGTCATGAGCGAAATCACAAGATTTGCAATATAGAGATTAGTAGTTCAGATAGTGTGTAATTTCCCAGAGGCTTTAAAGTAGAGTCACTCTGAAAAACGGATGCATCTAAAAGTCCTGTTATCGACTTAACATTCGGCAAGGTTTTCCATCGGATCATATCAGGTACGTCACAACATATAGGTGCGTGAATTTCCTGTTAGCAGTTTGTTACTGGTTTTAATAGGATTTAATAGAGCAGAGCAATCATGAGACTATGCAAGACAGACTCCAGTGGCTTGCATTAAATGCATATATATATTTGAACAAAAACCTTTCCCTGATTTATAGATTGGCTGATATTAGTTTTTTTTTCCTAACCAAGTGTAACTGTGTATGTTGAGTCATAAGTGATGATAGGTGAAGCAGATTGATTGAAAGATTCACTTGCCGCTAGAGCCCTTTTTTTCCTCCAGAGCCAGTTATTATCCCTTGCAGCTCTCCCAATGGTTTGCATTATTATGTACAATATTTGCTCATCTAATTTATCCGAACATTTGGATGAAATTAGGAGTTTAAACATTTCGACTGTGCTCACAGTACTTCCTGCATGCATATTCGTTTAACTAATTAGCTCACTCTGTTCTTGTTTGGGCCAGCTTATTTTGGGTGTCAGGTTCGTAGCGCAATTCTCAATGCAGATCATTAAATGTGCTATAAATAGGATTCCTCTATCTAAAGTCCTGACATGTGAAAACGGCGTATATGTTATGGAGCTGTTCGGTGAAACCTAGCACTAATCAATTTTTTCCATGACCAATGTTTCTGTATTGGAAATTGGAATGTGTGCATTTTATACGTATAAATATTTAATAATGTTTCAGCTCACTTGTATGGAGATCATCAGCTGATTTCTAGCATTCATGAATTTGATCCCTACCGTAACTGGTATGATTTCAAGGTTGGTTTCATTGGAGAAGTTGTAATTGCTGAGATAACACTCAACCATCCTGAAATTTTGAAGTGTAGTCGTTAATTAAAATCTGGCCAAAAAAAGTAGGCAAAATTATTCAAGTCCGTTCAAATGCAATTTAAGACATGTAACATCTAAGATTCAAGCACCCAAGAAGTGTCAATTTTTGCTAGCTCAGGGATATGGGAAAGCCACTAAGGGTGTGTGAAGACACAAAATTTGATTTGGTATCATACACAACACAAGTCATTTAGACTTTTCCAAGGACATATCGAAATGAAATAAATGGCGGCTAAAAGTAAACGTTAGCTCTCTGGCCAAGCTTTCACTGCTGTGACTCTTATAGGGGCGTGTCCAAAACATCTGGCTTTTTAATGTCACGTTCTGCTGAATCCTGTGTTCTCTGTTAATGAGTCTCATATGTGCAGCTAAGCTCATACTGTAACATAACCTTCCAGTCATGACGCACTGGCCATTAATGTCAATTGCTGCCATACGCCATACTTTAAATATTTGGGGGAATTTTCTGGTTTTGACTTGCCCTTTAAACCAGGAATTGCTTTTACAAGCTAATATACGAATATGCTAGCTGCTTGCCAAACAGTGTACCCAACGCTAGTACGGACTTGATGAGGTTTAAATGTTTATTGCACCTCACATAATGGTGTTTTATGTCGAGTAGCACATTTTATCATGTAAAGCATTGTTTTAAAAGTGCTGTTTTAGATTTGATAGTCTAGTATCAAGCAGCGCCGTGTGAAGCGCTACACAGTCAGCCCCAATCAGCTAGGCTAAAATATACATGCATTTGATACATGTGTTAATTTTATAAATGTGTAGACATTACTGTGGCACAGTGCATCAGCAACTTGGTTTATACTCTTTTGTCATCTGTGCAAAATAGCTCTCAGCTATTCGCTCACTCTGCATTCGTAAACACTAGAATAACCAGCGGGACTGTTGTTTTTCCATGATGCTATAATGTAATAGTATAATATAATAATAAGTAATTTAGGTGAAAACAAAATGTGTACACAATAAGGTTTTGATAAAAAGACTTAACCACATATCCGTATGCTGTATATATACAATATATGTGCAGTTTTTTCGTTAGTACAATCAGTGATATTATTATAATAACTAATTACCTACTCCCAGAAAAAACTTTCAGTTTCGTTTTTTTTTTCTAATTAATATCAATCGGTGGAGGTGTTTGTTTACATCGAGCAAGTAGTTTATTAGTATCTTCCAGTATTTTAAAGTACAGTAGCTTATTAAATCTGGCACATAACTGTTCATGACGTGGCTTTTACTTAGCATTTTGATTTCACTCATGGTGCAGGAGAAACAGATACTGTATCTAAGTACAGAACGGCAAAAAAAAACATAAAATTCTGCTTAGTTCTCGTTTTAAGACGTGCCCATTGTTTGACTTTATCAAAACTTGCAGTTTATAATCTGGCACAAATTGGGTACAGGTTTAATTTCAGGCAAATGCTGAAGGACTGGCAAAGTTTCTTTCAGTTCTGTCCAGCCAGTTGTGTGTGATGCTGTGACAAAATTGGCTGGACAGACATACAGACAGAAATCTTTCTGAGGCTGGTTTCTGGTCCTCCAATGTATGAAACGTAAAGAGATAATCGAAGGAGCGAGTTCTGAGCAACGTGCGGGGAAAAAAACAAAAAAAAAGCGTTATTTTATTTAAATAGATAATCAGTGTTAATGTGTTAAAGTTATGGCTGATCGGTGTATATTTTACCAAAATAACATGGAAATGTTTTCTAACCTTGTTTAGGAGTAGTAGTTAGGTACTGTAGTTAACAAAAGCCTACAAATGTCTTAACATGACAGAATGTCATGATTTGATTAAAAGTCTTGCCTACACACTTCATGCACAAGTAACTTTCACCTCAGATGATAAGGCAGCGACTGATACGAATACTGATAGCTAATTCATTTCCCACTATAAATGTATTCATAGGTTAACAAAATGGCAGGAAGTTTGTTTTTTCCCATACAGTAAGTCGGTGAGGTTACAGTAGGTGTGGCACTTTGGAATCTTCGTCCTATTGAACAGATCATGTAAAAATGCGTATGATTGCGATACATACAAAAAAGCAACATATTTCAGTTAGTACAAGATAATGGCAGCTATTTAACCCCTTACTATGCTTAAAGCTCAGTAAGAGAATAAGGTGCCAGGATGTTAAACGGTTAAAGAGTCGGTGAGACATTTAGGCCTACTGTAAATGCTCTACACTGTTCGATGCCTTACAAGGAAAGCAGTGGGACCTGAAATTAGTCTCTGACTTCCTTGGTAAATATTTTTTTCTCGTTGTGTTATTAGAACGCTCAAGCAAAGTGATTAGGATGTAATGCAGACATGTTTGCAGTTTGTTAGAAGATTAGGTCATGCAGTGTTTGATACTTATCAATGATAGCTTGGTAGAGAGCGTAAACAGGAAGCTACTGTAGACATCAGGCATCATCCTCATATACTGTATATGTAAAACATTTATTTGATGTATACTTGGTGTACTGTATTTACGACTGACCGTCATGTGTAACACATAATACACATAATAATCTATTATTAAATCAATGAGCTTTATTATGAGTGTTATTATTACAGTGGGCACAAATAGCCATTCGTCGCTCATTATGTACATGCAAAGGAAACGCATATATACAAACACAGACAGTGAATCACCGCACATGAAGGAGACTGCCAGCTTGACGAATGGCGAGATTAATTTGCATGAAAATCCCACTAATCTCTGAAACACAGTCTGTTTTTTCTCCCATACTGTCAGGACTGGCACTGCCCCGACCGTGCCTTTCTCGGATGCGCGGTCTGCTTCTTGTCACGGCTCCGCCAGACTCCTCTCCCTTTAATTTTGTTTTGGAAACTCACTTGACACTGCAATTATAAGCAAAGTGTTTCCACTCGGCTTGCTGTCCCCCCAGTCGACCAGCGCATCTTGTGGTTCTCAGCAAACGCAGACGGCAACATATCAACAGAAGCTCTCTTTTTAACGAGCCCGTAACAATGATCAAAAACCACAGGGTCTGCACAGGCTGCCATGCTTTGATCTACTTTTAACTAGGGTGCAAGTCAGTGTCTTGCTCTTACTTTCCTGCTTTCACACGTGCGGGCACACACATACTGTACACACACCGATGATGATGTTGAGTCATCTTGTGGGACAGGGCCTCCTTTCTGTTCTATAGCCATGAAGACCTCAGCTTTCTGGCAACACGCATTCATCTGTGAAAAAGGGAAGTAGGTCAGCATCACACCTCCGCTGCTCTGCTCACAGAGCTCAAAGACTGACTCGGCATGATGTGGGGAATCTGTCAAGATATATTGTGGCAGGCGAAGGCAGTGCTGAGAGTTTTTCGTACCAGTCAAGAGGTCCATGACTTAAAAAAATTAAAAAAACTGTTCTCAGAGTGAAGAACAGTGTTTAGTTACAGTATATGCTGTTACTGAAAAACTAAATTAAAAACAAAATAATAGAACTTTGGAAACCATGACGGTAACAAAACATTACAGAATATAACATTTTAGTACAGCAATGATGAATTCACAATTCTGATTGGTCATATGGTCAAGACATTTTCAGTCATCTTCTTTAACAGTAGCTCTAACAGCGCTATATGATATACATGGAGTGAAAGTTTCTCTGATCATCATTTTTTTGAGAAGTCTCCAGGTTTTCCAGTTTTTTTCATTGTACACGAACAATAAGCAGCCACAAATTCATCAACAGCAGAAAGTGACAAACTGACAAAAGGCAGTTAAAATATTAAGATATATATAAAATATATAGGAGCTATATACTATATATGTACAGTATGTGTGTGTGCCCTGCGGTATGATGTCCACATGAGTGAGTGAGTGTTTGGATTTGTCGCTTTACCACATCGTAACAAATTTGCACAGAAGTGGAAAAAATATATATATTTCTTTTTTCCACTTCCGTGCAAATTTGCTTTTTTCACCAACGCACGTGCTTGGTGGGTTTCCTCTGGGTTCTCCGGTTTCCTCCCACATTACAAAGACTTGTTGGTTAGGTTAATTGACATTTTATATATATATATTTTTTTTTTCACTTCTGTGCAAATTTGTTATGATGTGGAAAAGTGACAAATCCAAACACTCACTCATCGTCTATACCGCTTTATCCTGTATTCAGGATCCCAAAAGGCTTAGGGCATGAGGCGGGGTAGACCCAGAACAGGGTGCCAATCCATCACAGGGCACACACACTCACACACTATGGGCAATTTGGGAACGTCAATTAACCTAACCTACATGCTTTTGGAATGTGGGAGGAAACCCACCAAGCATGGGAAGAACATGCAAACTCCATGCACACAGAGACAGGAATCAACCCTGGCCAGGAATCAAACCCAGACCCAGTAGGTGCAAGTCGACAGTGCTAACCACTACACCACCGTGCCGCCCCAAATCTGAACAACTGCACCAAATGATTCCTCAGAACATTCTTGCACTTATATTTTTCTATCCTTTTTTTCAGTTCCCCTAAACTTCTAACTTTGCCATAATAAACTACTTTTTAACAAGTTAAGATAGGTCTCCATAATGTGTTTGTTAATATTCCAGCAGAAATACAACTCCTCATGCTTATGGTGCCACTGAATTTACCATCTTTTAGTTTTAAATGCAAATGACCTTTTAGCCACCTCTACACATAGCTCTTTGTGGACGTGCATTTTGCCAGCCAATCAGAATGCAGGAAATAAGACTTCTCCTAAAAAGGTCAGTTCAATTATGTTTTTAATTTTTGTATTTGTATCAATGGGTAAATTTTTAATTAATTGACTAATGCTTTGTAGCATTTTTTATTTAGGTAAAATTACAAATAGCAAACGGTCTAAACTTTTTTCAAAAATAAACCACAGTATATGCAGAAACTAATTTCATTCTTTGCAAACGTATTGCTTCTTCTTCTTCGACCTTTGGGTTTATGGGTGGTTGGTACAATACCACCACCTACTGGACTGGAGCAGAAGGAAAACAAAATTAGAGCTTTGTACAATATGACATTAAAAAAAATCACAAATTACATAGAATTTAAATGCATATGAAATACTTTTTGTAGTTTTAATACCTTAATGCCTGTAAAAATATAGTTGTTTGATAAAAGACAATAAATATTAGTGCTATTGAATTAAATAGAAATGCCCAAAAATCTAATTGAATTGACTCACACAGATTTCTTATGATTTACATATTCTCTTACACACACACACACACACACACGCACACACGCTAGAGACCCATGTGAATTTTCAAAATGAGCAAAAAGTGATGTTTGTTTTTTTCATAATATGTGCTCTTTAACTTCTTGTGTGCAGTTACTATTTGCTGTGCATAAAAAAAGACAAAAGTACTTCATCCTCGCCTTTCATACACTGCCTGGGGTAAATCTGGACTCTGGAATGAAACCACATGATGTTTTTCCATTGCTCGAAAAATCCAATCTTTATGCTTACTAGCAAATTGAAGCCTTTTTTCTGACTAGTCTCACTAACCCGTGGGTTTCTTATGGCTCACACAGAGACTGTTTACTTTCACTTTTTAACATAACTGTGATTTCAGCTGCATTTTATTCCTATGATGCAATGTTACCAAGTGTGTAAGTGATCTCTATTCATGATTTATTTTTGATCACATTTCTTCCATGAAGTTGATGGTTTAGCACTATTCTTCCAGGTTTTAATAATGTCTAGGACAGTTCTTAACTCAATTCCATCCAATTGTTTTCTTTGCTTGATTTTACATTTCTAACTTTTTTTTTCTTGCTATTCTTATGACTAGTCCATGGCTCCTTATTGTATTTTTCTTCATGGTCTGGCCACATCTTGCCTTTAAAAACATATCATTTGCCAGGTACCAGGTTCAAAACAGAGAAAAATCACTGCCCAAAGTGTAAATTTTGGGCAGCAAATGCTTCCATATTTCATCTTCCAAGCTACATAAATATATACGCAGATATACACCGTGCTATTTCGAGTTTTCGAAAGGGCGTCTGTATGTAGCCCCTGTTCGAACGCATCCAATCCTTGCAAATCTGATTTGCAAAACCAGGGCATTACTCAAAGACAGCAAGTGGGAGTGTATCAAATGTAATTCAGCTCCGTTACACAACATCAATGCACGCTCATTTCAATTCCGCTGTCAGGATTACAGCTAGCGTGTTATCTAACAAGTGCACCTTGTGTGTTGCTTTGTTCCCTCAACACACACAAACCACTGCGGGGCACACTTGGTCATTGAAGTGTGTGCCTGCTAGTGATTTTGCCGTTCATATATGGTAAGCCAATATGATTATAAAGAAATTATGCCTCAAAAATATTACCATGTTTCCATAAAAATGTGTCATCTGAGTCTGTGCCCACACTCATTTCAGATTCCTGCTATTAGAAGAGAATAACCCAACGTGGTCATCTGCTGTTGTAGCCAGTCCGCATCAAAGTCCTGCATTTTGTACAGTGTTATGTATTTTGAGATGCTTTTCTGCTTACTATGATTATAAACAGTGGCTGTTTGAGGAACGGAGGTCTTTCTTTCTGCTCGAGCCATCCTGCCCTTTCTCCTCTGACCTCTCTCGTCAAACAATGCAGATCTGCCACTTACTAGATGTTTCTAGCTTTTCACACCCCATTTGGTAAACGCTAGAGACTGTTGTGCGTGAAAATCCCAGGGGATCAGCAGTTTCTGAAATACACAAACTAGCCCATCTGGCACCAACAGCAATGCCAAGCCACAAAGCTCACTTTTGCTTCCTCATTCTGATTTTAAGAGCTCCACACTAACAAACTAAAGCTCTTGACATGTTGTGTGTGTGCATGTATGTTTCATGGTAAAGAAAATACTGAAAATGGCTTAGGAACATCTTTACTCAGCTACCTTATGGTATTTTGAATGATTAATTGAATGATTATGAAGCTGCAAGACGCCCCATCTGGGGGTTTTATATAAGCTTATAAAACCCGGCCTCGCTGCTTAAAAGCTTCTAATCTATAAAACTCTGCCTCTAACAGATGCATGCATTCCCATATCGCGAACGCAACAGTTTTCTGGCTTTCCAAAGCCCTGAGCAATACACTGGTAGCTGGAAGTGGGTGAAGTTTAATGACTCTGAATTCAATTCACATTTAATGCAGTTCATTTAATTGCGGACAAATCATCACTTCTGAAGCAAATGTAAAATGAACCGCAAAAAATTTAGCTATATTCCAATTGTGTTTGGTTGTCAGGCTATATTTGAATACCTTTTTAAGTCCAACAAAAGTTTTTTTCTTTCTTTTAATGGAAGAAACGTTTCTGCTGAACAAAAAGGAATTTCATCAAATCTTTCAGCCATTATAAATTTAATTAGTTCTAAAATGTCATTACCATTTTTGACGGCCGCATTCTTGGCTTACTTTCATCTCTGTTCATTCATACTAAAATGGGGCCCCATGATAAGCACAGGAAATTAGTCTGAGCCTCACAGGCATTCTCATGTATTTTGTACCCTTCATTTGACTATCTCACCAGTTACCATATCATCTAAGCATGTGTTTATGTGCGTGGGCCAGTTTTTGTCCTCTATGTATAAAGCAAACTTTTGAACTCTGTGACAGTGAAAAGCTTTTCAGAGCAGAGTATACACTGCTTGGGCAAAAAAAAAAAAAAAAAAGGTTCCACACTTTAATATTTTATTCGACTGCCCTAAGCTTTAATTATGGCGCACAGTTTGGTGGCCACTTCATGTGTGAAAATGATTCATCATGTTCCCAGAGCAAGTCTTTCACCAATTCCCCTGTCATCAGGGAAGAAAAAGCCCCATAGATGTGATAATTCAATACATTCAGGTCATCAATATATTCAGGTCATCAGGCCTCAAAAATGTTACCATGTTTCCATCAAAACTTGTGTGGTACTGTAAGTCATACTGTCCATTTTCACCGAGTCTGTGCCCACACTCATTTCTGATCCCTGCTATTGGGTGACAAAAATGGGACCCACTGTGGTCTTCTGCTGTTGTCCTCTTCAAAGTTCTGCATTTCGTATTCTGCATTTTGAGATGATTTTCTGCTTAACATGGTTGTAAACAGTGGCTTTTTGAAGAATAGAGGCTATTTGAGGCCTTTCTTTCTACTGCCCATTATGCATTTACTGTATCAGTTTTGTTGCCATAGAACCTTGATGACTAGACCTGACCAACTGAAGCAACCCCAGATCATAACAAGCTTGTACAGTGGGCACTAACACTTTCACCAAGCGTTTAAGTGCACTAAATAACGAAAGAAAAAATTCTAGTCTCAGTCTTGCACCATTTTCAAAAAATGCCTTCCCTCTATAATAATAATAATAATAAGAAGAAGAAAAAGACAAACAGTACGAAAGAAGAAAAGAGTTCCTCATTTATTGATTTAGCTCATTTATAAATACATGATTTGCCGTTACAAGGAGAAAACTGATGAACTGATGTTATATTGCAAAATGTTAGCTCTTAGAAAAAGCTGTGAATATGATCAGGTGCAATCCAATACGTGCTCATCCTAGATTATCTCTTTTATGCCGCCATCTTGTCAGGAGAATAGAATCCATAATGTCTTTAAAGCATAGCTGCTTCTCAGTTCATTGAGTCTTTCCAGTGTAGAGGTTTTTCGGTTTAGGACTGAGTCCTTGTTTGTGGTCCATTGCACATTATCGCTAATAAAACCTTATCGTAAAATGTGTTTGGCCAATTTTGTCTTATCTGTAAGCCGATAACAGATCGATCAGATGAGTGTGAACATGTGCTTTGGGAGTTTGAGGCCACGGTCTGTAGGCTGTGATGTACCTGTGAGATCACAGACATGACATTTGGCAACTTGTTCAGTGTCTGTCAACCTCACAACATACATCACAGAACAGCCATCTGTTGTGGTTTAGGTTAGGTGTTAGGGGAGGTTAAGTTAGGTAGTGGACTTTCCTTTACAAAGCAGCAGCTTGACTTCCAGGATTGAGCTCGGTGAACCACCGCTAACTCATTTCGATGTAGAAATTTTCATAACTAACATACATGTTTACCTCATGAAAATCATTTAGCATGATTATAATTTTGAGGACAACCATGATCATGACCTTGAGCAATAATTGGAACTGGAATTTTTCCCTTTTCCTTATAGGAAATACCATAAATTAGAAAATACCTAAATCAGTTACTTTTTTTTTTTTTACCTCAGGTTGCTTGACCAGATTTTCTAATTTATTATAATATAATCAGCTAGAATACTTCACTAACTTTTAAGTCTGCAACCCTGCGCACTTTCTCAAGCTTACCAGGTGAGGGAAATAAATGTCCTACTGTAGGAAAACCCAGTGCAAACGACATTTTGTATAAAATTCAAGAGTGAATGAGAGATATTCAATTTAATGTCATAAGTATTAGTTTATAAGAAAAGTTTGGAAAGGTAACCTTGTGCCTTAAACTATCCACAGACTTGTGTTGCCTCAGAAAATCATTCAACATCTGATACTTTCCTGAATTGCTCAGAATGACTATTATGAGTCTTACTTGTTAGTTAATGTCAAATTTCTCAGGCTCCCAGAAAGTCTCAGAGCTCCTTTTCCAATCAATAGGTTATATAAACTCAAAAGAGAAGAAAGTTTTCAAGGGTTTTCAAGTGGAAGATATATGACACATGAGTTCTTGAAATCATCGGGACAACATTATTTTAAAATGTTTGAAATTTATTACTCTGACTGGTTGTGTGTAATGAATCGGCTTTGAAACTAATTCGCTCACAAATTTTTTGGAGACAAAGGCCATTTGGAGGGTTTTTAACATGAATAACACAATAACTTTTCATAATGTAGCACCATAAAGACGCATTTCTGTTGCACCGCTCCGAAGCTTGTGCACTCGGCATTTAAATTACATTTGTGGTATTTGGCAGGCGCCCTTCTCCAGAGTGACTTACTGTACATTTTATCCATTTCATCCATGTTCATTATCCATCTGAGCAGTCAGGGGTTAAGGGCATTCCTCAAGGGCCCAACAGTGGCAACATGGTGGTGGTGGGGTTTGAACCACTGACCTACCCCTGCCCCTCAGCACATACTTGGTTATGTCAAGCTGAAAAACAGCCAAATCCAATCACTGGGTGATTGAACAATGCATCTCTATTATAAATGTAATAATTAATTTAAAAATAGATTTTTTGGAGTCAGTGTAGCAATACATGAATCAGCACACAGAAGTGAACTGAATCAGAAGGTGAGCAGTTTAAGCTCCAGCTCAGCAAGTGGCCACTGTTTGGTCCAGCTCGTGAGCTGGAATATGCGAAGAAAGAATTTCACTGTCCAGTAGTGTACAGTAACTGTGACAAAATAATGACATGTACACAATTTAAACGAAGTAATCAAGACGGTACAATCCTACGACACAACATAAATAGCCCAGTCCTTACCTCCTCATCTGAACACTCTACTCAAACAAATCAGGTTCCAACATTAATGGTAATACTGTTATCAGTGCTATTGCTGATTAGCAGAGCTTGATCCCGGAACATTTGCTGTATCCACTAGTTCTTCTCTGGATGACATTGAACGTCACAATTCCTCTAATTCCAACCTGACAGTGAAGTAAACCATGTAAGGACATCATGGTTTTATGAGACAATCCATTCTCCCATGGCACGGCGCTGCTCGATATTGAGCCGATTATGTTTTATTTCAGCGCCGCTTTGTTGGCAGGAAGGCTCATGTTCTTTTTGTTTAAAAAGAAAAAGCTCCGGATGACACATGCAGTGTGTTTAACATATTGTCTTATTTAAATGAAGTCTCAAGTGATGAGCCAACTGATGGCCTGACTGCATGTAATGAGTCACTGGATTTCTGCATTTGCTAATGATTTGTGGGGCACTTGTGGTGTCTCACAGTAACAGCTCGAGTACGTGCAGAGCTTTTGAGAATATGCCGCATTCCAACCGTGTTGATCAAAGTCTCACAGATAATGAGCGTCAGCCTCAGAGCAGTTTGTTCGTCTTCTGTGTAAATATGCTTTAGTGGAACCACCAGTGGCATTAGAGACGCTAATGCTGGCAGGATTATGTTGACTAGATAGATGTCAGGTTGCAGTGTTCAGCTTCCACAAAAAGAGAGAATTTTTGTTACATTAGTTCACTATTTTGCAGAAAAGCTCAACGTCTTTATATTGGCAAATGACTGTGGAACTTGTGGAGACAGCAATTTTCATGAAAGACTCAGAGTTCCAGTATGCAGTGCAGGTCAGCTATCTAATGATCCACAAGATACAGAGCGTGATGGTGTTGACGATGATGGTAGAATAAAAGTTTTTTTTCAGGATTTGGAATCTGTTCTGTTCAAGCTTGGAATTTTAATCTTTGATGCTATAAACCATTGATCATGTATTATTTGTAATAAATTAATATGCAAGCTGCTCATGGAGGACTTTTCCTTTAAGTCTCCTTAAAGATCTCTCTCAAAACATGACTTCTTGACTGATCCTTCCCTTTTAGAATTCTAAGTCTAATGCAGATCAAATGTACATCACAGACACAAATCATTTATTGGTTTAGAATCTTTACAATTATAAATGCTGCAACAATGGAACTGGTTTGCATTATATGTTCTTCTTGTTTCCTTTTTAAATGTCTCATTATATTCTTTCACCGTCTCTGTTAAATCTTTCACCTTTCATTTCCACACTTATGGAACTGTGCTTAACTTTTTACCAGTAGACATTTTTTTTCTTTCTTTTACCCCCATCTTCTTGCCGCTCTTATTCTCTCTTGTTGGCATTTGACTCCTACATCTTTTCTTTTCCCCATTTAGGATTGCCTACAGCACTGGCTTGGATCAGATTTCCTGCTTGTGCTGGCACCTTTGTTGTTCCTCTTCCACTTCATTCTCCTTCTCCTCGACCAGTCACGATGCCCACCTCCTACTCTATCCGATACATGCAAGAGAAGTTCCACCTTCTCTCGTAGTAATGCCCGCTCTGGCTCAGCGCCAGTCTCCACCCGCTGCCCTACCCACCGCTCCTCCTCTTGCCATCCCACCCCTTGCCATTGCCATTGTTGCTATCTGCAGGCTCCTGCACCATGAAGGATGAGGTCATCAGCACCAACGCACTGGCCTGGCTGGTCTGCTCCGGTGTGTCCATCCTGGCCAATGCCTGGGGCATCCTGAGCGTAAGCGCCAAGCAGAAGAAGTGGAAGCCTCTGGAGTTCCTGATCTGCACGTTAGCAGGCACACACATCCTCAACATGGGCATTCCTATCACAATGTATTGCGTCATCCAGCTGCGCCGCCAGCACTCCAATTACGAGTGGAATGAAGGCCTCTGCAAGGTCTTCGTCTCTACCTTCTACACGCTTACTCTGGTCACCTGCTTCTCGGTCACATCACTTTCCTACCACCGCATGTGGATGGTGCGCTGGCCTGTCAATTACAGGTAGGGCAAAATTTGCTTGGATGGGTTTTTGTTGCTTTGTGTGATGATTTGTTTCTTAATATAGAAAAAATGATCAGGAAGAGATTTAAATAATATGTGCAGGAATCAATCAATATGTGCAGGAAATACACTTTTCAAAATAATGGCTTTTCTACAATATTACCTTGAGTCCCAGATAGATCTCTCATAGCTCCTTAGCTACAATGTTGGTTACTGAAATATAGCTATTTGTAGTGTGGATGCTAGTTCAAGATTATCTTACAAAAACACTGCAACTTTACGTATGTACAGTTTTAGATATTGCCAATGGTATCAGGTGGCTTAAATTAACCATTAATTATCTGCAGGGGTAGTCCTTGAAAGAAGAAAAACTTTTCAGTCATTTCCATGTTCTCTGCGTAATGTTGAGATTTTGTTATTTTTCATTGTAAAACAAAGCTGCTTTAGTTTCTGACTGTGTAAGGGATCTGACATAAGAATGCGCCATGATGTCACTTAGTTGTTGTTCATAAGGAAAAACTATTATAAATAGGGGGAAAAGTAATGATGAGGTGGTGACTGTTCCTTACCTTAAGGCAGTTGTTTCTCTGTGAGAGTTACACTTGGACTTTTTTGTTGAACAACAATGTTATGTTTAATGTAATGTGGATGGCGTACAAGAAAAGTTTGTACCGATTATCACTTACATTATAGCAGCTGTAACATATCTGAAGTGATCTAGAACCTACAGTAGGTGGACTGGCCATAGTTGGCCTTTTTATTTTGTGTGGGATTTTTTTTTGTATTTGAATAACATTTCGTATTCCCTTGTCTCTCCTGTGTGATCTCTAATACATAACATACCCGGTGCATCAGAGATTGATTGTTTGAGTTTGTTAAGCTTCAATCAGCGTCCTGTCTTTGTGGGTGGGTCAACTGTGGAAAGAAGGCAGAAAAGCGGTTGATGAA
The DNA here is from genome assembly GCA_030347435.1 of Clarias fuscus. Taxonomy (NCBI): domain Eukaryota; kingdom Metazoa; phylum Chordata; class Actinopteri; order Siluriformes; family Clariidae; genus Clarias; species Clarias fuscus. The sequence goes on along the minus strand of CM059213.1, from coordinate 10,058,510 downwards.
AGAGCAAGAAAAGAACAGGGTGTTTAAAAATAAATGAACATTTCTGCTCTACATCAGCTGCTAGAGATTGTGATGATGAGGACAGCAGGAGAAAGCATGTCCTCAGTGGCAGAACCTAGTGCATGAAATGAGGTAGTGGAATGAAAAGCAATCTTTTAAATCAGCCTTTTATTTAGACTTGGGTTATTTTATGGTAGACAGCCATAGGTTTCATTGTTTTGTCTCGGACAAAATTGACAAACTACCTAACAGGAAATGTAGGCTTCAGTCTATGGCACACACGCTGCAGACCGAATACACGTGCTGTAATAGTATGCCACATAATTTGGTCCAGGCTCCTTTTCTTGAGTCGGTGCGCCTAGCTTCCTGAAAGGGGAGCGGCTATGCTTCCGGGTGAATGTTTTATTCTGAGCCATGCAGTGAACTGAATAGCTGTTTCAGCCTTACTTATTTGATGGATGAAGATAGCATTTCATTGTTGTGCACATATTATGCAGCAGTGTTCTCCACATTTTCACCACTTTATTGTTTATGGTGATATTTGTCTTATTTATGTGCCACTACTGTATATGCTGCCCCTAATGTGGCCCTGGGATATTTCCGTGTGAGCATGTTAAAGCAAATCCAATTTTCATTTCCAGTCTTGTATCTAGTGTCTAGGGAAACCCAGACAGTTTCCTGGACAGTAATCTGGTGGTTATTAACTCTGAGTATCCGTAAATTGTTATCCTTGAATGCAGAAACACCATGAGTAAAAAAATTCCTTTAAAAATTAAGACAAATTATTACAATAAGCATGCAGAGAATGTGTCAGATCGTATGACTTGCTCAACATGGCTCCTCATTATTGATGTCTCTCTGTGCTGTACATCTACAGCCATGATGATGTTGGCTGTAGAGCTGTGAATCATAAATAGACTATCAGTTCAGTTTAATTACATGTTTTGTCATTGCACTTTTCAATTTGATTCAACAGCACTAATATTTGTTGGCTAATTTGTCTTATATTTCTTACATATAAGATATCATGTTCCTTAATGTTAAAAATGGCTTACATTATCTAATAAGAATTTAAATGCTGTGTAATAGGTTGAATGTCATGTCAATTGTTGTTTTTCTGACAATATTTTGCTCCACACTGCACATAAATTTTGCACAAAGATTCAAAACGTTAAGCAGTGATACTCTTGCACAACACACGTATTTGCAGAAGATGCAAATGTTTTTTATTTTCTGCAAAAGCTTTTCAGGAATTTATGAATTATAGACCATTTACCATTTTTAATTAACTAATCAATTTAAAAATCTGAATTGATTCTGGGATAAAAATTTATTTATCGATTAAGTTAAATTGCATTATGAATTGAATGGCAGTTTGACTGATTAAACTGCCAGTACAGCATTTAGCAACTCTAGTTATAGTATATACAGTTCAGTATGTAAACCCAGTTTTGTGCAGTTAGAGTAACAATTCAAGCAGCAACAAATTATGGAACGGATAGAATGGTGTAAATGTGCGATAGAGACCTACCATTTGGTGCATTGTGGCATTCTGGTAATTGCTTCATTGCTTTGAAAATTCACTTCAAAGTACTGATTGTCAGAGCGCTTTTCGTAACTAACACATAATGCATAATTGCCATTCAAGTTAACATGAGTCACTGTAGAGCTGCATTTGTAATTATGATTTAGATACTTCAGAGTTAAGCTGCTTGTTCATGTGCTGTTTTCATGATTTTCATATGATCAATACACACTTTTGATTGTCTTCAGCAGTCGGAGCATTTTATTTTTTGTACCTGTCCAGAATTAATCAGGCTTAACCCATTTAATCAGCACTGTAGAGGTCAGAACAAGTCAGATCACAGCATTATAATATTTATAAAGCACCTTTCCTGATAGACATTGTCACCAAGCAGCTTAACAGAAATCCATAGGTAGATTTAGATCCCTAATGAGCAAGCCAGGCAATAGTTGTCAAAAAAATGCCTTATAATATGGCATGAGGAGGAAAATTTAGACTCTAGCCTAAATGTGTAAGTAATTCTGCATTAGATTTTGCTCTGTGAGGTATTTAAGATCTTTTTACCTTAACTAGCATTGCTTTTTTATTGACATTGAGGATATTAATAATAAAGTCAGGTTGTTATGCTGGATGCTTTCCTGATGCAACCCTACCATTTTATCCGAGCTTGGGACCGGCATTGCTTCCAGTGGCTGAGAAACGAACCACATGGCAGGCGAAATACCTACCACTGAGCCACCAGTGCCCATTATTAGTATTATTATTCCTCTCAGCAATCAGTAAATGTTTTAATCTCACCACACTCACTTCTTTTATTTCTTTTTTCTACATCACAGTTATCTGTTGCCTGCACTGCCTAGTTTTCTACGCATGATTTGCAGATGAATGCATTTCTGGGGAGCAATGATATAAAAACAGGTGCTTTCACTCATAAAGCAGCATTAGAGGAATAAGAACAAACGGAATTACATGTGTGTGTGTGTGTGTGTGTGTGTGTGTGTAAGAGAGAGTGAGAGCGACAAAAGCAAAGCAATTGCATTTTCTTCTATTTTAATAACTAGTGTCCATATGAAGCAAGAATAATCCTGTAACGTCCGAGCTTAAAATAATGTTTCCAGTGCTGCCTTAAGTATATGAAAAAATGTTGCAAGCATGTTATTGTCTTATTAGAGGTCTAAAAATTGGTGAACCATAAACAGACTTACATTTTTCTTTTAGGTGTTTACTTTTTATATACTGCACTAATTAACTGTGAACCAATGAACTAGGCTATAGTGCTACCTGACTGAGCTGAAACAACAAGGCTAAGATGCTAAGGAAATGTGCTGAAATAATAAAAGTTATGTTAACTGAGGAAAGTGAAACAATGAAAGCTATGATGCTAATTGAGTGTTTTGAAACAATAAAAGCTATTATGCTAACTACAGGAGCTGAAACAATAGATTTTTTATGCTAACTGAGTAATTCAAAACAATAAAAGCTGTGATACTGAGGGAGTTGAAGCAATGAAAGCTATGATACTAACTGAGTGATTTAAAACAATAAAAGCTACAATGCTAACTGAGGGAGGTAAACCAATAAAGCTATGATGCTAACTGGTGGAGCTGAGGTAACTGCTATAATACTAACTGAGTGTGCTTTTTGTTGTTGTTTTTGTTGTTGTTGTGGTGCATTGTGTTGTTATTTCCCTTCATCCCATGCTTTACATTCTTTATTCTGGTAAAAGCTGGAGTGTTGCTTCAAGTTCTTCATTTAAGTTAAAGAACAAAATTATACTTAAATGTCTTAAATGTACTTAAGTAAAAGTCTGAGAAAGATTCAGATCTACAAAACATGCTGTAATTTAAGGTCACTGACAAAATCTTTCTACATGGAATGTGGTGAAAACATAGATTAGGCAGAACCAACAACAGCTTTATTACTTCGCTCTTATATGTTAGCTAGCATAACTCTATAATAACTCTGACACAAAATGACCAGTTTTTCAGTTTTTTTTTTCTTGTGTAGTTTCAGATTTTAATGGTTTTCTTCTTAATATAAGCCATTTGCTTTATGCATGTGTGTTCCGAGGTGGTTTTCTGCTAATGATGGATGTATAGAATGGTTATTTGAAATTCTGTGGCCTTCTTGTCAGTCTTTCAAGTCTGTCTGGCTATTCTCCTCTGATCTCTCTCATCAACATAGTATTTCTGCCATTCACCTCACTTTAGAGCAGAGGTGCCCAAATTGCACTGTGGGCTAAAAGTAATATTGAAATAATAATAGTAATATTACGATTTCCTCTCCTATTGTTGTGTTAGAATTATATTGAAATAAAATATTAAAAATGTAAACCAGAGGATATTGAGGGAGAGAGAGAGAGAGAGAATGAATACATAATTTTATGGCAGGCCAAAACAAAGTCAGGTCGGGTCAAACATGGCCGGTGGGCCCCAAATTGGACAGCCTTTCTCAATACTCGTAGATCAACATCATGAATTCAGGTTCAGTTTCTAGTAACATTATACAAATATTATATTTTAAATATTGCTTTTGCCTTTAAGGCTCTTGTAGCCAGCATTTCAGTTTTCCACATGCTTGGAATACACCGGTTTAAATTATGAATGCAGTCTAGATTTTTCAGCATCTGTTTTTCTCATTGCTGCTTTTCAAACTGTTAGGGCTTTCCTTCTCTCTCTCCTTTCTCTGCTTGTATCTTCAAGCTAAATGATGATGCAATTTTCCCCCTTGGGATCCTCGAGAGACTGAGAAAAATCCAAAGTTATGACCCTGACTATCATCCAGAGAGCTACCACTCCTTCTGCATCTCACTTTCATTTTTGAACCAGTTAACCAACATGAATGATGCCACTATCTATACTTCCTCCTTCACATCTTCCTGTGCATAGATGTTCCCAGGGCTTCATTTCTTTCTTTAGCACCCTTTCTTCTAATAGACTTTTGGCCCAGGTGTTGGCAGAGAATTGGATCGGTTCAAAGATAAAGCAAAGGACACAAAGCGGCACAGCCGAGGGAAAGCACATTGAATAAAATGCTGTGTTTTTCTTAGCGAGTCTGTGAGTAATGCAGAGCAATGTCAATGGCCTGGTTTGTAAAATCCAGCCAAGAAATTAATTTGAATCTTTATTTGTGGCACTTGATTGTATTGTATCAGCAACAATTTGGTGTTCCTAAGTCTAATCTTTTATCTATGGTTTTGTTCTCTCAGAACACCAGAGTTCTTGGTGTTAATTGAAACATTACCGTACAGTATAATGTTTGTACACATTTTTTATATGATTTTTATTAGAGATTTAATAAAGTATATATGATTGCTAATAAACCTCTTTTGCTTAACTGTAAACAGTATAATCCTAAAAACTATACAGTGCATTTCAAAAGTAAATTGGAATATCATGGAAACGTGACTAGTTTTTGTAATTTTTATAGAAAAAGTGAAGCTCTCATTTATTCTAGTGAAATATTTCAAGCCATTTTTTTTTTTTCATTTTGAAATTTATGGCTTACAAAAAAAATCTCAATCGTTTCAAAAATTATCTTCATTTAAAAAGAGGACGATGGAGCAACTACGCCAACTAAGGGCCACATTAAAAGCTACTACAAGCTCTCCAATTTGAGGGAAGAATAATCCAGGAGGTATTTAGTTCAATCAGTGCAGTCACATCATCAGCAAAAGCCAGGTCTGCCATCCAGTCTGCATCTGAGAGCTCTCTGATATCCCTGCCTTTCTTCTCTCAAAATTCATGCATTTCTGCTCTCAGATCGCATACTCTTTTAAGCACCTTTCCAACACTGAGCCATCTGATAGCAGTTTTGTACCCTATGTTACCATATTCACTGTCATGCTCCTCCAAAAGTGCAACCAACTGTCTGTGATTCAATGTTCTTTCCCTGATGAAGTTAACTGTTGTAGTCACAACATCAATCTCATGGTTGATTTTTAGCACTGACTTACATAACACTTCATGGTGTATAATACAATGCAAAAATATCAGTTTCTGTTCTGGATTTATTTCAGACACTTTATCTTGCATGTTGAATATTTTTCCCTGTTAAATTTGGATAGCCATCAGTTGTAACACCCAACAATTTGTCCCATTTCAGTCCCAGTTTATCCATGCATTTACTCCTGTGAACTACTCCCACTCATAGTCCCTCTCATCGACCACATAGCTCCCAGTTCCTTTGTAATCTCAAAGTTTTTTGCTAATTCATGTACAAAAACAAGTAACTGGGCCCTGTTATAGATATCACGGCTCTCGCTCAGAGCCAAGGAGAAAAATTTCAATTTGTTGTAGATTTTTCCTCGACAGCTTTTGATGCACTGACTCCAGCCTCAAAAGCACTGATATATATTTCAAACCTAACAATATAAAAGTTTGTAGTTATTACTACAACAGTAACAGTAAACAGTAACAGTACCTCCTGAATGGTGCAATGGAAAAAAACATTAACCCTGTTAACCCCGTCTCATTTTTCTGTTAATCAGAATAATCCTAGCTAGGGCTTGATACCATACCATAAACTTTTATGGAACTGACCGGATTGCTTGATACCATAGAGTATTGAAAAGTGCCTCATCATTCAGTACCAAATTGCAATATCTAAGGAGTAAATCTCATCAAAGTCAGTAAGCCAGTAAAGCATGCAGCATGCTGATTGCTGCGCTCAGAGACTGGGATCATGTTTGTCTGTGCTGTATTTTGAGAAGCTTGACTATGGTTTGCACCGCATAGTGTAAAAATGTCTCCAAAAGCATGACTCTACTTCATCATCCTTGATGTTTTTTTTAGCACATGATGCAATATATACAAAAAGGATGCCACTGTCCAGACTGACAACATGATAAGATTAATGCACCAACTGTGTGGAATAAATTTAAGAGAGGAAAGTTGCTCTGTGGTTCGAATGAAAAAAGAACAAACCACAGCCAGCTTCCTCTCATCATTCAAATTCATCTAATGCTACAAAAACTTCCTTCAAAATATCCACCATCAGATTCTCTGTTGTCCCATATGATTAAGGACGGCAGGTAACGTTTAGTAAACAAACATTGTCCAACTTGTACACGGTTGTTTACTGACTTTAACAATTAATGTATTAGATAGAGGCAGCATGGTGGTGTAGTGGTTAGCACTATGGTCTCGCACCTCTAGAGTCGAATGTTCGATTTGGGTCTGTGTGTGGAGTTTGCATGTTCTGTGTTTGATGGATTTTCTCCCACAGTCCAAAGACATGCAGACTAGGCTAACTGACATTCCCAAATTGCCCGTTGTACTTTATACTGTAGCAATAAACCTACAGCTTTCCTCAGCCCTATACCTTTATCAGCTCTCCAACCTAAGTTGCTATCTTGGCACTAATGCTAACTACAAGCTTCGGGTTACCAAAATAAAATTCACAATACAACCCTTATTATAGTTGTGAAAATTATAGTTGAAGCATATTTTTCAACTATAGACACGCAATAGACAAGGTGCTTCTGAAACAACAACAGGCTTGGCCTCTCCAAATCAGCATTACTCTGTAGTACACTTATTACCAACCAGAAGTCCTGTGTTAATTGCACAAGAAATAAATAAACAAAAATTTTTTGCCTTTTGCAAATACTCTATCATCCCCTTGCCACTCTGCCTGAAAGATTTTCTAGAGGGAAAAGCCCTAATCCAAGTCAGCTGTGGGCTTCTCAAAGCTGTGCTGTGTCGAAGATGGACATTACAGTGTTCTCCAAACGAGCTAAAAAAAACACTTGAAGGAAGTATGTAGATGTTAGACTTTCACTCCAAGAGAGTGGAATGGGGCTTACTATCACTGAACCTCATGGACACTGAATGGCAGGTTTCTGTCTTTCCCTATATAATGAATATGTAAAAATACCAAACAATTTCTTGAAATGCTTTTCTCTACTCACTTTCAGAAGGCTTTGCAGCTTTAGTCATTTATAAAGTTTTCTCTTCATTTTATATTCTCTTTTTCCTCTCCAGGCTGAGCAACACAAAGAAGCAGGCTGTGCACACAGTGATGGGCATCTGGATGGTTTCTTTCATCTTGTCCACACTGCCTGCTGTGGGCTGGCACGACACGAGCGAGCGCTTCTACGCCCACGACTGTCGCTTTATCGTGACTGAAATCGGCCTAGGCTTTGGCGTTTGCTTCCTGCTGCTGATCAGCGGTAGTGTAACAATGGGAGTCATCTGCATCGGCATTGCTCTCTTCCAGACCTTCTCCATGCAAACAGGCCACAGTGCCGACAAGAACAAGTTCAACGTGCCCACAATCGTAGTAGAAGATGCGCAGGGTAAGCGCCGCTCATCCATTGATGGCTCCGAACCAATCAAGACCTCGCTGCAAATCACATACCTGATCAGCGGCATCGTGTTCATCTATGATTTCCTTACTGGCTTTCCCATTCTGGTGAGTTGCAGCGATTATTAAGCATGTTGGGGAATTACAGAATTCTTGGACTAATATTACCAGTGACATCAATACTATGAAATAACTCACTGAATTATGCAGTAAGTAAAAAAATGTGTACATGAAGCATTTTCTGTTTTGCAAAGCATTTACTTTGATGCCAGGTTTTTGCATTCATGGCATTCTCTCAACCAACTTCATGAAGTAGTCACCTAGAATGATTTAAAGTTCCAATATACAGTAGTAACAATATGCAAGAGTCATGGTTTGGTATGTACAGTACCTAGGTTTTAAAGTCATGGTTTGGTACATTTTTTGTTCAGTGATAAGATTACATTAATTTATTTTTAGCCATTTTCTCCCTAATTTAGTCGTTGCCAATTCCCACCCATTATTAGGGCACTCCCCTTACCCCCAACCAATTACCAACCAGGGAGGATGAAGACTATCACACATTTAGAGTTTGCTGTTGAGGAGGGCGGGGTTGGGGGGGGAGGGGGGGATACCCCACGATCAAGGAGGATCTAGTTTTTCGCCTTATCTGTTGGAGAGAATAAAAATTACAACATTTTGACCAGTACATCATATAGGATGGATTGCTGAATTCTATTTTACATAAACGCATAGACAAAGAAAGAGAGGGCAGCACATGATAAGCATTCGACCGAACAAGAGTAAACATAAACAAAAGAGAAAACAGGAATGAAAATGGAAAACTGAGGAAATAAGTTAAAAGATACAAAAGAGTGAGAAAAAAGTTTTTAACAATATCAGTTTCTAATGCACCCCCTTGTCTCGAGGCAGAGACGGAGGAGCTTTGTGTTCTAAGTTACTGTAAGTTTCCAATTAATAAACCCACGTTATCTCAGAACGGGAAGGTCTTCCTGTCTGTGCACAACCACTCTCGCAAACTCATATTTTGCTGACCACTCTAAAGCCCTGCACCAGAGCTCTACATTCATTATTACATTCAACCCTGCACCACGTGAAAACATGTTTATCTGACTTTTTAAAATCTGTAGAAATTCCATATCCCTGAATTGACATTTGAATATTTTGCTATAAGTCTTCAGTGACCTGCTTCCAGTTCTATTAATCTGAATTAACAGAATGAATGGAGAAAATCTCCCAGCAGTAGTTAAAGGTAGGCTCTATTCACTCAGATCACACTGCTTACTGAACGGAATGCCCTGTATCAAACGGTACAAATTCAAATACACATACTGTTACACCGGGTACACAGAGTGTATGGCACTTGTTTGCAGGCAAAACTGCACAAACTAGTGATGAAATAGTAAAAAAAAATGGGTGGGATTGTGGTACTGATTGTGGGATTGTAGTCTTGAGCCACTCCTCAGTACTTCATATTTTGCTCCCAAAGTGCCAGACTTTCTTGTATATTTAATGTAATCTTGAGGAATAGTTCTCCAAGCTTTCAGAATTTTTGTTTTAATTCTAATTTTGGCCTTTTTTTTGCATCTCATTTTTTAGCCCAGTCCCTGTACCTAGACTGAGAGGAACCTTTTTGTTTGTTAAGCCACACAGTGATCTATAAGTCTTTTTATAAAGCATAAAAAAACATGGTTTGGAACAGACGAGAGTGGAAATGAGGTTGCTGCTGAGGTTGCTACATAAACAACCTTTTTTTTTTTATTGTATCTTAAGGCACTTTGCAGCAAAGCATTTGTTCCTATGTTGTTAATTGAGTCCAGTTTATTTTAATGTAATATGAGGAAATGAGATGTAGCTCAAGGATTTTGCACAGTACTGTAGGCGTGTCTAAATGTCTATCTGGTACTTTAAAAGACTTTAATTCAGGGGTTGTATCAAAAAAGTATATTTTGTGAAGGGATTACAATTTTGTGCAACCTATGCGGTGACTCATAGACAGTACACAGGAGGTAGGGTCGAGCAACGTGTCACCCTTCACAGTAATATGTCGAGTTGAACACACCGACTGTGACCACTTAGAGACACTCTGTGAAAGCTTTCAACCACTGCATTGGGCAGAAGGGCTCCACGGTTAAACTTTAATAGCCAATTCCAGTTACACGCTTGTCAGCAGTAGAGGAGTTATTCTCACATCCGTGGAAGGAGAGAGAGAGAGAGAGAGAGAGAGAGGTATAGAGTGAAGAGAAGCAGATTGAACACCACAGGATTGTTCATCTCTGGAGGCTCGAGAAAAGCACTCAATTGAGAGTGTAAAATTGTCATCTCACAGAAGCAAAGCGCCTAGCTGGTTCACTTTTAATTAGGTGAGCGAAGTTCCCAGTGGATCAAGAGGTGCTTATGTAGATATTTTTATTATTATTATTGCATGAACTTTTTAATTTAACCTCGGCTAGTGCTCTAAGTGGGCCACGCATTAACCAAAGAGACAGAGATCAAAAGAGAGAGGTAAACAGCATAGCCCTTACTGTGATGAAAAAGATAATTAAGGAATGCATAAGATTTTTAATGCAAAAAATTATATTTAATTTAATCTACATATAGACAGTGAGCTAGATGTTTATTTATTATAATTCATTAAGTTGTGTCAAGTAGTTAAATGATGAGAGACGAAATGCTAACAACCAGTGAGCTAATAACCATGAGATGATGGTGGAGGAGTGAACTGTTTTGGACTCACAATTAGCATTTCCTATGTTATACCCATGTTGGGTTTCAAATGGATATTTTCCATGGTAAAATAAATACAGTATTGTTCTAGAATGTAGAAAATAAATCAAAACTTGTGTCGAAACATTTGACTTCTATTATTTATAATGTTTTTTATTATTTATGTAAATTAGTAGTTTTGATTGTGTACTTTGTGGTTGAATTTTTTTTTTTTCTGAAGAACCAGAGAACCATGTCCTTAAATGAGTCCAGACATAATGAAGATAGAAATGAATAGAATTTTGTCATAATTTGCTAACAAGCCGCCAGAACAGTTTGCAGTACTGCTGCATATTTATGGAGGAAGACATGGATCTAGACAGTTTTCTGTCCTGGCTTTTCCTCTAGATCCAGCCGAGTCACTAGCAATCTTTATTCGACGACTGATGACCTATCTGTTTCTTAAGTTTTTGGATTAATTCTCCAACAATTTTTTTTTTTTTAATCTGAACAATGTTTGACTGATGGGACTTCTAGTTAGAAACCTATTAATCTGTATATTGCTCTTTCCAAAGATGGAAACTTCAAAGCACTAGTCTTCAAATCACTCTGGATAATAGTGTCTGCCAAATGCCTAAATGAAGTGTCAATGTACTAAAGAAAACGCTGGAAAATTATTTAAAAAAAAAAAAAAATATATATATATATATATATATTTTTTTTTAAATATTTTTTATATATATATATATATATATTAACAAAAAATATTAATTAAAATTGCAGAATTATATTGCTTTATATACCTTATATACCTTTTGCTGATACCCGACTACCATGATGACTGTCACAATGTAAGATGGTAGAAGTACCTTTAACCAAAATTAGGCGACTATGCATTTTTGTTGATATTATGTTCAAAGTGTATTTCTGAGCCAAAAAAATAACATAAATATTACCTGATAATTACCTGATGACCCACCAGATTACCTGATACTTTGTCACACAGATAAAAGAGTAACCTAGCAATTGATAGTTTGATTATTTCCATATGGAGTATATTGTGGTATAACTTATTCAAAAGTGAAACAAGTGTGTGAAAATGGCTGAAGAAGGTAATAAGGATCTTACTTTGCTGAAGTTTGATTTGTTATCATAACATAAGTGCTTCAGACAGTGTACAAATATATGATTCCTCCTTGACTTGTGGTGTTTGCTAACGACAGTGCTAGCTCATTCAGTGCTTCTGTTGTAAACGAGACAAAGCTTAATAAAAAAAAACTACCTGTTTTGGGGTTGAATTTCAAATAGCATTAAATGGAAAGTTAGTGAACTATGTATGGTGTGCTAGCGCTTGTTTCATGTATCAGTTAGTTAGAGAGGAGATTAGGGAAAGAATTTGGGATTAAGCCTTGTGTTAGAAGCTGGTTAGCTCTGAGGCTTGGGTTAGCTGTGAAACACAACTTTCAGGACAGTCCAGTGACAATTCAGAACGACCTCTCAGAAGACAGTGTGTTTTGTAAGAAGACATAACGTTATCAGAAGTGTTTTACTGCTCAGAATGTTTCTGTGACTGGTTTTAAATGTGGGTTTTGGCACTGGCAATGTATGCATCCTTTTACCTAATTCATTATTTACATCTACATCTAGGCATTTGGCAGACGCTCTTATCCAGAGCGACTTACATTTTAAAAAAAAAATCTTATTATACATCTGAGCAGTTGGGGTTAAGGGCCTTGCTCAAGGGCCCAACAGGGACAACTTCCGAACTGTAGTCCAATGCCTTAACCACTGAGCTACCCCTGACCCTTTTCTCGTGTATAATACTCATGTGTACAATGCTATTCACACCAGTATGACACTCCAGGCCCATGTTTGAGCTAGCACAGACATTAGCCTGTTTCTTTCTCCCTTACAGGGATAATGAGCCATTTAAATGCATTGACAGCTATATCACATGCACACTTCAATTACTGTGCGTTTTATGAAGACTGCGCTGAATGGGCCGCCCAAGTGCCCTTTACGCTACATGTGGTTTTGAATATACTGTCAAATGTTGGGAATGAATGGGATAAACCAGTTTCTGGAATGTGCTTTTGTCTAACTGGCTGGATAGAATTCTTGCATAGAGTTCAATGTTAATATTAACATAACGTTGACTCCGAGGGATTAATCACTGACACTGAGAGAAAGCCCAGGCCAGGCCACCCGTTTTCCCACCCGCTACTGCGTGTTCACCTGCCACTTTTAAGTTTGCCTACTGGGAAACGTGTTCCTGATTATTAATCATAGAAGTGTGTACCCCTGATCTGGGGCAAAAATATTTGAGTTTGAATGATTAAGCCGATGCTAGAGGAAACTAGAGATAAATGGTACAGAAAGCTACTTTTAGCAAACTAAATATCATAAATAAATATCTAAATATCATACAGCTATTCTATGCTTATGATTCCAATGTAATCACCTACAGCTCAGCTACAGGCCCAAACTATCAATAAACTTGCATGTTTTACGCATAAAAAAATAAATAAATAAAACTATTTTTAATTATATTTTTACTATATTTACCAAAAACTGCGACAATTTCTCACTTTTCATTTGGTAGACGACCTTATTGAGAGTGACTTACATTTTTATTTCTGAGCAGTTGAGGATTAAGGTGTCATGGGTCTAGCTGGTGGTGCTGGCTAGACCGGCTGATGGTGTGGTTGCCGTGGGCATGAGGATAGGCATGATGGCAGAGGGGTTGTTGAAACAGAAATAGTCTTTATTGACAAAACTCAAAACAGACACAAACAAACAAAGGAACCAAAACAACAAACTCAAACTAAAACTAGGGCTCAGGAAAAACACAGGAACAAGAACTGAACACAGGGAACCAGGAGCTGACATGGGATCTAGGAGCTGACACAGGGAACCAGGAGCTGACAAAGGGAGCTGACACAGAGAACTGGGGATGAGGAAACATGGAGCTGGTGCTAACTAATGACACATAGGGGAACTAGAGACTGGAGAGACAGGAGACTGGAGAGACAGGCGTAGACAGGAGACAGGGCTGGCGAGACAGGGCTAGACAGGAGACAGGACTGGAGACTAGAGACAGGACTGAAGACAGGACCAGGAGCACAGAGACTAGAGACCAGATGGGGTAGTGGTTAGTGAGGTTAGTAGCTACATGGAATACTGGGGACCCTGGATGCTGACCTCACTAACCACTAACCCATCTGGTCTCTAGTCTCTGTGCTCCTGGTCCTGTCTTTGTTTTGGTTCCTTTGTTTGTTTGTGTCTGTTTTGAGTTTTGTCAACAAAGACTATTTCTGTTTCAACAACCCCTCTGCCATCATGCCTACCCTCATGCCCACGGCAACCACACCATCAGCCGGTCTAGCCAGCACCACCAGCTAGACCCATGACAGAATGCTCGACCAAACAAAGGCATAGCAGAGGGGGCCTCCCGGGAGAAATTTTTTTGGGGGGGGCTGGGACCGTAACGCTGGGGCAAGCAGGCTGAGGGTAGTCGGCTTGCCCTACAGCAGAACTGTGAAAGGTCCCACTACCTCCGTTCCAGAGCCTCACGGGGAGGCTCCACCCCTTCATCTCCGAGCCTCACGGGGAGGCTCCACCCCTTCGTCTCCGAGCCTCACGGGGAGGCTCCACCCCTTCGTCTCCGAGCCTCACGGGGAGGCTCCACCCCGTCGTCCAGTGCCTCAGTGGAGCATCCACCCCTTCCCGTCCCAGAGCGTCAATGAGGTCCCACATCCACCACCCAGCTTCGGCGTCGAGAGTCTACACCCCGAGAACGGGCCGTTGCCGCGTATGTTGCCAGGCGTCTAGGACAGACCCGAGACTGCCTCCGGCGCCTGGCTTCGGCGGCATTCCAGTTTCGCCATCCTGCTCGGGGAACCAACTCGTCGGCGTCGTAAGTCGGGTGAAATGACTCAAGACAATGGGGAAGAGTAACTGGGACCTCCAGTAGCGCTCCGGAGGAGCGTTTTTAAGGGGGGGGGGTTACTGTTAGGAACCTCCACCAGAGGTCACTGTTCATGTCTGTCTGTAGTTCTTGTTGGTTGACTCAGTTTCCCAGAAGGCACCTCAGTCAGGTGATGAGTGCTCACCTGAACTGAGGTGGCTCATTAAAGCTTCTATAAATAGCAGTTTGTTCTGGGAAACTGGGTCGAGCATTGTTTGTTTGTTTGTATACCGTCATGTGGGCATTCCTTTTTGTTTCTTTAAGTTTATATTTGGTTTATGTTTTGTAACCTGTGTTCAAGAGGGCTCTAGTTTAGTTTTCTTTATACTCCTTGTGTTACTGGATTCATGGAGCTGTCCTGTTTCATGTTTAGCTAGGCTGTGTCTCCTCCTGTGTACAGTGTAAGTACTTTTCTGTGTCTTCCCAGTGTCAGTCCGTAGTCCCTATGTCTGTTTAAAGAGCCCTAGTTATAGTTTGAGTTTGTGGTTTTGGTTCCTTTGTTGGTTTGTGTCTGTTTTTTGAGTTTTGTAAATAAAGACTTTCTGTTTCAACAACCCCTCTTCCATCATGCCTACCCTCATGCCCACGGCAACCACACCATCAGCCGGTCTAGCCAGTACCACCACCTAGACTCATGACATAAGGAGCCTGATCAAGGGGCCAACATTGGCTGCACTTGGGTTTGAACCTGGGACCTCCCGAAATGTAGTGCGACTCCTTAATAAGCAAGCTACACTTGCCCCATCCCTGCTTTACTTGTTTACAGTGACTTGGATACTCATCTTTTGGATACCTGTGACTACTGAAGCTATGAACCTTCTACTTCCATAATAAATATCACCAAAATGCAGTGTAGTTTCTATTAGCTCATACTAATACTGACTATTGAATACAATACTGGTTCGCTTACCAACCCTAACTGTCTGTAATGATACAATATTACAATGTTATATATTACTTGTTCCCCCGGTCATTTACCAATACCACTGGGTCGTACAGTACCACTCTTCAAATGCAATATTGTTAACTGTATTATTTGTTCTTTTATTTTCCCTTTTTCCCTTCCAAGTGTAATATGTGTAAATTTAGTCATGACTCATAGGCTGTGCCTACCTATTAGTGCAATACGGAATTTACTATTTACTTTTTTTTAAGTAGGTCCCCCCCACCCTTTTCTACGTTGTTCTAATTCCCCTTATTTAATTTATTACTCTTTTATTACTCTTTTGAAACAATGGAAAGCAACTGTAACTTTTCCTCCACTCACTGTATGGGAGGTTTGTACAGGCGCTCTAGCAGTGACGGATCAAAGCAACACTAAACAAGAAATTCAGCTTTTTTTTTCACAGTCCATTATCAAGAAGCACAAACCACTTTAAAAGTCTATGAACGACATACTACCTTCCTGTTACAACTCATTTTCAAATAACTTAAGAACTGGTGCGATGTTTTTACAATCTTTTGTTACGTTTCAAAATTTCAAGACGGCTATGATTTCTCTGTAACAATGTCTAGACGCCTGATGAACTTCTTCATCGACCTCCTTACAATTTCCTGCAAACCTGAGATTGTACCAGTTTAGAATTGAAATTCGGAATGTGGAAAAGTCCCCTTTACTTGAGCTCTCCTTTGTAGTGTAGATCATAAATTACTGCAAGGAACATAAAGAAACCTTTCTATAATATAGCTCTAATGTAATTCTTTTTACAAGTTGCCAAATAATTACATTTTATATCTGTTCTGGGGGTTCCCATATTCAGTGTTTAATCTATTTGTGATGCCACATATTTACATAATAATGACGTGTAGATGTTGATATACAGTACATAATATGACAGAAGGCACTAAAAAATATCCACGCTAATATCCAAAAAGCTTTAGTTTTGCTGTATTCTTTTCTTTACCAATGCTATTGTGGAGATGCGTGAATTGTTTGCCCACCAGGGAAGCTCAAGTCCCTTTTTACAAATACTCTACACATACTGTAGGAACCCAACAGAGTCCAACTAATCTTATAACAGACTTGTTTGCAATTATGTTCTAAGGCTAAGCTTATCCTCTGCTGAATTTTAATAATTCAGCAGAGGAGCAACAATCTAGCTATGGTGACATGGAAGATAGCTTAAAATGCTGCGTTTCTGTTTTCTCACTAATTCAGTGGTTAGACAATTTTAAATAAAACCAGTCCTGGAAGAAAAGTCAATTGTTGTTGGTAGTGGTTATTTTTTAAACTATACGCTGTGTATGAGGCAAATGTTAATGCTGAGAAGTTCTGTTCCTCTTTGGCACAGGTGGTGAGCTTTGCCAGTCTGAAGTACGACCGTTCCTATAGCTGGATGGTACTGTGTGTGCTGTGGTGCTCCATCGCCCAGTCTATCCTCCTCCCCATGTTTCTTTGGGCATGTGACCGGTACCGTGCTGACGTCAAGGTGGTGTGGGAGAAGTGCGTGGCCATCATGTCCAACGACGAAGTGGATGAAGGTAAGCACCACTGGGAAAACTTTTGCATGGTGACAAGAGAAGGAAAAAAGAGCTATATGTGTGAATTGAAAGAAGATTTAGTTGAGATATCTCCTCAGGACAGACACGGATTCTACACAGTGGAACTTTCATGTAAGAGATTATTTAAATGAAATGTTGAAAAAATGTTAGAATAATATGAAGTATAAACATATGTACTGTTTAACAGTGTACTGATGCAAAAGTATTGAAAGGCTTTATTATAATACAGAATCGTGATATTGTCCTCATACTTCTTGGGAATCTACAGTTTTATGGACTATTTAGATAATAACATTGATCATAATTTAGATAATAATATTGATTTAAAAGAAGTAACCAGTGGCGGCTTGTCCATAGAAACAGGTGAGGCAGTGCATCATACACCATACAGTATACAGTACATCAGCTTTTCAACAAATGATGATCTCATGTTGCACTATTTTGGGCCCTCACACAAATTCAAATTTTATTTGTCACAACCATACGCAAAGTCACTTAGGTACCATAATTTTCATACTGTACTTATTGGTTACATTCTGTGAACTGCAAGAAACACTAAAAGAGACATCTTGGGACAGGAAACACACTGCCCCATTAAAAAGCTATGGGCAGGAAAATGAATCCCAGGTTTGCAAGGGTCATGGGATTTATCATAAAACAAGACATAAGTCAACCTAATACCCAATCTATTTAAGTTCATTAGATAAATCCAACAACATAAGACAACCCTCGATTAAATTTTGTCATTATTAATGCTGTCCTGCCCAACCGAAATCTGTGGTCATGAGCTGCCGCTGTACAGTAGGTACCTGACATACTGTAGACATCTACAGTATTCTGCTTAAACCTAATTTAGAATGTGCATTTGTGAAAATTCTTCATTTTAAATAATTTTCTGTGGCTTGCTAAGGACATAATTTCAGGTCAGAGGATAGAATTAATATATTAATTAATGACACTGGAAAATAATTGTGTGGTGGTCCATCAAAGCTGTCAGTTGTTGCTGCGGCCAAATAATCGACTTCTCTGCTTTCAGAAAGCATAAATCCATGAACGATTTGACAGCAAAAGGAGATAAATCCAATTTTTACTTAAATTATTGTCTGCAGGTAAACAACGCTATATATTCTTTTTTTTAGCACATTTCTCTCTGCATATGGGAGACATTATGCACTTTCACATTTATGAATATAATATTTACAAAAGTAAATCAAGTATAGAGATAATTCATGAGATATACATGATGTGAGTGAGAAGCCATTGCGGAAGCTGTTGCCTTTACTACACCCAGTTATGTTTGTTACGCACATTCTCTAATCAGGATTTTAGGAAAGGTATGTGCAGTTGGTTGATGTCCACATGGACCATATACTGTACAACACTTGCCTGGACTATGATAAGGTTTTTCTTTAAAAAACAAAGTAAAACTAGTTTTGTTTTTTACTGTTTAAAATTAAATTTAAAAAGTTTGTATTATAAAAGTTTTTTGTGTGCAACAAAACAACACTTTTTTCCTTGTTCCACGTTGCTGCCATGATTCACTAAAAATACAATAAAATCATGAATTTCTATATCAAAACTTAATCAAGAGTGTTATTGATATTAATTGCATATTTACATGGAACCAGACACAGTAGGACTGTAGGACAATTTTTGTGACAAATTTTCACAATTTGTTTTTGACAAAACCGAAAAACAAATTGTCACAATTGTGACAAAATCAAGGAAAGTGGACTTACAGCGTTTTGCCAAAAACAACAACAAAAAAAAAGTCAATCAAAATGGTTTTGATGTAAAGGTTTTTCTATTTGTGCCTTTTATTACAATTGTGTCTCAAAGGAAAGAATGCACACATACTGTCTATCAGTTTGCAATACTTTTGAATAAAATCATTTTCTTCCAAACTGAAATGGAGATATCTCATGTTGCTGTCAAACTGTTCAGATGTTAAAAAAAAAAAAAAGCTTCTGAATACTATTTTTATTTAGGTTTATTTATCTAACATATCCTTGACTGTCTTCCTGCATATATGAAGTTTGGGTAAGGAGCCATCTTAACATGCTTATCAGATACTCAATCTAGCTGAGATCTTGCCAGATAAGTGTGCTTTTCTGACTCAGTGAATGTCATGCTTTAATCGAGTTTTATGAACGCATATATAATCAGTTCAGTTTGTGACAAATGCTGTGATCCAGACAAATAATACAAAATTTAAAAAAGAACATATTCGAAGCAATTAATTACTAGCAGATGTTAGCATAAACAGAAAGTGATGGGATGCTAATAATGTTGTCCCAGGCCTCCACACAATTTCAGGTCATTTCCAAACATGGTTTTGTCACTGGTCAGTGCTCTTACTAGGCTCCTCAGCAACATGGAAACACTTAATTTTTTCAGCTTGGTGCGATGCATGATTATTAATACAAAGTCAAATGTGCAAAATGTGCGGTTTGGGTTTTTTATTGTGATTTTAATGTTACCAGTGCTTCTGCTTCTTTTCAGAGGGCTTGCCCTGTATAACACAGCTCGGGTGTATGTATAAGGGTTGTTTCTTGTTTCTCACTTACCTGCCACTGATCTGCATGCCAAGCTGCCTGTGCTAATAGCAAATGTCATCCTTCATGCTGCAACCCGGCCATATTTGCTTAAGATCAGCATTTTACACTGCCCTAGCCCTGCTTATTTTTCCACTAAGACCCAGTCCCGCTTATTACAATATATACAGTGACTACCCTTTTTTTTTTTTTTTTAGACGTTTGATGGATTTTCTTTAAGCGAATCTAAAAAGGCTCGCTTTGCAACTACTTCCTCTTCGATAAACCAGAGCAGTCGCAGTAATTGCTAGTCAAAGATCTATAATTGTTTTGTTTTTCTCCATCGCCCCCATATATTCAAATAAGAATTTTAAAATACAGGCCCAAAACCAAAGAACAGTGAAATGTCTTTCTCTCTCTCTCTACATATTCGTCTGTCTGTCTGTCTGTCTGTGTATCTAAGCACATTTTTTTTTTTTTAATCTTGATATATGCTTTCTGCATTTGCAGAAAACAGCCAGGATGGAGGCATTCATCCGGACTTAATATATGACAGACCTTATGACTATAGCTCCGCTGCTGATATCATGACGGTAGACCGTATTGCCAAGTACGAATTCTCGACCTTAGAAAGGGGGGTCCCCCAGTGTTATCCATTGAGGGAGCCTCAGGAAGATAAAATGCACTATTTGCAGGTATATTTTCATTAATTTTTTTTAATTATTATTATTTCAATTCCCCATGAATCCCCATGAAATTTTATTTGCATATTTATTAAGATGAAATTGTGCATGCTGCAATGGCCCTCAATATCTTTGATATTCTAATGCTGTCATATCCTCTTTTACAATCATTTTACTTTTTTGTTGTGTTATTTAATAAAGTGAGTAAATTCCCATTTGCTATTCAGCAAATTTGATGTGCTCGGCTGTTTGGAAAATATTGTTTTTCATGCTACACACGTTCAGATGACTGCTTTTTATGAAATTTGACACTATTCGAAAGTAGTTACACAAGTCATAAATATCAGATCACTTTTATAAATCAGATTATTTGTCTGATCTATAAATCAGTAGTATGGATTAGTAGTATGAGATTCTCAGTTGGCTTGCTTCATAGATATGTCTCATTTCTTTAGCATTGTCAGCTCTGTGGAAGAAAGGAGAAGGAGTCAAACAGTTCAAGGCATTCTGTTATAAGAAAATAATCAGTGACAGGGTTGTGTGATGTGATATCAAGATATCACACACGTGGACAAAATTGTTGGTACCCATCAGTCAATGAAAGAAAAACTCACAATGGTCACATAAATAACTTTAATCTGACAAAAGTAATAGTTTAAAAAAATTCTATGAATGTTAACCAATGAAAGTCAGACACTGCTTTTCAACCATGCTTCAACAGAATTATTTACTGTGTTATATTTAATTATTTAATGAATTATAGGCCTGGACAAAAATGATGGTACCCCTAGAAAATACTGAAAATAATGTGACCAAAGGGACATGTTAATTCAAGGTGTGTCCACTAATTAGCATCACAGGTGTCTACAAACTTATAATCAGTCAGTGGGCCTATATATAGGGCTCCAGGTAGTCACTGTGTTGTTTGGTGACATGGTATGTACCACACTCAACATGGACCAGAGGAAGCGAAGGAAAGAGTTGTCTCAGGAGATTCGAAAGAAAATTATAGACAAGCATGTTAAAGGTAAAGGCTATAAGACCATCTCCAAGCAGCTAGATGTTCCTGTGACTACAGTTGCACATATTATTCAGAAATTTAAGATCCATGGGACTGTAGCCAACCTCCCTGGACGTGGCCGCAGGAGGAAAATTGATGACAAATCAAAGAGACGGATAATCCGAATGGTAACAAAAGAGCCCAGAAAGACTTCTAAAGAGATCCAAGGTGAACTTCATGCTCAAGGAACATCAGTGTTGGATCGCACCACCCGTCGTTGTTTGAACCAAAGTGGACTACATGAGGGACGACCAAGGAGGACACCATTGTTGAAAACAAATCATAAAAAAGCCAGACTGGAATATGCCAAACTACATGTTGACAAGCCACAAAGCTTCTGGGAGAATGTCCTATGGACAGATGAGACAAAAATGGAACTTTTTGCCAAGGCACATCAGCTCTATGTTCACAGATGGGAAAAATGAAGCATATGAAGAAAAGAACACTGTCCCTACTGTGAAACATGGAGGAGGCTCTGTTATGTTCTGGGGCTGCTTTGCTGCATCTGGCACAGGGTGTCTTGAATCTGTGCAGGGTACAATGAAATCTCAAGACTATCAAGGGATTCTAGAGAGAAATGTGCTGGCCAGTGTCAGAAAGCTGGGTCTCAGTCGCAGGTCATGGGTCTTGTAACAGGACAATGACCCAAAACACACAGCTAAAAACATCCAAGAATGGCTAAAGGAAAACATTGGACTATTCTAAAGTGGCCTTCAATGAGCCCTGACCTCAATCCTATTGAGTATCTTTGGAAGGAGCTGAAACATGCTGTCTGGAAAAGGCATCCTTCAAACCGGAAACAACTGGAGCAGCTTGCTCATGAGGAGTGGGCCAAAATACCTGCAGAGAGGTGCAGAAGTCTCATTGACAGTTACAGGAATCGTTTGATTGCAGTGATTGCCTCAAAAGGTTGTGCAACAAACTATTAAGTTAGGGGGACCATCATTTTTGTCCAGGCCTGTTCCATGAGTTCATTTTTTTAATAATTCCGTTGAAGCAATGTCTGACTTTCATTGGTTAACATTCATAGAATTCTTATTTATTATTACTTTTGTCAGATTAAAGTTATTTCTGTGACCATTGTCAGTTTTTCTTTCATTGACCGAAGGGTACCAACAATTTTGTCCACGTGTGTAATATCGATATTATGAAATTTGTAAAAGTACTCATTTGAGATATTGTGATATTTTTAAATACACTATAACATGTTCTTTTTAAATAGCAAGCATTAGATTTGTTAAACCTTTCTAGTGTTTGAATCTTTCAAATTGAATGTTTAAAATTCTAAATGTGAATATTTCCTCTTTCTGAGTGTTATTAAATAAATCAAAGTACCATCAAATATATATATATATATATATATATATATATATATATATATATATATATATATATAAAAGGATATTTTAAATGCAGCACTACTCAATTTGTTAAGAAGCTTATATATGGTGATATGCACTTTATTGTGTTGAAAGATATTTATAGTGATATATGGTTCAACCATACTGTGACGCAGCCTGACAGTTGCCACCTCAATGAGAGCATATCCTAAAGTGGTTTATTCCTCTTACACAGAAGTCATTTGTCAAGGCTGACATTTTGTTTTGTATTTATTACAGAATGATACACTGCCTGGCCAAAGAGAAACCAAAAAAGGGACATAGATCATTCAGTGACCTTTTGCCTTGATTACAGTACACAGTGTAGTGGCCAGTTCATGTGTGAAAATGATTCCTCATGCTCCGAGAACCACTCTTTCACAATTTGAGTCCATAGAAGTGATATCCTGGTCCTTCAGTACATTCAGGTTTTCAGCTGACTTTTTTGCTACGTAACTTTGCCAAGTCTAGACCTGACCAAATGAAGCAACACCAGGTCACAACACTGCCTCCAGAGGCTTGTACAGTGCATGATGGGAAGCACAGGAAGCGATGTACCCATCGCTCTGGAATAGGGTCAGTCTGAGGTCATCAGACCACATGACCACATGAATTTTTCCATTGCTCCAAAGTACAATCTTTACCCTCCCTAGCAAATTGAAGCCTTTTTATCTGATGAGTCTCACTAACAAGTGGTTTTCTTACGGCCAAGAGCAGTTTAGTCCCAATCCTGTGAGTTCTCTCATCGCATTGTGTGCATACGGAAATACTCTTACTTTCACTATTAAACATAGCTATGTTTTTTTATTGTTGTTTCTTTACCGTCCAACCTCATCAAGTGTTTAAGTGATCTCCATTCATGATTTTATTTCTGACTACATTTCTTCCACAAAGTTCACAATTCTAGGGTTTTAGAATGTGTTGAAGGCTTCTTAACCCAGTTCCAGTCATTTCAAATCTCCCTAGTTGTTTTCTTTGCTTGATGCAGCGCAATAATTTGACCCCACTTAACTGGCAACTTTTTCTTGTCCAGGCCATGTATATCACTCATATCAATCGTAGCTGTTTATATTTATTGTTGAGTTCACATTATTATTTTGTAACTTAGAACAGCTATAAGCATTATTTCTTTTAGCATCTGCTCTTTTCTTGCCTTTCTTCAAGTTACTCAGACAAAAATAAACACATCAAAAAATACAGCTGATTTTTCATGCCAAAAGTTACACTCTTACCTCAGATTACATACATGTTTTTAAGAGTAGTGTCTACCATACAAGTCCCTGTGTAGGTTGTTACTATGCAAATGATAATGTATTAGAACGAATATGTTTACATGAAGCTCACAGCTGGAACGATGAAAATGAATTGCCACCTTCTGATGAATCAGGATCTAGCGTTCAGCAGCACTGTAGTAGGATTGTTTATAATTGACATGACTCAATTATTATTCTTTTTTTTTTTTTCAAATGTACTCATGCGCATCACATGTTTCTTAAATCCTGCCAAGCAGAAACAAAATCCAGTGCTAACAGAATTTCTTGACAATTTGGCAAGTAGGGCATGCTCTCCCGGAAAAGTTGTAGCGCTGTAAGTTGCTCTTCTTTAGCCTGCAAATATTTCTGATTGGTTATTAATTCCACATGACTGACTGCTCCCTGTTTCCAAAGTTATTTCTACAAGTAACTGATATACAAGCTATAAGATATATTAACCTGACACTTTCCTAAGGTCTAGGTTAAGATTTCTTGTTACACTATGCTACTGTAGGTGCAGGTTTTGGGTCCTGGCCGTCCTATAGCTTTTCATGCTTCAGTACAAAATAAAAAAGAGCAACTTGAACTTTTTCTTTCCCCCGTTAGTTGCGGCAGTGACATTTTGCAATAAAATGCTGATACGCTTTCCATAACTCTAAACTCATATTGCTTTGACGTGGCAATGAGCCAGCAGAATAATATGCGTTTTCAATGATTATACATTTAAAGAGTATATGTATAAACAGCTGTAAGTCTGTTTTTTTTCTTCTTTGGAAAAAATATTGTTCTAATTGCCGCTTCTCATTTTGAGGCACATCATACAGTGTTATGTAACAAAACCCGAGGGATGAACATAACAGCTAGAATGGTTGGAGTGTATCCCATTAAAAAAAAAAAAAAAAAAAAACATATTCTGGATAAATTAATGAAAATGGAAATATCTCAATGTTTTATTCTTTCAATGTGGATCTATTGAGATGCTAGGTTCATCTGAATGCCTAGTACTAAATTAGATTTGTGTTAATCAATCTACATGTATACATGTATATACTGTCCGGCAATAAACTAGTCACCGTAATGAGTAGCGTATTATTTTACTGGCTCGATGGACTGTCCTGCCCAGCCCTATACCTTTCATCTGATTCTGACCGCCCGTGCCATAACCAAGCAGTGCATCTGTACTCCATCTCTCATATAATAATGCTTTGCTTCCCTCTGCTGGCCAAAGTTCTGACACACCAGCTTTCAGCAAGTCCACCCTGAAATACTGTGTACTCTCACACACTGTACAAGAACAAAGTGACCTAGAGCCTTAGCTGCTTTCTCATTCTTTTATGTGTGTACACATATGCAAAGAAAACAAAAAAACAAGATTTTTAATCGATTATATTTTTCTTGTATAGTTCTCAGAACAATGTGGAATGTGAGTATTAAATTTATAGAACCAGCTATTACGGTTTGATTTGTAAGACATTTGTTCACTGAAAAGGGGTTCCTTTATATAAGGGAGTGAGCTTTATATACACTCAGTGGTCTTTTTACAGTATATTGTGCATTGATTGACGAGTTTACTGTAGCAAATAAGGGAGATGCACTTTGTAAGTATACGGTTTACTGACTGCAAGTTGTTTGTTTCTGTCTAGCTTGTCTGCCCTGCATCACCCAGCATAGGAACACAATTAAATAGCTTTGTGTGATATAATGATTCAACCATCTTTAATAAGTTTAAAGATTCATTTTCTGTGCCGCTTATCCTGTACAGGAGCCTATCCCATGAGACACTGAGACGCCGTACACCCTGCCAATCCATCGCAGTGCACACATGCACATGCATACACTCACTCACACTCCTCTAGTTCCCTTAATTGGAGCACCCGGGGGAAACCCATCAAGCACAGGGAGACCATGCAAACTCCAGGAACCCTCAACCTTGCAGGTGCAAGGCCACAATGCTAAGCACTACGCAACTATGCTGCCTTCCAGTAATGTTTATGCAAATTCTATTGTAATACCCATCCTACCAATGGGTATTACTTTCTTGGGGTTTGATGAGGTTTATTGAACTATTTACACTTACTGGTTCGCTACTGATTGTTGACTTACACTTTCGCTATCTAAGACAGTCCAAATTGCAACTGAGACAGGAGACAACATTATGACAACAGTGACAGTTTGGTGGTGCCGGGATCTTCTAATCAGCAGCTTAGCTTTAATCCTTAGATTTTGTACTACTACTACTACACTTGTACTACCAGAAATTCCCATTCATGGGGCTGGCGTAGTCTGCATAGCAAGACATCATCAATAAAATGCAGTCAGTAACGTGGACCCATGTGTCTGATTGAACGCAAAAGGGTGCAGCTAAATAAAGAGGCCACTGAGTGTATCTCCTATGACTACTTTGCCATGTTATTCTCCAGACATTGTATTTCATATTAACAGACCTTTTTCACTGAAGTACATAACGTAAAGGATAATGGATTTAAACGCATGCCTTAATCGTCTGTAGCCTGATAATGCTTTGCACTGTGATACAACACCGAATGTTGATTCTGGGTAATAATTAAGCCGCATGGCCTGTCTCTGTGTCTACATCAGGTGCCCCCTACAAGAAGGTACTCCCACGACGAAACCGACATGTGGACCACAGGGCCGATTCCTTCCTACCTGCACCGCTGGGGCTCCACCGAGGACATGATGGGTGTGCCGCGTTACACCTCGAACCGCCACGAGAGGCGGCGCAGCAGCCTGGCTTCGTGCCACGAGGAGAGCAGCCGCCATCAACGCGCACGTAGGAGCTCTGATGGGACACGCTCTCTCCCGCGGCCCCAGCGCTCCGAGGACGATTTGGGGTGCTTCAGCCGTGACGAGGTGATCAACTTCATCGACGAGACGCCTCTGGCCAGCCCTATCAGAAGCCCCCGCCGTGCATCAGCGCTCTCATTAGTGGCCGGTGCTCAAGAGCGCCAGATTATCCTGCTACCACATTTCCCTCTCACACACTTCGAGCGAGAGCCTCAGGCCCTGCGACGTGCCTCCGAACACAAGATCTCACGCACTGAACTGCATCAGAGCTCTTCAAGAAAGGACAGTTACAGCAGAGGGAGAGCAGAAGAAGTGGGTTTGAGTGAATGTGGATCTGAAAAAGGCTATCGCGAGCAGCGGCGGGATGGCAGACAGACATCTGAACTGATTTTAACGGGCTGGACAGCAGCACACTCGCCACTCAGGGGAAAAGGTGAAGCACACGTGACTAAGAGTGAAATCCTAGGGAGCATGAACAGTTTTAGAAACTCACAATCACCGTCGTCAAGATATACTTTTCACTCCGGTTCCATTGGCTCGACGACTTAAGATCCTGGAGCCTTTATCATTATAATACGTCTTACACACTTCTCTTACTATTGGTATGAGTATTCTTGTTATAAATATTCAAGTGGAATGTTTTTTGTAATATGAGCACTTTGTGATCGAGTGTTGAGAAGTGGTCTAAGGCAGAAATAACCTACATTCTTTTATAGCTATTTTTAAATGTTACAAATATACAAAACATGATAATCTCATATCGCATATTTTGGAGTTAATATTTCAACTTAATGAGAATTTTGACAGTAGAAAGGGCCTTTTTTCAGCTGGTGTTTACAAATAGCCACAACTAGCCATTTAAACTTTTTACTGAATTCCTATTCCACTCTTTTCACAGTTTCTGTTGTTTATGGTTGTGTGGTATTTTATGATTATGTTATTATTTTATAAATGAATTCTATACATGTACAGTAGCAATTATATGATTTGAACAAAAAAAAAAAACTCAAAGCTTGGTTTTATAATCATTTTCAGCATTTATATTTCATGCACAAATGTTTTCGGATGAGTCGTCTAGAGCAGTTGTTTCAGATTAAATACATATCAATAACCACCAGGTTTTATTCTAATGAATCTTGTATAATGTTTCAACATACCTTATTTATTTACTGCTCAGTTGTTTTTTTTTTTAATGTATGCACACAAAATTTGTGAACATTTGAATGATGGAGTAAAATCAATTTCTTTCTCAGTGGAGGTTTCTATCAAATTTCTCAAAGGAGCTCTTAACCCCGACAGTTACATTTTACAAACTGTTATATTCAAATATGAAAATATGTATTTGCCTATGTACACTAAATGCCACTCACGGTTATTTATCCATTAAATCACCGCAATTCTATTTGAACGCAACTCTGATGCCTCAGGCCTACTTTTCAATGCTTTTTATTCATCTGGTCTTTTATCCCACTGACTAAACTATTATATTTCCTCCATAACAAACAATTTCACTTGCCTGAAACAGTTAAAGACTTGCCAAGAATTAGATACATGACCACACTGCCCCTAATAGTGAAGAAGGGTGTATCCCGCCTTGCACTCCTACTGCCTAAGTCTCGTACTGTATGATACGAGACTCCTGCAGCCCTGTACACAGGAAAAAACTCATCTCATGGCTTAAATTTAGTTGTAAAGAGCTTTTTTTAACATTCAGCTGTGGAATGCCACATCCATATCATGCTGTCTAGAAGCCCTTTTTGAGAGCATCCAGTAAAATGCAGAGTTTCAACCAAGCATTATTCAGTTCCCTATTAGCACAAAAGTTACATAAAACTTTTTGGCTTGTTTGGAAACAAAAGTGGACAAGTAAAGATTCAATCTCGAGAGTGAGAGTGAAATAGGGCTGTTTGTTTGAATTCCAACTGCCAATAATAGTGGATATCATTAGAGCCTATAATGGTGACAATATGTTTTTTCATATTTTAGTTATTATTTCTTCTTTTTTTTTTAAACTGGGAGTTGTGAGCAGTTAATTCAAGTGCACATGGTTCAGGTTTAGGTATTATTTTCTATGAAAATAATAAAATGAAATGTTATTCATTTGATTTTTACTAGTAAAAGTTGAATGTTGCTGTAAGAATGTGCTAGCAATTTACTTTCAAAATACTATTAAACTGAACACAGGCCTATGATTATTTAGACAAGCATTGTAAAATTTATATGAATTTTTAACATAATAAGTATTTTTATTTAATGCATGATCATACTCCTTCTTCTTACTCTAAGTCCCTGTACTGCATCTTTTACAGCTATATAGTGTTCTTCTAACTTTTGTGAAAAAGCAGACGTTTTTTACATGGGTTGCCAGATCTTGTAATTTAAACCAATGATCTGGAAACTTATATCCTTGAGCTGAGATACACTGATCAGCCATAACATTACCGGTCACCTGCCTAATATTGAGTGGGACCCCCTTTTGCAGCCAAAACAGCTGTGACCATTGAGGTACGAACTCCGCTAGATTTCCGAAGGTGTGCTGATGCCATCAGTAGCAGATACTTTAATGTAAGTTGTAAGGTGGTCCTGTAAATTGTACAGTGGTACCTCCATGGATCAGACTTGTCTCCAGTACATCCCACAGATGTTTGGATTGAGATCTGGAAAATTTGGAGGTGAAGTCAACACCTCAAACTGGTTCTGTTCCTTCTTAAACTATTTTTTCAGTATAGCAGGTGCATTGTCCTCCTGAAAGAGGCCACTGCCATCAGGGGATACCATTCCCATGAAGGCATGTATGTGGTCAGCAAAATGTCAATGTTTCCCAGCAGAACATTGCCCAAAAGCATTGCACTGCCTTGGCCTCCCATGACCCTGTCACCAATTAACTGTTTTTTCTTCCTTGGACCACTTTTCATACCGTAGGTCCTGACCACTGCAGACCAGGAACATCTCACAGGAGCTGCAGTTTCGGAGTTGCTCTGATCCAGTCGTCTAGCCGCAATTTGTTGTCAAAGACTACAAACACATCAACTTCAGGGACAAAGTGTTCATATTTCCACCTACGTCCAGGTGCCATTGTAATGAAATGATCAATTATATAGTATGAGATCTTTGAAATTACATATAATTTCAGTTTGAGATTTGTGGATAGTTGTTGTTTCAGAATAGTTTAGACTGGATTGGAAAAAGGCTGATTTGGTATGTATAAGATTTAGCCTATAAAAACACCACCACTATAACTGAACATACTCATACTTATTTCATGAAGAAATTCAAATTCATGCATTGCAACATGTATAAATCACAGGATTGTACATTATTTACAGTACCCACGTGTTACCTTGCATAGCAGCATTAAGTAAGATAATTAAATAAATGAAACATATGGACAACTTTTCTTCTGTATAACTTACAGTTATGACTTAAAAGTAGTTTGCTGTATATCCACATTCCTCGTCTCGATTTCGATCACAGCTGCCATGATCTTGATTTGTAAAAAATATTATTTGAATTAAATCTAATAAAGTTCCACAAAAGGGCAAAGTGTAAATATAGACATTGTGTGTATTATGTATAAAATTTCTATTCCAGATTTATTTTAATATTGTATTGCAAACATTTACATTTACATTTAGGCATTTGGCAGACGCTCTTATCCAGAGCGACTTACAAAAAGTGCTTTAAAGTTTACATTACTGGATAGATACTAGGTTAACTAGGTCAATAACTAAGTGCGATTAGTCTAACACAACTGTGAAGAGGGGTTTTTTTTGGGTGGGGGGGGGGGGGGGGGTTAGTCCTGTAAGTACTGGAGAAATAGATAAGTTTTGAGTCGCCGTTTAAAGATAGTCAAAGTCTCTGCTGTACGGACATTTAGAGGAAGTTCATTCCACCACCTAGGTGCCAGAACAGAAAAGAGTCTGGATGAATGCCGCCCTCGATCCCTGAGAGATGGTGGGACGAGGCGAGCAGTGCTGGAGGACCGGAGGGAACGCGGCGCAATGCGTGGTGTGATTAGAGCAGAGAGGTAAGTGGGTGCTGGGCCATTTTTAGCTTTGTAGGCAAGCATCAGTGTTTTGAATTTGATGCGGGCAGCTACAGGAAGCTAGTGCAAGGAGCGGAGGAGTGGGGTGGTGTGGGAGAACTTGGGAAGGTTGAAAACGAGACGTGCTGCTGCATTCTGGATCAGTTGCAGAGGACGAGTTGTGGACAGAGGCAGGCCAGCCAGGAGTGAGTTGCAGTAGTCCAGTCTTGAAATAACAAGGGACTGAACAAGCACCTGAGTAGCCTGTGAAGAAAGAAATGGGCGGATTCTTCTGATATTGTAAAGAAGAAATCTACAAGAGCGAGTAAGGTTAGCGATGTGTGGGGAAAATGACAGATGATTGTCCATGGTTACCCCAAGATTGCGAGCAGTGGCTGAAGGAGTGATTTGATTGTTGTCCAGGGATATCACAAGATCTTGACCTGGGGATGAGTCACCAGGAATGAACAACAGTTCGGTTTTACTCAGATTGAGTTTCAGCTGATGAGCTGCCATCCAGGATGAGATGTCTGCCAGACATGCTGAGATCCGCATGGAAACCTGAGTGTCAGAGGGAGGAAAGGAGAAAACAAGTTGAGTGTCATCTGCATAACAATGGTATGAAAATCCATGCGATAATATGACCTTACCAAGAGACTGGGTATAGAGGGAGAACAGAAGAGGACCAAGTACTGAGCCCTGCGGAACACCAGTAGAGAGTCTACATGGGGCAGATATACATCCCCTCCATGTCACCTCATACGACCTATCTTCTAGGTAAGAAGCAAACCATTGCCACGCTGTTCCACAAATACCAAGGCTTGTGAAATAGATAATAGGATCTTGTGGTTCACTGTGTCAAATACAGCTGACAGGTCCAGGAGGATCAGGACAGATGACAGTTTAGCAGATCTAAAAGGCGGCAAAAAACGAGGTCAAGAGAATTCCCTGCCTTGTTTGTGGGAGGGCAACTGTGTAGAGTTAAAGAGAAAGAGTTAAGGAGAGGGAGAAGGAAAGAGGATTGGAGTTTGTCAGAGGGGAGGTTGAAGTCTCCTAGAACAGTGAGAGGAGTGTTAGCGGAAGGAAAAAGACTAAGAAGCATGTCCATTTCATCCAGAAAGTTTCCTAGAGAGCCAGGTGGACGGTAGATAACTAAGATGTGGAGGTTAATTGGAGAGGTTACCTTAACTGCATGAAATTCAAATGATGAAAAACTGTGATGAGACAGGTCAATAGGCGAGAAGGACCATCTCTTAGACAACAGCAGACCCGTACCACCACCTCTGCCAGTTTCTCGTGGAGAGTGAGAGAATATATAGGCAGAGGATAGGGCAGCCGGTGTAGCAGAGTTCTGAGGAGATATCTAGGTCTCTGTTAGTGCCAGAAAGTCAAAAGAGTAATGGGTAGCTAGGGCTGAGATAAAATCTGCTTTCTTTACAGCAGATTGGCAGTTCCAGAGCCCACCTACCACCAGTGCAGGACAATGAGACAGTACTGGAGGGTAGATGAGGTTTCTGGGAGATCTGTCTCTGCTGTGTGAGTAAAAGCATCTTGGTCTGTGAGAACTGATAGGTTGAACACACATCCTTAACTCCTAGACAGAATGAGGTATTTGTCTAAAAAATTTAATTCCTTACTAAATAAGAATTTATCTCTTTTCTGTAGCAGTAAATAAGCATACCCTGAAACAAAGTTGGTCATGAATTTAGATAGCAAGTGTACATAGAATTGAAAGAGAGAACATAGAAAAGAGATAAATTCCGGTGAGACACCTTCAATATATGTAGCTAAGCCCTGCCTACAATTCACACCTTAAGGAAGCCTGAAACTACTCTTGATTAATTACCTGAGAACAAATCACACTGCAATCAACACTGCAATCACACTGCAATCAACACTACCAAAGAGCAAGAACTAGGTATACAGTAAGAACCAGTTGTGTTTCAAAAACAGTACAAAGGTTAAAGACCTACTTTACCAGTGGAGTAGAATCCAGTGTAGAAAACTAAAGCACACATCAGGAAAGAGGAAGTGGAAATTTGGTGGGTGCAATGTTAGTGAAATTTGTTGGCTCAAGGTTGAAGCTCATTTGTGTCCTGCATCAGGCGTATGTTCCTTTTATTTAATGACAAAAGAGGAACTGTACTGGTTAAAGTGCCATTTTATATCATGTATGCTATTACAGTACTTTGCTGTTATACAACTATTTTGCAGTTGTTTACTGTGTATTGTACAGTACATTTCTGACAGTAAACATTTACAATACATTTTAGAATCTATAGGCTGGATAGAAAATATAATCCATATACAGTAAACTTTCTATATCTGTTTCATGGTTCTGTTGCTTATGATGTAGGCTACTTTTTAAATGGTTGAAAAAAAAGATGCTGTTGGGTATTCACTCACTTTGTTCTCAGGACAACTTTTTGTGAATAGACTGGTTAAACTGCTCTGCGGTGCCAGGCATGAGTGTATGATCGACTTCATAGTTTCTAAAATGAAAAGAATGTTGCTTTATCAATGGGCTTCCACGTTCTTATATATAAAAAAAACAGTATTAAATGGAACCTTTCATTGTTGATGTGTATCTACAATATTATTCAGAAAAAAAACTAATCCTGATACATGAATATCATTGAAATACATTTTAAAAGTATAGTATATTTAGGCACGGTGGTGTAATGGTTAGCACTGTCTCCTTGCACCGCCAGGGTCCGGGTTCGATCCCCGGCCAGGCTTGATTCCCGTCTCTGTGTACATGGAGTTTGCATGTTCTCCCTGTGCTTGGTGGGTTTCCTCCGGGTACTCCGGTTTCCTCCCACAGTCCAAAGACATGTAGGTTAGGCTAATTGGTGTTTCCAAATTGCCCGTAGTGTGTGAATGAGTGAGTGTATGTGTGTGTCTGTGCCCTGTGATGGATTGGCACCCTGTCCAGGGTGTACCCCGCCATGTGCCCTAAGTCTCCTGGGATAGGCTCCAGACCCCCGTGACCCTGAATACAGGATTAAGCGGTATAGATGATGAGTGAGTGAATATATTTATGGGAGGCATATGGTGGCTTAGTGGTTAACACTGTTGCTTGTTCCTCCAGGGTACGGGTTTGATTCCTGTCTCGAGTCTATGCATGGAGTTTGTATGTTCTCCCCAAAGACATGTAAATTAAGCTAATTGACAATCTCGAATTGCTTGAAGTTTGTGAATGAGCATGTGTGTGTGTGTTTGTGTGTGTGTGTGTGTGTGTGTGTGTGTGTGTGTGTGTGTGTGTGTGTGTGTGTGTGTGTGTATGATCTGGGATGGATTGGTACCCTGTCCAGTGTGTACCCCGGCTCAAGTCTCCTGTGGTTATCTTATTGCAAAAGATGACCGATCATGAAAATCTCTGCCATGTAAATGTATTTGCTTACAAATCCAGAGAGAGACTGTAGACTTTTTTAAAAAACAATTTTATTGTACAAAATATACATTTAATCAAGCTTTATTGAAAAAATAGAATCTATTTCACCATAAAAGAGTACATATCTATATATCTCTAATAATAAACGATTTGTATATAATATCTACAAGGGGGCAGAAGAGCTGTTAAGTTGCTACCAAGGCCGCCAGTAATTTTGCTGTAAGTTTGTAGGAGCACTACAGCTTCGGGTTACACTGATGTGTTTTTGTGTTGATTTGTTGTTGCTGGAGATCTCAGTCCGTTTCCGTCTTCCGTCGTGAGAAGCTTTCGCTGTGGCGTCCGTGCGAGGCGAGGTGGGCGCGCGATCCGTGAAGCCGTCGCTGTCCGCGGTGCTGGAATCCGGAAGCCGCGCGCTGAGGCAGAGGAGCGCGTTAGACAGGTGCGCGAGCGCGTTAGACCTGAGCGCAGGGTTCGCGTTGCTCATGAGTAGATACTGATGCACACCGGCGATGCACGTCCTGAAGCCGGCCTGGTACTCGGTGATAGCAGAGTTAACAGCGAATACTGTGGGAGATAAGGAAGGAAATAAGAGATTATTAAGGCTGCATGGCAGCTCATGTAACCACAGCATTATAGCGCAGTACCGCCCACCACGATCCTGCCAATGTGATGCACACTCATGTTTGTTTATTGCAAGGTTGCGAACCTTTCTCAGTGTTTTGAAGATGTTTGAGGTGCTTCACTGTCAGTTCCAAAATGTCTGCTTTTTCAAATTTTCGCTTCCGAATCTGAAAAGCAACAGAGTTTCATTAACACAACGGTTATGTAAATAATTTTCTTAAATAAACATGATCTTTGAGTGATCCAAATATTTTACAACATTATAATGTACGATTTCAAAGAACGATCCAAATGCAGAAAAATACATACATTGTTGGAGTAGAAGCCTTCCAGTAAGGTTTTTAGCTGGTCCAAGCAGGTATTGATGCGCGCTCTTCTCTTTTTCTCCATCAGCGGTTTGGAAATCTGGAACAAACAAAACACTTAACATTAGCAAAAATAGTTTGGAAACTATAGGAAAACTACAATCTTAGTGACGTTCATCAAAAACTCATCTAACCTTTTTACCGCCTTTTGTCCTTATCAAGCTCTCTGAAGACGCAACCATGCTTGCAGTATTCTCTCTCTCTCTCTCTCTCTCTCTCTCGGAGTTTCTCCAACGCACTTGTGCTCCGTGTGCAGGAATCCGCTGTGCACGCGCTTTTTATACCGAGACACCCGGTTAACATGTCAATAGGGCTCGCGAGCCTTTAGTGCTTCCGCTTGACTTGCTACAGCCAATGAATATCTGGCTCTGGAGGAGCTGCTTAGTGACAGTTTCACCTTAGAAACGTGAATAGCCTTAATGTGGCCGTGCTTTTACTAAATCTGTTATTGTTTAGTTATTTGTAGGCTTTATCATATATAATGCTTTATTTATTATTAACGCTGCATTTCAGTACTGTGCAACAATTTGAGACACCCTACGTTGTTTTAGTACTTTGTTATACATCTTTTAGTTTATGACATTAATAAGTCAATACAATAAAACAAATATGATCTCCAAACTTTAGTATTCCAGCCAATATATATATTTTTAATATTGCAGGAAAATATCTGCAGGCCAGAAAAGAAAGCATCATATTATGTAAAAGACTAAAGACTTTTCAGACTAAAAGACAGGGGGGAAACAAAGAAAGCTTTTGGGTTTTGCATGCATGAAAAAGAAGCAGGTGCGACAAAGTCCTCAGAAGAACTGTGGCCAGCTCTAAAGGATGTTCAGTAAAACTAAGCAGCTAATTTCCTTATAAAACTGTTCAAATTGTAGCCTATATTTTAAGCAAAGGGTCGTCATACCAATTATTGAATCTTTAATTAATTACTGCTTTTTATAGTATTAAAAAAATTGCATGTGTGACTTTTGCACAGTACTGCATATTACAATGCCTTTTTGTAATCTAAATAAGACACTAAGAGCAATTTGATATCAAAAGTCAAATAAACGTTGGGAATAACTTTCCTGTTAGCTACAGTGTGGTGGTCTATTTGACTATCTCAGTGTGTGAGAAAACAGTGGGTAAGCGGTCAGATTGTCAGCAGAGATATTATTTATTGCATATATTTATAGGATAATCTGTAATTATTGTGTTTACTGGCTTTCGCAGTGTGTTTCAATGTTACACTCTGTAAAATAAGGCATAATTCAGGGAGAATGAAAATCTATTTCATTTCTAGCATGATTTTTGTGTATTGAGGGCGATGGCAATATCCATGTCACTTGACTCGACTTGATGAGCGAAGTGTAAGGAAAAAAGAGCCAATCATTATATCCTCCATCTTTTATTTTGGCTATTCTTGATTATATATTAGCACAATGTGTAACTTCGAGCCAGGGAGTGTCAGGGTGCATGGTCATTCCTTTCCCTTTATAGACGTGGGTCTTAGTTTGAAGCAATTTAGCCGTTTAAACTTTAAATTACCGATTGTCAGTTTGAACAGTGCACACCATGTGCAGACTTGGCAATACAATGTGAATCAAGACACCTTCGTGTGGGGTGAGGTTTTCCTGATAGGCGTACAGAATCACCATAAAATAGGAATGTTACAAATTCTCGGGCGCTCTGTTGGGGGTACTCGTACCAGTTCTGTCCATTCAGGCTTTTCT
This sequence comes from Clarias fuscus, assembly GCA_030347435.1. Taxonomy (NCBI): domain Eukaryota; kingdom Metazoa; phylum Chordata; class Actinopteri; order Siluriformes; family Clariidae; genus Clarias; species Clarias fuscus. Next base: position 10,021,668 of record CM059213.1, on the reverse strand, counting down.
GTGTCTGTTTCACGGCGTGGGATTGCGGGCAGAACCGTGCAAATCGTGCCCACGTCTTCATACAACCTACAGGGTTCATTTCGTTCATGATAGGAAAATCATCTACAGTTGTTGCAAAACAGAAATACACGATGTTCTTGATGAACTTGCTTATTAAGTGTACACGTCATGATGTAGTCCACTGAATTTGGATAGATGTAAACGTTTTAAGGCAAAACAGAGGTGGAAATGGAACAGATGTGGCCTTGAGGGCACAGAGCGAGGAGAATCACAGGAACGCCTCCTGTCCAGGGGCCCTAAGCGCCTGATTTTCCACACTTCCTTCTCAATAGAACCCAGGTCTTGGGAAAATCTTGGACATGGCACACACATTGTGGTCCAAATGGTTTCTTTAACAGGAGTCAGCATCTCATTCAGCTGACAAAAAAACACTCCATCGGAGGATTTTATTTTAATTTCTTTTATGTGGATAAGCAGGATGTAACTATATGTTTATGTCACGATTAAGCATTAAATCACTCTGGTTTAGCCCGAAGTCATTTGATGTTTGAGAAGGAGAAGCAGAAGCAGTGCGCGCAGTGTCCTAAGGCAAAGAGAATAACAATAATAAAAAAAAATTCTCAACATTTCCTACTAGTTTTGGAAACGAGAGAAGTTTAAAAATTGTGCTGAATTCTGTACCCACATCCCGACAAGGAATGCACTTTGCCACGTTCCTTTTTCTTTTTTTCAGAATAATGCATACTAATGAAACTTTTCTTTCCGCCTTGCCAATGTCAGTTATTCTGTTTGGCTCCAATTTTTGTAAGCCGCCGTTGGCATGGGTGTTACAAAAAGTTGTCCTTTTCCCCCGTGTTGGACTGGCACTGGGTCAGGCTAATTCATGCATTCACTTAATGTATCACATGCAAATTGCACTACTTACAAAGAAAACTTTTAAAAAAAGCTTAAATCAAGATGAGGATGCAAACTCGGTTTCTTTTAGTTTTAGACTTTATTTATTTTTATTCTGAAACAAGGAACAGCGGGATCACACTGATGGACCTTGCGTTAGTGAGATAGGTTCTCTCCTTGCTTCACGATTTACTGCTCCAACGGAGTAAAAGAAAGAAGGAAAAAAGGAGCCGCGCATTTGATGTCCTCATGCGCGCGCCACGCGACACAATGAAAGGCGCTGCATTGAGAACGCTGAGCGCTGCTCGTTTCCAGAGCTCGCAGAGAAACACACTGCCCCCGCTCTTTCCAAGAGCCCACTGATCTTTGCATCAGCCTTTTGTCTGTTTTTTTCTCTCTATATATGAGATGAATGAAGAAAGGATTCTCTTCTCTTTCAAGCACAATGTGCCCTGATTTAAATGGAAGAAGAGTTTGGGCACCGAGGCAATCCTGCTTGTGTGGGTTTAAGCTCTCAGAACTCACCAACAAAGTTGCCAAGCAAACAAAAGACACACAAATACCCCAACAAGCAAATAAAAATAAACACATCACCTGGAAATAAATTAAGAAGGGGAACTATTAGTGCAAATGATAACTTGTGTTTAGAATCTTCGAAATATAACCTATATATGATCATGCATTTTTGATTTGCATGTAGTCTATTAAATACATTTCCATTTCACTGAATGTTGTGGTTTCTGTGACGTGTAGCTCCACTGACCAGCCGTAGTTAAGCCTAATTGGGGCAATTTGTAGTCTAATTATCCCGCGCTGCTCCAAGCTGCCATAATCAGATGCTTCTAAAGCCTGCATTGTCCCACTATAGGCAGTGTCTTTTTGGATGGGCAAAGTGTTGTCTTGACAGGTAGCATAACGCGTGTAGATTTGTTAACATCCAACGCTTATTTAGCCACACAGGACGGACTTTTCTGCATGCATCCGCAATAAACTTGCATGTAATGCACCGCAAAATTGGTACAAATAACGACAGCGCGCATAAAGCAGCACTAAATCGGTATGAAATTGGAGCACAGCCTGCACCCTGGCGCATAAAGACTGCTTCGGCTCCATTGTGTTGCTTGTACGGTGCGTTTTCACGCCGTTTGTCACGCTCCAGTGTAACACGCTGCACCATATTAGTGCAGTTTTCGGAGAGCATAAGTTTACACCCCCCGCCGCCCTTCTTTAATTCTTAATGATTTGTGAGGTTTTTTTTCTTGCAAGTTATTTTAATGACGTTTTAATGGTGTTTTTACTTTTTCTTAATAATTTAGATTTTTTTTTGTATAGAATAACACACTCAGACAAGATTTCAAATCAAACATCCAAAATACAATGATACAAATAGTTTAAAAGCTGAAATACTGTACCAATCAAAAGTTTGGACACATCTCCAAATTCAACATATTTAAATGACTTGATCTTTCTTTTTTCAAACTATAAAATAACACATAAGACATGACGTAATTAAGTACCAACAACAACGAAAGGTCGGCTGTTCTAGAACAGCCCTTGCAAGAACAATATTGCCAAGTGCATTTTCGAAACCCATCAAGCTCCATGATGAAACTCGCTCTCATGACGACCATTCCAGAAAAGCAAGATCAAAACTTACCTCTGCTGCAGAGGAGACGTTCATTTAGAGTTACCAGCCTCAGAAATCACCAATTAACAAACAGCACCTCAGATTAGAGCCGTTATGAAGGCTTTACAGAGCATAAGCAGCAGACACATCTCAATAGCATGTGTTCAAAGGAGATCGAGTGTTCAAACTTTATTAAAATGCAATGTTGTAAGAATTGTGTATATGAAACAATAACAATAATAATAATGATGACACCCAATTTTGTGCTAGATCAAAGATTCCCTCCTTAACCCCTTTAAAAGAGCCTCATCAATAACAATGAAGCAGGAACGACTTGTCCCTGTGCTTGTGCATAATAATGAGTTGCGTTGAAACAACAAGTTGAGGGTATGTTTATGAAAAGCCTCCAAGGCACATGGGTCGCTTTCGCTTTTCATTCTCTGTAACTCTTTAACCTTTAGAGGCTTTTCTAGCCGCACTCAGCAGGGGCATCCTGCAGTCATTTCACGCATAGTGAGACTTGTTAACAACAATTAGTGAGGCAATTATACAATTACCCGCAATAAACTTTTTCTTTTCTCAGGGAAAATCATATTTTTTTCATTAGCACTTAAATGGAAAGACAAAGTACCTATACACAAAGCTGAATCGAAGGAAAAGCGCGCGCGTGTGATGAATTCCTGAGATCATCTAACACACACACACACACACACACACAGACACACACACACCTTTTAACGAAAACTCTAGAATTTGAGATCTTCTCAAGCTCAACCTTGATGTTTAAAACACCCCCTTATGTTATGATTTATGGCACACTATATGGACAAAAGTAATTGGCCAAACCTGTTAATTATTAAATTCATGTGTTTCAATCAGGCCCCTTATCCCTTGAAGGGCAATGTTAATGCTTTAGCCTACCAACCTATACCATTTTGGACAATATTAATGCTTCCAACTTTGCGCCAACAGTATGGGGAATACCATTTTCTCTTCCAATCTCTGTACCCCAGTGCATAAAGCTACGACTATAAAAACATGGTTCGATGAGTTGGGTGTGGAAGAACTTGACTGATTCGCACAGATCCCTGACCTCAACCCCATCCAGCACCGGGGATTGCGAGCCCGACCTTCTCGTCCAACATCAGTGCCTGACCTAACAGCTCTACAGAATGAATGAGCACAAATTCCCACAGAATTTGTCCACTCCAAAATCTGATGGCCGGCCTTTCACGAAGATTGGAAGCTGTTATACCTCTAAAAGGGGGACCAACTCCATATTGAAGTATATGTATTTGGATACAGTTTCGGTGCAGGTTTGGGCAAATACTTTGTGCATATAGTTTATAGTGCATATAGTTGTCCATATAGTATACATGAATTATGTTACATTAGGGATAGGGGATGTTATCTCTACATATAAATAAACAAATAAATGCCGTTAAATTAAAGCCTGCTATCCAAGTTTACATAAAAACCCATTATACCCTAAATCTCATAGTGGGCTTTATCTGACAATAAATATCTTACAATATAGCTTCAATGCAGTATAGTATTGTGCATGCCATAATAGCCCTATGCAATATATTTATAAAGTAATGGGCTACTATCAAGTTGTACGAATTAGACATGCATAAAGCGGCAAAATAAAGAAGTTATTTAGGCCAAAGCCAGTCATTCTGCCTGGAAAACTTTGAACCAACATAATTTTGTCCACTGGGACAACTTTGAGTTGACTTTGAATGGTCAACCATTTTGTTATGTCAGTATTGACCCAGCATGGTAGGGAGCGCCAAACCTCACCAAACTCTAACCTGGATTTGAAACAATGAAATAACTGTCAATAACTGACTGTGTGGAAGCATGAATAGTTTCTAGTGGTGCATTACTTCCGAGTGATGTAGTCTTCATGCAAAATAACTTAACGCAGGCCATTCTTGAGCAGTAGCACAGGTCATCTGAAAGCGAAACAAATCGCAGAACCGCCTCAAAACCATTCAGAGATTCAATACAAAATAAGAGGAATCAGATGCCCATGCACACGGTTACACACGAAAACCGAGCCTGCTGTGCACAAGTAATAACCAGCGCGCGAATTTAGCCCAAAGTTTAATAAAAAAAAACCTGCACGAGATAAAAGGGTCTCAAAAAAGCACCTCACGTCTCTGTTTGCTTTGGTCTGATCAAACACGTTCTATCATGAATTTCTATAGACTAGTCTGTAGGTTATTTAAGAGTCTTTATTTTGGTGCAGACGCACAATAGACTGTGTTTGGCTGTGTGCACCGGGGTTAAGAGCTGAAAAGGCGAGAGGCGCGCATTAACATCGCTTTGGGTTTTCTCAAGCCCTGAAATGAACTGGCGGAAAGTAACTTTATAACCCGCTGAAGGATGAAACCTTTGTCCAGGCTCCTCTTGAAAAACACAAGAGACTAACAAAAGGGAAGCCGTCTCATTGTTCAGCACTAAATCTTTGGTCAGTGATGCGCCTTGAATTGCAAAACATCTGCCATTTACTTTTTGGACTCTGCAAAGGGCATTTGTATAAGAATGAAAAACGGGCAACTTCGTGGACTGCTTTTTTGACCAAAAAAAAAAAAGTAATGACAAAAGAGGCGCGAGTACAGATAAGCTACAGAAGCAAATGGGTTATATTAACTAGACGAATATTATAGTTATTTAGAGAAAACAATAAAACTTAATTTTAGAATCCTTTACAAGATTTCACAAATAGTTTTTATATTTCATGGGTGAAAAATATATGTGACGATGCATTTTGAACATGAAATTGAATGTGACACATGACGTCTAAAAGTAAAAAAAAATATTATCCATGTTAGAAAATCTAAAAACTATTAATTTGTGACTAAATAAAACGAGCACTGGTGTGAAATGTCTAAAATACAAAAAGGGTCATAACAATCATGCACTCTAAAAAGAAATGTTTAGACTCAACAACAACAACAAAAAAAAACGCAACATTTTGCATTAGTCTTTTTGAGTTATGACAACTTCATTTGAAATTATATTGAACTAACTAGCTAGATTGCGTTGGGGGAATTAGTTTTTCCTCTTCAGTAAAAGATTATTTTAATTTCCTCTTACTTATTAACTGTTAGACAAAGGGCATGTTTTTAAGTTGATAACACATAAAAATTATGTTGCTCCAAATGGCTTTACCATTTTATTTTAAAGCAATTGTATATGTTGTCTAGTTTTATAGTCTATTACTATAATAATGTATACAAAATTTCAAATAGCAACCAATTAAAAAATTAAGTGGCTCAGAATAGATTTTTTTGCAGGTTTTTTTGTTTTTGTTTTTGGTTAATGTAATAGATTGAAAAAAAGACAGTTCAACCATTATTTTTGTGCAATCAACTTTTTCTATTTTCAATTGCAGTTGAATGTGAACAAATTATATTTAAATCTTGCAAAAAGAAAAAGCAAATAGAAAAACTTTCAAATTTCAACTGGTCCTCATTAGGCATAAGTAAGCATAATACATTTTGCCATCACAGCAAAGTTAGGCAAATCTCCATAAATATAACAGTCAAAAGCCAAGTAGCATGTTATGGAACATTCCAAGAGACTAAGCTCTATATGGATAAGCCTACATCAGTCACTTGCAGTAGCTCAGGTTGAGCGCATATATTATACCCATCAGCAAAGCACAGCACCTTGCGGTATCCTTTCCCACCAGGACTTTTGTTCCCTCCACCACAATAGGCATCCAGTGGTCAAATGCAGGGGTAGACCGGTCACCAATGATAGCAATTTTCATTACTTGTCTTTCAAGGTTGGCTTCAAAACCGTCATTGTCCTTGTAAAGCAAAAAACAAAACAAAACATTATAACACAGGTTACAGTTAGTGCAAATTCATTACTTTAGTAGAACTATTAGATACACACGTGGACAAAATTGTTGGTACCCTTCAGTCAATGAAAGAAAAATGGTCACATAAATAACTTTAATCTGGCAAAAGTAATAATTTAAAAAAATTCTATGAATGTTAACCAATGAAAGTCAGACACTGCTTTTCAACCATGCTTCAACCTAATTATTTAAAAAAAATAAAGTCATGGAACAGGCCTGGACAAAAATGATGGTACCCCTAGAAAATACTGAAAATAATGTGACCAAAGGGACATGTTAATTCAAGGTGTGTCCACTAATTAGCATCACAGGTCTCTACAATCTTGTAATCAGTCAGTGGGCCTATATATAGGGCTCCAGGTAGTCACTGTGTTGTTTGGTGACATGGTATGTACCACACTCAACATGGACCAGAGGAAGCAAAGGAAAGAGTTGTCTCAGGAGATTCGAAAGAAAATTATAGACAAGCATGTTAAAGGTAAAGGCTATAAGACCATTTCCAAGCAGCTAGATGTTCCTGTGACTACAGTTGCACATATTATTCAGAAATTTAAGATCCATGGGACTGTAGCCAACCTCCCTGGACGTGGCCGCAGGAGGAAAATTGATGACAAATCAGAGATGGATAATCCGAAGGGTAACAAAAGAGCCCAGAAAGACTTCTAAAGAGATCCAAGGTGAACTTCATGCTCAAGGAACATCAGTGTCAGATCGCACCATCCGTCATTGTTTGAGCCAAAGTGGACTACATGGGAGACGACCAAGGAGGACACCATTGTTGAAAACAAATCATAAAAAAGCCAGACTGGAATATGCCAAACTACATGTTGACAAGCCACAAAGCTTCTGGGAGAATGTCCTATGGACAGATGAGACAAAAATGGAACTTTTTGCCAAGGCACATCAGCTCTATGTTCACAGACGGAAAAATTAAGCATATCAAGAAAAGAACACTGTCCCTACTGTGAAACATGGAGGAGGCTCTGTTATGTTCTGGGGCTGCTTTGCTGCATCTGGCACAGGGTGTCTTGAATCTGTGCAGGGTACAATGAAATCTCAAGACTATCAAGGGATTCTAGAGAGAAATGTGCTGGCCAGTGTCAGAAAGTTGGGTCTCAGTCGCAGGTCATGGGTCTTGCAACAGGACAATGACCCAAAACACACAGCTAAAAACACCCAAGAATGGCTAAGAGGAAAACAGTGGACTATTCTAAAGTGGCCTTCTATGAGCCCTGACCTCAATCCTACTGAGCATCTTTGGAAGTAGCTGAAACATGCTGTCTGGAAAAGACACCCTTCAAACCGGAAACAGCTGGAGCAGCTTGCTCATGAGGAGTGGGCCAAAGTACCTGCAGAGAGGTGCAGAAGTCTCATTGACAGTTACAGGAATCGTTTGATTGCAGTGATTGCCTCAAAAGTTTGTGCAACAAACTATTAAGTTAGGGGTACCATCATTTTTGTCCAGGCCTGTTCCATGAGTTCATTTTTTTAAATAATTCCGTTGAAGCATGGTTGAAAAGCAATGTCTGACTTTCATTGGTTAACATTCATAGAATTCTTATTTATTATTACTTTTGTCAGATTAAAGTTATTTCTGTGACCATTGTGAGTTTTTCTTTCATTGACCGAAGGGTACCAACAATTTTGTCCACATGTGTATAAATTAAATGTTACTCACCATGAAGTATTGGTTATATCGAGTTTGGTTGGTGTATAAGTCACAATCTTACCACTGGAACATGTCAAGGCATGTTCTGTGAGTAGGAGGAAACTTTTAAAAAATCAAGTTATCATGCAACTTTTTTAAGTTAAGACAACTTAAATTTGGTTTTCAACCCATTAACAATTAAATTTGAGTTTAAATTACATGCAAAATTAAGTTGATGTAATTACCAACATTATTATTTGTTCACAACTTATACAAATAAAGTTTGCAACTTAGAAGGTTCATCTAAATCAATTAATTAGTATTTTTAACTTGCATCCGTGTAGTAAATCAAGTAGCGGTAAAAGGCCCTCTGAGTTAGTTTTTAGAGTGTGTGAGTATTGGGCTATATTAACTATAGATGATGCAAAAGTAAAATTTGTCACAAATTCCTGAAATTAGTGTCCATGGGGACAATCCTTTGCGTTTATATTTGTCTGTGTGCGTGAGAATGTGTTCACTGGTGCATAAAGCCGAAAAAGCAACAACATTTGAAACACCCCAGGATACTTAATTTTTTTTTATAACTATAAGTGATCTACAAAACAAACCATAATTTACCATATGAAGATCTTCTGCACATATAAAATCTATATTAATACATAATATATAGACAGTGTTTTTATAGCTGAAGAAAAAACGCAGATTGAGATATTGAGATTGGGTTGAGATACTTTTTTTGTTTAGATTATGGAGAAACAAAAATACAGTTTCTTTTGTTCTGCCTTAAATATACATGTTTTTTCTTCTTAAAACATTATGTATATATTATTTAAAAAAAAGTATATTTCTACTTCTACAGTAGTAATATAACAATTTGACAGCAAAACTGGATACAATGTTGAATTTGATGATGCTTTTATTTAGTGAAGTAGAGAGAACAATTTGAGTTTTAAAACATTAAAAAACAAAATATTTAAAACAACAATAGAGATATACGAATGGAAAAGTAATTATTTTAAAAAGTTGAACATCTTGGCACTTACAGACCGTCCTTGTAATTAAAGCATTGCAATAAAACAGATATCACAGTACTGGCAAAATCTCAGAAGGTGTATTATGATCAATATAAATATTATATTATATTATATTATTATATTGACTCCACACACTTGTTTAAGGCTTAGACTTAATTAATATTTTTTTCAATTGTTGTTTCATTTGGATTTTATTTTATTTTCATATTGCCTGTTTTTATAGTCGGTTTCTTTATCTGCAGCTATATATTAGTGTTAAATGTGCTTTAAAATTCATTTGCCTTGACTTGCATATATTGTGGGGAGATTATAATAATAATAATAAGAAGAAGAAGAAGAAGACTGCAATCTAATTTTTTTTTTATAGCTGAAGTAAACGGCGTGGGTGGTATGTGTTTCTCCCTTGACGTAAAATTGGGATAAAATCGACAAATTGGCGTTTTCGTGCGTTTAGAGAGAATATATAGGAGGTTTGTATTGCACGCTGGGTCTCACTATTGAAGCGATTCGTTCCTGCATTCACGGTCCGTCCTCCTGTTAACAACTGCTCTCAATGGCCGGAAAAAGCCGCAATTCAGCTGTGAAATGAGCAGCGAGCAGCGCCTGCGGGGACTCAGCTCCTCTCATGTCCAGCTGTGGAGACGGACTAATCAGCTCGACCTGTCACATGAACAACCCCGGCACCAAACCATGCACACGAGTTAGGTCAAAAGAACGTTCCAGACGAATGACACACATCTCACACGTGATTATATTATATGCTATTGTGATATATGAACACGCGTGCAATGTGTATTATTGTTGCATGTTATTCACTGGAGAAGCACGTGCTAACTTACAACGTGCCAACGTGTGATGACGTCATACAATTATTTTAGACTGCATTGTAATTTACCTTCAGGGTTGAGGTCACTGCTTGTTGGGTTTCCTCCAGGTACTCTGATTTACTCTCACAGTCCAAAGAGATGCATTATAGGCCGACTGGAATGCCCAAATCATGCATACGGTTTATTGGTGCGTGTGCTTGTAGGTTGCCAGAGGTTGGGATAATAACATTGAATAATGTTAGCGTTCTAGATTAGATTAGCCTATCTATCTATCTGTCTATCTATCATTCAAGTTTTGGTCCACTAATTGGAATTGGGTCCAAGAATGCTTATATTTAGCATAACCACACTCAGATGTTTCACTGTGTGTATCATGCTATTTGTCTCTGCTTTCCACATAAAAAAAATGCTTTCTATATTGAAGCAGCTGTTACAGTATTATGGTAGCAGCAATAATTTATAAATAAATTATTTAAATAAACGGAATGATTTAATTTCACTAAAAAAGTGTCACTTTAGCTATTCTTGTGTGTCTTAACATGTGTCTATGCGCATGGGGCAGCTGTACTGGGGCAATAAATGAACCTAAATGAGGACACAGGGGCAGAATTTCTACAGATTTTACCTGCATTCAACAAAGTATATTAATTATGATTCCCACCCTGGACATAAATCTCCATTAATACACTAATACAGTAGGGATGCTGACAGATTGGTGGCACTATTTGGCAGGCATTCCCAATTCTGACCTCAAATCTCACTTCGGATAAGTATGTTATTCCTGTAAAATGTCCTAAACTCAATAAATAATATCTACAATAGCTCAGGTTGTTAATCAAAGTTTCATTGTAGGTATAGTGATCAAATGCGTCCTGTATGGGAAACTATGGAAAACCTATAATTACCTATAACTATGAAAGAAATGATTAATGAATAGACTTTTTTTTAAAACAAGAAATAAGTACGATACTCTGTAAATTTTATATTTATTTTGTCTTTAAAAAACTAACAAAATAAATGGTAAAATATAAAATTTATATAAACATGTAATATAACTGTGGAACTATGGAAAAAAAAGCTTTCATATAGGCTCAAGGCATAAAACTGAAGTTTCTCTTCATATTTTAATATATATATATATATATATATATATATATATATATATATATATATATATATATATATATATATATATATATAACATTTTAAAAAATGTATTCTAGAGGAATGATATAAATGAGCAACAACAAATTAAGATTCTTGGTACAATACATTAGCTGTCTAACTAATAATCATATTCATAAACACATATTTTGTAAGCATGGAAACAGTGCTTTGCTGAGGTAATTTCTACACTATAAAATGATAAAGTCTATCTATCTACTACTGAATAGATCTGATTATGTAAATGATACGCTAGGGACTTTACAATTACCAGATATCAAGCCATTTGAACACCTTTGGACATCATACAGTGTCAATAGACAATGTCTCCACTACCATCAACAAAATAACAACTGAGAGAATATCTTAAGGAAGCATGGTCTTTATCGCTCTTCTCATAGATTTTCCTTGAATTTGTCACCCATCTGTATGAAGTTCATCAACATGCAATTCAAACAGAAAGAACACACCAGCAAAATAATTATAACTATGGATGTTTTTTACAGTTGAATATCTGCCACAGCAGGAGACAATATTCACATAAAATGACCATAGTGTAAGATACTTCTAAATGAGAGAACTATCAGGCTAAAGTATTTAAGATGTATTAACACCCATGTTATTCTTCTAAATCTTAAAGTAATTAAAAAAAAAAAATCTCAGTAAAATAGATCTATGCCACCCTCTCTAAGCATGCCATATCACAACCTATACTACAGTATAGTAGACTATGGAAAGAGTTAAGTAGACTATTAACAAACACAATTGTTTTTAAAGTCTACATCCTACTCATGGCTTGAGTATAATTCTGAATTGCTGTCTGAAAGTATGCTTGGGTGTTCTTTTTTGGCTTAAAAATGATGACATAAGACTTTGGGATGAAGTAACTAAGTAGGATGCCATACAAGCTGGACAGCTGTGCCACTGCTTTACAGAACTGGATGTACAATCCTGGAGGAAATTGTGTCACCGTAAAGAAAAAGGACCAACTGATAAAGTACAAAATCATGCTGAATGTTATAGATTTAGCCTCATTATAGTTTTTTGGTAGATCAGTGCTCATATAGGAAAAGAAGAAACAAAGGACACAGAGAGTCCAAGTAAAGAACACATTTAAAAAAAATGCCTGTATGTTCCCTTGTGTACAGCTTAAAAGGATGACATTAGATATATAAGTTTTTGTAGGAACCGGTGTTTTTAGACTCATCCATAAAACGCAAAAGATTATTTGAAATAATGAAAGGGTAGCAACGACAGTCCACTGGCTATTATGTTGCAGCCACCATCTGTGGATCGTGGGAAACTTGGCAGCCATTTTAAAAATGCAGAATATCTGAAAGGAGCGAACTGTCAGGCAAGAAAGGCAGACAGGGTAGAAACTATAAAACATCACATTTCTGAAAATACAATATGTCTCCGTTGGCTGGTCCAAAAAAAAGAACACACTTATACTGGACAAAGCCAAAGAAGCTAGCATGATAAAACACATATTGCCTCCAGCAGATTTTACGACCGGTGTGTTATAATTGTATAAGAACAGCAAGAAGACTGCAACACATAAAACCAACAGAATGCCAGCAGATACCATAAGCAATATGGACAAAGGGTTTGTGTACTGTAGATACAGAATAGTGCGCTTCTGGCAAGATGTGCTTCCCTCTCCAGACCACTCTTCTACATTACAATTTTTGCAAGTGTATGGATCTTCTGAAAGTATCAAGGCAGGCAAAGAGAGATGAGTACATTTTTTTATGCACCAAGTTGTGGCTAGAGCTAAATTCTGATGCTTGACATCATTTCTCATGAGTCATCAATTAAAGTGATACTTACGTGTATAGTTCACATAGGTGTTTACTTCACACATCTTACACTGAAAACAGCATGCATGATTTTGGTCCATTTCCCTTATGAATCCCACGGGACATTCAGCTGAACAATTTGCAAAAGGTACCTTATGAAGAAAAGAAGGACTTTACCAATACATACTTACAATTGTAATACAGTATATACTGAATTCGGATTTAACTAACAGAGGCAACCCTGTCCCAGCCTATAAGGGAGTTGTTGATGGTGAAGGTAAGCTGTGGATATGTGTTGTATGTGCCGATTCTCTCAAAGACTGCAGGCTGGGCACCCAGGCGCCAGAAGACCACATCATAAAAGACAGGTGAATCTCCATTTCGATCATACTTAACTGTACGGCCATGGAGAAGAAAATTCAGTGTCTTCATTTCCTTTAAAAGCTGCAGAATATTAAACAAAATGGTTATTGGACATTTCATGTAACAAATGTCTGTAGATTATTCCATTTTTTTTATTCTTTCAAAACAACATACCATGAAGGGGTAAACTGGAATGCTTTTGTTGCAAACATTTGCATCACATTGTAGAACGTTGTGTAATGCCTTTGCCATGGTGTAAATGGCAGCATAAATCGGAAAAGAAAATGTGGGATTTTCATTAAAAATTTCCTCTGAACTCAAAAGGGAGCAGTTAAAACACTCTTGGTTGCACATTAATTCTTCTGGATGTGAAGAATAAATTTCACCACCTTTCAAGTATTTATCATCACTGTTACTCAGTCTGTTCTCAAGAAACGTCTTAAATCCAGGAAACGACATTAGCGTTTCTGTAATGCCGAAAATGTACCCAATGTTTTGTATTCCTGGTTCATTCGGTAGCTGCTTATTCAACGACCATCCCTCCCCAGCAATCCAGACTTTATTTCTGATGTTACTCTTTATAGCTGCTCTGATTACGTTTGTTGCTACCTCATTGGATGAAAAAACCACTATCACGCTAATGTTGTGTTTTTGAATTGTACTCAGTGTGGAAACGTAGTCAGAGGATTGGTTAAGTAATTCCTGATAGCCCAAACAGATATTATTTGTTTTGGCATACTGGACAAAAAAAGTCAGGCCATCTTGGCTGTAGTCATCCTTACTCCCAATAAAAGAGACCCAGTTCCACCCAAACCATTTAATAATGTGAATAATAATATCGATCAAGTGTTTGTTGTTAGGCACTGTTCTTAAAAAAGAAGGGTACAGTTTTTTATTACTCAGTGTATAAGTTGATGCTCCATAGCTCACCTATAAATAAAAAGAATGAAAAAAGGTAAGACTATAGCAATTGTAGTCAAATCAGTCAATTAAAAGTAAGATAAGAGGGTAGTAAGAATTTCCTTACCATTGGAACAAGGCCCAGCATAAATAAAGGTGCCATTGTAATCGTACTAGTGCTTTCATATGGCCCTGTCACAGCGATTATTTTAGGCATATAATTGTTTAAATATCTCAGAACTGGAACGGATCCATTCTCAGAGATTAGACTGAGCACTGAGGGAAAATTCTGCATATCCGAACAGTGGTCAAATATCTCATAGCCGAGTGAGACGGTAGGTAGGAGGGTGGAAGAGTTATTGATCTCTTCCACTGTGAACCTCATCATCTCGAACATCTGATAAGATGATTCATCAAAGCTATATCTGGAGGAAAGAAACAGGAGAAATGTAAAAGGAATTCTTAATCCTCGAGATAAGGAAATAAAGATGTCTTTGTATGTATGAAAAGAAGACTTCTTAAACTGATACAGTCCAAAGCACTAATTACAATCATGGATACAATCATTATTATTATTATTATTATTATTATTATTATTATTATTATTAGTAGTAGTAGTAGTAGTAGTAGTAGTATTAGTAGTATTATTATAGATGATATAGGCTATATTATAGATATACATTAACTGAACTTAGTATATATTTAATATTTTATATATTAATAAAAAATCTATATATATATATATATATATATATATATATATATATATATATATATATATATATATAAAACACTTAAATATTTTCCTGTTATAACCATATTACTGGAACAAGCACTTCACTTACCTGTAACACTCAAGAGCCACTGGGTAGGTCTGAGGTACTGCTGGATAAACCTTATTTAATGTAAATAATCCACCCAACAAGTAATCTCCCTGCAAGCTAAACTCAGATGCTGAGGAGCTGACTTTGAGAAAGAACAGACTACTCCAATCCAAAAGGACAACATAAATTGTAAGCCAGTGCATTTTGCCGGATGAAACATTTCATGACAAAGATGTGTTTTAAATGTCAAAAAGAACGAGGGGAAGTATCCGCTTTACATATGTGAATTTGAGTAAACCACTACATGCATCATTACACATCCAGTTCCAGTTAAAGTACTATTTTAGTAAAGTATGTGTTAGTAAAGTATGGATGTGTAAAGCACAATTTGCAATATACAATTACAAAATAACCATAATAATATCCACAGTGGCTTATAACCATAATACAAAATAAGATACATAAAAAAGTGAGTATCTAAATGAAGATTTTCTCGAAGAAACTAACTCAAGAAAACCCTAAAGAAATTAATGGATTGAAAAAAAATTGACATCTTGCTAGACAGATGTACTACATTCTATAATATCAACTGATTTACATTCTATTATGCTTTGTGGCATGTATGATGAAATGCCAAGTAACTGAAAGATTTTTATTACTGGGGCAAGGATGATGGGCACTTCAGTCAGAAAAATTGACATCATTTCAGGAACAATGGTGCAAGTCAGAAAATCATCAGGGAAATATTTTAAAGTGTTCCTTCAATGTCTGAAGGATGTGTGATATTGTATGTAAACAAAAAACAGAAGATCAAATGTGTATGTCAAGGCGGGATGTGATAAGATTGAGATTATAAAAATGACATGTAGAGGGGTATTACAATATAGTTGCATATTACAAAGACAAGCACACATTTGAGACCTTGGTGGGCAATAGCATACAGTAGGTGCAGTTGCTATATTCAGTAAGGTGTAATATAGGAACTAACATGTACTATATCTGAGACAAGTAAAATAATACTTTTCTAACTGGTGTCTTGCAGGATGGCAATGTCCCCATCTACAGGGCACAAGGACTCACTGAACGATTTGATGAATATAACATTGATATTAAATCATACACTGTATGCCGTGATATTGCAGTCACAAGATCTCAGTGAAATTATAAACCAATGTGAGATTCTCTACTATAATTAAGACATCAATGGAGGAAATAACATTTGTAACTTTATTTTTGTTTAATTCATCTCTATTTTAAAATAATGAATTAGTAAGACATAAATAACAAAATGGTACAGCAATATTTGCAGAGCAGCACTAGCAGATCAGAAACTAGCACTATTTAGTGATGCTCATGAACTATATTTCCATGTGGTTATTTTAAAAAATAAAGTGCATGTGATTAGCTCCATAAATAAGCAAGAGTCTCATTTAACTTACTATGATCATTTAAAAAAGGATTTAGAATGACAATTTTTATACATGCAGATGCTTTCTTAATAATTGACAATTAATTAATTTTAGAAAAATTACCAAAAAAAAAAAAAAAAGAAAAGAAATCTATAGAATTCAATGGATATTTGGTTATGATTTCTATATGTCTACATTCTGCTAATAGTCTGTGTATATGTCTGGATTGTTGACTGGAAGTATGCCTGAGTGTTCTTTCTCGGCTGGAAAACAATGATGTACGCTTTTGGCATGTAGAAACTGAAAATAATTCCGTATGAACTGGATAGCTGGGCGACTGCATTAAGCAGTTGTATGTAAGCCCCTTTGAACACAATGTATGCTGTGAAATATGCAATCCAGCCCAGGTAAAATACGAGCAAGCTAAACGTGATGGGCTTCGCTTCATTATAGCTTTTTGGAAGATCTTTGCCCATGTATGAGAAACAGAAACAGACTACGCTAAGAAACCAAAGACAACACCAAGCCAAGGTGGATGTGACCATTGATCCCATATCGCATGTCAAAATAATCTGATCATTGAAAGACGTACTGTCGTTGTAGGGTTTGGGTCTTCCAGTTAGAATCCATATCACACAAGCAACAAGCTGTATGAAAGAGTAGACTTTAATACAGAGCCACTGACCATTGTTCTTCATCCACCAGTGGTAGACATCCGGAAACTGTGCAGCTATTTTGAAGACGCAAACAATCTGAAAAGAACGCACAGCCATACAACAAAGGCAAATAGTGTAGAAAAATATGAAAAAGACATTCCTCAAAGCACAATTCACCGGGTCTGGTACTCCGAAGTAAAAAAACACCCCGATGTTGGCCAGAATCAAACAACACAACATAAGTAAGCACATATTACCACCAGCAGACTTAACCACCGGCGTGTTGTAGTTGATGCCAAAAAGGATTATGAGTCCAATGGAGATAACAATGAAGGCCACAGCGCAAACCAAGAATAGCATGCACAGAGGGTCAGAGAGCTGAAGATAGACAATAGTGCGCTTTTTGCAAATTGTGCTCTTCTCATCAGACCAGTAACCTTCTTCACAGGGAGTACACGTGTAAGCATCCGCTGAAAAAACAGGATTATTATAATTATTATTATTTTCAACGTATATATTTTTAATAATCTGTTACCCTGACACCACTTTGTGAATATTGTTTCTACTAGTTTCTTGTTCTTAATCTTGTTTGATCTTGTTGGTCTAATACACATTTAGGGGGAAAAAATGTCCTTTAAAGGACCTTCAAAAGATTCCTTGTACAAATAGTGGCTGTAAAAGGTACTAATTTAGGGGGAGATTTTCAGTTTGTTGTTCCTTTCCTATATACAGTATACAATAGTTGTGTGTAGTCCCACAGTATTGATGGCCTGTCCCTGAACTTACTGTCCTGTCAGTCTTGGATATATGGATATACTATATGTACACACACACACACACACACACACACACACACACACACACACACACACACACACACACACACACACACACACACACACACACAAATCTGTGTGTGTGTGTGTACATGTAATTGTGTGTGTGTGTGTGTGTGTGTGTGTGTGTGTACATATAGTAAACAAAGTGTGTGTGTGTGTGTGTGTGTGTACATGTAATATATCCATATATCCAAGACTACATATATCCAAATCTTCTTTGTTTCCTAAGTTGGAGTCTCATATTTCCTAGCTTTTTGGCCTGTGGCAATACTATCTAGCTTATTCTGGGTTTCTGGCGTGGCCAGGGGATGGAGTAAAATTGGCTAAATAAAAATGCTAGGCTTAAGAGCAGTACTTAGCAGTAAGTTAGATAAGCCTTGTGCCTTTTTAAATAATAATCTTTTGCTATTATATAATTAAGTACACATCAATTTCATAATATATGTAAATAAACATTGCAAACTGCTGTATAATAAGAATCGTCTTAACAACTGCCTTTGTAATAATCTTTTTTAATTGTAAAGAGACTTCATGGACACCCTGTATTGGACAAGACACATAACTGACTCTTCTTGCTTGAATTGTCTGTTTTATTTTTATTAGACTAAGTTTGCTCCTGATGGCACAAATAGAATAGAACTAATAGAACTAAGATATTTAGATATTTAAGAACATTGATATTTAGTTTAAAATACCTAATTAAAGACTTTACCTGTGGTGTTGATGTATGTTTGGGCCATGCATTTCTCACACTGAAAACAGCAGGTTACTGACGTTTGCACTCGTCTATAACCGGTTTCACATTCAACAGAACAGTTAGAAAAGGGAACCTAGGAAGGCAGAACAAATACTGTACAATTCTGTCTTTATTAAAATCATGCTCATTATAATGTCACAAATTAGGTTGGTTTGCCACATTTCAAGTAGCAGTACAGAGCTGAGCACTTTAAAACGTAAAAGAAAATATCATTAAAATAGAAAATGTCAGGAAAAAAACTCAACCAACCATTCCATTAAAAAATATTCACAATCACAAATAAATTACTTACGGTGCCATTTTCTGACCAGGGAACTAGGTACTTATTTAAGATGAAGTGAACAGCTGGCTGGGTTTTATAAGTAGCCACCACCACAAATAATGGGTTTTCATCTGGCTTCCACAGTACCACAGCAAGACTGGCTGGTGGATCTCCATGTTGGTCATACCTAATGTACTGGTTTTGTAACGTGAAATTCGTCTGCCTAACATTTTGCAGAACCTTGATTAGAAAGGAGAGGACAGAAGAATTAATTGTCATTGCCTTAACATTCTATGCAGTGCCTTAAGAAAGTATTTATTTTTAAAGTCAATTTAAGTTACAGAGTATATAAATGTTGGATGTAAAATGTAGGGCAAAAACATTAACAATTATAATAATGGAAATGCTAAGATGCGGTCAATTTAAACATAACATAATTCATATGTTCAATGCATATGCTTATACCTTATATGGACATGTGCTGCCGAAACACTGTAAATAAAATACTGTTGATTATCCTATACCCAATAACTGCTATGTCCATATAAGGTATAAGCATATGAATTTTGATGGTTTGATGGTTTGGGGCAAGAATCAAAATGGTTTGGTACTAGACTGTAGAAGGTGAAGAGTTTAATGCTGATTACGTTCTCGGCTGTCCTCACTATCCACTGCAGGATCTTGCCATCCAAAATGGTACAATTCCCAACACAGGTAGTGATGCCGCTGCTCAGAATGTACTTGATAGTCACATTGTAGTATGTGTGATAATGATAGGGTGGATAAAATTGCCTACTCGCCTATCTATGAACCAAAGATCATGCTGGGCTTTTTGTAAATACTACCCGGATTAGGATGTTTTCTAAGCCATTATGTATTTCTAATTGAATCTGATTTCTTATGACACAAAATGAAAAAATCTGGCCTATATCTCAGAGTGGCTAGAAGGATGCCTATGTTCGAAAACCTGAAAGCTTTTGGAAAATGATTTTGTGGTCTCATTTGGTCTAAACCGAAAGCGTAATGTTTGGCAGAATACAAATGCAGCTCAACACCCAAGTACCAACAAGCTATCACATTGATGCGCCAAAGCTACTTTTCATCAAAAGGAACTGGAAAGCTTTGATGCCACAAAAAACAAGATGGAACCAAACATAAACCAATGAGCCAAATGTCATTGCAAAAATTTATTTGAACAAATACTGAAATGACCAACCGAGAGTCTAAACTTAAATGAATTTTAAAAATGGGTTGCTTAAAAAAAAAAAAAATCCAAAATCAAAATGTGCCAAGCTCATACATTCACATCTCACAGAACTCATTGTCTGTAATTGCTGCATATTGGGAAGGTTGAATACTTATTTTTGTAAATTGTAATAATTCAGAAAACATATAAATAATTTATTACATTGTACATATCCAAATGTGTACAGTATTTATTCATTTGTTTGTATTTATCTGTTTTTACTTTTCTGTTCTTTACAAACAAGTGGCTTACCACATAAGGAGGTATGTCCTGAGCTGGGTTACATCTCGTCATGCTACAGTTGAGCATATGATGGAGTGCATAGGCAAAGGTGTACACAGCTGCCTGGATGAAGAAGGAATATGTGGGGTTTTCGTCTATAATGTCCTCTGCGTTCTCCCTCATGCAGTCATCACAAACCTGACTGCATTTCGCTATGCCCTCACAATTCACACAGTCATCATTTTCATCACGGAGACGTGTCTCGTAGACAAATTCATCAAACTCAGGCAAATTTTGTGTTGCTGCGGTAATTCCGAAAATAGTCCCAATCTGCCCGATGCCAGGCCAAGTGGAAAGCTCTGCATCCATAGACCATGCATCACCTGCTATCCAAACTTTGTCTCTTATGTTGATCTTGACAGCTGTTTTGACAAAGGCATGCGCAGTGCCTTCCTCTGTGAAGACTATGATGACGTTGATGCTGAGGGATTCTATCCTCTTTAGTACATCTGTATAATTGGAATTTAGTGTAATTTCATAAGAAAAGGCCAGACAGATGCTGGTGGCTTTAATGTTACTGCGAAATAGTTTGAGGCCGTTTTGACTGTATGAGTCGTCGCTGCTAATAAAAGCTACCCAATTCCATTCAAATTGCTGAATGAGCTTAATTATGACCATAATTATATCTTGGTTGGTTGGCACAGTCCTCAAAAAACTTGGATGCAGCCACTTGTCACTTAGATCATAGCTCGAGGCTCCATAGCTAATCTGAAAGAAAAAAATAACAACAACAGATACAAAGGTGAGGAAAAATGATCCACACTCGGGTTATATTAAACCTTCTCTTGGCTGCACTGACTTATCAGCGCTTTCTGTTTAAGGCGACTGTCTCCCCAGTCACTGCTGTGCAAGTGTGAACATGTTACAGCAGTTCATTTGTAACTGCGGTACGAGCAAAAATGGATGCCGCACTTATGATGTACCATATACTGTATCACGAAGAGAAGCATGCAGGGAGCCTAAACGCCAAGGCATGAGAGGGAAACATCCTCAATCGCAGACCAAGTAAAAAATGATTTATTTTTTGTTTGTTTATAGATTTCTGGGATTTTTAAGGACCAGTATTGAAACATTATCAGTAAAAAGGTAAAAAAAATAAAATAAATTGACAGTGCTTATTACAGTCAAATGCTTACTGAAGAGTTGAAGCCTAAACCTCAGATTAAATGCAGAGGACTGCTACTCAAGGGGTACCACTGTAGGAGTCAGGGGTAGTTCAGTGGTTAAGGCATTGGACCATGGTTCGGAAGGTCCCAGGTTTAAAAAAGCCCACGATCACCAAGTTCACATTTCCATTTATTCTGATTTTCATTTAAAATTACTGTGATATTTGTACAAAGAGATAAGTTTTTCTATTTTATATTTCCTACACTGTATATTTAGAAATTTGTTGTATTTTGTATCTTGTTTTATAGCTAATCTTACTCTTATTTTCATTCTATTTCACTATTTATTTCCTTATTTCTTGTAAATAGTTTTTTAAGATCTCAAACTTACTCTTATTTTTATTTTATTTCACTATTTATTTCCTTTTTACTTGTAAATTGTGTGTGTGTTTTTTTGTTGTTGTTTGTTTTGTTTTTAAGTCACGGGCGGTCATATACGCATTTGACTGCATATCATACTGTGTATGACTGAAAGTGACCAATAAAAGTTGCCACTGTTGGGCCCCTGAGCAAGGCCCTTAACCCTCAACTGCTCAGATGTATAATGAGATAAAAATGTAAGTCACTCTGGAGAAGTGTGTCGGCCAAAAGCCTAAAATGCAATGTAATGTACTCAAGGGCGTCGTGATCTTGCATGACAATGCACGTCAGCACACTTCTGCTCACACCGTCAACACTCTGCAAAAACTTTCCGTTTTCAGGTGTTAAAGCATCCTCCTTATAGCCCTGATCTTGCTCCATCTGACTTTCACCTGTTTGCCCTTCGAGGATGACAATTCACTTCTGATGAAGAAATGAAGACAGCAGAGCATTCGTCGCTCACAGCTCAGCCTAAGACATATTTTTATCAAGGGATATGAAAGCTTGTTGATGGATTGTCAAAGTGATGCAAAAAACATTATGTCACAAATGA
The DNA here is from genome assembly GCA_030347435.1 of Clarias fuscus. Lineage (NCBI taxonomy): Eukaryota > Metazoa > Chordata > Actinopteri > Siluriformes > Clariidae > Clarias > Clarias fuscus. Next base: position 9,999,181 of record CM059213.1, on the reverse strand, counting down.
TGTATTTGTCTTTTCTAAAAGTTACTTAAAATAATCTCTACATCCTGAGTATGGATCATTTTTGGCTCACTCACCTATTTATGTAAATACACCGGTAAAAGAATGAATATGTGTTTTTTTTTTCTAGAATATGTAAATTTCTGACTTATTCAGAAGCACATACCATTGGAATGAGGTCCATCGTGAACAAGGGTGTGATGGCCAAAGCTGCAGTGCTGTCATAAGGACCAATAAGGCCAATGACATTATGCTTGCTGTCTTGGGCTGATACATTTATTAGTCCATTGTCTGAGATCATCTCGAGGATTGAAGGGAAATTCTGATTGTACAAGCAATAGTCAAAGATCTCATATCCGAGAGAGATGTTAGGCAGGATGGTGGTGGAGTTATTGATCTGCTCCACAGCAAAGCGCATGACTTCGAACATCTGATAGCCTGCACTTGAGAATGGCTGACTGTGGAGAGGAAGAGAAAAGAAATACATTAAGGCTAAATTGAAAAATTCAAGAACTTTTTTTTTTTTTTTACCAAGAACGTCTTAAAAATTCAAGAATGTCTTTTAAGGTATCCATCAGAATAAGTGGTGATATTTTTCCAAAAAAATCATTTTTTTTAAATTGTTTGGCTTTCACTGCATTATACACTTTATAGACACAAAAAAGAAAGCATTACCATGAAAGAAGTGCATTACTCACGTGTTGCATTGTAGTGCCATAGGAGAACTTGGAATAATTGTCTCGCTGGCTGTGTGCACAGGGAAAATTCCCCCAAGTTTATAGTCCCCCGGTAGGCTAAACTCAGACGCACCATAGACATGGTTGTTGAAAAGATATAAAGCTAAATTTAAGAACACACAGTGCAACATTGTTCCTTGTGATGAGGACATTTCAATATGATAGCCAGAGCATTGGTTATGATGGGCAGTTAGATAGTAGCTGGAAGATAATTTGGACAAACTTTACATATTCTACTTTGCATTTTGGAGGCAAATGTCATTTTGCATATGTTGCTTTCCAGAAGTATTAGCATAACACTTGAGGGAAACTTCACACTTGTAATGTTCCATGGGTTAACAAACATAGACAACTGGTATGTTTCTTCTTCTTCACCTTGCAGCTGTTTTTTGAACATGCCATTTGAGCTCCACTCTAATTTGCATTTTGCTGGCTAATGAATTTGAAATATTTTGCATTACAGAACATCTGGCATTTTACACTACTAAACACATGGCTTATGTTACAGTGACCAAAAATGCAACTAAAATGTTAAAATTGTATTGGTTCTGAATTTTTATCTAATTTCTGATCCAGTATATTAATTCCTAGGATATTCATAATCACCCCAATCGATGCCAAACTCAAAGCCTGAAAACTAACAATGCATCTGACTGGCTGGTGAAACACCTAAAGACAATTTAGAAAGAAAATAACCTCAAAACCTGAGCAAAAGGCCGCAACATGTTTCTTTCCTGTCAGCCACGACCAACAATAGAGCAACAGGCTGTAAAGTTTCGACATGTTGTACCTTGTGAGATGTTTATCCTCTTTCTGTGAGCACATCTCTTTGAGGTTTTACAGTAGGAAAACTCTTAAAAGCGACTTCCTGTTGTGTTAAATCATTCCCTGGGAATGATAAGGTTCTATCTTCATTATGAGTTGATTTGAGATATTGAGTTTCAAACCATGTGGTCTTCAGATAGCAAAACTGTGCTGTGTCTTTTTATTTTCCAAAAATAGACAAAAATGAAAATCTCTCAAAAACACTTCACGTTTTGTTGATACTATGTCATAGAAAATGTGAATAGCTCAATTGTGACAAAAAGTCAGATAGAGCCTTATAATTCCAAGAGGACGAAATGGATGTAAAAGCATTGTATGTAGAAACCACAGACTGTATGAAAAATAACTGGACAAACCCTCTGTGACGTCAACCACATGTTTTCTGAGGTGCGGTTTTGAAAGTCAACTGTTTTGAAAGTCTAAACTCCGGGTAATCCAGAAATGGGCGAATAGGCGGTACAATGGAGTCTGGCTGTTGAATGGTACATGTCTACTTGCCTCAGTTACTACAAGCTAGCTAGCTTAGCTTTAGCTTAATTAAAATGCTGAGGTGGCTAACTTTAATTTATTTGCTAGAGTTACTTTTTGATTGTACTCCGTCCTAAACCTTGTCCCGTGCCAACTCCTACAGTACAGACCAAAAGTTTGGACACACCTTCTCATTCAAAGAGGTTGAATTTGTATTATGGCGAGAAAAAAGCAGCTAAGTAAAGAAAAAAAACAAGTGGCCATCATTACTTTAAGAAATGAAGGTCAGTCAGACCGAAAAATTGGGAAAACTTTGAAAGTGTCCCCAAGTGCAGTCACAAAAACCATCAAGCGCTACAAAGAAACTGGCTCACATGCGGACCGTCCCAGGAAAGGAAGACCGAGAGTCGCCTCTGCTGCGGAGGATAAGTTCATCCGAGTCACCAGCCTCAGAAATCGCAGGTTAACAGCAGCTCAGATCAGAGAGCAGGGTCAGTGCCACACAGAGTTCTAACAGGAGACACATCTCTAGAACAACTGTTAAGAGGAGACTGTGTGAATCAGACCTTCATGGTAGAATATCTGCTAGGAAACCACTGCTAAGGACAGGCAACAAGCAGAAGAGACTTGTTTGGGCTAAAGAACACAATAAAGAAAACTCTTTGAATGAGAAGGTGTGTCCAAACTTTTGGTCTGTACTGTACATGCCAAGTATACCGATTCCATTAAGCTGGTTAGCTAAAGTGATCAATAGCTAACAGCTAGCAGTTTGACACCTGCAAAGCAGCTGTCACTCAAATCAGCAATACCCCTAATTATGCATACTTTCACTGATTAATATAATTTGAACTTACATGAGTTACAAATAATTAACCCCTGTGCAGGTCTCATGAATAGGAAATCTAGCTATAGAGACCACAACATTTTCTTTTTTTTTCTTTTTTTTGTACCAGGCTGCAAACATGTTTATTTCTGTTGTAAAGTTGGATATTTTAACATGGGGTCTATGGAGATTGACTCAATTTTGGAGCCAAGTGGTCATTTGTGGAACCATATGTTTTGGCATTGAACACATTTCTCAGAACCAGACTAGTAAACTAACTAATGAACCTAGAAAACTAATGAAACTCCACCAGAACTGTGCTACTTTAAGTTAATTTAGAGTTAACTTTAGTATATAGTTATAGTTACTGAGTAGACAGTTGAAAACTGATGTTGTATTTACTTCAGCAGAGTTCATTTGGATACTTAACAAAAACGTGCCTTGTTTATCAAGCTTTATAGAAGTCAAATAGAATCAATTCTAAGTGGCATTTGAAAATCTAATTTTCAATCAACCTCTATAAAAGTTTCATTTTTTAGAGGTTGATCACATTACATACTCTGTAGTTCATATAACTAATGGCTATGCCCTGTCAGACCGGTCTGTCACTCACTGCAATATTTCTTTAGTCTTCATTAAACGACTGGTCTTATTTTTGTCTTGGCTTACTTTCTTTTTCTCCACATATTTAAGATTTCTTGAATTCTTGAATAGCATAAATTTGAAAGGTCTGGGTTTAAAAAAAAAAAAGTAACTTCATTTATTTTCTATAAAGTGTATTCTGTACTAGTGTTTGTACCAATAGTTGATGGGAAAAGAGTTTGTAGAAATAGTTAAAAGGTTAAATCTAAAAATAAGATGATCAGCTTTAATGTAATCAGTGAGATTATTATTTCAGGTTGAAGCCCACGTACATGTCTGCCTGTCTTTCTTATTAATACAAATAAATAAAATGTTGTAACATTTATTACGTCTTAGGTTTACACTTGTTTACACTACGTTGCACGTCTTCCATCGTCAGTCAAATACATTCCCTGTTTAGTAATTAGGGGCTGAATCACAGATATGTAGATATGTAGATCGGCTAAAGATTCCACAGCATTAAACTTCATTATACCACTTCAGTGCTGGTATTTCAGTGGTGGAAACATTAAATAATGCCACAGTTCCATTAAATTCTGTCCAGCCGTCGACTTAAGATGCACACACAGTTTGACACATGGACAGTATGCTGTCAAAACGTTCGGTTTATAGTCTGGGACAAAACTGCTCATAACTTCCCTTCTACTCATCATTCAGGACTCAGGTTTAACTTTAAGCAAATATCTAAGGACTGGCAAAGTTTCATTGAATTCCGTTCAGCCAGTTTTGCGTGATGCTGTTACAAATTCTGTTTGGACAGACATACGGACTTGCAGACAGAAAATTTTCTGAGACTGGTTTCGGATCCTCCAATGTATGAAACTTTGTTATCATTTGATATAATTAAAAGTTCCAACCAATGTACAGACCAAACCTTTCTTTTATTTATTTATTTATTTATTTATTTATTTATTTAGATAAGATTTCTGGGGGACTGGAGACAACAACAGGGGCAACAGCAACAACAACATTGCAACAGGGGACTGACAAAAGGCAGAAGATACCCTGGATAGTGTGCCAACCCATTGCAAGGCACAGGTGCACATACACTAATGATTATTCACTACAGGGAATTTGGAAACACCAATGAGCTTGCATCACACGTCTCTGACTTGTGGGGGGAAGCTGGAATACCCAAAGGAAACCCACAGAGCACTGGGAGAATATGCAAACTCCATGCCCACAGACCAAAGCTGAGATTTTAACCAACCCTGGACATGCAAGGGATAAAGCTAAACAATAAGCCACTGTGCCTCCATTTAAAAAACTTCACATTTCAAATTTTTGGGTGTAAGTGTTTGTTCTTAGTGTCTGCCCTAATATGAACTAAAATTTGTATTTATTTATTTAGTTATTTTAAATTGAGACTACACTTCTGTATATAATTAGTGTCCAGCTTGTTAAATTGTCATTAAAAAAAAAAAAAAAATCTCAGATTGGTTTTATGATTTGTAGACATGTTAGAAGTACTTACTCAAGTAGCATAATTTATGCTTGCTTAAATAATTTATTGGATCACTGCATTTACATTTAATTAATGTTGAGTAATTCATGTGAATTATTACTTATATTATTTTTACCAATTTTACCAATTTTTATCTTTGTACTGTATATCTTTTTCCATTTTAAAATAGACATTGTACAAGAAGTAGTATTAGATATTAGAGCTATATTAAGGCAATTTCTGTCCAAGATTCTTTTGTCCATAAATAATAGATGTTGCATATTACATATGGTTGGCCACAGTGTTGAACTGCCGAAAAAGAAAAAAAGAAACACTATATTTAATGGAAGAATGAGAACCACATGAATAACTCTTTCTGTAAGCTAAGTTCAAAACTACAGTTTAAAAGAAAAGACATTGCACTTGCTTAATAAAAGCTTTCGTGACAGAAATTTGCTGTGTGAGTCTCATTAGGAAGGATGGAAGCAACGTCCATGTCCACTTTACATATGTCAATTTGATTAAGCCACTACATGCATCATTACACATCCACTTTCCATATTACAATGAGATACACTCATTGTACACGTATAGTATTACACAAGTATAGTATAGTATTGCAAGTATTCATCTTCAGAAAATGTCATTAATGTCAATAATGTCATAATGCTACATCTCTCAAAATATATTGCTAATGATAGACATAGGATCATACATCGTAAAGTCATATTTATGCTTGTTACATATCAGATTGTACACATTGTCATTATTATATGTTGAAATGCAGTGAACAAGGGACAGAGACAACTGCCATGAAGTTATGTATAGGAAGGGATTCCCCTAATAGAAGCACAGCGTTACTTACAGGTAACAGCAACATGGAGGGACTGCTGCTACAGTAGGTCTACTTTTAAAGACACCTTTGTCAGAAAGTAAATCTTATTTGTTGGTTGTTGTTGTTTTTTTTTTTTTCTCCAAATCCTAAGTCTTAGTGTTGCTGTCTGTCTCTCATCTTTCTCATTCTTTTGTGTCACTGTTAGTCCTAACATTGTGGTATTTCAGTTGGTGTCGCAGCCATGTCCTGGTTCCATCTCACTCTGAGTTCCTCCTTTTTGTTTTGACTCTAATCCCAATCTTGGTCTCAAGTCCAGTCTCTTGCCTGTCTCTGTTATGTGCCTGATACTATGTTTGTTAATGACCATAAACATCTGCATGCAACCGTGCCACCTGGCGTTTCATCTAGTGCATTACCACACCCACAGTTTGGATTATATACAGTACGCAGCACTGCATATTCCTTAAATATGAATGTTTACCTAATTTATCTGTGTGTGAAGTTTACTATGCTTTCCACAGTTATTTCCTTGCATTACCTGATATTCATATTTTCCATATGTTAAGTTTAGTTCTTGGTCTGATCCCTACCTTTTTAGCTCGGATTAGGAATTTCTGCTAATAGTCTGTGTATATGTCTGGATTGTTGACTGGAAGTATGCCTGAGTGTTCTTTCTCGGCTGGAAAACAATGATGTACGCTTTTGGCATGTAGAAACTGAAAATAATTCCGTATGAACTGGATAGCTGGGCGACTGCATTAAGCAGTTGTATGTAAGCCCCTTTGAACACAATGTATGCTGTGAAATATGCAATCCAGCCCAGGTAAAATACGAGCAAGCTAAACGTGATGGGCTTCGCTTCATTATAGCTTTTTGGAAGATCTTTGCCCATGTATGAGAAACAGAAACAGACTACGCTAAGAAACCAAAGACAACACCAAGCCAAGGTGGATGTGACCATTGATCCCATATCGCATGTCAAAATAATCTGATCATTGAAAGACGTACTGTCGTTGTAGGGTTTGGGTCTTCCAGTTAGAATCCATATCACACAAGCAACAAGCTGTATGAAAGAGTAGACTTTAATACAGAGCCACTGACCATTGTTCTTCATCCACCAGTGGTAGACATCCGGAAACTGTGCAGCTATTTTGAAGACGCAAACAATCTGAAAAGAACGCACAGCCATACAACAAAGGCAAATAGTGTAGAAAAATATGAAAAAGACATTCCTCAAAGCACAATTCACCGGGTCTGGTACTCCGAAGTAAAAAAACACCCCGATGTTGGCCAGAATCAAACAACACAACATAAGTAAGCACATATTACCACCAGCAGACTTAACCACCGGCGTGTTGTAGTTGATGCCAAAAAGGATTATGAGTCCAATGGAGATAACAATGAAGGCCACAGCGCAAACCAAGAATAGCATGCACAGAGGGTCAGAGAGCTGAAGATAGACAATAGTGCGCTTTTTGCAAATTGTGCTCTTCTCATCAGACCAGTAACCTTCTTCACAGGGAGTACACGTGTAAGCATCCGCTGAAACAAAAGGACATAATTCCATTTAATGCATTTATTTCTTTATAATAATGATAACAAAAATACTATATACAGTAGGTTATTTTTGTTAAATATAACACAGTGGGACATTTTGTAGGAAAATAATCAATGACAGGCTGGCCACAATGAAGCAGAGTTACCATTACTAACCTAGTAATTACATATTTCCAATTACAGCACAGTGCACAGTGTTTTACTTCTCTTATACTACAATAATTTAATAGGGCAGTGGTGGCTCAAATGGTTAAGGCTGTGGGTTACTGATCACCACCAAGCTGCCACTGTTGAGCCCTTGAGCAAGGCCTTTAATCCTATCTACTCCAATGATGTTGTATGATGTTGATGGGAAAAAATCATTTCACTGTGCTGTAGGTTACATGTGATGAATCACTGAATATTAATTGCCCCTTTGAACACTTGTTAATGGAACTCTATATACTGTAACTTAGATTATTTGAATTATAGATAATTGTCTTCTTACTTGCTTCAATTAATTTGATCAGACAAAAAATGCACCTTGTCAATGTTAGTAACAAACTAGAAAATCCTCTGTCCTAAAAACTTTCTGACTATAAATTGGTGTTACATAACAACATAGTTGTTTAATGCCTAACATTAATAAACATTTTTGGAAAAAACACATGCTTGTAAAAAGGTTACCTGAGATGTTGACGTATGTCTGAGCCTGGCACATCTCACACTGAAAACAGCATACATGTATCGAAGTTTGCAGTTTTTTATAACCACTGTCACATTGAATAGAACAATTAGAATACGGCACCTGGGAAGAATATCATGGTTATTTTTACTCATTTGCATGGTTGCACTAAAATGCACATCAGAAAAATAGTGCACTCCATATAACTACAGCTGCACCTTATAAATAAATCAATGACTTACTGTTCCATTTTTAGACCAGGGAACAGCGCCGCTATTCATAGTAAACTGAATAGTTGGTTGTGATTCATATGTAGCAGCAATAGCAAACAGTGGAGTTTCCTTTGGCCTCCAGAGTACTACTGCAAGACTGGCTGGCGGATCTCCATTTTGATTAAAATTAATCTGTTGGTTTTGTAATGTGAAGCTCAACTTTCTCAGGTAACGAAGAAGCTGAAGAAAGGGAAAAAAAACAAACAAAGTGCAATCTTTGTTCCATTTAGAATATTAACTTGGAAGATCTTACTATATGGCCAAATGTTTGTGGAAACCAAACCATCACAATCGAATGTGTATCTTCTAAAACTGTTGCCACAAATTTGCAAATGCACAACAATTTCCCTTCACTGGAACTAGGATTTCCAGCATGACAAGGCTCCTGTGCACAAAGCCATCTCCAGTGAAGACATGGTTTATCAAGGCTGGCATAGAGCTTTGAATTCCACTTCAATTCAATTTAGTTATATTTATATAGCACTTTCAACAGCGGTCATTATGGCAAAGTAATTTTACAAAATCAAATAATTATGGAAATGAGTTGTAAAAGTGCGAGGAAATATGTATCAATTATAATTATCAGTTGTCCCTGATGAGCAAGCCAGGGGTGATGGTGGCAAGGAAAAACTCCCTGAGATGACCAGAAACTCTGAGATGGCCCAGACGCAACAGGCGCCCTTACCTATCACAAGCGCCAGACCTCACTAATGCTCTTAAGACTGCATCCCCTTAGCCACATTCCTTGCTAGAGGAACGGAGCTTATTATGAGAGGTGCGAAAAGCCAAAGTGTGTTTGATGGTCAGGTGTCTACAAGCTTTTATCCATTTTATAAATACTGTATAAAGTTAACATAAAAAATCTTTTCAAAAATAATAATAATTAAAAAAAAAAACATTACAACCATAATACAATTTAAATGATAAGAATCAGCATTACTTGACATGGTTAAACAATTATAAGTAAGCATTTCCATATTGAACTTACAACATAAGGAGGAATGTACTGAGGTGGAGAACACCCTGCCTTGGTACAGTTGAGTGCTTGATTGAGCGCATAGGCGAAGGCGTAGACAGCAGCCTGGATAGAGAATGAGTATGTAGGGCTTTGGCTTATGATGTCCTCTGCGTCCAGACTTGTGCAGTTTTCACAAACCTGATTGCACGTCTCTCCATCATTACAAATCACACAGTCATCGCTTTCTCCCCTGTTCCGTGTTTGGTAGACAAATTCATCAAATCCTGGTAAATTCAGGGTTGTTGCTGTAACACCGAAAATAGTGCCAATCTGCTCGATGCCTGGGTAACTGATAATCGTTTCGTCCATGGACCATGTATCACCCGCTATCCACACTTTGTCTCTTATATTGATATCAATGGCTGTTTTAATAAATTCTGCGGCAGGCGGTTCCTGCGTAAAAACTACGATCACGTTGATGCTGAGTGAATCTATCGTGTTCAGTACATCGGAATAATTGGAGGTTGACGTAAGTTCATAGAAAAAGGCCAGGCAGATGCTGAGGTCTTTGATGTTTTCACGAAATAATTTGAGGCCGTTTTGACTGTACGCATCATCGCTGCTAATGAAGGCTACCCAGTTCCATCCAAATTCCAGAATGAGCTCGATTATGACCATGATTAGATCTTGGTTGGTTGGGACAGTTCTTAGAAAACTGGGATACAACCACTTATTGCTTAGATCATAGCTGGACGATGCATAACTAATCTGAAAGACAAAAAAACTTAGATGCTTACATATTTATGTTCTTTCCAATCATGTTGTATTTCTGAATACATACCATTGGAATGAGGTCCATCATGAACAATGGTGCGACAGAAATAGATTCTGAGCTTGCGTATGCACCCACAAGACCAATAATATTGTGCTTCATTTCCTCGGCTGACATATTTATTCGTCCATTGTCTGAGATGTATTCGAGGATGGAAGAAAAACCCTGAGTTTTTAAGCAAAAGTCAAAGATCTCATATCCAAGAGTGATGTTGGGTAGGATATTGGTGGAGTTGTTAATCTGCTCCACAGCAAACCGCATCACTTGAAACATCTGATAACCTGACATTGTGAATTGCTGCCTGTGGACGGGTTACAGGATAAAAATAAATAAATAGAGGAATATAACTAAACACCATCAATTTTACTGCTGCTTTTGTTTTCATAGATTTTGCTATGCATCTAACTGGAAGACAGCTACACAAACCAAAGAAAGCATTTGTACTCACGTGTTGCATTCCAGTGCCATAGGAGAACTTGGAACCACAACGTCACTGGTTGAATGCACATGAAAAATTCCCCCAAGCTTATAGTGCCCTGGTAAATTAAACTCATCTGCCTTGCATTCAGGTTTGGCGAAGAAGTGAAAAGCAAAATTCAAGAGGCAGCCTAAGAACACACAACGCAACATTGCGATGTTCTTTGTGAGGAATGTCCATCAATATGATGAGACAATTTAACAGAAGCTGGAAGATTATTTGGACCAACTTTACATAATCCACTTTGCATTTTGAAGGCAAATGTCATTTTGCATATGCTGCCTTCCAGATGTACTGACCAAATACTTCGAAGAAACTTGACAACGTACAGTACTGGTAAGGTCATTGATGCATAGATGGTTTCTTTCCTCCCTTGCCTTGCGGCTGTTTGATCGTGTGACAGCATTACCTAGTTTGCATTTTGGAGGCAAGTGTTGATTTGCATACACCTCCACTTGGAAGACACTTAACAAGGGTCAGCCAATATAGTGATCTACTGGACATATCAGCTACTTCAACTTAAAGCTGACTTCTTGAGTGTGGGAGTACCATGTACATCTGGATGTGCATTTCTCATGAAAGCCAAGTGTAAGCAGTTTTTTTTTTCCACAACAAGTAGAACCAAATCTGAACTTACCATATAACTGCTTTATTTTGAAATGTATCATCTGTCACAGAGAACTGCTAAGCGACTGGAAAAAAGCTTACTGGTAAAAGCCTAGCCAAGAGCAAGTAGAACCTCAGTGTAATTATTCTCATCACTGTAATTACCGTCGGCACTGTAACTGCTAACTGTTAGTGACATAATTCAATTGTGAATCAATTTTACAATGATCGTGTTATACAGCATCTGAAAACAAATTTTAAAAAAAGCATCAAGGTTATCATCATTATCATCACAGTTGTAAAAAAACACTATATAGCCAGTTAACTCAATAAAATTGTGTATTTATTGATGTATTGATTTATTGATGTAAAGTATTTTGTAAGGAGAGGTTTATTGAACATTAAAAAAAAAAAAAAAACCCCGCTGTCAACGTTTGTAATAATCAAAGAAAATCTCTAAGTCTTCTAGAGGTAGTGGTTTCATTAACTTCAAGAGAAAGTGAAAAGAAAAGTTAGTGAGGGAACATGTAAAAAAAAAAAAAAAAACCCGTGTGTAAGGCCCGTGTTCAATTCCCGCCCAAACCCAAGCCACTGCATGCAGTGCCGGTCCCAAGCTCGGATACAATGGGAGGGAGGGTTACGTCAGGACGGGCATCCGGCGTAAAACCTGTTTGTGGATCGGATGGTCCGCTGTGGCGACCCCTCGACGGGAACAGCCGAAAGACTAACAACAATCTAAGTGGATGAAGATCTAGTTCATTAACAAATTCAAACTTTAATCTTTGATAATCTTTGATGTGGTAATGTAATTTTCAGCCTATGCTATAATTGGAAAACTCTTGAAAACTTCTGGATGGCTATGAAATCACACCACCTTGTAATTATTATCCTTCTATAGAACAGCATGACCATTCTTATTTCCCTGGCTAATACTGTTCCAAGATTAAACGTGAGTGGTAGAGATTTTACAGATATAGGCCTCTATTGATCTTTTTCATCAGATTTGTTTCAATGATTCCGGGTTACTCTGCCGTTTTCCTTTCTATATTCCTTTTTTCTTTAAAACAGTTTTAATTCCAATCTCAAATCAAACTGCCTTATGTTGGAAACTGCCCTAAGACTCACACTTGAGATTTAACTTCTCCAAATACAGATAAAGCTTTTAAGATTGTAATCAAAGTATTTAAAACAGAAATCATTTTTAATTTAATTGTTTTGAAGATTACCCACATCAAATGAATTTTAACACAAATCAGCTAAAAAAAAGAATACAAATAATTTGCCAGAGAGTTTCCTAAATACTGTAGTATGAAGTATATCACTCAACTTATGTTTCGCTAATTGTTCCACTTAAATTGTATCCTTTTTGATATGGTTAAACTTGAACAATTATATATAAAGTGTAATAATTTATAATAATGTAATCAGGTATTATGATTTAGTATTATTACATATACAGTGCGAAAGTATTTATACACCTTGAACTTTTCCACATTTTGCAACCTTATAATCACAGACGGAAATGTATTTTATTGGGATTTTATATGATAGACCAAGACAAAGTGGCATATAATTGTGTTCAGCCCCTTTACTCTGATACCCCTAACTAAAATCCAGTGAGAGACCAATTGCCTTCAGAAATCACCTAATGAGTAAATAGAGTCCACCCGTGTGTAATTTAATCTCAGTATAAATACAGCTGTTCTGCGAAGCCCTCAGAGGTTCGTTAGAGAACATTAGTGAACAAACAGAATCATGAAGCTCAAAGAACACAACAGACAGGGCAGGGATAAAGTTGTAGAGTTTAAAGCAGGGTTAGGTTATGAAAAAAAAAAAAAAAACACCCCAAGCTTTGAATCCATCTCCTGAAAATGGAAAAAACATGGCACAAGAGCAATCCTACCAAGACATGGCTGTCCATCTGAACTGACAGGCCAGGCAAGGAGTGCATTAAGCAGGCAAAAGGCCCATGGTAACTCTGGAGGAGCTGCATGACAACTATTAGTCGTGCCCTCCACAAATCTGACCTTTATAGTAGAGTGGCGAGAGGAAAGCCATTGTTTAAAGAAAGCCATGAGGAGTCCCATTTGCAATTTGTGACCAGCCATTTGAGAGACACAGCAAACCCGTGAAAGAAGGTGCTCTGGTCAACTCTTTTGGCCCAAATGCAACTAACACTGTACATCACCCTAAACACACCATCCTCACTGCGAAAACTCATGCTGCTTACAGATGCTCTCCATCCAATCTGACAGAGCTTGAATTATATTGAAAAGAAGAATGGGAAAAGATTTGACTCTCTAGATGTGCAAAGCTGAATACAAATGCACACCACACATTTATCATTTTCTTTCCACTTTATAATTATGTGCCACGTTGTGTTGGTCTATCCCAATAAAATATTTTTACATTCATGGTTTTAAAGTGACAGACTTTGGAAAAGGTTTAGTGTGTGAATACAGCTCATAGATCTCATATGGGGTTTCAGTGTAGGCAAGTTGTCTGGCCAATCAAGAAAGGTAATACAGTATCAGGTTAGCAAATCATTTAGTGAACATTTTGGCTCTGTGGGCAGGTACTAAGTCCTGCTGAAAAAAAAGGAAATATGCATCTCTGTAAAGTTTGTCAGCGCGAGACATCCATCAGCTGCACCGTTTTAGTGGAAGCTCATATTCACATTAACTAGTAATGAAAGATGGAAACACAACGGATGGTTCAGAGCCAATTCGTAACATCTTAGAACCAGAGCGGAAGTATTGTTTAAGAAGACATGATCTTAGCAGATGTTTTCTTGTGGAAAGTCCTATCAGGCCTGGTTTTGAATATGGGATTTGGCATGGAGCTTTTAGTGGTACTGTATGCATTACTTGATGAACTGACTCCAGCCTCACTGCACTCCTTGAGCAGCTCGTCCAAGTTCTTGAATTGGTTGTACTTGACGATCCCTTTAAGACCTTAGGTATTCCAAACAGATTTGAAACAAAAGTAATTGACGCATCAACCTGGAAGGGGTTACAAAGCCATTTTTAAGACTTTGGGACTCCAGTGAACCACAGTGGGAGCCATGATCAACAAATGGAGAAAACTTGTAATAGTGAAGAACCTTTCCAGGAGTAGCCGGCCTACCAAAATTACTCCAAGAGCCCAACACCAACTCTTCACAGAGCTTATAAAAGAATCCAGAACTACATCTAAAGAACTGCAAGTCTCACTCGGTTAAGATCACTGTTAACAATAAGAACGAGACTGGGCAAAAATGGCATCCATAGGAGAGTTCCAAGGCGAAAGCCACTCTCACATTTGTCAAAAAAACATCTTGATTATCCTCAAGACTTTTGGGGAAATATTCTGTAGACTGATAAGACAAAAGTTGGAAAACTTTTTGGAAAATGTAAGTCCTGTTTCTGGCATGAAACCCACAGCGTTTTATGCACAGAACATCAAACAACAGTAGAACATGGTCGTGTAATTGTTTGGAACTGGACGACTTCCAAAATTGATGAAATCATGAATTCTGAAGGAAATCCAGATAATCTTGAATGAGAATGTCTGGCAATCAGTTTGTGACCTCAAGCTCAAAAGCACTTGGGTTATGGCACAAAAAAAAATAAATACAAGATGATGTGAAAATACACTTAACAGACCACTGTGGCTGAATTAATTTTTTTTCTATAGGGTGGCACAACCAGTCATTAGGTTTTTGGGCAATTACTTTTTCACATAGGGATAGGCACGTATGGCCAGTTTTTTGCAAAGTGACTCATCGAATGCTGGTGCTGACAGAAATATGTGCTTTTGTGTACGACTACCTGTCTTAAATTTAGTTAAAATAACATCATAACTGATTATAACTAATAGAAGTTGTGAATCATGCTGTACAATAAATCCAACTGCATATGTGTGTATTCTGGTTTTGGATGACCTGCTGGCTCTAATTCTAAACAAATGTAATAAAGACAAAAAACAAAAAAAAACTACGAAACGTGTGCATGTATATACACAAAGTTTAGGTAAGTATTTAATTTAGTACATACACTCAGTTTATTCGTGAAACAATATTATAGTATATTATATAGTATTTCATGATCACACTGTGGGAGACGGTTCAGAGGTATGGCTGATCGGTGGACAACGGAAGCTCTTTCAGCGCAGGGCCAGGCAGGACTGGACGCTTGGTTTGTGCTGAAGCTTCACTGCGAGGACATAAAAATACACAAAAATCATTTACTAAAATATGACAGAGCACTAATTCAGACGGGTTATTGCAAGCTAGCACACTGTTCAGCATTCCTTGCACAGCCTTGCGGTGAATTTCCTTATGCATATGAGAGACAAAAGCTCTTCCTGACTGGCTCAAGTGGGGATTATAAAAGAATATATACAAATGTCACTTGGTTAAAGTATTTGAATATTCAACAACCCACTCAGGAAGACAAAAAAGGATGGGATAACCGTCATGTATCTTACTCAGAGTGTTAAGGACATCTTAACCTCAATAGACAAGCTGTAAAATAATAAATTAGATTACCAATGTATTGTCAAAATACCAAAATATCAAAACATTCATTCACACTTCTAATGAAGAAAAGGAAATTAAAATGAATCTAGTGACTTCATAAACAGCCAAACACACTCTTCATCTTGTGGCCATTAGTAATGAAGTAAAGTCTTCACTTCTGACAGTGGTGTGATGTGTAACATAAGTGTTTACAGCAGGTGTTTTATCCAACACATGGCCATTAAGGAATTTAAGAAAATTTACACCAGTAGTGCAACAGTATTTTAGTGCAAGAGGTTACTATTAATTATTAAACTACATTGAATAAAAAAGCCTTAATAGTGATAGTGAATGAAGAACCTGAATGCAATTAATTGACTGATTGATTGATTGATTGATTGATTTAATTAATTCAACTTCTATACCACTAATCCTGGACACGGCCCCAGGATGCTCTGATCACTAGTCGGCGTACACCCTGGACAGGGTGCAGGGCACACACACACACTCACATGGTCCTTGACACACACTGGGCAATTTGGGAATGCCAATTATCCTAGTTTCTGGACTGTGGGAGGAAACCAGAGTAACTGGAGGAAACCACGGGGAAAACATGCAAACACCATGCAGACAGATCCGAGGCGGGAATTGAACCCCAACCCTGGAGGTGCAAGGCAACAGTGTATGTAATGGATGGAAATAAAACAATTCATGTTGAAACATATATTTCCATCTGAAATATCTATCTTACCTGCCAGCTGCCAGGGCCTTCTGAGACGACATTATCACAGTGGGTGGAACAGACTCCCGTCTTCCATCTCTGGTAAGATAGTAGTTGTTGGCAAACTTATGGCTGGGCCCAACAGGAAGTTTAGGAGGAGGTTGAGTCCTGGAGTCAAAACAATGTGAAATATTAATAATACTCAAGTAATATGTAAAACATGTATAAGCAGTATGAACCACTTGCACAGCTTTATAGCAGGGGTAGCTTAGTGGTTAAGGCATTGGACTACGGTTCAGAAGATCCCAGGTTCAAACCTCACAACCACCAAGTTGCCACTGTTGGGCCCTTGAGCAAGGCCCTTAACCCTCAATTGCTCAGATGTAATGAGATTAAAAAATATATAAATAAAAAAATGTAAGTCGCTCTGGATAAGGGCGTCGGCCAAATGCCTAGATGTAGATGTTATAATTTTGTCCTCATAACATTTTGCATGTTTGATTTACATTAATATTTTTTCCTTAAAAGATTATTTTCCACATGAGCAGAGAGATGACAAAGCTTAACAAATTACCTAAAACAATGTGTATTAAAAGAAGAACCCTAATATGAGTGTCAATTGGCATTATTCAAGCAGTCCTGCACATTTGAGTGTTTGCTTTGCTCTAACAGTTCTGTATTTACTCAGGAAAGGATGTTAATTAGCTGATTAGATGTGTTGGAAGCAGGGGAAACACTCAAATCTACAGCAAAGGTGGATTGCAGCCCAGATTGAAGAGGCATAATTTATTTGGTTACACTATATTCTTGAGGTGCACTCAGTTGCTATGCTACATGTCAGTCACTAGATGTCAGCATATAGCACAGTAAGGTCGAGTTTATCTGGGTCCAGCCCTGGTATTGTCCCAGATTTAAAAAGGCAATTGGGTGAAAAGCAAACATGCAGAGACCAACTGACCTTTTTGCTATTTCTTCATAACGCAGCTGAAGCTTTGTTTGAAGATTTCGCTGTTGAGAGACCAATCAGAAAAAAAAAGAAACACGATTAAGCTTGCAAATCATTTATTTAGAGACTTGGTGCAAGCTTTGATTTGACACATCATTGAGAGGTCTATTACTCCTCTGTAATCTGTAAAGTTGTTGTAGTGTTCTAGGAATTTTGTGTTATCTTAGTAGTACCAAGTATCAAGCCAAAACAGTAACTTTTGTATTACACAGCCATTCGCTTTGCACCAACATATAAATGAGATATTCTGCAGGAGGGACCTGTTGCATCAGATTAGAAACATATCTGCATTTGTGGTGTTTTAAGGAAGCAGTTTTCAAAGTAGGGTACATTAGCCTTCAGAAGGGGCCTTTCATCATTCCTCTTTTCCTTCCTTCCATACTTAATTTACGCCTGCAACAGGAAATCATGGCCCATTACTCACTCATCGTCTATACCACCTTATCCTGTACAGAGAGTTGTGGGGGGCATGTGGAGACTTGGGGCACGAGGCGGGGGTACACTCTGAATGGGGTGCCAATCCATCGCAGGGCACATACACGCACTCACACTCTCATTCACACAATATGGGCAAGCCAATTAACGTAATCTGCATGTTTTAGGACTGTGGGAGGAAACCGGAGTACTCTGGGAAAACCCACAGAGCACTTGCAAACTCCTTGCACACAGATCCCGAGGCAGGAATTGAACTCGGACCCTGGAGGTACAAGGCGACATATTATGATGGTGCTAACCATCATAATCAAGACTCACATTTATTAAAATTATTCACTGTTCATTAACTAAAAAGAAAGCACAAATCTAAGGTGATATGTTTACCGGATGTCCAGGAATAAAGTCTGAATGTTACTGCATACATTTGCAGTAACTTTTTAATGAATCATGATTATACGTAGAATAAATCTGGACTGAGGAGGTGAACTAAATATATATTTTTAATTTAAACAATAAAGTAAAGTTGATCCCTGTGTACAAATACATATAATTAGATATCCTTTGTTTTTATAGTTAAAATGTAATTACTTAGTTGAGTATTGTCATTGTGTGTGGTTGCAGTTTACTAACTGGGGAATAAGTTGTACTAAATGCACCAACTATTAACTGTTACCTGGCGGTTCCACACTGTCCTGCAAACAATGAACAGTTACCCTACATACTTCTCTAATTAGGTAGTGACACCCTTGATTTTTCTCATGTCCTACCTTCTGGACGTTTTTAACCACCAGGACACACAAATGCATTAGCACATTAGCAGCACTGTATCAGTAGCAATAACAACACACTGAAACCTGAGTGTAGCATTAACACGGTGCTAACGAATACAATGTCCTACGTTATAACTTCTAGCAAAAAAAAGGTGCCCTGATTTAGAAATTGTACACGGTTCTAACTATTATAGTATATAAAAAATATATCTGGTTTACACCGCTCACCCCCGCTAAAAAGTTCCTTAATCTCTGAATAATCGTCGTCGCCGTCGCCATAGCTGATGTCAAGGTGAAAAAGATGTGTTCTACACTAATGCTGTTCCGGGATCAGTTCTGCTTTTAGGGACCAAGCATAACGTCAATAGATGTTCCGTTGCAACTGATCTGACATCAGTTACGAAAGCTTTCGGGGTTTTTTGTTCGCTCATAAAGCAGGGAGAGGAAGTAGAATGACTTCTTCGTGCCTCAACGCGCTGACGTTCAAAACTCAATTGCGAGTTTGTCGCCACCTATCGCTTCACGTACAAACTGGCTGTATAAGGTTTGTTACTGGGAAGGTATTTAACCTTTTTTAACAGCAGTGCGAGGTTTTCATATTTTCCTAATTTTAGTCAACTTAACAGTTGCATATTGCATATAAGAATAACGACAACATTGACCTACTTATAAACCTTTGTTTACTTTCAGCTAGTCATATATTACTTGTTTTGTAGAGAAATAGCAATATATATATAATTAAATTTATGCCATTGTTAGAATTTTTGTTCATTGACAGTCTACAAAACCAAGCACACCAACATTTCTATTCTACGTGAGATAATGAAAATAATTTCTGCCAGATTTTCTTTATCATTCAAAGTGTTCAGATTTACATGGCACTATTTTAAGCTTTGGAATTTCTTGGAAATGTGCTCCAGTGAAGTCACAGCACAATCAACTTTTTTCCTCTAGCAGACCAAACCAAGTTGTTGTTGTTGTTGTTCTTTCTGCTGCTCTTGTCAAGTGGACCATCTGATCCGCACAACAACTTGGCACTGGTTTTTACTTCGGATGCCCTTCCTGACACAACCCTCCATTTTATCTGGGCTTGGTACCGGGACTGCATCCAGTGGCTGAGAATCAAACCCAGGCCTTCTGCATGGCAGGCAAGAAATCTACCACTGAGCTGTGACTGAACACAATCCAGTTTGGCTTCTGTAGCAAGATTCTCTATTATGATGTATCCAATAACCATCATTCATGTAAAGCATTTAGCGGAAGGCAGTTTATCTGACCAGAGACTAACTAAAGGCTAAAGACTTCAGCTCAGATTGGGAAAAGTTTTCACAGAGTTTTTATTTTGTTTACTCACTCTGGTTTGATTAGCAAACTGACAGGATGGCACAAAGAAAGAAGACTTAACTTGCTTTGAATGTGGCATGGTTGTTGGTGCCAGGCGGGCTGGTCTGAGTATTTCCAGAAACAGCTGAGCTACTGTGATTTTTTTTTTTTTTTTTACCACAACAATCTCTAGAGTTCATAGAGAACGGTTTGAAAACAAGAAAATATACAGTAAGTGGCAGTTCTCAGGGCAAAACATAGCCTTGTTGATGCCAGAGGGCAGAGGAGAATGGTCAGACTGGTTTGAGCTGATACAAAGGCAGCAGAAACTCAAATAACATCTCGTTACAAGCAAGGTTTGCCAAAGAGCATCTTTAAATACACAAGATGTTCATTCTTGTAACAGATGAGCTACAGCAGCAGAAGTTGAATAATATTATCTGGTCTGATGAGACTGGATTTCTGCTATGGCATTTTGATGGTAGGGTCAGAATTTTGTGTAAACAACATGAAAGCATGGATCCATCCTGCCCCGTATAAATGGATCAGGCTTATGTTGTTATTTTTTTGTATTTTTTATGTAGTCTTGAGGTATAGTTTTCCAGGCATCCTGACAGACCTTTTGGCTCTCATTTTCAATCCAGTCCATGTACTTGACTTGGTTCAGAGGAATGTGTTTGTTTATTAAACTAAACACTGAACATGAACCAGTGAGAAATGGGTGCAGATGATGACAGATGACCAGGCCAGTGATTAGTATACTGGTGTTGCTGAATAGTGGTGGTTCCAATGAGTGGTTGGAACAGATGAGAGGGGAGATGAGGTGGCTGCTGAGGTTGGTACATAAACAGCCAATTTAATTGCATCTTTAGGCATTTTGCAGTCTGTTGCAGTAAAACATTTGTTACCTTTTCTTTAGCTTACTATACATGATTTAATTTAATATAAATAAATCAGGGGGGCTCAAGACTAATTATATTAACAAACATCAACCAGCAGAAGGAACACTTTTGTTTGGAAATTATTATCATCATATGGCAGTCAAGGAAATTGCTGGATTTTCAATGGAATAGAAAACTATTACACAATACTATTATTATTGTTTTTAAACCTTTACCTAACGACTGACACTTGAGGAGTTAGGACCAAGGGCAATCAGTTATCATGATAACCTCTATCTTACCACTACCAGACGAATAGAAAAATAAATGGTCAAACCCATCTTGGAGGTAAAAGCATTTCCAATTGAAAAGAGTGTTTCGGTATTTTTCTACTGAAAAATATATAATAACTCAAGCTTCAGTCGTTCAAATAAAAAAAAAGATTTATCATATACACAACCTTACACAGTATGATAATGTAAAATGCCTATACGACTATAGAAATAGAATAGAAAGAATAGAAAGATTTCACTACAATGAAAAATATACAATAAAAAATAAATAAATAAAAAAAAGGTATATAATGTATAAATAAATTCTAGCTTTGAAACATCAGTTATAATATATAACATTGATATCAATGTATCAGCACAAAAGGACTCGTCGATATGATGGAAAATGGAAAGATGGAAAAGAATAGAAACAAAAAAAGAATAGAAACAATAAAAACAAAAAAGAATATAATTAAAGAAGATGACAAATTTGTGTATTATATTACAAATGTACAATATAAAAAAGAAATAAATATAGAAAATAAATAGAAATAAATGCAACATATAAATAATGTAATAAGTTATAACGTAAACAAATTAATAACTTAATAAAAAATGTCATTTATTTAAGTGAATAGAATAAAATTAATTATTCAAGTATTTATCACATTTACATGTTTTCACATGGGTCAGTGCACAGGGTCAGCCAGGATACAGCACCCCTGGAATAGATAGGGTTAAGAGGGCTCAACAGTGGAAGCCTGGTGGCCCTGGGGCTTGCACGGCCAACCTTCCGATCAGTAACCCAATAATCCACAGCCTTCACCGATTGAGCCACCCTAATGAATGGGCCTAATGAATAAATTAAATACATTTATTTTCTTGGCTGTCACATCGAACAAAAATATTTGTTCAGCTGGTCTCAATTGGTAAAATTGCTTAGACCAGACGAGTACTAACATTGACATTAACTGAACCTTGAATGCTAATGATAATTGACTAAAATACCACATTCAATGTAAATAAAAATTATGTTAGTAGCATACATTTATTTATTTACTTTTTAGATATTTTTTTTTTATTCAGTATGGTACATCTTCTAGCCTTGAAACATCAGTTAAGACATCGATATAAATGTATCGGTAGAAAAGGTATCGTCGATGTGAGCGATATATTGCCACAGCTCCGCCTGTATGCGGTGGGATGCACCGCCACAATCCCACTCCCTGCTCCAGCGCTCCAGCGCAACTTCCACCCGATTGGATCTTCTTTCCGTCTATCAGAAGCCTACAATCAACACAAACGCCACTTGTACGCCTAATTCCCGTCTGGAAGGAGCTTGAACACACAGTTATTCTGGTTTTAAAAGACGAGACACGACTCACACCGTGGGTAAGATTCGTTTTTTTTGTTGTTTTTTTTAATGATTATTCCTTTCAGAGTTGTACCAGAGGGAGTGCTAGCTGGTCGCTAACTTCAGGAACATTTACCCGCCCGAGAGCGCGAGCATGTTTCGCCTACGTGTTATTCTAATGAGAATTATTTGTCATTCAGGGTGAAACATTGGTTTTAAAGAAATAAATGGGTCGACATATTTTATTCTAACCATAGGTTCGGCTTCTCAGCTAACGGGGGAACAGAAAATGTCCCGCCACCTCCTCACCTACATGGAGGGAAACCTTATCAAGTTGCCCGGGACTTAAAAACTCCAAAAATAAGTCTCGTACAGTCTAAAGCGAGCCGAACACACTCCGTTTAATGTGGTGTAAATTGGTTTAATAACTGGGTGACAATAGTTTGTTTGTTTGTTTGTTTATTTATAACCAGAAAATGTTAGAAAACTAAAATGTTTTATTTAATCATATTTTGTTGTTGTCGTTGTTGTGAGTAAACAAGGACGTCTCGAGACTTTGTTATATTAGTGCGCGAGACACGAGACCCGCCCTCGTGACATTTCATTTAATACACATTAAGTAAGTGAAGTCACTGAGGCATTGCACATACACCACGCCATACTTTACTGTCAGCTTGTACAGTCATTCTCATATAGTGGAAAACAGCTTAAAGAGAGAGAGAGAGAGAGACATTCCTCCGGATAAGACAATGGACACTGACTTATTATGAGCCGTTTCAAACCTGTGCCCTTGGCATGTGAAGTTCCAGCAAATGATCAACACGGTGCATTATTTTGTCACACAAAGAAGCCGAGTATCTGTATGAATAAGATGACAATGTTGACTGGAAGTAGGAAAAATAAAAACAGTGATCTTTCACATGGCTCATGTCCTGTGATTCTATTTATGGTTCCTTCTTGGTTCACTGCCCTTCTCCTGCGTTTCCCCTCGGCAGGGGAGGACGGATCCGTCATCTCAGGTCCCCGAGGGTTCAGTTGCAGCAAGTTGATTACATCTCCATTTGCATTTGGCCGACGAAGTGATTTACAACCTGCATTGAAGACAGGAGATGTTGCGATGGGTAGAAGGTTAAAGATCTTGCTCAGGGGAATAACTAACTAAGGCAGACCTGGGATTTTAAACTTACAACCTTGTGATGAGTATTCCAAAGCATTAAGCACAGTGTCACCACTGGGTGTAAGGCAGGAATACAGTCTGGATGGGACACCAGGCGATTGCAGTGTACAGTGCGCACACATAGCACCTGTGTGTGCAATTATACGCCTGTTGCTATGTTTTTGGGAGGTAAAGGAACCCCATGTGGACAACATGCACAGACAGGACCGATCCAAGGAGCTGTAAGGTGGCCGCTCTAACCTATACACAAAAATGCCAGCTTCTTTTAAGCAAAGTGGCTTCCATGTGTAGGCTAGTAAATGACAGTTCATCACACTACTCATTTTAGTGTTTCCCTTCAACTAATCTGCTTATTGACAGCACTTCCTGTGTTGAAGTGGGTGTGTTGGGGCAAGGGACATACTCAAATGTCCAGGACAACAGAGATTCCACCAATTTTTCTAGCAGACAAAGTGAGTGCAGTAATTCTGAAGCTGTTTGTTGATTCAATCTTACAAGAAAAAAAGAACAAAATCCTACCTAGTAATACATGTAACCTCGAGCAGCAAGGCTCATAAATCACTTCAGCAGCAAAAGGCACAGTGACAGTGAGAGCAAGCCTAAACATACTCATGCACACGATTCAAGTAATCAGGTCATTATCACATTCAGGCAGTTTTGGACACCTGACAACTGAGACAAGAAATAAAAAGACTCTTTTTACTTAAAATTTTTTTTTTTTTTTTTTTTAGATATTCTCATGGTTTCGTGCAATTGAGCAGTGCGAACATGCCGCTTTTATTGATTTTGTAGCTATGTAACCACAATTGGTTTCATCGAAACATGTGCTGCTTTGAATTTGGAACAAGGTACACTCCCAGATCTTATATATTTCCTCCTTGCTTTAGCGCTGTTAATGAGGGGCCCTCTCAGCAGTAATTTACATATTTACTTCTTCAACTATTTTTACTCATGCCCTACCCATAGTTAAATGTTTGCATTGTTAAATTCATGCCTATCAGACACATTTACTTCAGCTTTCTGCTCAAGCAGTGTGTCTGCATATTTCAGTATGTCTGTAGTGTGTCTACAACAACAAGTATGTGTTGTGCAGGTTTGTAAACCAAGCAAATGTTGATTTTGCCCCATCAAACATCCACCTTAGGGTAAGCAAGAGTAGGGAAAAAAGGAAGTTTTGTTTAAGCCTATTAGTGTGTGCATATTAACTGCTGTGATTGCCGTTTCATGAAAACAGTGTGACCCCGCCGTACTATATTGTTTCAAATGAGCCATGTTTAAATCAGCTGCAGGAAAAATTCTTATTTCAGTCCTTTCAAGTGATTAGTCATTCCAAAAACACTTTACAATTCAGTGAGTTCAAGATTCACAGCTGTAATGCTAGGTTTGAGAGCCATAACTCTAGAATTGCATGTGTCTGGTTTGTGCCCACAGACGGTTAAGTCTAAAAGCATGTTTAAATTCTGTTGTCTGACGTGTCACTGGGTGCATTCTGTGGTTTCTTGTAGCACAATATTACAAAGAGCACCACTCACAAGACCAAGAAATTGAGAAAAAGCAAAAATACTTGTGATATTTGTGTAGGAAGAATGGTTGTTCCTGAAAGTAGTCTAGATGTTTTGTCTTTTCAGTTCGAGGCTACTGTGCAGTAAAGGCATTATGCTACAGATCAGAAGGTTAAGGGACTGAATCCTGACATCAAGCAAATGGACTTCAAAGTCAACAAAGTTCAATTTGTAATATATTAATATAAGCTGTGAGTGTAGTGAACAAAAAGTTCTTTATGTAATATATAATATTCAAGTGCAGAACTTATCATATTTTTTGGAACTGTTAATCTTTCCTATCCTGCTTTTCCCCATTTTTGTTGTTGGAATGTTATCATAATAATGTAAACATAAGTGTGTAACTTGCCAACTTATTGTCGTCACTTGTAGCATATTTGATAACTGATCATGTCTGCATATTTTCATGTGTATTTGCTTGACTTTTGTTGTACCACCGTGTCACTTGACGTTATCGAGGAACTAACAAGGGGAAGACAAAGGACGGAATTTGTCCGTTTTAACTGATGAACTCCTAAGCTGGTGTGACATAACAGGATATGGAAAAGGACTAAAATAGCAAATACCCCTTTTCTTTAAATGTGGTTAATTTCAATGAAACTGACAGCAAGATTTCAAAGTACTGTATCTGTCATCATAGTTGAATAATTAGAATGGCAACTTGTAAAATAAATTTATCATATTAAAAGAAGGGATTGTTACTGTAGTTTTTCCTCAAGGTCATATTTGTCAATTAAGTTACCCCTATTTTTGAACGCCAGTTCTAATGTTATCAGTACTGAAAGCAAAGAAAGCAACAGAGTCAGCTAAATTTTTATTTATGACACAAAACACTGGTGAAAGAAATTTTTCTTCTTTGAGTTATATAACAATATTCACTTATGAGCTCTGCTTACACTCTAATCCGTACTATAAGTTGGCCTTTATATGTGCACTTCAGCTTCCACTGTCGCTGGCTTAACCACACCCTAAAACCTGAATGTCTGTTCACTTTTCAGGTGGATGTCAGACAGCAGTACGATCAGTGATGGCATTCATTTTATTCTCAATCATTGGCAGCACAATTAACCACAATGGGGTTTTGTATTAGTAAAGTTGTGAATAAATACATCTATGACAGAGAAGGATATTTATAATGCGGCCAGGTCGATGACACTTCACAAAGCCTGTATCTTGATACATCTTGTCTCGTAGCATGGATTTATTGTATCGCATCATATCTAGTATATACAGTGATAATACTGCATATACTGTATGTTTCAATTCCAATTATAGTACTAATCTAATTTCAGTATATTAGAAATGTAATAAGTGAAAAATAACACACAAAGTGTTGTACTGTTACAGGGAAATAACCAGCAACAGGGTGCTGTAATGTACAAACATGGAAAGTTGTGGAATGAATGCAGATAATCAGTCAGGCAAGGGGAAACGCGTTCCCACTCACTCATTCCTTATTTATAGGTCATATACTTATTTATGTGTCATATAAGACATGCTCCAGCTCCCTGTCATAGGCATCTAATTTAAATTAAACAAGCAATAAACAGGTGAACCAAGATCTACAGAGTGAAATAAATGGAAAAATTGAATCAAACATTTCAGGGAAGCCAAGGTAAAGGAGCTCGTGTCCAACCTGCTAAAAATTAAATATTCAAAATATGCAATAATCACCTTTGAACAGTTGATGTTGAGATGTGTCTGCTATTTATGCTCTGTAAAGCCTTCATAACGGCTCTAATCTGAGGCTGGTAACTCGAAATGAACTTGTCTCTTCTCCTTAAAACCTTTTATATTTGTTACGACCTCTACCTAGGGGTTTAATGGGCATAACATAATAAAGCCTCTCACCACCTTCCCACTCCCAAGTAAAGGTAGCCACTAGGTTTAACAAAGTAAATGTAGCCTTTATTTAGACTCAGAGTTGAGCAATGCCCAAAACAACAAACAAAAACACTCTACCGTGCCCTAGGCTTGCCTAGTCAAAAATCAAATATAAAATAAAATACAAAATTGTCTAACCTAACTTCCTAAACAAAAAAAAACAGGAGAAAAATACAGAGGTAAAATAAAAGGGGCTTCTCACTCCTTCAGAGGCTACAAAGTGTTCAATATATACAGAGATTATTTTTCTAGTTAATAAGACAACTGAAGTGTCTACACAATGATGGTCACAGATCAGATTTACACATTTTATCATCACATCTTACAAGCTTGAGTAAACACACAAACGGTTTAGTTGGGAGTGGCAGGGCAGAGAGAGAAGGACAGCTGTCATCGGTGGGTTTTTAAAAAAATGGGATCCCATCTTGTCCAATCAGCTTGCTTCAATCTATTTGAATGGGCAAGTCACAGGAGCTCTCCTATAACTCCACCCACACACATTCTAACACAACACACACTCAAAACACAACAACTCCAAAGACACATATTATACACACATATATATGACTCTTGGTCATAACATATTTTAAAAACAACTATTGTTGTTGTTGATACTTAATTACCTACTGTAATTCCATATGTGTTCGGTCATAGTTTGGAAATATCTGGTATAGTTCTAGAATATAGAAAAATAAATCCAATAAATTTGACTGGCACTGTAGGTTTGCGTTTACTGTAAGTGCATGTAAGTGTTAAGATATTATTAATTTTAGAACTCACATAGGTCAGGTTTATTTATAAGCTTTTATGAGCTACGTTTTATCTTGAACACCGAGCTGGTGCGGCTCCAAGGTGGATAAAGTCATGTAGTCTCACGTGGCCTCCCTCAAGTTTCTGAATGAGGTGCTGGAAGAATAAAGGAGTGTGGCTGTAATAGATGCAAAATGCAAAAAGCAATAAAACAGTTGAAAAGGAAACAATGTAAGAAACAAAATAAGATTTTGTATCCATGTGTCCAGATGGACACAAAAGAAATAAAATAAAAAGAAATAAATAAAGAAATTAAATTCAGATTGAATGTAAATGCTGCTCCTCAAATGCTAGTTTGATGAACAGTGGTTACTTTTTATTTTTCACTAATAACTTGCACATTGTTTGGTGCAAGAGAAAAAAAAAGGGTAGATATTTAACTGTTAATTGACAATCGATAACTCTTATTGCTTACTTACTGTAATGAATTACAGCTGGTTTCCCAGACTACTAGAATAATCCCAGCCACCTGGTATGTTGGGAAGATTGTTACTGTCATGTCTACAGGTCTTTCTCTGAATTTACCGACCTTGCATTACGATAGCGCTCAACAGAATGTTATTAATGGAATTCTCCACAATAGACAGTCAAAATGTTGGTGTAAGACACACTCAGAAATGTGTGTCCAGTAAAAAATAAATTGCAGTTGAATGTCTGGTAGAGCATTATGCCAACAGAATCAGCAATATTTTAAGATATAATTTATCATTTATATGTGACATCACAATTGAACTTTCTACCATCAGACCCTAAATAGTATCCCACCAAATTCAATTCACTACGGCTAATTTAAATATGAAAAAAAAAGAAGAAAAAAAGTCAAGGATAATTTCCTTTAAGATGCCACATGACAATAAACAGCTAGGTTAGACTTAGTTTATGTAGTGCTTAAGATCAGTGCTATTTCTCTGTTTAAAGTACAGGATGGTACGTATGGCTTTACAATCTATTGGCATGCTCACTCCCAAACGTGAATGTTCTCTTTCCCCCAGAGTCCTACTTTGGCTAACCTTGCTGAGGATCTTGGCATGTGATAGTGCTGTTAATGTGCAGGTTTACTTCACATACATTAGAGTCTTGCCTCTGTGGCATTCAGAATACCTCCAACTCTTGAACACTTTTCTCTATTAATGCCATTATTTATAACTTGGGAATTCTACTTGTGCATAATTTCATGTCTGCGCCTGAAGCTTATCTCTGTCTGCGAAGTGTTTATTGACTGAGGAATATAATAAAGTATGACTTTTCCAAGGAATTCTGAGGTTTTTTCTTTATCCTAATCTTCTGTACTGCTTCCAGTTCTTTTTGTAGATGAACTGTAAGGCTGAACAAGGAGACTTCAGAATGTCAAGGAAGGAGCATAATGGTTCATTATATGGTGTTCAATGTGTCCTTGTGTTGTGCTGGATAGAAAATTTAGGTTTTTTTTTAAAGACGTGGTATGAAGACTACATGCTTGAAGGCATTGTATTTTGATTGTCAGGCTTGTTGGGAAATCGACTGCTACGTTAACTGTGATTTATTAATCAAAAAATTATAAAGATTTATAAGTAGACTATGTAGTTGCATTCCGTGCCATAAAGATGAAAGTAAACGGGAGGCATTAATATAATTAATTAATATCAACCGTGCTGTTACGGAAAATTAACCCACGCTCTCGGATTTCAGAATCGACCACTCTGTGGTAGAAATGTAATTAAATACAGTGTTTTTTACGGAAAATCAGCTGATCCTGGCTTGTGACAGCATGCAACTGATTTGTGTGCTTCGTTTCCTTGTTTATATCTCTCCCTGTGGTTTGAAGGAAACATCTTGTGGTCCAGTGATCAGTTGCTTGTCCGTAACAGCTTTTAAGACAATGGGGGGCGTCCCAGGGGCATTTTCAAGCCCACTTCCCGTCAGGAAACTGCAGATTTGTTGTTGAGAAAGGTTGAAATGGAGTGTATAATACCATAAAATGACCATCCTTGTGTTTCTGGGCTTTGTACAACAGCACAGATTAAGACCGTTTGTGGTCAGTCATTGTTTCAGTACTTTAAGCTGTTACGTTTGATACATGCCCCGACCCGTACTGCCCGATTGACAACATCCCTCTAGGAGAAATGGGAGGGAGGACCATGAGGTCATGTTTTGAAAACATGACTCACATTGAACCAGTAAGCCGAATATGTGTAATGGAAGTGACGTCACGGGCAGAGCCTGATTTCAAAATGGTGGGTTTTTAACAATGGTCAGCATCATCTGCAGCGAACTGTGAAGCGCAGGTAGCCGTAGTATTTCTAGAGTGATTACTTTATTCATATATGAAAAACTTGCATTTCTTAACATTAAATAAATCATTCGCTTAGTTGGTTTGAGCTGTGGAAGGATTTTTTTTTTGTTGTTTGTGTGAAACTTCCACTCTCATGTGATGTTAAATGGGGGGGCTGGCTGTGAGGAATGTGATTTTTTTTTTTTTTTCTCTCTCTCTCTTTTTTTTTCTTCCCTGTAATTAGGCACTTATCACCAGGCTTTGTAAACACTGTGAGACGTCTCCTCAAAGATAGCGAGATTGGGTGTTCGGCAAGCTGGATAGTTCAGGAAACAAGCTGACACAGGGTAGCGTAGTCAAGCGTGACTGACTACAGATCTAGAGCAGCAGGGGAGGTCACGAACCTAGGTCTGCTTAAGTAACAGCATTGATACACAAGAAAGGGTAAGTTTTTGAGTTATTCTGATTATTTACAGTGTAGTCAGACTTCAGTCATCTCCACCTCCAAAGGCTTAATAGCGTTTGCCCATTCATCTTTTTTTCTGTATTATTTTTACAGCCACCTACGCTCTGTCTGTGCACAAGTTACAAGTCGAAGCCTGGTCACATTAGCAGGATGTGAGAGGGAAGTAGTGCTGGAATGTGCCTAGGGCTCTCCAAAAACAGACCTGCCTGCATAACATGCTTCCCCCCTTCCTCTCCATCTCCTCTGTTTTTTTCTGACTGTGTGGGTGGGGGGTTCCATGACTGACTCTTTCCAGTGCTGTTAATTGGAGTTCTGGTCCTCTGCAACAAGCAAAAAAGTGTAAAGTGTCGTGTTTATTAGTAAAAGGTGAAAGAACTCAGCAAGCTGTGATGAATTAGTTCTTTTATCCGCCAACAGAATATATTTTAAAGCAGTGTGGATTAGTGCAAAAGCAAGAATAAAACACAAAATGCAATACACACATTAACGTTACAGACTGAAAACAAAACCTTCATAGCTCAGCACTCGCTATATAATTATAGCCTGGGTGTTTATCATAGAAGGGAAGAACACCTTCATGTTATTTTAAAGGCGGTGATAAAGACCACATAGAGAAAAGACTTTGATAACCAAAACTTCAGAGAATGATTTTTTAATTTACTTCATTTCAGCGGGGAGTAGAATAAACTCATATAAGGCTGAACTTAAAAGGTTGATGTTCGCCTTCTCCATCATCTCATTAAGGTTTTTAATGGAACAGTACATATTATGGAGGAAATAAATCCACAGACTCATGGAGAATGATTTGGATTATGTTCATTCATTTGTCTTCAGTAAGATTTATACTTTCAGTCAGGATCTTGATGGATCTGGAGTGTATCCGGGAACCCTGGGTGCAGGGAAGGAATACATCCTGGATGGGACTCTAATCTGTTGCATGACTGTTTATGTAGTGATTTCATGGCAAATTGGCCATCGGGAAGTTTGGGAATTTTTCCTGTGGGACACACGCACACATACAGAAACACACTCTTACACCGATTATCAATTTCTCCTGTTTGTGGGCGCATAAATACTAGAGAGAGAGAGAGAGATGTAAAATTCAATAGCTTACTGTTTGAATGTACTAGTATTGGGTACTGGTCCGGTACTGCTCTAATCTACTCATACTTATCATATTTATAGTTCTGATCCTTTTGCACCGATGCCACTTTACACCATTGCCAGATTCTCTCACTGTGCAGTGCTTATAGTCAGCCCCTCCTCCCAGTGTTGATAAAGTCGATGACAGGATGAAGTGGTACTATCTTTCTGGTTGTGGGAAAAACATGATGAAAGTGGACTGTGGTAAAAGTCAGCAGGTCACCTTGTGTTTTCCCCTCCTTAGGGTTAAATTGATACGTTAACTTGCACTACATCTCTCTCTCTCTCTCTGTAGTCCATCTTGCTAACCTAGCTGAGCTGCACGTCTCTTGGTCCGTATCTTGCTTGCTTGACAGCGACTGTGTTCTGTGACTATAGTGACAAACTAAAAGTGAAATACTGTACAAGTAGTTATTACATTCAGTATGTGCCAACAGGCAATGGTGTGCAAACTTCAGCTTGGAAAAGACAACCACTTCACGCATGAAAATGCGTTTATATACATGCATGTGCATGTAAAATATTCATCCTTACCTTTCAGACATTGACAGTGGTGGAAAATGGATGTCCTTTTTTCAGAGTTGTACTGTAGGACAACACCATGTACTTGTGCTTTGCGTTGTGCTGTTGCTGTTTTGCCTCAAACTTCCATAAAGTGAAATGCTGACTGGCAGGAGATGACTTGATGGAAGTGAGAAATTAGTCCTGGTGCGATAAACTGATTCTACTATGCTTAACACTAACTAGCTAGGCTAAATTTGTAACATGCCTTGCTTCAATCTGTCATGCGTATTGCAGACGCCCTTTCAGAGTGGACTGTCTGATAACGTCCCATATTTAAAATAAATTAATCAGCAGGAGAAAAAAATGCTTTACATCATTTCAATTAAAACTTTACTATAATATACTTTAATATACAGTATATAAAATGTATAAGAATCTATAAACCAAGCTGAATAAATGTTAAATCGATGATCGTTACATCACGATTTGATAAAAAAAAAAAAAAACATAATTGTGATTATTCTGAAACATTGAGATTTAAACTGTGATTGAGATATCTGAAGGCATAAATGATGTCATTCAGAGGATGTTCGCCAATCATGTTTTAATCAGCCTAAAAGTATTTTATTCTACATACACATTCCTGATTATATTTATATTACCTGTAATTTGTAAAGCAGCCATTTGTAACAAAATAATTGTACAGATCTATACTGCGAATTAGATTTTTTAAAATATGCAATAAATTGTGCAGCACTAGTCATTATTCATTTGATTGATGTTTGAGAGTAGATGCTGTTTAACCAGGTGAATGATAATGAAATGACGATTGTTATTAGTCAGGGAGATGATCTAGAATTTTGTGAAACTCTAAGACAATTTTTTTTTTCAGTACAGCCAACCGGCTTTCAACCTGATTTCTTTACAGACAAATGACCACAATATATACATACAGATCATTTCAGACCAAAGGTGCCAATTTAACCAAAATATTGTTTCTGTCACTCAGTCAGTTACTTACAGACGTTTGACACAGCGTTTCCTCACACCTCAGCCTGAACATTTTTTCCCCTTGGTGTTTAAGTTCAGTGTGTAATTTGTCCGTCCTTGCTTTTCACAGGTCCTGAATCGACTTCTGGAGGGGCACCAGAAAATTCCAAAAGATGACACAGTCAGTGCACATAAGCCCCAAAGTGGGTAGGTGTTTTTCTTGTTAACTTTAGGAAATTATGATAAAATAGCAGTTAAGGCATTCCTATTGCCTTCTAGAAAGGTAGGAGGTATATGGTTTTGAGATTAAATTTAAGGTGGTCTGCGACATATGCTGTATAATCTTGTTTTGACTTGATTGTGGCTTACAACTCATGGAAATTAAAAATCTGCAAATATTACAATAGTTCATAAGATCAATCAAAATAGTACAGTATTTACAATACAGCAATTCTGGCTCCAGCCTCGCTCCTCTCCTCATGAAGCTCTCCCAAGCTTTTGAATCGGCTTTGTTTGACAATTTCTTTAAGGCCGCGGTCATCCCAGTTGCTTGTGCACCTTTTCCTAACACAATCTTCTTTTCCAGTCACATTTCTATGAATGTGCTTTAACACAGAATCTTCTATGGCTTATCCTTTAAGAGGGTGTCAGTGATGGTCTACAGTCTTCCTTATGCGTGTTACACAATATTTATATTTATACTGTATGAATAGTTGTTGTTGTTGGTCTTTTGGCTGCGCCCGGCACGGATTTTAATGGCGGACGCCCTTCCTGACGCAACCCTCCCATTTTATTCGGGCTTGGGCTGGGGTTTGGGCACAGGCTGGGAATCGAACCCGGGCCTTTGGCATGGCAGACGAAACACCTACCACTGAGCCCACCAGCGCCCCATAGTAATATGAGACACTGGATTTTTGATTTCATGACCCGTTACGCCTGGAAAGATTTCACTTCTATATGTAACAAATCTATGATATATGAGAGTTTCAGTTTTAAAAAATTTAACTCTGGCCTTCTTTTACAGCTGATTTTTCATTACTTACGCCTTGTTTGGCTTTGTAGCCTTCACTGAAAAAAAAAAATGGTCTAAGTAGGGTCACAATATTAACTCAATAATGGCAGTGTTTATTTACTGCCATTAATTTATTTTTCCCTTCATTCATTAACTGTTGCTCAACCACTGCCAGCCAGCCATGTATCTTTTACTTGAGTATAGCTGAGACGTAGCTTTTAGACCTTTATTAAACCTTTATTAGTAATCATTTCAGATATCTATAAATAAAATCAGGGTTTTCTTTTTAACGCCTGCTTGGTCATGTCTCACAAAAGTAATAGCAAACCTGATATTTTCCCGCAGATCTGGGTTCCCCTTTTCATTGCGCGGCTCAAGACGAAATGGATCATGGTGCATCCTACTCCGTACAGACGCCGTATGGATTCCAGCTGGACCTTGATTTCCTTAAATATGTGGAAGAAATAGAGAGTGGTCAGACATTACGACGCACAAACATGAGCCCACGGAGAGGATCGCGTAGTGACAGAGTCTCTCAGAGGAGTGTTGGGGGACGCACCAGTG
Source organism: Clarias fuscus (assembly GCA_030347435.1). Lineage (NCBI taxonomy): Eukaryota > Metazoa > Chordata > Actinopteri > Siluriformes > Clariidae > Clarias > Clarias fuscus. The sequence goes on along the minus strand of CM059213.1, from coordinate 9,964,420 downwards.
GCTGGACTTCTACCGAATCATTGGCATCAACAACCAGCGAAGATGGTCGGTCTCTTCCCCAAGCTGTTCCTCGAAGCCATGTTACATCAGCCAGCAGGTCACAATCACTGTCACCATCTTTGGCGATCAGTCCCACACAAACATCTTGTTCAAAAATGCCACCTCCCCCACCACCACGCAACCCCAGGGTAGAGAGAACATTACTCGAGACAAGTCGTCGCCTACAGCAAGAGCAGAGCCTTTGCCCAAATGGTTTAGGCTCACCTCTTTCAGACCTTCCAAAGGAGAGTGTGAAAGAATTGGGATCAAACAGCAGCATTTCAGTGCCTTCCCAGATCGCTACAGATAGTCACATATTACAGATCTCCCCAGTTGTGCAGAATCCCTCTATTGGTGGCTGGACCAGATTTAGTCCTCAGAACTCTGGAAGGAGCACTCCAGCCTCCATCTCTGGAACATCTTCATTTCCCCCTGGCCAGCTACAGACAGTACGAGAACAGATGGCTTTCGCCCTTAGACAGCTCAGGGAGATGGAAGAAAAAGTTAAGGGGGTAACAGCCCTTGAAAGAGAAGTGTCCATGCTGCGTGAGGAAAAAGATAGGTTGCTTATAGCCCTTCAAAAGAAAACAGAAGAAGTTACTGCTCTGGTTAATGCAAAAAACTGCGCTCTGGTAGAACCTGCACCCTTGTCATCATCTTTAGAACCTAGCCGTACAAGTCAAGACAAGAGGTCTGGTGAAAAAGTAATGGTGATAGAGAAAAGATCCATAGCAGTAGGTGATGACCTTCCACTTAAAAATGTTCAGGATGTGAAAGATGCAGCTGTAGAGGCCGCTGTGGATGTCTGTCACAGAGGCATGGAAACTGAGCCAGTGCCTGTTTATGATGAAGAAGTTCAGGCCAAAGTTTCGACAAGAGAAGTGGAGGTCTGGGTAATGGAATCGTTACTTGGATTGTCAAGTGAGACCGAACAAGAAATAGAAAACCTTCAAGACACCGTTAAGTGTCAGCAAGAGTCCGTCCATCTCCTTGAGAGAAGGTTATCCCAGGCCAATCAGGACCTCGAGGAGCTAAGGGCTCTGGAGATGGCAAGAACGTCAAAGATCATGTTAGAAAGAGAGACGCTTGTTAAACCAGAGACAGCTGATGTGCTAGTGGAAACTGAGCTTTGTTCCAAAACCTCTGTTGGGGTTGGGGTTTCCAGTGCTGACTTTCCAGCAATAAAAATGGATCAAAGCATTCAAACGGACTTTGTGGAATCATCAGATAAAAAGATGGCCGTAATCCAGGTCGACACAGGCATTCAGTGGGAAGATCTTTTAAACGCTGACAAAAAAGATGATCAGGAACAGTCCGTCTCTGCTGATGGTGAGTATAAGCAAAGCATCTTGTGTCAAGTGGTTGATTTATGAGAGATGGATGATTTGAATTCAATGTTTCCAATGAAAGCTACCGGCCCCCTGAAATCCATCATGAAGAGAAAGGATGGGAGTGGCTCGAATACTGCTTGCAGCGGTGGCAAGAAAAGCTTAAAATTTGTAGGAATTCTTAATGGAGGGTGAGTTGATGTTCAGTTAGTCGGCATAAAGGTGTTTACACTACCTAAAACTGCATTAACATTTCTTGTATAATTTGTTATTCGGTCTAGGTACGAGTCAACATCTAGCGAGGAGGAAGAGGAGGAGGAGGAGGAGGATGGCAGCTCCTCTGATGAAAGTGAGGCTGACGGTGGCTCAGACAGCAGTGACGAAGAGGCTGCAGCGCTGGAGGAAACCTCTGACGAAGAAAGGAACATTAATTTGGAAGACAGTGATAGTGATGAAAACATAGCAGCTGTAAAAGACGATGTTAAGGACCAGGCTGAAGTACTGAAGGAAAAGTAGGTTATTATAGGAAATAATTTTTCATGAAGAATGTAACATATAAATGTGACATACCAGGTAGTGATGCAATCTATTTTGTTTAACAGATTGGATCGTCTTTTAGCTTTCGATCGTTGTGCTAATGTTGTTAGTATTGACAATAAATAAAAAGTGAGAGAGAACTTAATTTGAATATATTTTTTTTAAGTATAAAAGAGTAAAGCAAAGTCTGCCATAAGCCATACCGCTTATGTTTAAATCAGTTTTATAAGCTACACCACTATAGCTAAAAAAATTTTCCCAAGTTATAAGCAGCTATTTTTACTGTGCACCTCTAACATTTTATAAGTGGATAAGGAGTGACCCAAAGATGTTGCCCTTGGAACACCATGCTGTGACTAATGTGTGATAGAAATGAAAGCTATCTGTTCAGGCCTGTGGAGTTAGATAAGGACCCTCTTGTGTTTTATTCTGTAATCCACATCTAACACGAGTGAATGCTCAAAATGCTTTCCTTGTTATCTTCGCTTTAAACATGCCAGGCACTTTCTTGCAGGTTTGAACTGAGTTCAAAAATGCGCGAGGCTTGCCTGATTTTGAAAAACCACCTGAATGACGATGCCAAAACACCACAAAGTAAAGAACTGGTAGGCCAACTGTCTATACAGTTACATGGACATATATCACTTGGTTTCTATTTCAAAGTGTCAAAATATTAAAGAGGTGATGTAACTCTTGCAGCTCTCCAGCACCCACACTGTGCAGCTGGAATGGTTCAGAGTGTCCAGCGCTAAGACGGCACAGCCGTGCCGAGTTTCCAACTACCTAATGGCTTTCTCTGAGCTTTCCCCTGGCCTGGTGCGGCACATAGTCAACATGACCGACGGCAATGGAAACACAGCTTTGCATTACAGCGTCTCCCATTCCAACTTCACCATAGTGGGACTCCTACTTGACACAGGTTCTTTTTTTTTTTGCGTTTCAACACAGCATAGTTCTAGATTGGTCTAGTGGAAGTTTTCAATTAATTAATTAATTAATTTTTATATTGTGTTTTCTAGGTGTATGCAGTGTGGATAAACAGAACAAGGCAGGATATACTGCTGTGATGCTAGCAGCATTATCAGCAGTGAAAGAAGAGAAAGACTTTCTGGTAGTCAAGAAGCTATTCAGTCTGGGCAATGTCAATGCCAAGGCAAGCCAGGTGAGTCTCTACTCCTATCTCTTCCTTACTGTTGCTTAAAACCCTCTTATCACTATCCAAATAAGATCCACTGCTTATCACTAACGCAAGCTACGTTTTCTGTGCTGCATCTTTTGTGGCTTGGCTTTGTCTAGGCTGGTCAGACTGCGCTGATGCTGGCAGTGAGCCACGGAAGGCAGGAGATGGTGCGAGCACTACTTGAGTGCGGTGCCAATGTGAACATACAGGACGACGAGGGCTCGACAGCCCTCATGTGTGCCAGCGAGCACGGGCGTGCCGAGATCGTATCACTTCTGCTTGAGCAGCCTGGATGCGACATTGCTATCGTAGACAACGTAAGTGCACTACTTGCTGTAAGCTCAAGTCTTATTCGTTTATTGAAATCAGCCTTGCATTAAAGTTTGTGTTCAGGATCAATGTAGTGTAAAATATGTTTAGTAGTTGTTAGTTTGATTTCTGTTTATACAAATTAGAAGAAGTAAAATCTTTCTTGCTTCTGGATTTCAGGATGGCAGCAATGCCCTGTCTATTGCCCTGGAGGCATCCCACAATGACATTGCAGTGTTACTTTATGCCCACATGAACTACTCTAAAGTTCAAGCTGATGTAAGTAGTCCAGTGCTAAGATGACACACACCTGCACATGATCACATTTTGCTCAATGTCTCAAATTTCATGATGGTCCAATGGACACTTGAAAGAGATACTTCAAGGGTTTTCTTTTTACCCCAAAGAACTGTATAAAAAGTCTCGGTTGTTGTACATTTTCCTGTTCTGCACATTTTTACTTAAGTACAATGTAAGTAATGCGGGCCAAACTCAACAATCCTCTGCAGTCCCACTGAGTTGGTATCTTTAGAAAACCAATCTTTAGCTATATGTAGTACAAATAAAATTTTTAGCCATATCGCTAGGTGCATTTTCGACCAGAATGAGGGTGGTAGAATTTGGCTTCAGTTACTTACGTTATACTTGCGCTCCGGCTGACAAACTTCACGGGTCAGTATGCAGAGCAGGTGCATTTATTACAACCACGACCTATGGTAATGTACTTCTGTGCAACCCAATTTTGATTCATGAGAGACTTCAAAAACCTTAAACTATGCCTTTAAGGTTAACCTATCTGTTCTTAAAAGTATCTGTTGGGACATGCTGCACCCTGATTACAATTTTCATTTATTTAAAAAATATGTAATATAATGCAACCATTTATAACCTATTTGTAGTTATGTCTCTTGTTGGGGACATTTGCAAACCTGATGCACCTGATAATCACTGTGTGGTTTATTAGCCTGATTAATATGCTGCTTATTAATTAGGGATGACGTTTGCATTTCTTAATTTGACCAGGCATTTTTTATCTAAACTAATCTTGACTTCATTTTGCAAACCCAGACCCAAGGTTGTATGCACAGCTGCTCAGACAAATACTACTACGAATACCTCAAAATACTACTTGGAAGTATTCGTTTGTAATTTGGTTCTTGTGTGGCATGAAATTTGTTCTATATCTTGTTTTTATGTTTTAGGTGTCCCCCAGAGCAAATCCTCGGAGTCCATCCAGTCCTAGAAAGACTTGGTCTTCTGAGTGATGGACTATTGGCAAGAAGTAAATATTAGCAGCATTAACTACCTTTACTGAAAACTAACATGGCTCACGTTACAGGTTTATATGTAATAATGTTCGTTTCAGATGATATTCCATTTACACTCAGTGTTATGTCATTAAATGAATGATGCTACAGTTACTATATATATTTGTGTTTTATGGCATATGAAAGGCACCCGTGGATTTTAGCCTTGTGCAAAGAGGACAATCAAGTAGGACAAACTCCTGTAGCTCATTTTAAAGATGTGAGTCACTGATTTGAGAAGCAAAGAATGTCTTTGCTAAGACCACCAGTGAATGATTTGGGGTTCATCAGGATCTCGCATGGATTACAGGGCAAAGAGAGCTTACATTTGTTTAGACAGAGCATGGCCATTGTCCATTTAGAGCTCACAACAGACTGTAGCTTTAAATCAGAGTGCAGGGAGATCACAGCACGTTCATTTGAGTAACTCGGAGTGTTCTGTCTATGATTTCTGATGATGAAACTGACTGGTTAGAAAATAACGTCTGTAGACGTACTTGACCTGGTGCAATGGTTCTTTCCGATGAGCACAAAATTGCTGGAGCACACCAGACTTGCTTTATATTTACAGTTGAACTATAAAGACCGGCTAAGGGTGGTTTCTAATGCAGTTTATATTCTTGGACCTTGTGCTTGTAAATATTTTTTTCTTTCTCCAGAAAATCCGTAGTAATAGATACATGCAAGCTGAAGAAAGGAAAAAAAGTAAAGCAGGCACTAAACAAACACTAAACTTTTTTTCGTACAGTATTGAAGATGTCTTGGTGAATGAGGCGTTTTATGTACAACTGGCATTATGTTTGCCGTCTAGATTTATTTAGGGCACACAGACCCCATATCAACACTAACACCAGACTATTTAGCTAAATTATAGCCTATCGTGCCCTAAGAAAAATATGCTTGTAATGCACATTTGAGCATTGACGGAACTGTAGCGTTCTGACCGGTTCCCAGGTGATCAAATCATAATCTGTGAGCCGAGATAATCATCAGTCCTGTTGGCTTGTTTATGCCACCTAGAGGTGAACATGCACATGGCTGCATGGGATGATGTGGAATATAGAAAAGTTGGTAACCTGTGCTTGAAAGAGAGTTGCATACCTTTTACTCAAACTACACTCGAGTCTACTTTGGCTAAACGTTCATCTGGATACTTAAACTACTCAGCTCTAAGTGATTAATGTGGACAGCTGCCAGCAGTAAAAGATACTGCACATTCATGTTTCTATGTTAAAGGTTGTACCAAAGAAAATTTGACACAACTCTGTAGGGAATTTTGATGATGATAAAACCTTGCGCATGGGACAGATGGACCATGCTTGATTTTCCACATTTTTCTTGTTTACAGTTAAAAGTTTCACTGTTTTTGCTGCTTATAGCATATTATAGTATCACCGTACTATAAGTCCAGACAGTAACAGTTCATATTCCTATGCAACAATGTACTGTACTCAATGTTACTTTAATACTAATTGTTTCATGTTCTTGATTTGTGCCTAACCCAGCACTGCTCCCTTTCACTGTAATATACGATTGATATTTTTATGTTTCATTTTGTGCCTTGGGATACTCAGCCACTTTAAAATATGTGAATAAAGTTTATTATATAAGGGTGACCTCCTGTTTTCTGTACATTGACAGACATGCAAGAAATAGACATTCATAGTTTTATGGTAAAATGTATGCACCGAACCTTGTACATTTTGCGCAAGTAAGGTTCAGCTATTAATACGTCATTAACACTCGTCTTTTCTTCAACGGCTTTAAAAGCAACAACTTGCCTACACGTAGAATAAGAGGATGGTGCTGAACTGATTTTCGAACGGCACACAGAAGCCTTTCAGAAAGACCACCAGATCTCGAGGTTTTATACGAGGGCTTCAAGTCAAACCCGGACTTGCAGTGAAATTTCTTGTAAATAAATGCGTAAACCGATTGACATTTATAAAAGACTCCACATTGTTACTCTTAGCCACAGTAAAACGTTTGGATTTTAAAGAAGCCCGTACGTCCTTGAATGTCGATGAGGTGGCTCGGAGCCCACTGCAGTCATTCCTGTTTCCCGAGCCTTGAAAATCTGCAGATAACATGTTACCAGAGACACATCTCTCTGTGGGAACTGTACACACAATCGTTCACAAACACCATTTGCACATTACAGACTAAGAGTTATTGCCATATCTGCAGTACAGTCCTGACCTCACTTCAAGCCATTCCCACATGTTTGGGCCATTAAAGGAGTTCCTGGGAGACCGGCGTTTCAGACGTGATGTAGATACCATCTGACTATCAAAGCGAAGTGAATTGGTGTAGCAGGGGATTATATAAAGAAATAAAAGACCGTTTTTACTCTCATAATTGTGTTCGGTTGTCCTGCAAATAAATTGTCAAAAGTCCCAGGTTCTCTTGAACACCCGTCATACTTTTCTTTAATTGAACTACAGTTCTGTTAACAGTAAAAAGGAATATTTCAAGATTCCTAGCTATCTTTCTCTGACAACTGGTATCTGGCCACTTTTTTACTATACATAAAATTTTTAGCCATTTTTTTTTTACTTCTAGGCATGCTCAAAGATCTAAAAAGGTCTATTCCAAAAGACGGAAACATCCAGTATTTTAGTACATACATAATTTACTTCTTGCATGTCTGTGTACTACCAAGCTTGACTTTTGATATGTATTCCTCAAAATAGTTTGCCCTCAGATTTAGAAATGATCGTATGCATGCATCTTTACAAGTAGCAAACACTACGAAGCGACTGTCTAATCAGGCACCTGGATAAAAACACGACTGGAACGCTGCTATTTAATGAGGTTGTACATAATCACAACACTTATAAAAAGAGTTGGAATTCATAAAAAATATGTTCCTTTAATAATACACACTTAAAATACGAATCGCAGGTAGTAGTGTGAGGTGTCTTTTTACGCAAGAGCCACGTCATACCCCAGGTTGCACATAACCACAAGTGTATTTGTACAACAGAAGAGCTTTAAGTTAAAATGATGTGTTAACCAGGCGATAAGATGTTTCTCCATATGTGATGGGTGGAGAAAAAAAAAAGTCTGTTAGGCCACTAGGAATGAAATAATAATGGTTGGCAACTTCTTCAATTTTAGAACAGGACTTAAAGGAGGAAAAATAGATTACCTAGATGTGGCAAAAAAAAAAAAAAAAAGAAGCAAAATAATTATTTTTAAAAAGTTGCTGAGAGGTTCATGAGCTACACAGTTCCTTTTTTTCCGAAGGGATGATGTCACCCCTTGCCCTCAAATGTTGTCTTCAAATCTGCTAAAACTGCTGACATGCTCAAATTTGGGAGAAAATAATAATGTTCCTGGCAAAGTGTTTCCAGAAGGTAAATGGATCAATGAAAATTCAGAGGGTGGGGAGGAAAAAAAAAAAAAGAAGTTCCACCCTCAGATATTATTTTATAGCGATTCGAAGGTGGTGGACTGTGATTAGTCGAGTGGAAGCGGGAAGAGACTGGAGAATGTCCCAGCAAACTGCAGTTCTCATCAGAGGTGTTGCTGGAGGAAGTGTAGCAGCATGATCTCGTAGTGCTCACCGGACTCCGGGCAGCGAATGCTGTGCCTCTCATTCGGGTAGATCTGAGAAAGGCAACAGTTACAGTGGAATTTTGAACATTGAGGTTGATGCAGGATACAATGGGTTTCACATACTGAACATTGTTACTGATAACAAGAATAATAATAATGTATTTTATACATCTAGGGAATAAATAAGTAACATCACATAGTAAATTAATATTGCAGCCTTACATCATATAGGATAAGTGTTTCTGTACAAACGAGTCTTAAGACATGATGTGAATGTGATTGGAGAGTGTAGATCATGAATGCTTTCTGAAAGTGTGTTCCATAGACGATGATCAGTGCGGTTAAAGGCTCTAAAGCCCGTGGTGGTCCAGCAGGCACAAGGTGTAATGGGACTCTTGATGAGGAAGAGTGAAGCTTGCGAGAGGGGTGTAAAACTGTACGAGTTCTAATTGATAAGGAGGAGCAATATTATGGAGTGCTTAAAAGGTGAAGAGGAGAACTTATGGAGTTTTTGGAGGGTGGGGGTAATGTGATGCATGACGATAAAGTCTGGATAGGTTGGAGTTTATGGAGGAGCTTACCTAGTAAACAATAGTCATTTATTTGGCAGGTAACAAATCACAAACACAACCAGTTTTTCAGTAACAGCACAATTCTCCTCTCATTTTTTGGGGGGGGTAGCATCATGTTAGACTGTTACAAAGTGCTGACAAACACTAGAGAAAACCTCTTCATATTGAAGCATTTGATTTAAATAATGTATGTATTGATAAATATGTATGTATTGATAAATATGTAATTGAATCACCATACAAGCTCCTGTGAGTGTGATTTTACTATAGAAACAAGAATGTATTTGAACAAGCACTATAATTATAATGAAAACCTGTGATTAAAACACACTACTAAAGCACTACTACCATAAATGCAAGATCATTTTAAAAGCTAAAATGTTTCAGGACAAAACATTTACCTCTGAGCAGGATTTACCCTTCAGCTTTTGCGAAAAGATATGACATGCAATAACTGAAAGAACTGAAATGAAGTGAGCAAACCTGTAACTGATATGGCTTCCCTGCACGGATAAGCTGAGACACCAGGAAGTTGGTGTGGAAAAAGTGCACATTCTCGTCAAGGAATCCATGTAAGATTAGTAATCGGTTTGGCCTGTTAAAAGGAAATAAACCATGGATAAAAGCAATTAAAATTCCTGGGTGTGGAAGTAAAAGTGTTTTTTTTTTTTTCCCCCCCCGTGACATAAATTTGGCTTCAAGCTGCTGGATAGATTTTAGTCGTATAACTTTAATCATACATTAAATTACACTACTACCGTCATTAAAAATCACAGTAACACTAGGCAATTGTCTGGTCTGTGAGCTCATGCATGTACAAAGATAGATATTGGGGGTGTCTCACAAAACAACCATACAAAAAAAATTGGTTTTATCTGCTTTAGATCCTTATTTATTTTGGAAACTGCAGGGGTGAAGTGCTGCTTTCATTGTCAGTACTCACTCATTTGGAAGCTTATTCACATGCAGAGCCACAGAGCCTGCTTCATAGCCCTGCTGGTTGTTTTCAGGCACGTCCATGTAGCGCTCTGTATATCCGGTGTCGTACGCCATCCACACCGTCACTGGAGCTCCAGCTATGGCCACCTAAAGGAAGAACACTCCTTTTAAAGCTTACAAATGCACTTCTAATCCTAACTCCTTTTAACATTTTCTCCTTAAAAAAACAAACAAAACAAAAACATTTGCACCTCAAAGTTTACTAACAGTACCACAACACACCTGACTAAGGTATTGCTTTAATAATAACACAGTGACATGGGACTCACCTTGAACACATTAGGCCGGAGAATGAGGCCCATAAGGGACAGGAATCCTCCGTAAGACCAGCCGTGAATTGCCACACGACTTAAATCTATAAATTTGTACTTGTCAGCTACATACTGAAGACCCTCCACTTGGTCTTCAATCTCCACCTGGCCCTGAAAACCAAAGGAGTTTTTATTCTCTCAATCCTGCGCTGATTTGGGCCTCAACCGGCAACAAACGTTTGCCATGAAATAACATTTATAGTTACATATATTAGAGTTTGTCTTCAGATTTCGCTTCAAGAGATTCATACGTACCATTTTGTTTTTTAAAGCACCCTCAAATTTCAGTCCCCTCTGGCACGAGCCTCTTCCGTCAATGACGACCACCGCATAACCTAGAGATGCTAAAGTGTTGAGACGCAAATACTTCACCCCCTTGTAGGAGTTGTTCACTAACTGCACCTGAGAATGACAAAACATTTTCCCCTCATAGTGTAATCTTGTGTCTGAATTATAAACAACAGCTCTAACGGTCCTGAAAAAGCAGGTTGTAATGTGGCACAGTGAAATGGAAAATATGAGCAGAGTTAAGCAGTGTGGAGGCCATTTCTAGGCCAGAAAAAATGTTTCAGGTTTCTGTTTTACGAAAAACTGTCAACAGCCAAGGCATGGCAAAACTGTCAGTTTTTCTTAGTCATCCTTGAAATTACATCACTGCTCCACTGAACCTGCAGGTTTAAAGATTGCATAATATCAAACCAACCTGAGGGCCACCATACACAAACAGGATTGCTGGGTGTTTTTTGCCTGGCTTCAAGTTATGTGGTTTGTACAACATTCCGTAGAGCTCAAAACCAGACTTTGCAGGGAAACTAAATATCTCGGGTGGAACGTAATCCGCTGGACACCCTGGAAAAATAATACAGAAAAAAAAAAAAAAATTCTAAAACAAAGAACAAGTACAGTCCTAATGCTGATATGTATTAATGCGGCTGAAAAGGATTTGAATGAAAAACTAAACAAAAACAATTTGTTGCAAGACATTTTACGCTTTCCTTCCCTTTCCACCGTACCTGCTGCCTCCATCATGCTGGCCCAAAACTCAGGCTCTTTGTGTAAAGGGTCGCTGTCTGAACCAACCATCTTATAGACATGAACACAGGGAGGGGTGCTCACATTGCTATAGTGGCTGATGAACATGTCAAAATTCTGCAATAAAAAAACAAGGAGATGGTAAAAATTTAGGTCAAAAGTCATATTAATATTTATGGAAGAATTTAAGGCATCTAGCTTCGAAATGACTAAGTGAAGTAAGTGACAGTGAATATGGAATCTCATCACAGACTGAGCAGCTGACTTAAATCAATACTGAGAATCTGTGAGTCAACAGCATGAATCCAAAAACCAAAGGGCGTGCATGTGTGAAAACAACTAAATCTACATTTATACCTTACATATATTAGCTCGCACTTTACCACACAAACAACAATATATAGCTTGTGTATTCAGCTTGTATGATTTTTTTCCATCCGTCTTCAAAGCCAAATGATGTTAAGATTTCTATACAAAATGCATAAATGTTGGCAGGTCCAACATCACTCACTCATTCACTCACTCTCTATATCGCTTATCCGGCACAGGGACGTGGGAAGCCATGAGCATGCGAGCACGACTCGCGCACTACAGGGAATCTGAAAACGTCTTTTTACTGTGGACAGAATCCAAAGTATCCAGAAGAAATGCACCAAGCGCAGGGAGAACAAACAATCTCCACGCATGCGGACCCGAGGCGGGACTCGAGGTATAGGTGTTAACCACTACACCACCGTGCCACCTTAATATGCTGTGGTATTACTGGCTTAAAACATAGCAGATTAATACACAATTCACTTGTTGCACAGCGATACTTAATGCTTATGCAGATTAAACTTACCTGGCTAACAGAACAACTGTGTGAGAAGCCTGGCTTGGTCAGTCGGACAATGTCTCCTGGAGATTCGTAGCTTACTACGTATAAATGATGTTCCAGTGGCGTGTCTTTGGTGCCTTGGAAGTACACCAACTTTGTCTCTTCATTTACCCAAATCTAAAAGACGTTAAAGCAGCAGTAAATAAAACAATTGATCTTGTAGTCGTTCAAATATTGCTAAAGCATTTGAGGTCATGCAACTGACCTTTGACCCATGTCTGGCAAGAACCTCCCACTCTCCACTGGTTATAGTGACCTCTTCTTTTATTTGACATTTGAAATCATCTAGGGAGAAAACACATTGGTGTTATTGCTAAAATAAATAAATAAATAAATAACCCAATAATCATAATAAAAGAAAAATGTGTACGAGAGTGTGATTACCTTCAGTGGGACAATAGTCTCTATTCCACTGGTGGCACCCAGGCTGGAGAAGGCTTGTTATTTTGTACAGATGGCAAAATCCTGTTTTCGACTCGTTCACCCACAGGAAGGTGATCTCATCATTACTTGTTTGAACGAAAGGATAGAATATATCGTGGACCTGTTTTCAATAAAGAAAAAATCAGTGTGCATTTCCAGGCAAGACAGATAACATGTACAGAGCCAGACAGTAACTACGACAGGGTGGCATCACAGCAAGTTCCTGTCCGTTTTCTTTTTCCAAAACATCTACTGTGACTTATATGCTTAACAGCTGTCGCTCACAGAATGTCCTCACATCTGGTAATGTCTTTAGCATCTAAGTCAACACTACAAAACCTAAAAATGCCATCTTGGCAGATGCATCGTCAGACACATAGTTCCTTAACCAGACTGTACTGAAATACATTCAGTGAATAATATATTTTTTTTGTCACAATGTGCCTTTACAGAAATCCAATTGACAATGGAAAAAAAAAAGAAACTGACAATAAGGACTTGCTTGATGACAAGACCATGTGATTACAAATCATTACTCTTCCAACTGTATACTGTAAAGTCTAAAGAAAAAAAGAAAAAAAAAGTACTAAGTGTGTTGAAAGGATCTTGTGATTAAGATTCTTGTGATGAGCACATGACAGTACGACCTTTCAAAGTTAAATAATCAAAAAAATTATAAGAGGGAAAAATACCATTTAAGGCAAGCAAATTACATAATTTTATTTTATAGTGAAGTCTAGAAAAATTGAAAGCCATATAAAAGTGCCGTCTGTTTTTAGCCCTGTGACGGCTTGCTTTACTTGCTATGACATCGCTCTGTCCAGACGTGGAGAAAAAGTGGTGCGTCCAGAAATGAACTTCAAATGGTCTCTTCATAAAGTATGAGACATTTTTGGAGAGATTGTACAAAAGTAACTGTGTGCTCCAAATAAACTATTGAATGCTCAATGTTTAGCGATAATGAAACAAAACCTGCCCATATTAACATTTAAAAATAATGGTGCTTACATTGATCCATATATCCGTCACCTCCTCGTAAATGACAAGGGGCTGTACTCCTTCAGGTATGGCTGCCACATGCTCCTCCCACTGTGGGTCTTCTGGGCTCACAGACAGAAACAGAGCAGGAGGCAGTAAAACCAGCTGGAGCTTCTGCTGACTGCGATCCAGCAACACTGCCCACGCGCTGCCATGACACAAATCACCATTCAGTTCATATTTCAAAACAGAGAAATAAAAGAATGCCACACTGGCACGGTTCGAATTAATTTTAATACATAATAAATGTTGTGTTGGCAACATACTATTTGCCGTCTTTTGTCCAACCAGCCCGTGCAATGTACTCCGCCCCAGGAAAGAGAGTATTGAAAGGCAGCACGAGCTCCTTGTTTTGTGCGGTCACAATCTGAGAACCAAAAAACACCCAAGGGTTTAATAATTCTCTGTTTGAATGGCAAACACTTTCCTTTAAATATCCCCATAGACCATATACACTACTGCTTGTTGCAAATGATAGAGTGTCAAAACATTTAAGCACACAAAATTATGCATGCACGCGACGGACAAATTAGATGTTTAAGTTGACAAATAAGCATGCTTGATACTTACCTCACCATTTGCATCAGTTCGAATCTCTACCAGTTTTAAACTGATCTGAGGATTTTTACTCCCTAAAATTGGAGAGAAAAAAAAATCAGTACCTTATAATACCACAAGTTCAAATTAGTTAAGACAGTAAATGTGGATGGATGAGTTTTTGAATACAAACAAAGTCATTAGAAAAACACAAAAACATCAATCAGCCATAGGATTACAACAACAACAAAAAAAAAACATTATGCCCAGTATTATGTAGGTTCCTTTGTGCCACCTGAGCAGCTCTGCCCCACCCTCACACCCCCTCCCAAGCACGACCTGGCATTTCTTCCCTACAAGCATGGATGAGCCCTGTGTGTCCATGATCATGTCACCTGTTTACTGTTGTATAATTGATAATGTTAATGTTATGGCTGATCTGAATATATATTGTAATGTGCCAATCCCTACAGAGATTTACTTAAAATCTTTTTTACTTATCACTTGTGTGCAGAGAATAATCAAAATCTGATGAAAATTCTCACAATATCATAAAACTAGTGCTCAAAGACATGCCATGAATACATTACATTATCGGAAAACAACATTTCTTTCAGTTTCTGTGTTTGGGGGGGGGGGCTCTGGGGGACTAGGCACTGGAATTACGCCTAATACACATCATAGTGTTGACCTTGATAAACAATCTGTATTCCTCTCTAATGTCAGGTGTAAGAATGATAGACTTACCAGTGCGGGGGTATCTATAGACATCTGCTTTGCGTTCCTCCAGTGCTGGGGAAGGTACATGTATGATCTCTACCTCAGACTCATCCACCTCCTCATACAGAAGCTGCATTGTTTTACATCCATCTGCATCTAAACCAAGTTAAGAGAGAGCATGCTAACTTGATGAACTGAAAAGGCTTTCAAGAAGACAACACATTCACCTTTTTTTCTTTTTTTAAAAAAAATGAAACTGGGAAAGTGGGTGAAAAATTAACACCTGCACTCTCTTAAAACATCTTTGTGAAAGTGAATTGTTGAACAAACCTCCAGAGACAGCTGGACACCACCAGTAACCAGTGAAACGATCAAACTCCTCCTGAATCACAAAGGTCGCGACACCAGCTGACTTTGGGTCATCCTTTACATTATTTAAGCCTGCACCAAAAATACAATAAAGCAATTAATGAGAACACACAAAATGATTATACATACAGTATATGACAACCATGAAGTAGGTTTGGATGACTGGGGAGCTTTAACATACTTTCTGTTAGCAAATTCATTTGCACAATGCTCATGCCCGTCACATTGAGATTATTACATGAGACTATGTACTGTGAAAAATGTCACCTTTATGGCAAAAAGTCAGTCTTCGCTCCTCTCTGGTTTCAATATTAGTCACCCATAGGTCATTGTTGTTGATGAACGCGATGAAACTGGGGTCTCCAGGGCAGATCTTGGGGTCCATTCGAATCCCTGAGCACTGCGTCTTAATCTCTACCGGCTTCATGGGCGCCGACTGCTGAACAGGACACAATTTATTTAAGACAGTAAAACATATGTTACACTGTAACCATCCCTTTTTTGTTCTGTTAAAAAGAAATGGAAAGAGAATAATCATATTGACTCACAATGAATCCATTATGTCCACCATCGTGACAATAGAAAAGGCTGTTACTAGCTTGGAAAAGGAAAAGGCCGCTTTGCGCATGGTAGTCGTAAGATGTGATGCCGAACACACCGAGACGTTTCCTCTCGCGAAGGAGCTCCTCCTCCCGGGAGTACACGCCATGTTGGGGAGTTGCCTAAGAATAAACAGGACCAAATGGCAAAGGTGGTTAATCATTGCTGATTGCGTGCCAAACCCTGATCAGCCTCGGCTGTGTGGACGACACTCTCCTGCCTACTCGTCCCTTCTTGCTGTTTAATAGCATTTATTAATTTAACGTTATATACACATTCAGTTTACAATAATGTTCTCATTTGTATTGAAAGTACGAACATGAAGGGATAGATGTAGAAGGAAAAAGACAAACTTCTGTGATGCTCATGTAGAGGTACTAAAGGCTGATGAAAAAAAAAAAAAAAAAAAAAGAACTGCAAAAAGTAAAAACATAAAAAGCTTAAATATGATCAAATTATTATCTGGTTTATACTGAGAAAAAGACAGATTTGTCTTTTTTCTAACTGAAGGTTATGACTATGGAATTTGTTGATATGAACCCTTTTAAGACCAAAACTGGATAAATTATTAAACCAGCCTCACCTGTAGGCCATTCATATTTATGGCTATTTATTCATTCTAGGAGACACAGATCAAACATTGTTGGAGTCATCTTTTATAAAACTCTCTCTCTTGCCAATTCTCCATAATGCTTTTCCTTATGGTCCTGTCACAGGAGGCCTGAAGCCTATCCCAGGAGACTCAGGGCACAAAGCGGGCTAATGCAGGGGACCAGCATTCACACAAACACTACAGTCAATTTGGAAAATGGCAATTAGCCTAATGTGCAACTCTTTGGACTATGGGAGAAAACTGGAGTACACAGAGGAAGCCTCATCAATAAGTACGTTAGATGAAAGATGAACTGATTTCTAAAAGCCATAATGTTAAAGCTAAAACATTCTTTTAAATGTATAATTTTAAAAAAGGTTGGAGACCAATAGAATTAAGCTCTCAGAAAATGTTTACCAAAGTCACAGACCTTACTCAGCTGATTACGGCTTATCATTGTTAGGAAAGGCCCATTAAACCATGTCCCAACTATTAGCAGACATGGGCTCCATTAAACAGCTGCCTACCACTCTGAACATTATAACACTAATGCCTACAAAGCAGGAGAAAACTTTCAGAGGTAGCTTTTTTCCCCTCAGTTTATAACGTAGTTTTAAAAAAATGGCAGTTAACAGGAACAGTGAGGGTTGGAGGAAGTTGTGGGTAACCAATACAATTTTATGAGAGAACTGCACATAAGATTTGCTGGAAAGGCGAATTAAAACCCAGGCTTGACAGCAAACTTCTTCAGGGAGTTTAGCAGAGTTTGGAGTGGTGGTGCATTGTCCTACTGTACATCAACACCTGCACAAATGTGACCTTAAGTCTTTGGAAGCAAAACTCAAATTCAGCATCAGAAATGAATATCTAAATAAGTCTGAACCTATTTGACAACACATCGTTAAAATAAAAGCTTCTGAACAAGTATATATTCGGAGGAAAAACAAAATGGTACAAATTTAATACAAAATATATAAATAAAATGAGAATGGGGTCAAATTAGATACCGGGGGGAAAAAAAGCTGAAGATGAAAGGACATCTTTTACAACAGAATCGTAAACACACCTTAAAATTCACAATCGATGATCAAATAGGTTTTCAAGTTTTGGCCTGGCCTTCAAAGTCAAAAGAGCAGTCAATGCAAGATGCTCACAGAACTAGAAACCAGTTGCAACATAGAATGGGGGGGAAAAAAAAAAAAAAAAAAAAGAAGTGAAAGACTCTTAGCTAGCCAAAAAAACAAAACAACACAAAAAACCCCTCTGTCCAAGCTTTGATACATGCGCCAAAGGAGGCGTTACTAAATTCTGTCCATGCAGGGGACCAAACTTTCACTCCAGGACGTTTTCGTTATTTTGAAACTGTAAAATATGGAAATTAAAAAAGTACCTAAAATATGCTCAAAATATTCTAAATATAGTGTTGCATCTTTAACTTCATGCTTGGGTGGCGATCAGTTCATTTTATTCGCACTTAACTATTCACAGTAACAGGAAATTTTCACTAAGGGTGAAAAACATTTTTATGCCAATATTCACCTGGGAAGGTTTTTTTTTCAATTACAAATTGACACTATACCACATTACATACCTTTTAGCACATGCATTTGTGTTTATTAACATTGTTATGGTGTATATTATTCGACTTACTATAATTATGGTAAAATATATATTTTTTTAATAAAACATTTTATATAGTTAAAAAAACATTTTTAACAAGATTAACTTGCATATTTGTTGTTTCTGACATCATATGCATGTGAAAATACAATGAGTTTTTTTGGCCAATGTTGTGAGGGAAAGATGGTAATAAATAAATGTAACGCAATGTCTTGTAGTGTTGAACCATTAGTGAATATGTGCAATTAGGCCATAGTGTTTTTAAAAGTTGATTCCAGCAGTTGATAAAAGCATTACTTTTTTAACAAAGCAATTTACCTGAAAATGATCCAACATCTGTTTCCAGGATAAAACCAGAAGGGCTTCTTTTCTGATCTTCTTTGGAATTTCAGAGTACAGTAATGAGTTTTCCCTGCTCCCATATGGCATACCTAAACCACAAAACACGGACAGACAGGGCAAAATATTATATTATTTAATCAGTCATAGTGAAATTAGACATTCAGTCGCAATAATTTGTTAACATTTTTATAAAAATTCTTACATACACAACATTAATAAAGATTTTAAATAAAGAATATTGCAGTCATCAATGAATAACTTCTTCAGGGCCTGTTAGCAAGCTGCAAATTTACATAATGCTAACTGGCTCAGCAAGCTGCCGTTAATGATGGAGGCATTTTTGTTTTCAAACAACACCGCATCGCTTCCTTTCCTGAGAAAAACATTACCAAGATAGTACAGCCGATGAGAATGAGGGCTCAACTCGTCGTTTTTCTGAACGAACTGAAAGTCGTGGGGTGCCTTGTTGATGATCATTCCAGAGTATTTACGACTTCCATGGATGATCTCCCGAAGGCCATCCCACGAGTGCTTTTCCACAAAAAACTGAGAGGGTACGTCATCCATCTCCACCACTTCCGTGCTGTCCGAAAGGTCGTCTACTGCGGTCATCTTGACAGCTGCAAAACTGAACACAAGAACAAGCCGTCAGTTATCCTGTTTGCAAAAACTTTTCTTTTTCTTCCATTATTTTTTTTATTTTTTTTTTTAATACCTTTTCCAACTTCCTTCGTTTTCGTCTTCAAGTTTCACCCTTTTTACTCTATACATTAACCGGCACACAAGCCTCCACAAGATCTGGCAACCTGCAGAAAAATACCGGTGTGAATAACAAATTGTTTTAAATAAACACCAAAAATGGCACAAGTAATGCACTGTACAAGGGTGTGTCAAATGAAAACCTTAATTCCAGATGCTGCACCAGGCACTTGTTAAGAACTAGAACTTATGAATTAATCAAAATAAAGATTATGTTAAAAGATTATACACCTTTGTAACATCGCAACAACAGGGTGGTGTACAGACTTTCCCTTACTGTTTTTTTACGATGCCCTACAACTGGAGACTCCAGTGTCCATAAATACAGAATGAGGATGAGCAGGTTAGTTGAAACATACTTTTATATTAATCACTATTGTCAGAACTGTTGTTGTAGAAAATAAATCAACACCAATCAGATCTAAACAGTAGAATATATTGAAAGACACCATTTGGCATGTTGTTCACAAGAGGATAGGTTATGTATGTATGTATATATATATATATATATATATATATATATATATATATATATATATATATATATATATAATTACTAAAGCCAGGTTACATTTGCATATTGCTGTAGGAGTACTTTATAGGCTATACACTGTAATATAATTATCAATTTACTTACTGTGCAGCACTTAATTTGACAACATTAATCCACTTATTATTATTATTATTATTATTATTATTATTATTATAACCATCATCATCAGTAGTAGTTGTATAAATGTATTGCTAACAAAAGGTTTCCACATTTCTCTTTATTGTTTCTGGAAACAAGTTGCTTTTCCTAGAAAGCACCATGAGGGCAAAGTTTCTGCAGCCAGGAGCTTTAAGGACTTTTCCTCCATTATAATTACAAATCTGATGTTTAATGTTAAAAACAATGTGGCAAACCTGTGCCATCACTAATTTCTTCACACCATTAAAAAGCCTTTACATTCCTGAACTTTCTATTTCTCCATATATGAAATTGAAACGTATTACACTTTATCATTTTATTCAAATAGCTCTAAGATTAACATTAACCTTCTTCCTGCTTTTTAGATCAACATTCATCATTTCAAATAACAGTTCATTAGTTTTACAATTACAAAAACGTAAATAACCAGGTATGCACATGTAACAATAGAGATCTGGACGCATTTCTTGATTAATGATGACAATGAATCCAAACCTGTGGTTGTACTAAACTAAGTAGCCCTAAAGAGGTACTACAGCACCTTGCCACAATACACACAGCCTGGTGAAACATCTTTATAGCTGTTGAACCGTATGAGCAAGAAAGGGCTCACATGACAGCAAGGTGTCACATGGAGTCAACTAAGAATACTGGGGTCAGGAGTAGCTGAGTGGTTAAGGTATTGTCTAATAATCGGAAAGCCCCAGGTTCAAACCCACCACCACCAAGTTGCCCCTTGAACCTCTGGCTGTAGAATTTATTTTACACTCTGGCTGTAGAAATTATTTAATTAACTTAACTAATAAAAGACAAATACATAATTTTTTTAACATAATCTTCTTGCATTTCAATACACTTTGTTCACCTGTTAACAAGCTTTCGCATTCCCTCATTAAAAATGTTTTAGCCAGAAATGCACCACTGTCTTCACTTTTTCATACAAGTGAATCTTCATACTTGTAGGGATGCTTTCAGGTGTCCAAACAGGATGGAACAAGATCAGGAATATAGAGAGAATGCTTAACCATCTCAAAACTAAATTATTGCATAGTTTTGACTGTGTAGACGGAATGTGTGCAGAGAGCCATTGTCATGCAGGATCACAACCCCTTTGGATAGCAATCCACTAGGCTTAATCTGAAGTGTGGGCTAGAGCTCTTTGATGAGCATCTCACTGTTGATTGTTGAACCTTTTTCCTGATCATGTTCCAATACTGACCCTTGAGAATCTCAGAAAAATGTAAGCATCAATTCTCAGTTCTGCGATTGAGGATGTTTCCATTCCATTCCCTGCCATTTACTCTCAGGCTCGTAGTGATGAATACATATCTCGTAATGATTGTCTTTAAGAAACTCTAACCATCCTTAGAGTATCGAAATTAAAAGATTTCCAGTTACAAATGAATTGATGTAACACATTCACATCTGCACAGCAGTGACTGGGGACACAGTAGCAGTGAACGAAAAAAGCGCTGATAAGACAGTGCAGGCAAGAAAGGTTTTAATATAACCAGAGTGCGATAATTTTTTCTCACCCTCATGTAATGAGTCACAT
Source organism: Clarias fuscus (assembly GCA_030347435.1). Classification (NCBI taxonomy): domain Eukaryota; kingdom Metazoa; phylum Chordata; class Actinopteri; order Siluriformes; family Clariidae; genus Clarias; species Clarias fuscus. The sequence continues at coordinate 9,943,122 of CM059213.1, read as the reverse complement.
TTGATAAGGGCGTCTGCCAAATGCCGTAATTATAAACAGACACCTCTGATCGCTTATTACACAAGTTAATAACCTGACATATCCTCTGTCTAAAAATAAAACAGCATGGAAGCATTCATGATAATAATCATAAGCACCTTTTTACCGGTTGATAGCAATCTTCACCTGTGTCATGTAAGATTTAAAAACTAAAATGATGCCGCTAGGAACATGGCAGCCTGACTAAATATACATTCTGAAGCCTGGTTTGATGACTACAGCTGTGTGAAGGCACAGTTACTGTAAATCAAATCAGTGAGGCCTCTTACAAACATCACACAGCCATGAAGGAAGGTGGCTAGAAAGTCTCAGTCTGCAACCGACTCATTTGCAAGGTTGTGATTTTTAATTATTTTTCACAACAACTGTGCTTCACATGAGGTTTAAAAAAAGAAGAAGAAAAAAGTGTGTGTCTGTTAGTTGTATCTAGGCTGCAGTTACAAACAAGGGATAAAATGACAAACAATACTGCATAATTCACACAGTTTATCAATTTAATACAGAATTAAACCTCATTAAACGGTAGGTTTGTTGCTTTAAATGAACCGAGCTAAGGTGACAGGCACACCGGATACAGTTAGCAAGCTAGTCAGACCGGTTTAAGGGGAAACTACTCTACTACACTGCTCTTAAAACATTTCTACCTCATAAAATTTATTAATATAACGGAATTGAACTACACTGTAAAAAAAAAAACACACACACTCACAACTAATTAAAGAAGGCGGAAACCTTTTGGACGCGCTATCTATGATAATTGAAGTTAGCTTAAAATCGAGCTTAGCTGCCCAACCTACCTATATAGAATCCTGCCATTGACAGGCGAGTGCGTTCGCTAACACAAAGTTAAACTGCTCATATGTTTAAGCATTAGGAGCGAAATCACGTTTAAACGCTGAGAAACGAGTACTAGCTAGTTACCAAGCAACAAGGAATGACTAGGCAGGCTATAAACCGACTAACCGGGGAAGCTAACTAACCCAACGCTAAGTAGCGAAAGGGGGGAACTGTGGACTGAGTTACACAAAAGCATTCATGTGTGGTTCGAGTTTGGTTGGATTGTTTAGTGTTTATTTTATTTTCCGCAGGCAAAAAGACAGAATCAAACGAATAACACGGGTTACTGAAACGAATTAGCATTACTATAACGATTTCAATAACACGCTAGCTACAACAACATACGTGCTAGCGTTAGTTGTGTATACAAAGACAATAAAAAAATGTTGGCTCAGCCATCTTTGACGTGTTACTACAATATATATATATTTGGCTAGTTTGTCTGTAACCATGCTAGTCACATGACTAGTTAAAATACCTAGCTAGCTAACAATGACAGTTAACAAGCTAGCTAGTATTAGCTATATAGCTAAGTAAGGTTAATAAAATAACAGACAGTGAGTGAAATTGGCTCAACCCAGTGTGCTGTTAAAGCGAGCCGATCAGTTACAGACAGCGAGGATTACGGCTGTAAAAACAACTCCTTTTGTCCTTTTTCTCATAAATCATGTGTTGTGGGTTTATGAATGACTGGCGGACAGGACAGGACGTTAGCTACATTACCCTTACAGAGCTGCTTGCTATCCGTCGGCCCCAACGAAAAAAAAATACATAAATGAAATTACTGATTTAATGAAGTGTCGGATTCTGTCTCGATCATTGTGCGAAGAGCTACTTACAGGGATACCCTTTAAAAAGTCTCTCTCATCTGTGACCCTCTGGCTCTTTAAGCGATTTTCCGGATAATTTCAGTCTCCATAGCCTGTGAACAACACAAAGCACAGGAACTCACGAAAACAGGAACGGACAGACATCCAAGAGCATCCTCACTTCCGGACGGACGGCTTTACGAAACCACACTTCCTGTTTGCGCGAGCGGGATCAAAACAGAGCAAAATTATATAGAACAAAATGTAAAGCCTGTTTTGTGATAAATAAAAAAAAAAACTAATGTCAAGAACATCACAGTAAAATAAAATAAATAAGAATGACTTACGTCCTAGCATGATGGTTCACACGGTTCAGTGTACACGTGTATGAAGTACAATGCTTATTGTTACTCCCAGGTGTGTGTCAGTTTTTTGATAAAGCGGAATAGCTTCATTTTTAAAATAAAATTGTATTCCTTTTTTTAAAAAAAAATTCGAACAAAACAACGACACAATCCTAAACAACATCGACAGGGAGGATAGAAGGAGTAGTAAATAGCAAGTAACGACAGACAGAATGTACTAAACACACATTCGAGAAGGAGGAACAAAAACAGATAGGAGCACCAGAAGTGTAGAGAGACAGATTTATACACACTTTAGGAAAAGAAAAATAGTATGATGTATATTATATTAATATAACATTAATTATTTTATCATATAATTAATATTAATATATTTTAATAGATAACGTATAGCAATAAATTCAGTATTAAAATATTTATTATTATTATTATTAAGTTTTTCAATGTATACAAGTGTGGCTGACTGTACATACACAGATACACAGGTGCAACTTAATGAATTATAATATCATCAATATATAAGTAATTCAATTCAAAAAGTGAAACTTGTACAGTATATTATATATTATCATTACACACAGACTGATATACAATTTCATGTGTTTATTGCTTTTGCATAATTTTGATGATTATGGCTTACAGCTAATAAAAAAACCCTCAAAATTCAGTATCTCAGAAAATCAGAATACAGTGGAACCTTGGTCTGCGAGCATTTTGCAAGACAAGCAAAATTTGAAAATACATTTTAACTTAATAAACGAGCAAGGTCTTGACATACGAGTAGTACTCATGCGCTTTTCTGCTCAGGCACTGGTTCTTCCTCTCTCCACGCTGTGGGATTATGGGTAATTGTCTCCCATGATCAGTCTCAGGCCATGTCTACACGTAGCCAGGTATTTCTAAAAATGTAGATTTTTCCACTTAGTTTTTAAAAATAATTCTGTCCACACACCCCACGTTTTAAAAATATCTTTGTCCACATGAACACACAAAACGCCCTGTTAAATGTTGTTAGGAGCATCCCTAATCAACAAGGGGCCAATCAGAAGCCTAGAAAAAACATTACCGGTTGTTGCTTTATAGAAGTCCGACCGGGTCTTGTCCAAAACCGCTGTGGCTGTTTGCGGGGTCTGTGTCGTCAGAGTTTTGTATGTACAGTAGCAGCAGTGAGCTTTTTAGTACATTCAGGCACCTCTGTTCATTAATGTAATGTGTGAGTAATTGAGTGTGTATGTACACGCATGTAAAAAGTCCAGTAAGCAATGTTAACACAGTCACTAGTTTACTGTACATAAATCACAAACTATTGCACAAAATATTCTCAAAAACAAAGCTGATGTCAAATCAAGGAGACTAGCACACAGACATTAACATCATCGATACACAAGGTGATGTTACAACATGCCAAAATCTCAGTTTCCACTGTCCACACAACACCAAAACAGAGTTTTGGAAAATCTTCACTTTAGACAGAGTTTTCCAAAAGCTCCATTTTCAACAACCAAAACTGCGTTTGCCTGTAGACAAAAGGCCAAAACCGCAAATAAAAATCTCAGTTTTTAAAAATACCCAGCTACGTGTGGATATTGCCTCAGCGCGCATGCATCACTCATATAGTCAAGATCCGTCCTCCAAGATCCAGTAGTGGTTTTGGGGGCCATGTCATCAGCTGGTGTTGGTCCACTGTGTTTTATCGGGTCCAATGTCAGCGCAGCCGTCTATCAGGAAGTTTTAGAGCACTTTATGCTTCCCTCTGCTGACCAGCTTTATGAAGATGCTGATTTCATTTTCCAGCAGGACTTTGCACCTGCCCAGACTGCCAAAGTACTAATACCTGGTTTAATGCCCATGGTATCCATGTGCTTGTTTGGCCAGCAAACTCACCCGACCTATACCCCACGGAGCATTTGTGGGGTATTGTGAAGAGGAAGATGCGAGTCACCAGACCCGACAACGCAGAAGAGCTCAAGGCAGCTATCAGAGCAACCTGTGCTTCCGTAACACCTCAGCAGTGCCACAGACTGATTGTCTCCATTTCACACTACATTCCTGCAGTAATTCATACAAAGTGAGCCCTCCCTACGTATCTACATGAGGATGACTCTAGATTTCTGAAGGTGTGGGACGTAAGTAAATTTATTTCTGCATACATAAAAAGAAAAAAAGTTTGCAGAAGTATAAACTTCTCTGTTGTTTTTGGAGCTTGATTGTTTCAGTGATTTATATTTCTGTCAAATGTTTGATCACTTCTGCTGCCTGGATATTATTTAGGTAATAGTTACAGGTTTAAAATTTGAATGTTAACATAATCTTAAGTAAGAGGTCCATAAATTAAAGTGTTGAAATTAAGATTTCAAACTAGAAGTGATACAGATGTCTAAAGTGACTAATTTCTAAATAAAGCAGAAATTAAAAGCATAAAATTAAAATAAATAACATAAAAAGCAAAAGCTCAGGCCCCAGGTGTTGGGTCTTAAAAATTACCTTTTGGGAGTAGACTAATATCTGTAACCCATTTCTTTAGGTCATAGCACCGACTGCATGATCCCCTGGGTACTTCGTTTCCTTCCCAGGGTCCAAAGACATGCAGATTAGTCTAATTGACGTTCCCAAATTGCCAGTAGTTGTATGACTGCGGGTGTGAATGTTAACCAGAGGTCCTAACTTGGTCATATAAACAGGAATAAATACAATGGTCACCATTGGCCCCAACGGTCCCTAATTGGACTACAGAGGTCCATAGATGGATGGATGGAAAAAAAATTAAGCAGTGAAACATGGTTTCAGCCTGGTTTCTGCAATCATGCGCCTTGTCAGATATTTTAAAATGGGCAGTTAAGATTTAAATCAACATCGCAAATCAACATTTAATCCATTTTGTCATCGTTTTGAAGTAAAAATTATGAGGCCTTGAAGTAAAAATTACCTTTGCTTTAATATAAAATATTTTTTGACATATTCTATTTGCCAGATGTTTGTCAGTTTGTTTAATCTTTCATAGCTACTTAATACTAAAAGTGCATTTCTTTTGACTATTTGTGGTGATTATTTTTTTTTATTTGGCTTAAAAATGTGTCTAGAGAAGCTTGAGTTAAAGCAACATAGTAAGGGCCTCCGAGTGGCGCAGTGGTTAAAGCGCTCGCCCTATCATCCCTATAGATCGCTAGTTCGAATCCCGGGTGGTGCTGTAACCTCTCGCAGCCGGAGGTCTAGAGAGAGCTGATTGGCCGGGCTCTCTCAGAGTCAGAGGGGAGGGATGAGAGGTACTTAGTGCTCCTACATTAATCACGGCTCTACAGCCAGTCAGGGGCGTCTGAGAACACGTGATAGTCTTCGGCCCTCCCGGCTGAGTGGTAGTAGTAGCCTTAATGTGGGAGCCCCCTAGTGACGGGGAGGAATTGGACACGACTAAATTAGGGAGAAAATCGGGGAAAAATCCAAAAAAAAAAAAAAAAAAAAAGCAACATAGTAAATGTTATAAATAGTTTTAAAATATTTTTTAAAGTTCTTAGAGATGTCATCCTTTACAGTATGAAATAATACACATAAGACATGACAAGGAAGCACAAAAGAAAAATATTAAGGAGTCGATAATTTAATCAATCTACAGTACGTGTAATTTAATCATCGGATCATAGCGAGTGTTATTATTAGGCAAATACAACCTCAGACGAACACCAAGATATAATTTTTAAATAAGTGGCATTATTTATTAAGCTAAAAAGAAATACGGTTTGATTTTCCCCAAACATGGCGCTGGGCATTAAGGCCAAAAAAAGGTCTCATTTGTCTATAGGACAATGTTTTAGAAGCCTTGTGGTTTGCGAACCTTAGGCATGCTTCCATGTTCTGTCTGACCTTGGGGTGAATGTGCTGGTTGTCCACTCCTGGGACAATTGGCACGAGTCTTGAATGCTTTGCACTTGTGAATAATCTTTCTCACTGCCGAAGGTTAAAGTCCAAATTGTTTGTAAATGGTTTTATAAAATTTTCCTGATTAATATGCAGTACCAGTTGCTTTTCTAAAACCAATGTTTATGTCTTTCCATCTTGGCATTGTGTTAACGCACACCTATATGTTCCAGACGGGCAAACTGCCAAAATTCATGCTTTAATAGAGGTCTGCACACCTGATCATGATCAAATAATCAAAGGCTGATTATTAGCAGCATCTGGCTACAACTTACCCTCTTAAATCCTGTGGAAGGGGTAGTTTTGGCTTCATTTTTTGGTTAAATAAATAATGACAGAGAAAAAAATATATAGGTTATTGTAATATATATGTGCGGTTGTATTTGTATTTTATAAAGTTTTTAACATAGAATTAGAATTAAATTACAACAAATTGCAAGAATTATAAGAGTTCACAATGATTCTTACACATGACTGTACATATACAGTATGGAAATACATTGTTGAATGCATTTTTCAATTGTGCCGTTGTTTACATTTTACTTATACTTAAATAAAATTGTCAAAGTACATGTAAATCTGTGCCAGGTAAAGGTTAATCTATGGTATGGGACTATGAGATTAATACTGTTTACTCCTTAGTGAAGCTTGCTGCTTTGATGTTATTAGTGACGGTTCTGTTTCAATTTTTTTTGTTGTTGTTTTTTTTTTTTTTTTTTACCAACTGCATAATACACTGCTTGGCCAAAATAAATAAATAACAAAAAAAAATTGCACACGCTGAAATGTCATTGAACTGCCTTAAGGTATGATTATGGCGAAGGCATTGTTTTGATAAGCTCATGCAGTGTCACATTTCTATCCAGAGTCGCATTCATTTCTCTCCAAGTTTCAAGATCTCTGAAGCCTTTTAAAGCACATCTCAACGATTCTAAGTGGGATTAAGGTTCATGTGTGAACATGATACCTTATACTCCCTGAACCAGTCTTGCACAATTTGACCCTGATGAATCCTGGCACTGTTATCTCGGAAAATGTTTGTACCATCAGAGTAAAAAAATTAAATAAATTGATGGAAAAACTTGCTTATTCAGTAAATTCAGGTAGTAAGTCAACCCCATTTTTTGTGGCACATAGCATTACGGAACATACTGTAGACGTGACCAACAGAAGCAACCCCGGATCAGAACACTTCCCCCACAGACTTGTATGGTAGTCACTGGGCATGATGGGTGCATCACTTCACCTCCCTTACTTCTAACCCTGATGCGCTCATCTCTCTGGAAGAGGGTAAATTGGGACTCATCAGACCACTTGTCCCTTTCCCAATGCTCCACAGTCCTTTCTTCATGATCTATAGCAAATTAAAGCCTCCCTGATAAGTTTTTCTTAAGGCTACACAGGCGGTCCCTTGTGTTTTCTTCAAGTTGAGTATTTGGAAATGCTCTTAATTTCACTATAAAATATACTGTATTTGTGAGTCTTTTTTCTTTTTTATAAGTGTGAGTAACTATTTAATTTCACTAAACATTTAAGTGATCTCCCACTTAACCCCATAAAAAACAGTCACAAGCAGTCACACTATGAAAACTATTTGAGAATCCCTTAAAAACAGATATGATACTTTCCAGAGTTTATTTTAAAAACAGACAGCAAGCTGTTGTATCTGTCCTCCTGGATCTCTGCTGCCCTCTAGTGTACATCCTCTCCATCACACTGGTGCTGAATTCCTCACAACCAAAAGTAAAATAAAACAAACGCCAGGCAAACTCCACTTATTCCCTGATCTTTTTAATAGCTAGAAACGCCCCTGCATTCGACTGATTTCCTTTACGGTCTGTGGAAAGCAGCATTCGGATTTTTTATGGCTTATGTACTGGTGTGCACTGCAGTTGCAAACAGATCCACTCAAAAATATTTATACCACATGTGACCGCTAGATGGCGATATTTATCAATGAGTAGAAACTAGTGAGTTCCGTTTATCGTGAAATAACACGGGGATTACTGTACATGTAAATGCTGTACATTTCCTCAGGGAAAAAAAAATACTTCGATATTTTTTTAAAATATATTTTTATCTGGACCTATAAACATGTCAACATGTCAGATGTCACTCAATATGATGTCACTGAATATAATGTCACTCAATATAGTGTCACAGAAAGTTATCAATCACTTTTCAGCATAAGTTTAAGGCATCATCATGGCTGACTTGTGTGAGATATCAAAAATCCCTTTGCAATTTTGCATCCTCAATGTCTTAAGATCACATCGGCCCGGTTTGGTGGCGATCGTATAAATTCCCTAGGAGGAGTATATCAAAATCCTTTTGGTGCTTTTTGCAAACGACCCAAAATAACTGACCTCCTGTTGAGTTGAGCCCAGGACATGCAGTGCGAAAGTTGTTCAGCTCAGTGAAGCTCTAAATGTGGTCAAGGTTTCTTGTGCCTATGTACAAGTGTGTATGACCTATGCAGCAAAATCTTGTGTTAGGGCCCCGGGCGTTTCAGGCATAGACTCTCAGGCATCATAAAGGCAGCAGATTCCAACCTGTCTGCCAATTTTCATGAGCTTTTGAGCCAAAGGCAATAGTGGGGGGGGGGGGGGGGGGGGGGGGGGGGGATTAAATGCTTAGAAAAACAATAGAGCTTTTCACACCCTATGATGACATAGGGCTGACAATAGGGGCTCTAATAATAAATATATTTGCAAGCAACGATGACGGGCCCAAGCACCTTGCGCCACCGCCACCCCGGGTGCACCGCACAACCAGTGTGTTATTTGAGTGTGTCAATGTGTGGTGGCGATCGTATAAATTCCCTAGGAGGAGTATATCAAAATCCATCGGGTGTGTTTTTGTGAATGACCCAAAATCCTCCTGTTGAGCTGAGCCCAGGACAGGCAGTGTGAAAGTTGTTCGGTTCAATGAGCTCTAAATGTGTACCGAGTTTCGTGTGCCTACGTGAAAGTGTGTATAAGCGATCCAGCTAAATCTCGTGAGGGGGGCCCCGGGTCACACGACTATCAGGCATCCTGATGGCAGCAGATTCCAACCTGTCTGCCACGTTTCATGAGTTTTTGAGCATGTTAAGACCCCCTAAATGTCCAAAAGGGTGGGAAAAAAATCCTTAGGAAAACAACAGGGTCCTGCGCACCTATAGTGCTTGGGCCCTAAATATAGTTGCAAGCAACAATGAGCGGGCCCAAGCACACTGCGCCATTGTCACCCAGGTGCACCGCACAACCTGTATGTCTTTTGAGCGTGTTAAGACTTACAAAAAGCCATTGCCGTCCGGGTGCACCACACAACTTGCACACTTCACACCCTATATAGGCATGATTTCAGCTTGGACCCAACGTATTTGTTGAGTGTGGGACATGAGTGAGTATTAGAGTTTGTGAGCGAGAGAGAGAGAGAGGTGTTGTGTCAATTTGTGTGTGACGAGTGAATGTGTTTGTGCATTGTGGTGTGTGTTAGTATGTGTGTGATGTGTGTGTGTGAGACATGTGACTTGTGTGTGAGTGTTAACATTTGTGATGTGTATGTGTGTCTGTTAAGAGAGAAAGAGAGAGAGAGAGAAAGAGATGAGTGTGTCTGTGTGCGCGCATGTGAGTGTGTGAAGGTTAACATTTGTGACATGTACACGTGTAGAATAGCGGGAATTTTATATTAAGATCTCCAAAAAGCTGCAGATGCTGGGGAAAAAGAAGCATCATACTATGATGTTACTCAAAGTGATGTCATTCAATATGATGTCATTTAATGTAATGTCATTTAGTATAATGCCACACAGAGTTATTAATCACTTTTCAGCATAGGTTTAAGGTGTCGTCACGGCTGACTTGTTTGAGAAATCAAAAACCCTCTACAATTTTTCATCTTGAGAATTTACACATTGGTGATGATTGCATAAATTCCTTAGGAAGAGTGTATCAAAATCCTTTGGGTGCATTTTGCAAACGACCCAAAATAACTGACTTCCTGTTGAATTGAGCCCATGACATGCAATTCGAAAGTTGTTCAAATGTGTACTGGGTTTCACATGCATATGTGCAAGTCTGTATAAGCTATGCAGCAAAACCTCGTGCAAGGCCCCTGGGCCACGCCCTGGCACAAACTCCACACGTGGTCGGGTATTTTTTAAAAAGAAGATTTTTCTACTTTGGTTTTTAAAATAATTCTGTCCACATGACCTACGTTTTAAAAATATCTTTGTTCACATGAAAACACAAAATGCCCTGTGCAGTGTCGTTGAGACTGGCATACAGACACTGAGACATAAGGTGAGGTTACAACACGCCAAAATCTCTGTTTGCTCTGTCCAAACAATACCAGTTTTGAAAAATGTTCACTTTTGTTTTCCAAAGGTTACTTTTTCAATGACCAAAACTGTGTTTAATTGGAGAGTGAATCATCGATAAGAAATTTAAAAAGTGGTTCAGAATAAAGGCATAAAAATTCACTTATAGTACCACTTCGGTGCTGTTATTTCAGCCGTGAAAATATGAACTAATCCCAGTAAAAATATTCAGTGTAGATTTTCTAATTAATACTGTATCTATTGGTGCAGGTGTGTGTTTACATTTAGCAAGTAGCTTATAGCTTATTTTAAAGTAGACTATTAAATCCGCCACATAACTATTCATAACATCGATTTTACTTTCAAATATTCAGATTTCACTTCTGGTGCAGATATCCAAGTACTTCAAAAGTTTAATAAAATTCTGTCCAGCAGTCTATTTAAGACATTTGATGCACACAGAAAATTTTTTGTGGTCCTGCCCTGCGATGGATTGGCACCCTGTCCATAGTGTACGCCGCCCCGTGCCCTAAGTCTCCTGGGATAGGCTCCAGGCCCGCTGCAACCTTGTATACAGGATAAAGCAGTATAGATGATCAAGATAGAATTGAAAGAGCAAGTTCTGACCAATGTACAGACAAAACCTTTCTTGTATTTATATATATATAATGTTGAAAGGGTATAGTATTATAGAGGTTAGTACTGTTTCCTTGCACCACCAGTGTTGAGGGTTCAACTCCTGCCAGTGTGTACTGTACATCCTTGAGGTGTCCCCTAGGTGGTCGATTCTCAGACTATCTGTTGTGGTCCCTAAACACAAGCAGCATCCTGAATATCTGTGGAGACATTGTATTCATCACAGTGGTCAATTTTCAACAGTGCACAAGGCCCGACTGGGAGCATCAGAGTGCGGTTTAGTAATCTGAGCACACAGGATCTTTAAAACACCTCTACAACTAGCAGGAACGGCATAAAAAATGCAAAAAATATACCAGCACAGATTTTGCTCCACTGCTCATCCAGATGCAGAGCAAGACCCCGGTCTCTCTCACCCTGTTCTCCCCAGTCTCCTCTAGCAAACACTTCTGATGCATCACTGAACACTCCTTCTGGCACAAAGATAGCTTATTCCCTCAGGCCATTAGGATCCTTATAAGCAGGCACTAATTGTTGCTGGCAAACCCTCACTACATAGAGTCTGTCAATTCCACTGCAAATATACGGTTTATTTCGATCTTCTTTATTGTGTCCTTGCATCTATTTTAATAGTGCATCTTTGCGAGTTGTGCGTTGTATCTGTATGTTGCATGGTATATAGAAACCAACTGAATGTCAGACAAAAAAAATTTGCTGGATTTTTATTATCTGCCATATGTCCTATAATATATATATATATATATATATATATATATATATATATATATATATATATATATATATATATTTTTTTTTTTTTAAATAAATTGTCACAAATCCAAATTTTTTATTCTGCACCCCAGGAAATATCAAATACATTGTATGTGTTGTTATAGTAAGTAAAAAAAAAAATCCATCAGATTTTACGATTCAGAATGTGGCATGTGTATACAGAATTATGAACTTCAGTTAGTTTGCTTTTTTGAACAATGACATTTTTTTTTTTTTTGTTGCAAATGATCCCTTCAACTATACCAGCAAATTCATCTTTAAAGTATTCAGGATTGAAGTCAGGGATCTCTGAAACAGATGGTGTTGTACAGTACAGCTGCTGACACCTCCAGTGTCTTAGATTCCAGTGTCTTATAGTCTCTGAGGTGGTTTTGGATTTCATCCAACATACCAGTGTGAGTGTGAGCACACAGGAGGGGCTAGTGGCAAACTGAATGTTTGAGGATGCCACTCTTATACATGCTTTCTAGTCCCATTGCTGTTATAATATAACATCAGTCTTCTGGTAAGATTTTGCATCAGATTTGAACATGTGGCTGTGAGACTTTGTTCATTTAGCCACACTAATGTGGGCCTGTATCACTGACCACTACAGTCAGTGATGCGGTTCATCCCTATGGAGTTCAGTGGGGTTGTGGTCATGGCTCTGTGCGCCCCACTTGAGATATTTTTTTACTACCAAACCTGGAAATCCATATCTTTACAGTGCTTGCTTTGTGCACTTTGGTCCCTAGTTCCAGTGGAGGGGAAATTGCCATGCTACAACATCCAAAGATTCTATACAATTGTGAGTGCTTTCATCCGGGTCAGGTGCCCAGTGGATTTGAACATTTTCCTGGCAACCCTGCATAGGACACCCATCCATCACAGTGCACCATACATACCTTTGCATCAAGGGGCAATATTTATTTCACTTCATGTTATTGAAATGTTGGTGGAAATCCAAAAGAACATGGGGAAAACATACAAATCTCCACAGAGACACTACCCCAAAGCACAGGTTCGAACCAAAGACTCTGGAGCTGTCATGCAGCTGTACTGTAGTACACCATTGGGATGCATTGAATTACTGACTGAAAGCCAGGCCCTATCCTCCAACACCATGCTCTTTTTTTCTGAAGGAAGAAAAATGACCATGTGAGCAATTCACAATCTAGTGTTAAGCTTTGTCAGAAGAGTGGAGGCTGCTAGGAAGATTTCTCAGCAGAGATAAATAATTTTGAGACCAAACTCATTTTGGGTTTAAATGCAAATACAGACACAAATATGAATACTTGGACCCCTAAAGATATGCACACAGTGTTACTGTGTCAAAACCCTACTTCCCTTACAGGATTGGAATGTGCTTCCTCAAAAAGCACATGTGGCTCTGATTTTACAAATGTCACATGTTCTTGTGTCAAAAAACAATAAAAAAATAAAAAAATAAAGGTCACACTCAGTTCACACATGTTCCGTGTTTTTGGGAACATTTTGCTTTTGAAATTCTATGTGCTTATGAAACACTTCATAAATATAAAGAATAACTACTTATAATAAAAATGCCATTATCAGACGAGCGTTTATTTGACTAATTTGGCATTTTAATTTTAACCCATTTAAATCTGTGAATGAAATCGAAAGTGCACTTGTTATTTTGTAGAAGAGCATATGTGTGTGTGTGTGTGTGTGTGTGTGTGTGTGTGTGTGTGTGTGTAGCATATAGCAAAGGACATGGGGCATAAGGGTACACCCTGGATGGCACACTTACACTATGGGTAATTTGGAAATGCCAAATAACTTAATCTGCATGTCTGTGGACTGTGAAAGGAAACCAGAGTACCAGGAGGAAACCAATTCTAACCTAAAAATTCTAGAAATTTAAAATGTTTTGGCCATGTATTAAATTCTGATTAAACTTCACAGTTTCCACTTAAGATTCAGTTATCTATCTTAAAGCATCTATGAATCCAGAGTGAAACTAATACGGAAGGTGAGCAATACAGTAAGTAGGTTAAAATGTATTTCCATGTATTTTAAGTATTTCCAATATAGTGATATTGCATGGGGACTCTTTTAATTTCCTATGTTCCATCTATCTAAAAAAATGGTCTTTTTACTATGTTTTGTTTCTAGCAATAAAACGTACACAAGAAATTGTAATGTTTATTTTAATTAGCCATTTATTACAGCATTTATAGTATAAAAGCAATAACAAGTCATGAAACATTCTTATATGCAATACCATCACTTTTCTCAATTCTAATAAATTCTAAATCAAATGTTATTGTTTCAGATGGCATCTATGACAAAACAAAACTTTAGCTCACATAACTAGAACCTTCAAATAGAAGTTACTGTGCCTCTTATACATATACTGTTAGGTCAATATGCATGCATGAATGAATGACTAAATGAAGAGTAACTTTTATAATCTAAAACCAGTCAATAAACATAAAGGTTTACATGGTCCGAACTAAACCTTTGTGTATTATTAAAAAGTTGGCATGATGATAAATACAAATAGCAGTGATTTTCATGATCAGTTAAACCAAATGATTCCTAAATTGAAAGCAAGAATCTTATGTTTGAAAAAAAAAAAAAAAAAAGCTGATTGCATGAGCGGAAATTAGGTTTTAAGCTTTGCATTTGTCAGTGGTTTCTGCCTGAGTCTCCTCCCTTTTTCCAAACCGCTGGCCGAGTTCATTAGTCAAGACGGAACAACAGGATTTCTGAAAACAATAAGGACACAAATAAAGATTAATCTAAAAAAGGTTTTCAGAGACTTTTTTAATTTTCCTATTTAATAGTGTATATACTGTATTTATGGCAAATATCTACTGTGTGCATAGATTCAGAAAAATAATAACAAGGAAGGTAAGAAAAAAGTCAGCTGTCACTTGAAAACAGTTACACAGAAAGCAATATGTATTGTACCTGGACATATTGGAGGAGGATTTAATGTAGGTAATATAATACCCTCTTACTCACATGCAGAAAAAAAAAACATATCTAGTGTATTGCTATTATACTCTTTGATACATAACCGTACGCTAGAAGGAATTTGCACAACCTGGAATTCAGTTTAGATGTCTGGAATTTTTAGATGAATGCCTCCAATAATATAAAAACATGATATAAGTGATGCTTTTCATTGCAAAATAAGATAAATCCATTCTGGCCGTTTTGAGAAAAAATTGTTTTTGCCAGTAGTATAGAAACATGGTAGATGTGATGGGTCTGCTGCAAAATGGGCTAAATATGTGCTGACAGTTTTGTTTCACCAAAAAAAATATTTTTGTTTCATAATGTTTTTTTTTTATTTATTTTGATTTTTTATAATTGTGCAAAACACTATGAATTGACATATTTAGTTTGTTTGTGGCAATCTAAACAGGCAATATTGGATCAGTGATATTTTGGAGTTTCAATTACAAATATAGCAAATCATCATGATTAGGGTTAGGGTGGTTAATAGGGTTAGGGTTAGTGTTAGTGTTATTTTTGTGGTTACTTTTTGTAGTGTGTCATACTGCCAGCAAACAAGGGGGAAAAATCAGGTTTGTTGCACCCAAAACCTTTTTTAATGACAGATTTGAAAATCGTGAGAAACAAAAAAGTTGTTTATAAAGCACCATCAGCCTCCACCTCTACAACTTCATATGTTGACAACATCATAGTATTATTATTGCAGTCCATGACTGCTGGAGAAACTGCAGTGGTAGTCAACATAATGTAAAAATCCTTTTTTTTTTTCTTTTGGCTTCAACATTCTCCAAGAGTTCATCAAACACATTTTGTTCATTCTCAGCAGCCAAATTTGGGAAAAAAAGCAATACATTGTCATTTGATCTAGTCATTCTGTCACATTTTGCCAAAATAAGTTTACCACTTGATTTGAAAAATCAAGAAAAAAAAAACTTTGGTTAAACTTTGTGTGTGTCTGAGCAAACAGATGTTGGTCCAACATTGTAGTTCCACTAAAACTTTATATTTTTAAAACCACAAATTGCACCACAAACTGTTAATGCTATAGCTATCTTAGCCCACCCACCTGCTGTAGGTTAGCAATGTTTCGTGATTTGGCAGTCAACTCCAAAAGGGCAAGAACGAGTCCCAGCCCCAAGCCAAGAGCCAAAAGCAGGAAGACACCCTTCAGGCTGCTTGGCTTCAGTGATGAGGCCTGTGGATTCTCTGCCACGCAGCTGCTCGCCCACCATTTATTACGCATATAATCCAGTACTCCAGTCTCGCTCAGCTGGAGAATGGCCACACTCAGGTTTTTCAGAATGGGAAAGCCTTAGAACACACACACACACACACACACACACACACACACACACACACACACACACACACACACACACATACACACACAGCATTGAAATTAAATAATCGAAACAGTTGGAAGGGATATGAGAATATGACTGCAATAAAACTTTAAATAGAATATTAAAGGACCAGTTCCACTGAGTGTATAATTCATCTGTCAATAAGGCTTAATGTCTGTGATTAGTATATACTGTAGTTGTATAACATTGATCACACAGTTTATTTTGAACCGAGTAGCCATTATTTTTTTCACAACACTCTTCAAGTTCTGCCTCAAATTCTGTATATGCTCTCAAAGTGTACTTTTCTGAATATGGTTCCTCCAAGTTGTCTGATTTCCTCCCAAAAGTATGCCAGTATATGGATTGGCTATGCTAAGTTGCTCTGAGGATGAACGATATTTGGCATGGTTTCCTACAACAGATGGATAGTGCTTCTGGAACTGGCACCAGATCCACTGGTCCATCTGACCTGGATAAACTACATTAATAATATAGAAGGTTTTGACCTAAGAGCAACATGGGACTGATGGTGTTAATTGTCTGGTTGATGTGCACTAACCCGAAGGAACTGCAATGCTGTAGCCTCTCATGCCGATGATCTCAGGACAGCGCGTTAGGTTGCAGTAACGTGCCGCAGCCAGATCCAGAGACACAGACTCGCCAATGAAGGCATACTTTCCTTCCAGAGCCAATCTGATGCCTTCTTCCATTGTAAGGGCATAGGACTGTTTTCTTTCCATGTTTTCATAAATGTGTCGGTAAGTAGGATTGTTGGAGTTCTGCATGGACAATGGAATAGCATATCAAAATAAATCCCGTTAATATGTGGTAGCGTCAAATGTAAGCATCAAACACACTTCCTAGACAAAAAAAGACACAAACTACTATTTAATTGGACTGTCTTTAGGTTTGATTATGGCACCCAGTCACTATGGCAATGTGTTGGCAAACTTATATGATGCCACAACATTTATTTTCATATGATTCACAACCTCTAGTTTGCCCTGACATGCTGTCAATCAACTTCTGGGTCACATCCTGACTGATTGCAGCCCATTCTTGTGTAATCAAACTTGGAGTTTGTCAGAATTTGTGGGTTTTTTTTTTTTTTTTGTCCACCTGCTTTTTGAGGATCGACCACAGGTTCTCAGTGGGATTAAGATCTGGAGAGTTTCCTGGCCATGGGCTTAACATTTCGATGTTTTGTTCCCCGAGCCACTTAGTTATCACTTTTGACTTATGGCACGGTGCTTGACACAGGACTGATGGTAGCGCTCCCATTTCCTTTTCCAGACAAGCTTTCAGGAAACGGGTGATCAAACACTCACTCACATACCTTCTATACCTCTTAATCCTGTATTCAGGGTCCTGGAGCCTATCCCAGGAGACTTAGGGCACGAGGCAGGGTACACCCTGGACAGGGTGCCAAACCATTGCAGAGCACACACTCACTCATACAATTAGCGCAATCTGCAGGTCTTTGGACTGTGGGAGGAAACCGGACTACCCGGAGGAAACCCACCAAGCACAGGGAGAACATGCAAACTCCATGACGGGGCTCGAACCCTGACCCTGGAGGTGCAAGGCGACAGTACTAACCACTACACCACTGTACAGTAAATTCCAAACTCCAAGCTTTGATAATACAAGAATGGGCTGCCATCAGTCAGGATATGACCCAGAAGTTTATTGACAGCACGCCAGGTGGAATTGCAGAGGTCTTAAAAAAGAATGGCCAGCACTGCATATATGGACTCTTTGCATAAACTTTATGTAATTGTCAATAAAAGTCTTTGGCACTTATGAAATGCTTGTAGTTATACTTAAGTGTGCTATAGTAGCATCTGACAAAAATATCTAAAAATCACTGAAGCAGCAGACTGGAAATGAATATTTGTGTCATTCTCAAAGCTTTTGGCCACGGCTGAATTTATCCAATCAAAGTCTCTTAAGTATTATTGGCCAGGCAGTGTATGGTATGATAAAAGATCATGGATGTTGGCCAATCTGCCTTACCTTAAAGAAACCTTGTGAGGAGGAGCCCTTAATTGTCCCATAGTCAATTACATTTTGCTTCGCCAGGTCTTCAAAGCTTTGAATTGAGAGCTGCTGGTTATCCATTTGCAACCAAGAACTGAGGTTGGCAAAGTAGCAGGCCAAGACAACTAATGAAAATAACCACCAGATGGCAGTTATCACTCGTCCTGAGAAGGACTTGGGGTGTGGACCAGCACCTAAGTTAATGGGGAAAAAAAGATGTAAACTTCTCTTAAGTGTAATTGTTTGCTTCGATATATGTAAAATTACAGGCTGTTAGTGTCCACCTTGAAGTGTTAAAGCTCCCACAGTGTACCAGAAGCTGTGTGCGATGGTAAAGTGATTTTCCTCCCTCTGAGGCTGGCTCCATTCAGACGGGCTAATTCTTTATAAAAACGCACCACACATAATTCATGCATACCCAGTTATACTACATTCTACTGTCCTTAGTAACAAGTCTAATTCTTATTTGAATATTGTGCTCTGTTCGATGATCTGATTGAAGATGAGTGTCTTACCGAGCCACCAAAAAGATACAGAACGAGGTAAGAAGGTAAGCAACCAGCAGGCTGATCCACATCTCACTGGAGAAGAGGCTAAAAAAGCTGAGGTACTGTGAATCATCTGACGCAATGTCTTTGCTCATGATGAAACTAAGTCCTGTCTGCATGAATGGTTTGGTCATGTCCACAACCTCCTCCCGACCGGCAGTGAGGGTAAGTGGAGCAACGGCCATATCTGCTTCCTAAAGAAAATACATGCACATACATAGATAGATACATACTTACTTGAACAAACAGCATGTACTGTAAAGTTATTTCTACATGTCTAAGGGTTTCAGCATAGAAATGGATTATCATTGGGTTGGTTGCTGTGGATGGACTAACAGGGCCACAGACACTCTCGGACATAAAAGTCAACACTTGATTGTTCACTTCTTGTTGCTAATATGGCACCGTCAAGACCAACCATCAATGTCCTTGCATTAATGTAAAATAATTTAAGGTACATAATTTAAAGTTCACAAAAGAAAAGTGCTATATAAATATAACTGAATTGAATTGAATTGAATAATTGCTCACTAAGGACCACGACTCTTAAAGCTATAAAGGAACACCATGTGCACGTTTATAAGTAAAACGCTACATACAAAAAGTGAATCATTTTGAATTTATTGTATCAAGCACAACAGTCAAAAATGCCCCCCAAAAACCCTTACAAATTAAATAAATAAAATAAATAAATTGCCAGAAAAAGTATGTGAATTTTTAAATAAAATGTTGGACTTAATACATAAAAAATCCTGGACTTGTGTTTCTGCAAGATTATGTTGAATTGTGCAAGAATTATAACTTGGAATAACAAAATGATTATTTCAGTCTTAAATTCTTACATTTTTCATTATATTTGATCAGAATCTAACATGGTTCCGGTGAGGTCGGCTGCCGTCACGACTGCTCCGACCTTTTTTACTTTGATTTTGTCTTTTAAGTTAGTTTTCCGTCAAACTAAGCATTTAACTGCATGTTGTACTGTGATGGCTGTGTATGTAAAAAAAAAAAAAAAAAAGAACATTTAAATTTGAACTGACAAACATGAAAAAATATATGTTATAAATGCTTGTAATTGTTTGAACAGCTATCTATGTTAGCTTTAAAACTAGTGAAATACAGAATCAGGCAAAAATGTACACACACTTCAGGAAAAGACATACTTGTATAAATATTTTAATACTAAATTGATTGCTATATGATCATATTATTAATATTATATTAATCTAATATATATCATACTATTTTTCTTTTCCTAAAATGTGTATCTCTGATAACTCTGTAGTTATCTACCTACAAAGCTAACTAATTTGGTTGTTCTAGTAAACATCTTTTGCAATAGATAAACATTATTTACATAAACCAATCATATATCCTATTAGAGACATACCACAATTCCAAAATGAAGTAGACTAAATAAGTACAATTTTTGACAAATTGCACTAGGCTTGGAGTTTCAGTTATGTTCGAAAAATGAAAAACATGTATTCTTCTTTTGAATTGTATGTTTTAATTTGAGCTCACCCCTCTCACAACCTCTCCAATCATCCCAAACCAGTTACCACGCTCATCCTTGACTCCGTATTTTCCATCTTTCACCAGGTGAACATCGTACTTGAAGCCAAGTTTCTTTGCAAGTGCAGACAGCAAGTCCATGCAGAAGCCCTCAAACTCTGAGCCTTTTGACATTGTATATGGTTCTTGCTAAAGAAGAAAGTAAGAACTGATGGTCATTACGATAAGTATTCACTGACTATTTAAAAACAGACATCCAAATCTAAATTATGAAACTGTTCTGTTTAGTGTTTATTGCCTACCTTGATGGAGGTCACCTTTAGTGGCGGTGGTTCTGGTGATTAAAAGGCGTAATAACATATTTAGTTCTATATCACATGTTATGTATTATAATTGTATGTTACAATTATAAAATACTGTAAATATGTAACTTGTGACTTTGAAATGAAAGTTTCTGTCAGATTTAATAATATTTTTTAAAATACGCTTTATGAGAGAGTTGAATATACAATTTGTATGAAGTATAAGAAATCAGAAGTTGAAAAGTTGCATCTGTAAAGTTTGAATTAATTCCTTCTTCATTTGAGGTATGCACACATACACTCACTCATTCACACACTACGGGTAATTTCAATTAAATTTACTCACTCACTCACCATCTATACCGCTTAATCCTGTATTCAGGGTCACGGGGGCCTGGAGCCTATCCCAGGACACTTAGGGCACATGGCAGGGTACACCCTGGACAGGGTGCCAATCCATCGCAGGGCACACGCACACACACACACACACACACACTCATTCACACACTACGGGTAATTTGGAAACGCCAATTAGTCTAACCTACATGTCTTTGGACTGTGGGAGGAAACCGGAGGACCCGGAGGAAAACCACCAAGCACGGGGAGAACATGCAAACTCCATGCACACAGAGACGGGAATCGAGCCTGGCCGGGGATCGAACCCGGACCCTGGCGGTGCAAGGCGACAGTGCTAACCACTACACCACCGTGCCGCCTTCAACTGTTATTATCAACAATGTTATATTCTTAATCATTAAAAGAGTTATTTAATATTTAATTAAGAACAAGATAAACAGTATTTCTACACGGGTATTGTAAATATGTTAAATTGGTCAAGGACCAGAGAAAGAAAGAAAAAGAGAGGGAAAAAAAACACTCTTTGTCTTAGTCTGAACTTGAACTCTTGCAAGACATTCTTGGCAGTTAATGAAGCGTTTCACCATGCTGTGCCGTACTTTGTACTGCTTTTCACATCGAGGCAAATATTCCCAAATTTACTAGACAAGGACAATGTTCCTGTTGTTCTGCCGCCCCATTTCGTGTGGTCCCAAGCTTCACGGCCACTAATCGTCCTTTAAGGGAATAAACTGCTCAGAAGGACACAGAGGGAGATAAACAGCGGGTTGTTGTGCAGCCTATGGTACCCTCCTGTGGTGGAGGAGATACAGAGTCCAAACTCCTGAGTGTTCCAACCCCTGAGAAAGAGACGCCCCAAGTGCTGGGAAAGTGCCCTCCCATTGCATACTCTTAGTCTAACTTCTGTCTAAATCGTTCTTCCTAGATTTAGTACTCATTGTTTGGGGAAAAAAAGCACATTAAAAATAAGACTCTCTGTGTGTTTGTATGAGGTCTCAAACTTTGTCATGTTTACGGCCAAAACATTTTAATTTGATAATTTTATTTGTTATACATATAATACAGAAAAGGTGTGTGCCAAACAAGCTACTTCTGAATTTATGCAACATGGAAGTGAACAATCTGGCTTCCCTTAAAATCTCCAGATTTTGGAGAGATGATTTTATATTTGCCCCCAAAATGACCATTTTTCAGCATTATACTGTCTCGCTTCAAACTATAATTATGTAAAATGTTAAATATTCATATTTCTTATGAGTATTAATACTAAATACTAATACAGTGTAAACTTCTGGAATCATAGAACCTATAAAAATCTGCTTAAATTGGCACAGTAAAAGCATAAAAGGCAAAAAATCTGTAGTGTCCGTAACCACGTCAAATTTATGTTGCAATATCTTAACCAGTTTGCATTTTAGAATAATACACTTTTTATTTCTTTTCATGTGAAATCTACTGTAAATTGGGCGGGTTTTATCTGAACGACAATTAAGATCACTGAAAAATATCAATTCAAGAAAGTTACGAACACTACATGAAAAGGCATGGAATTGTATTTAGCAAATGTGTTTCTTTTTATCTGATAAAAATAGAAATGTGAATGCATATTTCCAAAAAAAAAAAAAAAAAAAAGAAGCATGGATCAGGAGATTAGAAGCATTAATTATTATACAGTATGATCCTATCTAAAAATTTATTTTGAAATTTCACCTAGGTTTAACACCAACACCATCCTTTGGCCATTACTATTAAGTTGAAATTTTAAGGAATTTAGAACTCGACTGCTTAAAACTGTATAATGCTAAATGCACCTAATGACTTCACAAGATATGATTATAGATAAATATGATGATGTAGTAAAAAGGAGTTGGGGCTTATTAATCTGTAATGCAATAATAAGTCAAAAGGTTTAAACAAAAAGGAAACTTGAATGAATACTTTAAAAATGTTGTTAAAACTCTTGCTGAGAGTATGTTGGAAAGAAGGGAACCTTATTCGTATATTCTTCTTTGAGGCTGGGAACTGACACGTTTACAAATTAAGTGTCAGAAATGTCTTTTCTTTTTTTTTTCTCCAGCATGTTCATCCGAAAAATGTCATGTACATGGAACTGAGGCAGTTCCACTGAGATGGAAATCCCTACAGGAGTCCGTCAATCACATAATCTTTTCCCCACTAGAAAATATGAAAAGCAAACATGCCGTCAGAGCCACAGATGTGTCATGGCCTTGTCCTGCATCGCTGACTGCTTGGTTAGAGGGGGCTAATTGATTGCTCACAGTCATTGTTGACCATGGCAGGCTCTTTCTACTATTTTAAATGCAAATCACTCAGAGCAATGGGACACACAGACAAAGCGCCAGAAGGCTGCTGTGCCCAGTGACAGAGTCAATAAGATGTCAGGACTAGAATTGGCCCTTCCTGCATCCTGCTGGAAGACTCACTAGAAGAAAGCCAAGCTGAAGAAAGGGGCTGGAGTAAAGTCAGTATTGATCTAATGCCACCTCCGCTGGAGAAGTTCTTACTGTAAGAGTTCTTACTCACCTCTATTCATATGCATAAGTATGTGTTCTTTCATGATAAAGAAAAATACACAAAAAACACTTTTCTTTCTTTTTTTCACTAGAATTAGAACACCTAGTTTATAGCTATACTAGCAATCCGTCATTAAATAACAATGGTGCCTTATTTCAAATGTATGCATTTGCAATCCTTTGAAGTTACTGTACAAAGTTTCCACCGAGCACAAAGAAGTGCAAAACAGTTTGACCACCAGACACGTTAAAATTAAGTGTGTGATTTGATTGCAACATAAAATTACCTGCAGTGCAGATGTGAACCACCGCTACAAGAAGCCAGAGAAGCCCCAGAGATGCCATGATACTGAAACAAAGCCATGCAACAATTCATTTGCAACTCTGATATCAAACCGAAAAACATTTTAAAAAACAAAGCACTAATTGCTTCTGTAAATCCACATCACCCCATGATTTCCAAAATAGTTATTTTATGTTTCACTGTTTAGTCTGTTCTACTAAAGAACTTAATAAACACAAGATGAAAAGCAGACATAACATCCAGACCAAAAACAAAATAAAAGATCAAAGATCAAAAAGAACATCCAACTTACCACTGCTTTACATACAGTACAGCTTCTGTCTGCGTCAGCACATAAAACGTCCCAAAATATAAACCACGAACAAATACCCCAAGATTAGATAACAGCCAATGGGAAAGAGTGGGACGTTCTAGAAAGTGGAGGGAAAGGGGTGAGGGACGGAGACATTACACAAGAATGATTTGTGTACAGGGGAGGTGGAACATGGACGAGTAAGAAGTTGGGGATTCCAAGAAAAACTTCCCATGGTCTTATGAGAATGTTTAAGACATATGGAAAAAATTATGAAATTTAAAAGGATCTCCAAAGATTTAGAAATAAAACAGCTGTTGAGCCATAATATGAATTTTGCTGTAAATGCAAGCTAAATAAGATTAATACCTTTTAAGCAGTACACCATACCTTACCAGTGCCATAAGTTATGTTTGTCTTAGTCTGGTTACAATATACTGGGTGTTGTTCATGAGAAATACATTTCTAACACTGGCTCAGGAATAGTGTTGATTATATAGAACAAAAACCAAAATATACAAGATTGTGCAAAGCAAGAGATCCTGCAAACCTCAACAATTCTCCCTAAAACCCGAGCTGGCTTCGTGATAGACCCTGGAGGCAGAAACAAAAATCACTGTGATAAATACGAATCGAAAGGCCAGAGTTGCAACACCTCCTGAATGCTAAAGAAGTGGACTTTTGTATGAGTGACAAGAGCGTACAATCTCTGTCACTCAGTGAGCCGTGCGAGTCCCAGGGCAGTTTTTGGGAGCGCAGAAGGGCCCCGGTCTCTCACGTCCCACTAGAAACCGTCACCAAAGCAACTGCAGACCCAGGCATTCCTGTGCTTTTGTCTCATGTGCCAGTCATAAGCGGAGACGAATCCTTTAGGATTTTATGGGTATCATGCATGAAGAGGCATAGGGTACAAAGCAATGAGTTAATACTCACAACAACACAGGGCATGACTGTGGGCACTCTGGGTCGATCCCAGCAGTTGGAATGTTGAAAAGATTGAAACAGAGAAACTTTTATTTCTGTTTGGGTCGGAGATGTGATGAGCCACCACGTGGGAAGCGACATTTTTCCCAATGGGCGCTCTCTGTGAAAGATTGGAGAGGTTGTGCAGTGTGAGCGTTGAGAAAAAGGGGGCCACTTAAAAGAGTACATAATAGTGCTGAGAGGGTGACACGTCTTGAATGGGAGTTTCTGACCTTTTTGTTAAATTAAGCAACAGAACAGAAAGAGAAGAACATAATAAAGTATATATTTGGTAATCACCTGACAATAGTAAGCACAAAAGGAACTGCATTTTTTAAAATGGTATTTAAAGCTAGAATTAAAAGGAGAACCGTTGATTTTTACTTGTGTCCGTTCAATGTTAACGGATAAACAAAAGTCATTTGCATTTTAATACACAGGACTGTGAACCTCAGACTAGATCGTTTATCACGACTGTATGAAGAAGAAACAGACAGCCACAATCTGTATGTACATATGCTTTTACTAAAAATTCTCCCAGACTCCTGCAAAGTTAGCTGACATGACAGTGCAAACATGACAGTACAAAGTGAGAGATGTGCTCTTTCACCATTCTTTCATGTGCCGTTCAATAACCGTACAGTACTCATATTCAACATAACTCCATAATTCTTAAACACTTACTGATATGTACCGTAGACCAGTGCACATGCTGAGTGGTGGAACATGTCAAACCTTAACTGAGAAACACTAAAAATATTGCAATATCACTGTCATGCAAAAAAAGAGCCAATTTCAGTATGAATCTGCTGATAATACTTTTTACAGTACATAGACTGAAATATCAAAAGTTTAAGTCAAATGGCAAAAACTGCATTGTGTCAAATAAACTAAAATAATAATAATATATTATTTTATTTTAAACAAAGCTGAAAGTAGGTAAAGTAGGAAAGGTGGTTGTCATTTTGCTTAATGCAAAAAAATGTAAAAGAAAAAAAATTATACAGGAAATAATAAATTACTGTTGCAAATACATTCCATGCATTTGTTGTAAAAAAAAAAACTAACAAACAAAACCTTTTTTACCACTATAAACAACAACAAGATGCATTGGTTTTTCAATGAGTACATTAAACATGTAATTTGATTAAAAGTGAAAGAAGTAATATTTCATACAGATCAACATGTAATTCTCTATTGCTACAGCAGGCCTTTTAACAAAAAAAAAGGAAAGAAAGAAAAAAAAAGACAAGATTCAAGACCGATATCTGTTGGATTTCTGTTTCCCTTTCCAGTGTTTAAAAGTAAACACTGGACAATACACTGACAAGGGTTTTATTGTGACTTTGCACCAAAAAACTTTTCATTTACAATAAACAGGTTATAAAAATTGCAGTATCCCTCTCTATAGGTGCAGAACCTTTAGAATCTACCTCATTTCATGCTCATTGTTGGATACGACCATCTTGATAGCAGCTTTAGCCAAATTTAGAACAAATTCGTCTACACCAACAGTAGTGCATGAAACAGACTTCATATCTGATATTCCAGTGTCTCATTTAGTAAGTGAACTAACAAACACACACACACACACACACATTTTATATATATATAAAAAATAATAAATTTTATATTTATAAAATTTATTATTTTTTTGCAGACTCTCAATCTACCCTTACTTCTCAGAGGCGGAGCATAAAAAAAACGTCATTATCTAGGTTATGAGGGCTCTGTTGGGGTGGGCCTGGAGGAAGCTGACTCAGCAGGTCCAGGCTTGCACAGGGGCTGCGTGTGATGCTGCAGGCTCCCTCTGGGATTCCACGCTCTTCAATGGGGCTGTTGGACCCCATGAGGAGGTTTTGCAGCCGCTGCCTCTCCTGGGCCTGCCTAGCGCGGTTGGCAATATAGCGCACCCGACTCTGGCTGCGTGACGAGCTCCTTCTCAGTGGTGGTGCCTCCTCTTGCACCTCCTCCTTTTCCTCAGCTTCTGAATCATGCAGGTGGGATGTAAAATCGCTGCTTGTCAGCGGTTCTACATCAGTGAGTTTCTTTAGCCGCTCCATCAGGTCATCCTGGGGCTTCCTTGGGGACCTCTGTTGGCGGCTAGGCCTGACCACAAAACTACGGCTGATGCTGCGATACTTGCTATCAAAGTTGCACACGATGTCCTCTGATGTGAGGTCACCCAGACTCTTAGATTTGGAGCCAGAATTTATGTCTTTTGGTGCAGGAGTTGGAGCTCGCTTGCTAGAAGCAGATGATGACTGCTTTAAGCCTTCTATATACAGCCTGTTCCAGGTGTGACGCCGTTGCATAACACGTTTGTTGTCGTGCTCACTGCCCAGCTGCCTTGGGAGAAGTTCGTCCACTGGCTCACACATCTGACCATCCCGCAAGTTGGGATTGGATTTGCTCTTGCTGACACAAAGCATGCTCGGAGTAGTGGATGGCTGAGATGGGCTACTCCAGTTAACAACAGAATCCTCACCTTCATGACAGTCCTGAGCAGCTCGGAGACAGGTCAAACTCTTTCTGGCCAGGTTGGGCAGAGAGAGGTCAATCACAGTGTCATTTGAGGAAATGCTAGATGAGGATGACACACTGTCACGGTGGGTATTGGGGTCAAGCTTGGACCAGAGGCGGTCATTGATGGTTGCATTGATTGAGACCTGAGGCACTGTTGACTGCTCATCAACAGGGCACACTGCCCTTACCTGGCCATCTCTTTTGGTTCTTCGAATTGGTGTTCTAGCCCCAGGATACAACCTTCGCTCTATGTCCTTGTCAATTAAAGTCTTTTTCCCTGGAACCTTCTGGGAACTCTTGAATGTTGCCAGCTCTGTTGCAGTCTTTGTCTCTAAAGTTTGTCCAATCTTTACAGTTGCATCTGGTAAAACATTTCTATCAAAACTCATCCCTTCACTTACTCCCGGCTCTTGTGCAAGGGGCTTATTGCTCCCAATGTCAAGGTAATTCATTGACATGGAAGTACTGATATGATCGTCCCCACTACTGACATTTGGGATTGGACACTGGGTAGGAACAGGTATCTTGTCCTCATTTGTCTTGACAGGGCTATGGTTGTCTTCCTTAGTAGTTGTTATTGCTATGGATGGTGGAGACAAACAAAGCACATCACTGGGAGTATGTTCTGAGGTATGGGTTATGGATGTCAAGGGGGATTTCTGCTGATATTCTTCCACAATGGATTCCAAGACATGCAGATAAGGAATGGGTCTCTGCACTGTGGAATGATCTAAAAGGATAAGCAAACAAAATATCATTAATATGCATAACGAATGTTTGGCTTCTGCTAAATCTCTAACACAGTTCACATAAATGCAGGGGGAAAAAACAAAGACAGATGACAATGTCACATACATAGATGTGTCGCAAACATGCAGCATGCCTGTATGTAGCACATGGCTAATTTGCACTTGTACAGGTGCATCTCAATAAATTAGAATATCATCGAAAAGTTGATTTATTTCCAGTAATTCAATTCAAAAAGTGAAACTCATATATTAGATAGATTCAATACACACAGACTGATATATTTTAATTGTTTATTTCTTTTTTAATTTTGATGAATATGGCTTACAGTTAATGAAAACCCAGAATTCCGTATCTCAAAAAATTTGAATATTTTGAAAAAGCTGACTTTTGGAGACACACTCCAATGGTGTCACATTCTAATCAGCTAATTAACCCAAAACACCTGCAAAGGTTTCCTGAGTCTCAGTTTGGTTCAGTAGGCTACACAATCATGGGGAAGATTGCTGATTTGACAGTTGTCCAGAAGACTGTGTACGTGGAGGGTAAGACACAAACGGTCATTGCTAACCACAGCCTTGAGAGGATCGTGAAACAAAGCCTATTCAAGAATTTGGGAGAGATTCACAAGGAGTGCACTGCAGCTGAAGTCAGTGTTTCAAGAGCCAGCAGGCACAGAAGTCAACTGTCACATTCCTTGTGTCAATCCATTCTTTAACAATGACAATGCCAGAGGTGTCTTAGCTGGGCTAAAGACAAAAAGGACTGGACTCAGTGGGCCAAGGCCATTTTTTCATTTCATTTGGAAATCAAGGTCCCATAGTCGGGAGAAAAAGAGAAGAGGCACAGAATTCAAGTTGCCTGAGGTCCAGTGTAAGGTTTGTACAGTCAGTGGTGGTTTTGGGAGCGATGTCATCTGCTGGTGGTCCACTGTGTTTTTATCAGGTCTGCGGTCAGTACATCCGTCTACCAGGAAGATTTACATCACTACATGCTTCCCTATTCTGACATGCTCAATGGAGATGTCAATTTCATTTTTTAAGGACTTGGCACCTGCCCACACTGCCAAAAGTACTAATACCTGGTTTAAGGACCATGGTATTCCTGTGCTTGTTTGGCCAGCAAACTCGTTGGCCAGCAAACTTGTGGGAATTGAGAAGAGAAAGATGAGAGACACCAGACCCAACAAAGCAGAAGAGCTGAAGGCCGCTATTAGAGCAACCTGGTCTTCCATAACACCTCAGCAGTTTCACAGACGGATTGTCTCCATGCCATGCCTCATTGCAAAAGTAATTAAAAGGGTTCATTAGCTACAAGTCATAATAATCAAAATTGAAAGAAATAATCACTTGAAATATTTCAATCTGTATGTAATGAATTTATATAATATGAGTTTCACTTTTTCAATTGGATTACTCAAATAAATCAACTTTTTGATGATATTCTAATTTACTGAGGTGCACCTGTGTTTGACTGATTGATGTAACATATGCACATTGAGAAGCTGGCAAATAAAAAAATACACCTCTGCATCTCAGATCATCATGCAGTCATGTGGGATTCATGTACTGTATGTATAAGAGCATTTCCTTAGTTAGTCTTAAAAAGTGCATTTATTAAGCTGATTTTTTCCCCTGAAAGCAATTTCTGTATTGTCCATAGTAGAAAGACAAAAAACATAACCTAGCAGTGGAAACATACATGTGGGAGGTGATTTTACCTGACTTTGATCAGCCCCTCAGTTTTGCACTAAGGAAAGATAGCATGCAAGAAGGAAGGAACAAACAGACAGTTTAGTAAAAGCATGAGAACCCTAAAAAAGACGGAATCATCAATATATACCGAAGAGCACCTAAATGAGGAGGGAGTTTTTGAACATAGGCATGTTTTTCGATTTTGGAAATGCCTTTGCAATATACTATTTTTACAGGAACAATAGTGAAGGAAGTGAATTGAACAGAAAGAAGTCATGTTATAATGAAGTTTGCAGAGTCAAGACCAAGATCACTCAGTTAAGAAGAAAGGCAGAATGAACTCACTTTAACCTACTCTCTTGTGACTCTATGAATGTCGATGATTTCATTTTTTTTTATTGTGTAACACATTGTGTAATGTGAATAAAGCGACTGTCTGATTGGTAAAAAAAAAATCATAGCAAACATAACACTTTACAAATCGTAATTTGATGCAAAATACAATATGATATTTGTGCAAAAGATTACAACATGCATCTACTAAGCTTGATACTACTACTAAGTAGTAGGTCAAAACTAGGTTTGCTTCACTTATGGAGTAGAGATGGGGTAGAAAATCTTTCTGTTTGCATTTCATTGGCAAGTTCTCAAATGTGACATTAAAACAGTGACATTATCACATATATCACTGTTCAAAAGTGCTACTATCAAATTCCCATTTATTGTAGTTACATCCATTATCCATTTTAATCACTACGTGTACATTAATATTGATCATCTTTGCAAAAAACATTGCACATTGCAACATTGCAAACTGAATTGGATTGTTCATGTCTGTTATCCATCAATGTACTTCATCTGAAGCTGTTTATGGTAGTCATCTGGAATCTAGGGGATCCACTACAGCCTTGAGGTCAACTAGTTTACTTTGGGGAACTACCATGGTCTTACCAGTGAAGAACAATGGTGATTTACTGCGGATTTCTTCCATTTTCTGGGCAAACAAAGTGTTCATCTCCCGCTGTAGAGTTCCTACAACCCGCTTACGCTTGTCCATTGCCCGTGCTGGAATTATGGGAAGCAGTTCCAAACTTTCCAGACTACTGCAGCTGCCCCAATTGCTTTTTGAAATGCACACATCACCATTTATAGGACAAAAGTCCCGATGGTTGCTGCCATAATTTGCTGGTGCAAAATGCTGCCTGTTCGAGCCAGATTTGCTATCTAATGTTAATGGAACTGGAGCTTCAGGTGACTGTGGGTGTCTGCAGGGTATTGCATTCCTGGCGTAGCCATTCCCAGGTGCATGGCTGTCTGAAAATACCAGTGTCCGTCTTGCTTTTGATTGTACCCTTGGCATTGGTATAGGTTTGAAGAACCGGACTTCAGGCTCAGGTTTAGATTGGGGTTGCTCTGGCTGCTTAGGTAAGGCTAAGACTTTAGTTCTTGGGCCTGGCTCTGGGGAGACCTTACGTATAACTTTGGTTGAACAAAATACTCTTTCTGGAACAGGTGCTGAACCCTTCTTAAGGTTGGCCACTATTTTCCTCTCAAGGTCTGGACTCTCCTTCCCAATGATGCACTTCAAGCAACTGGATGTCATTCCTATCCGGCCAGTGCTGTTCACTGTGACACAGGTGAAAACATCCTGGTTCTCCAATAAATCCATCACCTTTAGCCTGTCGGCTCTTCTTAGGGGTTCACTCATGGCCCTCCTATTATGCAATGGTTTGGCCATAGGATCAAGATTGACAAACTTGATCTTACCTGTACCATCATCTGGGTGGAGCTGCCCATTTGTGCCATGCTCCCACGGTCGCGCTGATGCTGCCGTGTCCCCGTTGGGATGGGCAGCTGGGCCCTCCTCAGACTCACGCTCTGAGCTGGCTCCCTCTGAGCTACAGTCTTTGGTGTCAATGGAGATCTCAGGAAAGCCACGCTTGACTTTGGGCTGGCCCTTGGTGGGCGCGCTGGCCGTGCGGCGAAGCAGGTGGGCTCCAAATGCGGGTTTACGGCTGTGCAGCGCAGCAGCATGGCTGTCCAGAGAAGCCTGCTTTGGATTTCTGTGAAACAGCCCTTTTATGCCGCTGGCTGGCCGTGCCTACAAAGAAACAAGGGAAAGAATAGCATGAATCTCATGAAACTGAGGGGAATAAGAAGTCTCGAGAAGGTTTTTTTGTGCAAAACTAAAAAGAAGAGGAAAAAAATAAGCAGGCAAAATTTTATTGCAATTCTGAAACGTTGGTAACATTGGAAAGTGTTTGAGTCATGTTACAGTACATAATTGTACTTATTACACTAAACCATTTCTTTCTTTAAACATCACAAAATAGGCAATTTATTAAGTTATATTAACTTTGATCAATCTAAGTTTAATTGAAGGTTCCTGTATATAGATAGGCGCAAACAAAAAAACAAAACATATCAAGTCAAATGCCAGTGAAACATAACACATAAACCAATCAACCACTTCCATCAGTTTATTAAAAGAAACATAACCTTTATCAATATACAGTGGAACCTCAGATTGCGAGTAACGTGGTTTACGAGTGTTCCGCAAACCGAGCAAAGATTTTTAATACATTTTTAATCTGAAACCGAGCAAGTATTAGTTTACGAGCGGCGAGTATCATGCATCACGCATGCGACGCTTATTTTGACACCGAGCGGCAAGTGATCACAACTGAGCCAATGATTTTTCTCTCTCTTGCGCTGCGGGAATTATGGGTAATCGTCTCCCCTGCTGCGTCTTAGTGCTCGTCTCTTACTGGTATAATCAACATCTCCCTCTCTCTTCTGTGTGCGCACGCGTAATTTGACACTGTGCCCCACACACACCGACACACACACACACACACACACTTTTCTCATGTGTACTTTGTGTGCGCGCGCGCGTAGTTTGACAACGACACACGCACACGCACGCACACACACGCACGCACGCACACACACACTCTCCCTGGCTGCACAGACACGCTTTATTTACACAGAAAACTCAGCTCTGTCGCAATTCTTTTCAACTGTAAGGTGCTGGTTCATTTATTTTTTACTTTACAGCAGTGATTAGTCCATTAGTATGCGCTCATGCGAGTATCATTAGAGAGATTTCTTTTATTTTCCCGTTAAAACAGTGTTTGCATTGTGTATGTTAGTTGTGAAACTTAAAAAGCGAGGTGGGGCGAGGGAGGAGGTGTTTACTGTTTAATACGAGGCGAGGGGCTAATTCCACACACACACACACACACACACACACACATACATACAAATACACGGCGCCTGCGCGCACAAATGGAAACACTTTTACTTTTTTTACATTTTAAGTGCAGGTTAATTTGTTTTATTTTTACTTTATATGTTGTATTAATTATTTTTACGTATTTATTGTTTTGGGCTGTAGAACGAATAATTTGAGTTTCCATTATTATAAAACGAGTGTTTTTGGAATACGAGCCCGCTTCCCGGAACAAATAATGCTCGTAATCCAAGGTTCCACTGTATACTGTAGCATCTACAACATTAACAACGTTAGGTCAACTTTAGAACTATGTATAGAAACAAAAAGCTAAGTAAAAGCTAGGTTCTAGTTCGTGTCAGCTCTTCTTTTCCTTTAACTCATCCATCTGTTGTGCATTTTAATTCTTCTTTTAGCTCTTTTAAAAAATTTTTTTTTTTACATTTTACAACTATGAGTTAGCACAGACACCAAACATAAGACAGATGTAAATGCCTCTTAAAACATGATACACGCTAAGTTTACACGTATTATGTGAAATACTTTCAACTGAATGTGAACACAGAACAAGCTCTAGTGGAATGAAGATGCACGGTTCGTGTGTAAATGTAATGAAGACATTAATTTACAAATGACACTGGGTTTCAGTGCTCTGATTCACACCAAAAAAAGCGATTTATTTAACTTAATGCAAAATATTATGTTATTATTTAAGCTTGAGCAAAAGACTTTATTTATTATTAATAAATGGAATTGTACGAGTACTGTACATTGCTCTACCTTCCTCAAAGCAATGAACCCAGATACATTTCATGAAACATATCAAAGTAGATCCATGTGAAATGTATTTAATATACCGTGAATGTTATCTACAGATGCTGCTTAAAGACACATCAGTGTATACAAGTGTCAAAGAGAACAATTACAAATCAATCATCCCTGTATTGTAATATAACAGTTACAACGTTAAATTGACTAAAGTTGACTAAAGGTATTAAAACTGCATAAAATCTCACTCATTTGCACAATAAAATACAAATTTAGTAAGGCTTAACAACAATAATAATATTTCACTATGCCATCTGAACATCTGACTCACTACTGATGACCCAATTCTCATCTAGCAAAACAGATGATCATAAACAGTACCTGGCAACCTCCGGCTCTTCATTGTCACAAGAAAACAACAAACTGGGAGTGAGTAAGCATGGTCCAATGTCCTTTATAAGTCTACAGCTACAGTATATGGGAACAATGTGGCCATACCCTTTGTCAGATGAAATTCCCAGATAATGCTCACGGGGCATTTCAGAGCCTATTGCAGTTTGAGAATTTCCTTAGTTAAGTGAAATAAGAGGAGACTTTGTCATCCCTGGAATGCAGTGCCTGATGCAACCCCCCCACCCCTAAAGTGCCTGCAGCAGTGGATGGTGACATTGGATCTGCTTAGGGGTCGAATGAGAATGCCGGCGAGGTAAAGGCAGTCACAGTTATGTCACAACTCATTTTTTTCATGAGTTGGCAAGGCTGAATGCTAGCACAGGCTCGGCCGCTCGCTCGAGAGGGGGGAAGGTGGGGCAGGAGGGAGGGGTCATGGGGGACATGCAAGGTGCTGATTGCATCTCACTACACCTGAAAGTTTGAGCGACAGCATCAGGGCTCCTAACAATTTCCTGCCTTTAAAGACAGCTTTTGGGCTAAGGTTGTTGCACTGAAAGCACAAAGAGAGAAAAAGAGAAAGAAAGAGGAGTGTGAGAGAGAAGGAGAAAGAAAGAAAGAGAGGAAGGAGAAATACCATACAAAGATCGAAAAAAGAGGGAGAGAGAGAGAGAACTATGTATAGACAAACATCTGTATTCCGAAGAAAAACTGAAACAATTTATAAAACATGATTAACAACCTCAATGGGCAAGTGTTCTAACTTAATAATATTAAATTGAAAAATTTCAACAGCAAAAATGCATGTTTTGTTGTTGTGTAGCTGTACAGCCATGGCCAAAGGTTTGGAGAATAACACAAGTATTCATTTTCCCAAAGTCTGCTGCTTCAGTGGTTGCAAATCTTTTTGTCAGATGTTCAGATGGTATACTGAAATATAATTACAAGTCTTTCATATGTGTCCAAGAGCACCTCTCCCAACCTTCCAAGAACAGTTTTGTGATGAACAATGTCTCTCTTCCAGCTTGATGGAGCACCTTGCCATAAGGCAAAAGTGGTAACTAACATCGAACATCGAAATTTTAGGTCCATGACCAGGGAACTCTCCAGACCTTAATCCCATTGAGAAGTTGTGGTCAAGTCCCACATTAATTATGCAAGAATGAGCTGCTATCAGTCAGGATCCGGGCCAGAGGTTGAGTGACAGCATGCCAGGGTGAATTACAGAGGTCTTAAAAAAGGAGAGTGCAAATACTGACTCTGTGCATAAACTTGATGTTATAGTCAATAAAATCCTTTGACACTTATGAAATGCTTGTAATTATACTTGTACTGTAAGTATACTGTAGTAATATCTGACAAAAAGATCTAAAACCACTGAAGCAACAGACTTTTTGAAAATTAATATTCGTGTCAACTTTTGGCCACGGCTGTAACTGTATTTTAAAACAAATTTTACGTCTAATTGATGCACTGATAAAGACTAATAATTTTTTTCTGAAATATTAAAAAGTCAAAGGACCCATGCATTATAACACAAATGCAATATGAACATAAAAGAAAAAAAAAGAAAAAGAAAAAAGGCACTAGTCATTATAAAAGTTTACAAACCCAACACTAGCCTCTCTCACAAGCAGAACTACAACCACAAGTTCCAGCATTCCTCGTAAGTACCTACCTTACCAGTGATGTCATTCACTGCCACATGAACAAAAATGGATGCCTCCTCCATCCCTTCTAAATACACGTGGCGGTAACCTGCATATCGAAATCAGAACATTATGACCCAAATCAATCATTCCAGATCTGGTACAAGAAACAAAATATCATGTAAAGAAATTAATGAAGATACCTGGCATCATGCTATTAAAGGCGATGGTCCTCTGACCAATGAAGTCCTGGCCAATGGGGTCGTGATCCCAAACCAAGAAGCGCACCAGTGTGATTTCTGGCATGTGGATAGTGAAAACCAGGGTCTCCTCCCACATGGGGTTGAATCCTGAGACAGAAGAGAAAGAAGACAGCACTCATTGATACGTTATATTTCTGCATTGGTCAGACAAAATTAAATTTACACGCTACTTTTGAACCAACCTCACTATAACCCTACCACAATTTACAGCTTTGAAAGCAGTAACTTTAAAACCCATAATAAAAAAAACAGTGAGCTGATTATACCTTATGTCTGTTGACTTTAACTTACCGTTATCATCCACTACTCTGGTTTGCTCCTTACAGCAATCTATTGGCAAGCCAATGATCTCCACTTCCACAAAAGGGTCAATGATCTGAAAAACACAATGTCATTTAACAAAATGAATAAATAAATAAATAAATTGTTTTAAAAAGTGACTTAAAAATATCAGTTTATAATTCTAAGTAAAAATATAAAAAGTATAGAATATAATGGAAGGTAAAATAGACAGTAAAAGTTAAGGCATGGACAAAAAGTAAGTCTGATTTTTGGTCTAGTCTTCACCTCGCCTCGGTCTCCAAGCATGGAGTCTTTGGGTTTGGGCAACTGCTGGCCACTAATAATCTTTACCACCAGCTGTTTCCTCATCTGTCCTGGGAGTGGGTCCTCCAACATTGGATTAAAAGAGCCTGCAATTAGAAAACTGGTTACAAGAACATAATGGAGGAGTGTATATATTTTAAGTAAACAATGTACCCATGTCAAAGCATAGTGGAAACACAAAACCTAACCATCACACATGCACTCTGGTTTAAGAACGTAGCCACAGTTGCCATTGCTGTAGAACTTGGCTCTGTTCAGCTGTAGGACTCGGCCCTCGGACTGGTAGTTCAGTGCCACTACACACACACACACACACACACACACACACACACACACACACACACACACACACACACACACACACACATTTAAGGCAGTTATTACAGTACCATCCATGCATTGTTATACTATTTTAATGTTTTTTAGGACTCTTCTTCATTGTATTATTTGCTCAACAAATGCTGAGCAAAAGCCTAGCAAAAAAAAGCTCAAGGTATACAATGGAACCTCGGATTGCGAGTAACGGTTTGCAAGCGTTCCGCAAGACAAGCAAAGATTTTAAATAAATTTTGAGTTGAAAAACAAGCAAGTCTTGGTTTACGAGTACCGAGTATCATGCATGCACTTCTTGTTTTGACGCCGAGCGTCACATGATCACAACTGAGCCAATGGTTTTTCTCTCTCTTGCGCTACGGAATTGTGGGTAATCATCTCCACTGCTTGGTCTTAGTGCTCGTCTTTCACTAGTATAATCAACATCCGTGCGTGTACTGTTTACTATAACACCATGGGTGTGCGCGTAAAACATCTTTCATTTTGTGCTTGTAAGTGTGTGTACAGCGCGCACGTACTGTTTATTATAACATACGTGTGCAGGTGTATAAATCAAAAGAAAGTCTCATTATAAAGGTTAAAGATCCATTTGCTCCTTCTCTGTATCAGCCTGTCATGTGTGCGCACGCATGTAATTTGACACCGTGCCCCTTCAAACACACACATACACGCACACACTCTCTCTCTCTCTCACTCTCGCCTTTTTGCATGCAGACGCTGTGTGTGTGTATATGTGTGTGCGCGTGTGTGTGAAGAGGCACGGTGTCAAATCACACGCGCGCACACATAACGACAGGCTGATACAGAGAATGAGCAAATGGATCTCTCGGCTTCACACACACACGGCGCGTGCGCACATAAATGGAAACACTTATCTGTCGGGATTTTTTAAAAAACTTTTTTTTAAGGTAAAGTGCAGGTTAATTTTTTATTTTTACTTTATATATTGGGTTATTTATTTTTATGCATTTAGTTTTTGGGACTATGGAACGAATAATTTCCATTATTTCTTATGGGAAAATGTGCTTTGATTTACGAGTGTTTTGGAATATGAGCCAGCTTCCGGAACAAATTATACTCGTAATCCAAGGTTCCACTGTATTTCTTTTTATAACATAGTTGCAAATGTAAAGCCTAGAGCCCATAAATACCAACAGACACGTTCTTCCCTGATGATACTCTGCCAAGCCTTTCTAGCAGTTGTCTTGGTTTATATAGCTTATATATGCTTAACTGGATACATCTACTTGTCATTGGAGAATATTCCACTTCTTTACCTTGACAAAGTCCTGAGTATATTTCAATGTACAGTTTAAGTCTTTATGCTTATGAATTTCGAAGGAGATGACTGAATTTTTGGCAGCAGTCGCATCAACTTGTATCAGTAAATACGTTCAAGAAACCATTCCGTTCATAGCTCTATATGCCCACCTCAAAAGTGTTTCTGATCATAAGCAGTTCCCACAAAATGCACAGTATAAACTATATGTTGACAACAAACTGTCATGTAGCTGTAGGCAGGTTTGAATAATAGATGAAATCACACAGTGGATGCACTGCATTTCCCACTTTCGGTGTGTCTCCGTCCTTAGCTTGGTTAAACATGCACATGTCTCCTCACATGGTTGTTCTTTAAAAGCCTCCAGCCCAACAGTAATTGAGCATTATTGCTGATAATATACAGTAGATACCTCCAGCAGATAACGAGACAGTACATCTCTACACTGCATCTAATCCTGATTATCATTTAAGAGAAGTAGATATGAATAGAGGCTCCATGAGGACATCACACTATACACTAGCATGGAGTTTAATTTTGGAGATGATTAGGCAGCTCAGCACCCTGAGACATGGTAATTGGAACATTGCTCGGAAGTACACAATTAGTGCATATGAGCTGATGGGAAATTATTCTAGAAAATTATTAGCTGAGTTACATGACTCATGCTGAGTTATGTGATTCAACTGTTGTGAATGTGATCAGATTACATAACATTTTAAATTGCTGGCCTTTAAAAATGTCTTTTGTTGACTTTAATTGTAAGTCAATGCTGTTATTTTTTAAAGCCCATAATATACAGTATATACAGTATGTATATATAGCTAAATATACTGCAATGTACTTTACGGTGCATTTGTACATGGATGAATATTACTATATAAATAAAGCTACTTTAATTTTCATTTACATCCATTAGTATATAACAGTTATCTTTCAGTTTTTTTCTAGTCTTCATCCAAACCTCAGCTTTGACCCTGGCCTACTTGCATGCATACCCAGGTGGCATCCAATGTTCCAGAACGGCTGTGGGTTGAAGTTGCTCGAGTCCACACGGTAGGAAGAGGGATAAATTCGTGACAGTTGCCGTTGGTTGAAATGCACAAAATGGCTTGGCTTCTGCTGTATCAGCTGGTGAGCCTTGGTCTCGCTTAGAGATGATACCAACCAGCTGCTGCCTCCTGACACCACAACACAACAAAGTATCAATGCATTTTCCATCACATAGAAGACAATTATAGGACAAACAAAACAAAATAGTGGCATGTGTTTTTAGCTTTAATTATAGCATGCATTCACCATAGCACTGTCTCAACAATGTTATGCAATGCCACAAAATTATCTTCCATCCAGAGTTGCAATAATTTTTTGGCCAAGATTACAGTATGTACGGGTGACTCCCAGCACATCCCAAAGACTTTTTATAGTTGAACACGATTCCTCATGCTTCCAGAACCACACTTTTGTATGTTGAAGCTGATTATCATCCTGAAAGATCATCCTATCTGACTTCATTTTATTGCCTCATAACATTGTTGAGCCTAGATCTGACCAACGCTACCTCCAGAAGCTTGTAACAGTGGGCACTATGCATGATGGGTGCCTTGCTTCATTTGCTTCCCTTCTTACCTTGACACACACTGGAATAAGGCCAGTATCTTTTTGTCTAAAATCCAATCTTTATGCTGCTAGCAAACTGAAATTTGCGAAACCTTTTTCTGATTAGCCTCACCAGCAAGAGGTTTTTTATGACCTCACAGCTGTTCAGTAATAATTCTTTAGTTCTCATTGCTTTGTACTGTATGTGTGAAGATTGCTTTCACTAGGATTTCTACAATCAATTCTTTTCATGATGCAACTTAAATAATCTCTTTCCACATCATCTTTCCCACAACTACAGGATGTGTCTCTCTGCATCTTCATTTAAGAAACGAAAAGCTACCCACTGCAGTTAGGGTTAAAATAATTTTAGGTATTTGCTTATTGAAACCCAAATAGTGAGTGAACAGTGTATGTGTATGTACGGTACATTAGAACATCAAAAATGATCTGTG
Source organism: Clarias fuscus (assembly GCA_030347435.1). NCBI lineage: Eukaryota > Metazoa > Chordata > Actinopteri > Siluriformes > Clariidae > Clarias > Clarias fuscus. The sequence continues at coordinate 9,902,720 of CM059213.1, read as the reverse complement.
CCATATCAAAACACTGTAAAAACAAAAAAAAAAACAAAAAAAAAAACAAAATAAGCCTCCAGAGCAGAATAAAAACCTCTTCTCAAAGTGTGATGCATCCCTGCCTTGTGTACCTTGTGTTTCAAGATCCTGCATGGCCACAGACTTTGTGTATTTCACCAAATCAGACAGAGCCCTGGACAACTTCATCGTTTTCTTTCTTCTGCGGGAAAAAACAAAAAAAAACAAAGCAAATATAGAAAAAATCAGTAGAGTGTTAGAATGCACACAGACAGGTGTGTAGACACTAGACAGGATTTTCAGTCCTACCTGCTGTGATGTAATGGGGCTTTCGATGCACTGCTGGAGCTCTCCTGGTCTGTGTCTGTGTCCTCAAAACTGGACGTCTTTTTGATTTTGCTCGTCTTCTTCTACAAAACAAGGAACGAACTGGTAAATCCTTTTCAACAGCACCATGACCGCTGTGAAAAAGTGTGCGTTTGTGACCCTAGACTGACCTTTCGTCTGGAGAAACTGCCCATGAAAGATCTGGCCGGACGTTTTTTGGCGCTGGGGCTGGACTCGTCTCCTGTGTCCGTGGTCTCGTCTCCCTTCCCCTGAAAACAGGGCAGAGACAAGATGATTTACAAACCTTGTGATTTACATTATAATAAAACATCAGTACTACAGTATGTATTCTGGTAGTGCATGCATTCTTCATAACACATTTAGGTTAAATAATCCATCAGTTGAGCCTTCACAAAATAAGTGTATTATCTATGTATGAAATACATAAAATAAATGCCACTTCAGTATTACATTAATAAAGCAAAAAGCATAATCTCTTATATGCTTTATGACAAACATAAACCATTTCCTCATTATTAATATGCAAATAAATGACAGTGCATTATCTCTTTATGAGACATAAAAATACACCATCAGCTCAGTATCATGTAAATAATATACTGTGTTATCTCTTTACAACATATATGAAATAAATCATTAGCTCAGTGTTACATAAATAATATAGAACATGGTTGCCATTTAAATCAAATTTTTGCATAACGGTATGACAAAACAGTGCATGTTGCTTGTTTGGTACCACATGGTCAGGTTGATTTATATGCAAGTTAAGTAAAGAAAATGAACGTGCACATGTGATGTTTTGTTGAAATCTATCATACAAGAAGGCTTTGGAACAAAGCAGATAATCCTGAGATTTTATTTTTTGAAAATCTCGTACTAAACCGTTCAGCCTCAAGGTGGCCTCAGTGGTCTGAAAACTCCAGATGTAAATCTGCCACTGTGTTGGGAAAAACTCAACAATCCAAATAAGGCTGACTCATTAACCTGAAGGATGGGAAGTCATTTAGTAAACCACACACCATCACTCACAGTTAGCAAAGATACATGACTGGACTGATTAGAGGATTGATTAAGTGTTTTCTTACTAAAGTTTGACATTAATAAGTTAAGTTCAACATTTATGAATGAGAGAGGCATAACCAAGCGCTTAAACCAGATGCCCAGAAATGTACGGCTACAGCTGCAGAGGAGGATGTGTTCAATAAATCAGTATGTTCACCCTTTCCGCTTACTGACTGTGCTGAAAAGTACATTTTGAGGTCACTCTAAGCTTGTGTTGCTTCAGATCCGTGTTATTACATAGAATCTAGACCAGAAACCAGTGTATGGGGGATCAAAGTTGCAAGAACCACTAAAATTGTATCAAAGTATTTATTTTAGGTTCTAGGAACTGTTTTACTACTTGGGCCACAGTTAGAAGTAACATTTAATTCCAGCTTCAGAATTGATACTGTATTATGTAGAATATCTATAGAAGTGTACAGTATATTTCTAGTGGTATGCCTTTTACAATAAATGCTGTGCAGGATGTCGTGTACTGTATAACTGGTTTAAATAGATACATTAGTGTTAACTTTAACTGCCCAGTTTTGGTAAGCCCATGCCCATTACGGGGGGCTGAGGTAGCTCGGTGGTTTTGGTGTGGGAATGGTCCCCAGTTCGAGCCCCAATGCCGCAGGACTGTTACCCTGGAACAAGCTCCTTCACCCCAAGTGCTCAGATACAATCAGGTGTCGGGCTGGCAACCCGACCCCCTAAGTAACGGCCACAGAAATTATGGCTATGTCTCCAGGGTGGGGTATATCTGTCACCCCATAATTTTTCTTTTCATACCCACTATACAGTAGCTACAGATTCTAGCACTCATAGCCCATCCACGCCAAAGTCTGATGTGTAATCCATGCTGAGATGCTCAGATCCTGTGACCTCAAACCACCAACAAGAGGTTTCCTCTTACATTATTACACTGATTTCACTGGATGTAGGTTGTTTTCCGAACCAACTACTTAAACAAGCCTACTGTATCTGGCAACAAAAACCATGCCATTGAGTTAAAAGTCAATGTGATCACATATTTTCTGTGTACAGTAAGTCCCAAGTACTCACGGATGTTCAATTGTGGAAGTTACTGTAGATTCATGTCCGGCATACATTGCCACATGCGTGCAGCGTGTATCCCAGGATTACCGGAAGCAAGCGTAAAAGGAGTGGCGATGAGACAAAAGTGAAAATAATTGAGATAATGCTGCGAGATGAAAAGATGCCAGGATGCTTGTTCTTTTAAAATGAATCATTCAACCATCGTTGCAAATGTTGTACAAAGAACAAGTACAAGATAATGGAAATTTTTTGTTTTATACTGTGTAAAGCTGATTGTGTAAGTATCCTAGTACCTAGACAATGTTTGTTGCACTTATGAACAAACTGTCCTTACGAACGAGCTCTCGGAACAGAACCCGTTCGCATGTCGGGGAATTACTGTATTGATGTTTGTTGAGAACAATAACTAAAGCTCTGGTCCAGTATTAAAATAACGTTTTGCATTGTTCTATCCAGTGAGTGTGAGCATACCTGTCCTTCTGTAGGACTCAATTTGTTACATTTGAGTGGACTTAATTTGAGCAGAAAGACAGTTGTGCTTCACCGGTTTAGGATTTGTGCTACTTATTGAGGTGAAATCCCAGCACAGCCAAACTACAGCTACTGGGTCCTTGAGCAAAGCCCTTAAATCTATGCTTTTCAATTGTAAGCCGCTTAGAATAAACAGGTTAGGGGGAAAAAAAAAAAATATATATATATATATATATATAATTTAACCATCATTTGCATGCGCTCTATATTAGTTGCGTATTAGCTAATGGTGAGTTGTGCTGTGACTAATGGAGCATGTGAGTGGAAGGGTGTTGTCATAGAGGCACTATTGCTCTTGCCAATAACACGGGATCTCTGTCGTTTAGATGCTTCACATGAGCGTTTAGTGATATATTCTGAATGAACAGTTTTATTAATTATTTTAACCAAATACGCTAATTAGTATAGAACCAGTGCATTTAATATACACCAATATAGACCATTTCACAGTATGTCTGACACTTTAAATCACTTATGCAAACCAGACATTTATCCCTGTGTGGTATTTTTAATCTCAGCTATACGACAGGTGTTCAAGTCAAACCAAGACTTTTGATTGTGCAATATAACCGTTATGAGAGTTAAAACTCTGTTTATTTCTCTATATAATCCCCCTCTACACTAACGCACTTTTCCTAGTGTTTCACTAGTGCTTGGATACCATCAAGGTTTGATGCACCTGAGCCATGATGGGACTGCCTGCATCACATCTGAAATGCTGGCCTCCCAGGAACTCCTTTAATGGCCCAAATATGTGGAAATAGCTCGGAGGTCAGGATTTTACACGGAGTGACTCCCAGTAAATGACTCCCAGTAACTCCCAGCTGAGTTCATGTAATGTACAAGTTTTGTTCATGAATAATTGCGTGGCAAGTTGGTGACAAGTTGTTTTTAAGGCTCTGGGGTTCCACTTGCTTAATGTTCACAGAAATGACTGCAGTGGGTGCCAAGCCACCTCGGACGAGATGGTCATTTACGAATTAATGGCTCTCATCACGGTACTATGCTTGAAGTCTTCTGTAAATGTCAAACGGTTATACACCTCCAACCACAGAAAATCTCAAGATTGACCTGAACATCCCCTGTGTTTTGAGTTGTTTGAGATTTGTCCTTTAGACTCTGTTACTATAGCACCGAGTCATATAAAAATGTTATGGTACTGTACATTCTTGTGACCTCGGCGTCTTGACGGCAAATGAATGTAGAGCAAACTGTGTGAGCCACTTGTGAATGTTGGATTGTTAGTCCCACTATAACACGTTTGAGCTAATGCAGTAATTATCTCCTCAGGCAGAGCAAGATGGCTACTGATCTGCTGGCGAGGGGCCAAGGCATATTGGCTGGGGGTCAGTAAATTCCCTGAGGAGAAAACAGAGGACTCATTCCTTGTTCAAGCATGAATGCTATTTTCTGTAATCTTCTATTCAGCAGGATGTGTCTTTTTTTCATGAAGCGTGAAGATTTAGAGGTGCTCAATGAATTAGGGAAGCACAAATACCCTGAAAAGGAAAAGCAGAATAAAGAGCAGGTAAATAAAAGCCGAAACTCTTTCACCTTCATTGTGGGCTTTTCATCACGCTTCCCTGAGGGAGGCAGCGCTGCTATCGTGAAGCTGTCCGGGTCTTCTCGGTCACGGATCTTCGACTCCTTCATCAGGCTATCCAGCTTTTTCTTTGCGACGTTCTCCACCTGCTTCCTATTCATGGATGTCTAGATTATAAACACACAGAGAGAAATGACGGATTAGGCTCACACTGTGCCGAGTGGCAGTTTTAAGAAAACAACATACAGTTCCATCTAGATTTATCAGAACCCCTTTATGAAAATAAGCAAGGATGCCTGGATAAAAAAAAAATTAAGACATAATAATTCAGCTGTAACAATAGGACAATTTATTTTTGTTGCCTCACGAATGGCAATCTTGTGCAAAAGGGAGAGCAATCTTAATAAAATACAAATATTTTCAATATTTTATAAGTAAAATCTCTTTTGCTATCCTTCACAATGGGAAAAGCAAAATAACTTTTGACGCAAAACAGACAGAGTATTTTTTAAAAATACTATGTAGGTTGCATTACAGAGGCATGGCTCGAGACTCCAAAAAGTGTAAACTATAGCATAACACTGATTAAAGACTTTTAGTGTAGATATTGAGTGTGCATTATGTTAATAATTTATACATAAATTAACCTTTGTACAGGCTCTGTTGGCATGAAATGTGCAAACATGTAAGCTAATTCGCTCTCAGGATATTAATTTCTGCACACAATCACTGTTCCCAGGGTGACTTGACGTCCACACATCGCTTCCATAAATCACAAGCTGGCTGCAAAATCAATTTATTTGAACTGGCACTACTCTGGATTTTGCACTTGTAGATAGGAACGGTATATTAACTAATTAATTTATGTCTTTTATATATTTAAAGATTCAGTGCTACCTGGAGTATGTGGGCGCTTTCAGCATTATACTGTAGGTGTGACATTTGGTATCATGTACGTATAATAATTTACTGTACATCCCAAAATATATAACATTTGATCAGAATTATGGGTGTGACTTTAAATTCAATTAATTAATGAACAATTAATGTGTCAGAAAATATATATGAATCAAAATGATCAGATAAGATGATCTTTATAATCAAAATGATCATTATAAGAAAGTACAGGTTGTCTACAGAATTACGGACTTCCACGGTTTGGATGTGACCTGTCTGAATCGGTCCTTTATAAACTATATAAAGAACACGCCTAATAAATATTTATCACTTATTACTACCACTTATTCTGTACAGGGTCACGAGAGGCCTGGAGTCTATCTAGCACAAAAGCTGGGTACACCGTGAGCAAGGTGCCAATCTATCACAGGGTACCAGCCTGGACACACACTCACTCCCACACCACGGCCAATTTTGAAACCCCAGTTCAGTTAGCCTAATCTGCATGTTTTGCATCTGCAAGAGTTTAGTCCGTATAAGCGTTTATATATTTTACTGTCCTTAAGAATGACATTTCTTTGACATTATGTGATTCGCTTGTTTACTCCCACTGTCAAAAAGCATACGGGAAGAAGGATGAGACACACCAAATTGCCCGTAAGTGAGAACGAAAGTGTGAATACATGTGCCACAATGATTTCCCACATCATACCCAGTATTTCTGGACAGGGCTCCGGGTCCACTGCAATCATATTAGTTTTATACAGTAGATAGAAAATCGGTCCTCTAACCGAACAGACCTGGCATATTCAATATTATTTGAATATTAATTGTATTCAGCAGCCTGAGAAGATCCGATCTGGCGGAAGATTAGTTATTTCCTTGACAACTTGGCAGTGAATTTATGTATGAATGAATATAAGAATCCCCTCTGAGATGATCCCCAAGCTGGCAGATTTACAGCTGAACTGGCCTCGGTGGCAGACTCGGCTGACGAGCGACCTGTTTCTGCGAGCTGCTACTTTTAGAACAAGTGTGCTTTATCGCTGCGCAAATAGAATCATGTGCAGCATTCGCTGTCTGTTTTGCTTGGGTGCTTTTTCTTTTTTTTTTCCTCACCCAAACAGCACCACCTGTCCAAATTCCTAGAGCTCTACACGTTGTGATTCACAAAACACAGAAAGAGTCACAGCCAACAGACACTGAAGCGCTTGTTCCCTCCAAAAGTGCAGACAAACCTTGTGCGGCCAAAACGTCTACATAATACAGTACATGCTAGGCTAAAAACATATTAAATATCATTTTAAAAAATGGATCAGATTTCTTTTCTCCATGCGCCTAATTATACTGTCTGTAGAACTAAAAAGCATTAATCTGAACTTCAAGCTGAATTTCAATGCAGAAAAACAAACGGAAACAGGAAACAATGCAATTGGTACCTGCGGCGGGTTTAATGCGCACGTCAGTCTGACACCTCAGAAAAGATTCTCTCAGCTGTCAGGAGGAGTAGTGCTTCCTTTTGAAATATTTGTCAATAAGTGTATATATATCATATAAGTGTGTGTTTCAGCTCAGAGAACTGTGAGAAGCAGTGAAGGGGGGGGGGGATGAGGAAAGAGGGCTACACGCCCGCCAGACAGTTCACTTTGAGCTGTGTTTCAAAGAGAATTGAAAATAGAGACAAAAGTAGAAGCACTGAAGTGAGATTTCTTTAAATAAAATGACATGCATGTAGGAAGACGGTACTGTTTCCAGTCTGTACTGTAACAAGCTGCATGAAACGAGCTTTATAATTGACTGACATACTAAAAAAACAACAGTTCAAAGAGATGAGGATGAACAAAGCTTTAGACTGAAAGTACAACACTGTGAACACTGTATGTCAAAACAGATCATCAAACTAAACATTCTGGAGCATCAAAGGTATCAAAAAGGGTAATACAGCCTAAATCATTTCACTTTGCAACAATTATATGTGTATGGCTTTTTTTATTTAGTGTTAAGTAATAGGACCCCAAAAATAGCAAAGAATTATGGATCAGGATATGCAAAGCCACTGCATTAGGCATTATTATCCAGCTTTTGAGCTCTAAGCCTAAAAAATGGCTTCACTTATACAAAGTCCCTTAAATATACATGCTCAACTAGCTATAAAAAAAAGTAATCAATTGTGCAATTAAGGATAAGGGTCGCTCAAGCCAAACCGGGACTTGTGTGATGAGACTCTTAGCTGCAGTAAAACATTTGAATGGTGCAAACATTTTAAAGAAGGCTATACATCAGTGGCGGCCGATCAATACGGGGCGCAGGGGCGCCACCCCCCTTAAAGTTAGGCAGAGAAGAATGCTACTTTAACATGTAATTATTTAACATAATAATTACTAATTTTACTAATGAAATAAAGTCATTTAGTCACAATATTCAGCTGTATTTCTTAATATAATTTATTTGCAATTAAAAAAAAATCTAAATTGTATTACGTTCATTTGTGTTCGTGTACGCGGGGCGCCGGACAAACGAGTGTCTATATAGGCACGTAAATCTTTGAAAAGCATGTGACCTGAGGCTGAGCTCTGATTCGATCGTTTCAAATCATCTTTCGGGCGCAGCACTATGCGCCCTGAACCCTCCCACTTTTGTTCTTAGCGAATCATATTGTTTTTAAATATTTGGGCTCATGTGATTGGACCATTCTCAACGAGTCTTTTCCAGCACTCCTTATAGCAAGCGGAGCTGCTGACTGGATGCGATGTGAGTCATGCCTTTATTTTATGCTAGTAGTAATGATGCTTAATCACCGGATAAACATTCAGCAAGTAGAATGCCTGATCCTTTAAATTGAAAGTGATGCAGCTGTTTGTGGGAATCATTCGCAAACTGGATAGTTATTGCATAGTCACGGTTGGGAATTATTGCTACAGTGCATCCTTCCTACAGTCCTGACCTCGCTCCAAGCCATTTACACATATTTGGGCCTTTGAAGGAGGGCCAGAATTCCTGGGAGGCCAGTGTTTCAGACATGAAGCAGGTAGTCTGATCATGGCTTTGGAATACGCCGAAAACTTGCTACGATGACGGTATCCAAGCACTAGTGAAACATTGGGATAAGTGCATTAGTATAACAGCGGATTATACAGAGAAATAAAGGGAGTTTTTACTCTCATAACTGTGTTTTGTTATTCTGCACAATCAAAAGTCCCGGTTTGACTTGAATGCTTCTCATATAGTTACAAGAATTGAAAAGTACTGTTCAAGTGTGTGTGTGTGTGTGTGTGTGAGTGAGAGAGAGAGTTAGAGAGGGACAGAGAAAGAGAGAAACAAAAAGTATAGGATAGAAATATCTGACAGTTTTTAAAAAAATAATAATTAAATACAGTATATATACAGTATGTACTGGAATATAGTTACACAATTTGCTTTCTGATTCCTAAAAGTCCAGATTGCTTGTTCTTTCTGCTTCTGCAATTTTTGTTAAATTTCTAGGTCACCAATCCTAGATTTTAGGCAAAACATTCCTGTGTATGATATTTCCCTTCATTCCTTTGACAGACTTCATTCTGTAGCACTACCACTAAAGTTAATTAAAGGTTCTTGGAATGATTAAAGGTTCTTCCTAAAGAGATTTTATTTGGAACTCTCTATGATAGTCAAACTCTATCATTAATACACTGATACATAATCTAATCATTGCCATTTGAATTGAAATTTTCTCATTTCTATGCTAATTAGGTATGACACAAATACAAATGACTGGATCAAATGATGTCTATCATTCCTATCAAATGACCATGTAGCGACGATTCACTCACAACCTAATCCCCACCTGAATTAGTTCCCATTTACTATTTGTTTCAAGAATAGTATAAATATTTTTTTATATTTTAAAATATTTTGTATATTTGTCATGCTTAAATGATTCAAATGTTTTAAATGCAGTTTTTAAATGATGATTTAATTTATTAAGGGAAAATAACATCCAACCCTACCTGACCCTATTTGAAAAAGTAATTGCCCCCTAAACCAAATAACAGGTTGTGCCCCTCCATGCCCCCTCCCCCCCCACCCCGCCAGCAAGAACTGCATACAAGCATTTGCGATAACTTACAATGAGTTTTTCACATCTCTGTGAAAGAATTTCTGAATTAAAACATTTATAGGAAGCATAAACGGCCTGTTCAAGTATCTCAAACAGGTTTAGGTCTGGACTTTGACTATGCTACTCCAAAATCTTAATTAAAACCTAATTGTTTTGAGCCATCAAGAGGTGGAATGGTGTCTTTCTGATCACTGTCCTGCTGCTTGAGCTTGATATCACAAACTGATGGCAGGACGGTTCTCCTTCAGGATTGTCTAGTTCCAACTGTAACGGGATGCACACTTGCCAAAAAACGTTTGTCTCATCAGTCCACCGAATATTTGCCCAAAAGTCTTGGGGATAATCAACATGTTTTTTGATTTGGCAAATGTAAGACGAGCCTTTGTGTTCTTTTTGGTTATCAGTGGCTTTCGCCTTGGAACTCTCCAATGAATGCCATTGTTGCCCAGTCTCTTTCTTACCGTTGAATCATGAACACTGATCTGAACTGAGGCAAGTGAGGCGTACAGTTCTTTAGATGTTGTTCTGGATTTGTTTTTTTTTATGATCTCGACGAAAAGAGTCTGTATTGTACTTTTGGAGTGATTTTGGTAGGCCGGCCACTCCTGGGAAGACTCAACAATGTCCCAAGTTTCTCCATTTGTGGATTATGGCTGTCACTAGAGTCTAAAAGCCTTAGAAGCCTTAGAACCATGACATGATGTGAGATCTTTTAGCCTGCTTCACTTTGTCAGAAAGGTTCTATATATGTGATTTATTGATTCAACAGGTCTGGGAGTAATCAGGGGTGGATGTGGTAAGTGGAATTTCCACTTTCAGCTTTCCAAAAAATGTGGGTAGTTACTTACATTCATGATTTAGCAAGGGAGCAATTACTTTTTCACATAGGGCCATGTAGGTTTGGACAGCTTTTTCCTTAATAAATAAAATCATCATTAAATTTTGTTTTTATTTCTTGATGATCTGAATCATTTAAGTGTAACAAATATGCAAAAAAATTTTTTTCACATTCAAGGAATTTGTCTTGGTAATGTGGTGCGAACTGTTATAGACATAAAAGAGCTAAAAAGCAGGAAGTAAAAGAAGAAAATTACACACGCATTAAGGTTAAAAAATAAAACTATGTTTCATTAAGCCTATGCTGAACATAGGCTGTGCAGAGTGTGTGTATTGTGCAAAGTCTGCGACATGCCATGTAAATGTACTGTAATGTATTGTGTACGTGCATGTAATGTCCACAGATGATGTTTAATAATGACTGTCAGTAGGAGGTCTAAGGTCTTGGTCAGCGCGTTTTACAGCTAATTTAATTATTAACATAAAACACTGCCGACACTGATGGAATATGGATTATGTAAAAAAAAAAAGTTTGCAGAGTGTCTTGGTATTACTTTATATAACCAACACGAGTACCTACCGTATGTTCTTAAAATGTTCCAGAAAATGTGCATTTCAAAATGAATGATTAACCTGCAAGCACCCTGTTAGAGAAAATGGCATGCTTTGCCAACAAATAATGAGACCCTGGGAAGAACAAAACTCGCTTTAAGAACTATGGAACTTACATCTCCGTTCATTAGCTTGCAGTCATCCTCCATCTCATCAGCGCTGTCCTCATCCGACACGTCACCCTCCTCGGCATTCTCATCAATGTTCGGGGGCAGTTTCTTACCCTGCAAAATAAAGAATAAAATAAGGAGAACTAAATAAAAAAAAAAACCTTGCAATTTGATACAAGTTCACTGCAAAGCGATATCAAAGGTCTGGCCTCTACTGTTACTGAACATCACACAACCATAAGTTTGGTACTGTTTGAAGAATGTTACAGATTAGCACATTTCTGGAACTTCAATCAAATGAAAGTTAATAGAATTTACAAACAAATCAGGGTCTGAACAAAACAAAACACTAATTACTTTTTTTCCCCCATACAAAGACATCTGTTAATCTCAACGCCATTGTATCAATTAAAGATTGAAGAAGAAAAAAAGATCAGCATGGGCTTTGACGCCAACAGTGTTACGTAATATCTTTCGTTACAAGTTCTTTGGCTTGAGAAATCGGAGCAGGCCCGCTGTCTCAAAGTCTGGGAGAATAAACCCCGGGGGGCTTGTCTGCACTCTGACTTACTTATCAGTAATCATTTGATTGACAGACCCATAAAAGCGCTGCTCCGTACTGCCTGGTGAGACTGAGCGCTGGTCTGTGGAGAATCTAACAAAAGGACAGGTAGGTGATGGATACCGGTAATAAAGAGCAACAATCAATTCGGCAAAGAGTCGGAGTGCTGCTTGTGTCGACAGCAATCGATTTTGAGATCTTTAACAAGGCTTGCCACGTCAGAGTGATAACTGTGCATGATTTTTTCACCCCCCCACCTTTTTGCATGTAACAATACTATTTACTTCCACTGTATTTGGATTCAACAAACTGTGTTAATCATTCTCAGTTATTCTGGATTGTTTTGTGGCGCCTTTCTACTATGATGAAACAGGAAATCTGTGCAATTCCTGATTTATGGTATGCCAAGTATATGGTTAATAAATGGTGTGGGTAATATTACATCAAGGTCCTAGCCGTTCTGGCTTCTTGGCAGGCTAAGTATCTACTGGATGCCTAATCTAGTGGAAATAAGGATTGTTATTGTATATACAGTAGTAGAACATAAGCAAGGTAATTAGCGTCATAATGCATGCACATGCATGAAAAAGCAGCGATATGCAAACCCGGGCTTGAGATGAAGCCTCTGGCAGGCAACAGAGAGAAAAAGAGCTGTGGGTTTTAGAAGGCAGCTGGAGAGTGTCTGCTCATTGACCCAGTGCCAGCAACGAGCAATTTGTCAATACTTTTGTTCACTGGCCCAGTTTTCGGCCAACTCTCCTTTGGCCAGCGCCGGCTAGCTTCCAATTATAGTACCGGCTCCATGTTAAACTATACACATCACTCCTGTGGCCTGATTTCTTACTGGTCTGGTATCAGCTGCCATGTGGAGGCATGTGGTTGTAGGAAAAGATGAAAGAAGCTTTATAATGAAAGAGGCTCATTATAGATACTACTGAAGGTTGTTTGAAAAAATACTAATACAGGGAGGCTCAAACAGGCTCTAATTTTCATATTTCTACATGTGTCTACACGTGTATTCAGATGTGTGCGTTTTTTTATATTATTATTATTTTTTTTTATGAGATAAAAACCATACCACTAAACACTGACAAACAACGGGAAATCCCCAGAGGTAGGAATAGATGGTCTGTGAGTCGTACCTCTGACACCTCCTCAACCTCAGCTACCTGTACACCACTTCAATTCATAATTGGCCTGAACTAGAGATGTGTGTGTCATAACATCACAACACAACACAACACAAAACATTACAGTACATGCCGAATATTACATAAGTTCTAGCTCAAAGCCAGCTCATACCCCCAGAGTGACTGGTACCAGGATGTCAGCAGCGGATCCTCTAGGTGCTGTGTATTGCGGGGTGGGGCCTCCGTGGATCAAACTTTGTCCGGAATATCCCATGGATCAGCTGCCTTGGTCTTTCTGTGTTGCACTGAATGTTCTGGTGCCTTTCAATCATGGCCAGCATTGTCTTTTTTTGGCAAGTTGTGCCGCATTGTTTTCTGTGGGATCGGACTGGATGTACTGGCCTTTAGATCCCACACGCATAAACAAGCCTTGGGTGCACATGACCTAGTCATCAGTTACTATTACTGGTAAATATCGATATTAATTTGTTAATGTTATGGCTGACTGGTTTGTATCTTTATATTTTAGAATTGAATGTAAGGATGAATCAATGCGGCTGCAGTTGCATCACAGAGCAGGGCATTGGGTCAGGGGGAGCTCAGTGGTTAAGGTATTGCACCATGGTTCGGAAGGTTCCAGGTTCAAACACCACATTCCCCCTGTTGGGCCCTTGAGCAAGGCTCTTAACCCTCAATTGCTCAGATGTCTAATGAGATAAAAATGTAAGTCATTCTTGATAAGGGTGTCTGACTTAAGGGTTGATAAGGGTTGATAAGGGTTCGCGACTTTTGCTCACTGCATAAAAGTAAAAACCTCCTGTTTATGCAACTTTTTGTTGCATGCCATGGAATTCCAGTCCTGATACACAACCAGATATCATGTAAACCAGATGTTCAATACAATACAATGGTCTTCCAGAAATGTCAAGGAAGTCTCAAAAACTCAAAAACTCTGCTCAAATGGAGATACCACTGTCTGAAATATCTCCTATTATTCTTTTTGCTGTCATTACTTTCCTGCATTTCTTTTAACTGGAAAATGACCACTTTTTTTTTGAAAATTAAAAAAAAATTTTTTTTTACCTTGACAAGAATTTTGCCTTTGAGGGAATCCGGTGAAGGCAGGAGTCCGGACTCGTCAGCTTTGACTGATGACAGGTCCAACTTCTCCCCCAGGATTTCCACAAGACACTCAGCCATCTTCTTCTGCTGGGGAACACTACAGTGGTTCTCTATGGACAAGATCACTGGATAGCTATAAAGGGAAAGCAATGACGGAATTAGCTGCTAATTGTCATGCAATTTCTATATAACAAAAAATGTGAAATATTACCAAGGCAAAAGCAGAATCTCTCCACTTACTTGTGTACTTGAGTAAAAGACATGCAGTTACACATACTACACACCAATGTGCAACACCATACAAAAACACAGTTAAGTAAATGTACAGATATTTGCTGCGCTTTTAAGCAGAGTAAAAGTAAAAAAAGTTCCCCCTAATAAAACTACTCAAATGCAGTAAAAATATGTGAATATGTGCTTACAGTAAGTACAGTATCAGAGTACATTCCACCTCCCACCCCTGAAAATAATCAATTCTTTTTAGCATTCTGCATGAATTAAATCTTGTTGCGATATGAAAACCTGTTATGGTACTGTATGTTTAGCACTGAAGCTATAAGGAACAGTGAGCTACAGTATGAGTTCAAATCGACATGCTGTAAAAAGATGTTGAGAGACGTCTAAAAATAGTCTTCTGTTTACAACACCCTCCAGGAGCCCTGACTGCATGCATCTAGATAGGGATTATCACCTTTAGCAATGCTGGTGATAATGAAATCTCAAGACGTCGTATATACAGTGTAGTATACACGCACACACCTGCACACTGTTTACACTACGGTACTGTATGAATTAAGCAAGCAAGCAGACATACTATTGTAAAGATAAGGAACTCTGCTTAGACTTACGGGTTCTTAACAAATGCATATTTGTTGATGGTTTCAATGACGTCCTTAAAAAGTATTTTGGATGTTAGCGTATAGCCGTGATGTACGATTGGCTCTCCATCTTGTCCATCCCAACAATCCACTGGAAGTTAACATAACAGTAGTTTTCAGTACAATCAGCATTCAGGTTAAATCATTATATGACCATTTAACTTTATCATTCAACCTTAATGTACCCCTTTTGAACTTTTCCAGATATTGTCTTGTTACAATCTGACTCATTTGTACATAATTGTATCAAATGTATCAAACCTTTTCCTGTGGTATTTGTTTTAGAATCCATGACGTATAATCACAGTTCGATCCACATTCACAACAACACGGAAAAAGTCAAAGGTGGTTGAATATTACGCTATAATAAAATTCAAAATTCATTTATGCGCTGAATCCTTACCGCTCATTCTCATTCAACTTAAACTGACCTTCCACACATCTGCAGCCTGCTTGCAGTACCCATGCATACATGTCCACTCTGGACTGAGACATCAGCTGGTCCCCCATCAAGTAGGTGTTGTGTGAGGAAGCAATGAAGTACTTGCACAGAGGCTGAGTCATGTCCTGGTTGACTTCATGGTGTTCGGGTTTAAAGATGTCTCCAGCTGGACTTCGCATGTAATTTGTAAAACCTAAGGTGGAGGATTTAGCGATAAGCTGATTCATGCACACGTTCATACTGTATGTAAAAGGTTCGGTAGGAATATGTCGCAGCAAGACAAATACTAAAATTGTTAATAGTACAGTTGAAACTCGGATTGCGAGTAACTCGGTTTATGAGTGTTCCGCAAGACGAGCAAAAATTTTAAATAAATTTTGACTTGAAAAACGAGCATGTCCTGGTTTACGAATGCCAGGTTTTTTGACACCGACACACACACACACACACACACACACACACACACACACACACACACACACACACACACACACACACACACACACACACACTCTCTTGCCTTTACACCCCCCCCTCCCCGGCTTCACACAGACACACACACTCTGCTCTACACAGAAACTCTGCTCTGTCGCGATTCTTTTCAAAGGTAAGGTGCTGGTTCATTTGTTTTTTTTTTTTACTTTACAGCAGTGATTCCGTTAGTCTGCGCTCACGCGAGTGTCATTAGAGAGATTTCCTTTTTTCATGTTAAAACAATGTTTCCGTTGTGTGTGTGTTTGTTGTGAAACTTAAAAAGCGAGGTGGGGGGGAGGAAGGAGGAGTTTTACTGTGTAAGACAAGGCGAGGGAAGGGTCTAATTCCACACACACACACACACACACACACACACACACAAATACACGGCGCCTGCGCGCACAAACGGAAACACTTATTGGGATTTATTTTTACTTTTTTTTAAAGGTAAAGTGCAGGTTAATTTGTTTTATTTTTACTTTATATATTGTATTAATTATTTTTCTGTATTTATTGTTTTGGGCTGTAGAACGAATTATTTGAGTTTTCATTATTTCTTATGGGAAGATTTAATTTGGTTTAGGAGTGTTTTGGAATACGAGCCCGCTTCTGGAACGAATTATGCTCGTAATCCAAGGTTCCACTGTATTTACAACAAATGTGGGTGTGGTCTAGAAATATTTTTTTGTTTGTTTGTTTGCTTGTTTTTGCAAATTTTTATTTGTAGAACACATTTATTCAACTGAACTTGCTGTATAGTTCCAAATGTTTCGTGATTGCCCAGCAAATTGGATGCCGTTGTCATGTAATTATAATTCGTTTACAATGTTGTTCAGCCAAAGCACATCGGGACAGTGTTGTTTTTATCTCACCGTTGAACACCAATGGAAAATTGAACACCATACTGTACTGTAGCGTGAGTATGTTGAGTCTCTTGTATATAGATAACGTGTAGCGTTATCTCTCTGTATAATTTTCTTTGGAATATATTACAGTGACGTGCATCATGGCTCCCAAATGAAGAAAAAAACATTGCTAGGGATAGCAGTAGAAGTATTGATTTGGAAGTGAAGCAAAAGGTTATTAAAAAAAACAAAGGTGGGAAAACAGCCGATGATATTATAGTACTCATGATTAACTCGTACACTTCAGCTGCACAGCATTCTCCCATACTGCTTAGCTAACATTGCTCCACAACAGAAGGGGGTTTGCACAACGCTTGGTTTCGCAGAACGGATCACAGATTCTAAGCATATTTTTTGCCTTTCGACCGATTAAGTCGTTTTGATACATTGTAGTTGCATAGTATTTTTGTGCCTTGGGGGAGTTTATGTGGTTTATGCGTGTTGTTAGAGAAAGCTACTGTTAAACATTTAGAGTACAAGAAAGGAAAGGAAAAAAAAAACCTACCAGTGAAATGATAAAAATATGGATGTATTTTGGGCCAGGTATTAAAAATAAATAATATGTAAATATAATACATACAATTGTATTGGGGTCGTTCATTCAACTTTATAGTCATGTAGTCAGTGTGGGTTTGACATTATTCTAGGTAATTCTAACTGTCAAAAGCAAACCAATATCAACAACTTCCTAACATCTTTAACACTGCCAAATGAACTTTGCCACTTTACAATTTTTGACAACCAAAAATTCCTGCCAGGTAAGTAAGTAACTTCTGTATATTTCAAAGGGAGCATGTCTTTCCAAGATTAGGGAATTATGGATTATAGAGTTTATTAGTGTTTGCGTTTCTTTTATAAAAATAGACAGAATCTATTAAAAAGCTGGAATGCAGTCAAACTAGGGTTTTTCACTTCATTTCAGTCTTACATTAAAATGCCTGCAAGGGCAAAACGGGCAACAAATCTAAAAAAAAGTGCAATGTGCAACCTAAATGTTAATTATTTAAAAAATAAAATTTCCATTTCAGGCCATTCTTTGGTGGAGCTGCAGAGAAAATACCACAAATAGCACAACTCTTATTCTTCTCTCTAATTCTATCTATTTAGAACAGATTATCTGTTCAATCGAATGAATTTGAATTTATTCAGTTATTATTATGTATTATGCTGCAGAATGCGCTTTTTCCATTTCTTGCATAAACATTTTAACATCAGATATGGCGGATAAATGACATTATTCAAGTCCATTATCTACTGTATATTTTCTACTATATCTGGTTACGGCAGGTCTTTGGAGAGCCAGAAAACACTACAATATGGAGATGTTAGGTCTAAGTCTAAGTCGATGAAGTTTCCAATTAAATCACACTTAGAAAAGCAACACTTGATCATTTACAAACCCCTCACCGCAGACTAGGGGATTTGCCAAATAAAGTTTTCAAATTAGCGCTGAACCGGACGAGGCAGTCTAGGTTACAGCAGCCTCATTTAAAAACCTAAATTCGATTTGGATTTATTAAATAGCTTCACTTTCATCTTTAACCAACTTTATGTTTATCGAAGTTATTAAAATATTCTCTAAGGAGGAAACAGATCTCATCTTACCGTCGATTCCCAGAACCCCCTGCTGCTGGTTTTCAGGACAAGGTTCAAACTTGGTGATGATTTCAAGGCAATGCTCTTTTGTGACGTTTGACATCTGAAATACGTGAAAGACACACACAGAAGACATGATCACCCTATGCAACTGTTAGTCTGTGATTCATCTGAACGAAGTGTGAAACACAAAACCAGCTGAATGCACCTAATCCTACTGGGAAACACCATCACATGCAAATGGCTCTGGAATCAGATTGGTCAGGCCAGCAGCTGGGCCTTAAATTGGTTGTATTAGTCGATCAGATTTCTATTCCATCCCTTCAGAGTCTGGCCATGTCCAGCACAGCAGGGATGGGTGTTAATTTAGTGAAACACTGTGTGTTGTTTGCAAGCATGTGGCCTCAGACTAAATTTGTCAAATTTAGTTCTCCTTTCGCTTCAATAAAGAAGACAAGTTGACCAAAATACTGAGTCAGAATGGGGACTAACACTGAGCTGCCACTGATGTTGATGTCTGGTAAGGTTTGAAGAAATGTCACACAAAACTAATAAAAAATTCCCTACATTATATGATGTTTAAGCTGTACTTTCAATTCTTTACAGCCTATGTCTAAATACTTATGCAGATTGGGACTTTTACAGGTACAGTAAATAGGTACTAATAAAACTGAACTCTAAACAGATTTTGTGTGTCTGTGTTTGTATTTCTTGCTTGGAGCTACTAATCTCACTCACTCTCTCATCATCTATACCGCTTAATTCTGTATACAGGGTCGCGGGGGGGCCTCGAGGGTATCCCAGGCCACTGGACAGGGTGCCAATCCATCATCCAATCGCAGGGCACACACGCATACACACATTCATGTACACACTACGGGCAATTTGGGAACGCCAACTGGCATAATCTGCATGTCTTTGGACTGTGGGAGGAAACTGGAGTACCCGGAGGAAACCCACCAAGCACGGGGAGAACATGCGAACTCCATGCACACAGAGACACATAACCGCCCGGTCTGTCTGCTTTCACATGCATTATTCCACTGCCGAGTCCAGTGTCTGCTAGGTTTTGGTTTAGTTCTCCCAAGGCACATAATTAAAGGAGAAAAAAAAACAGTACTACAGAGATGGAAAAACTTCATAAACTACATATAAATTCTGCAACTTGTAATCATTTATTTATTTATTTATTTATTTTTTGTGCCGATGTGTTCATTCAGGGATGGACTGTTTCTCACTGCGAATAAAACTATCCTTGGAATTAGGAAACGGCTCAGTGGTGAGAATGCTGTGTTCTCTTCTGCCTAAACACACTGCAGCAATGTGAAAACTGTGCCGGGGTTTGACTGAAATTGGAACTCCTCTAGGAATTATAAAGTTCTGCATTCTGCAATCTGAACAGTTTTGAGGCATTGAGTTTAGAACCATGTAATCCCAAGGAGACGATTCCGATTTGATGGAAAGAAATCCGGTTTCTCTGACACCAACACATGGCATTTGAAGATAAATGAATCCGAGTGAACAAAGAGAATGGTTGTCCTGTATGTGTTCAGTATGCACCAAGTGATGATTGGAGAAAATGTTTCAAGAGTCTAGATTTTCAATAAATAGTCAGGACAGTGTCGCATGTCACCAGTATAAATGACGCCTATGGAAAAGTCTATATAATAGTACAAATATGTTGGACGAGGCTGCTGTAACATAGAGGATCATTGGGTTTTTATGTGTGAGTGAGACAGAGAACAAGAAAGCAAAGCAAAAAGAAAATCTCAAAAAGAATTCTCATTTTTAAAAACAGCTTCTGAGCCATCAGCAATCAAGAGGCATGCTGCATACTCATCCCTGTGCTGATACAGGCCTGAGTTTGGTAAAAAAAAAAAAAAAGCCAAAGAGCTTCACCATAGAGAGCACACTCTGGAAATACAAGGCCCTTCTAGTTCTCCTTCTACACTTCAGCGCTATCCACATGTTTGACTCTCCTGAAAGCACATTCTCCAAAGCTGAAAACCCATAACGCATCACCTTTTGCTCATTTTCAAGGAAGCGTGTCAGGTCGTCTGCATCCAGGTGGTCTTTATGGTTGCTGTAGGTGAGCATCAGCAGGTACAGGTCTCGCCGGGTCGACATCATCTTGTAAAAGGAGCAGAACTCGTCAAAATCCAAAGTGCCCTGGTTATCATCTGTGTCTGCTTCCTATGAGAAACGATGCACAAAAATACACAATATGTGACCCTTCATATCACGTCAGGAATGAAGTTGAACTACAGGTACTGTACAGGTAGTAGTCCGCAGTGGATGAAATGTATCAAATTTCCAATTTCAGCCAAAATCAGTTGATAAATCTTCTTGATCTTTTCAGCATAATTGATAAAGTTTAACCCTAACCCACAAACATGTTTTAAAACACTTTAATGAACACTAACCAATATCACTATGTTTACTCCAGCTGTCATATGACAACATGCATTTTTGACTATAAAAAGTTAGTTTTGGGCGTAGCAGGGAAATCTTGCTGTCAGATTGAGTTTGATGGTTTTCCCTTTTTCTTATACATCACTGGAGTCCTCATTTACATATAGGAAAAATAGGATTTTTCACATGAATAAAGTCTCACTGACCATATTTCAGCGACCGGTCATGATACATTTATAACCTAGGTAACAAAATAGATCCAGGAATATGAAAATATGCATAACTCAAAATGTGATTTAATATCTGATTTGATGTGAATGGTAAAACTGAAACAAAGACGTCCTGTTGACTTGGATTTCTAGCTATACAGAGTTATTATTACGCCAAGTGGTCATAAAGGGAACTGCAACAAGTCCATTGGGCCACCAAGATATTGTTACAATCAGGATTAAATCTGATAAATATTCTGGTGAACTGGTATGTTTAGATGCTGTCCTCCCCACTCTCATTGATCACTCAGGTTTGTTGACGGTGAGGTGATTGGTTGCTTTACATCACAGGGAGCCCTCATGTCTGTGTTTCCTTCTGGCTCTCCCTTTTAGTCATGCTGTTATAGTTAGTCCTGCCGGAGTCCCTGCTTGCACTTTGCACTAAATATACATTCACCTTGGCTTGTTCATCATTTTGATTCATACACATTCACATTTCATACAAACTTACTTCTTTTGATTGTGTAAAGCTGCTTTGCGACAATGCCAATTGTTAAAAGCGCTGTACAAATAAAATTGAATTGAACTGAATAAATGTCTGCAAACCAAGTCAAACACTGAGTATTAACAGTGTGCCCATGATGTACAGAAGCTCTTCTTTGAAGAGGGTTTAACAGAGTGGATCATGTCTGTACATCAGTGATCTTGTTTCTCATGTAAAGTCTACATTTTTTCCAGTGCCTGAATCTTTACGACTCGGTTAAGGTATTTTGTGTGGGATGTACTGTACTTGGATTGAAAAGTTTGCTTAAACATTGGGACACTTGGTTAAATGATATTAGCTCTTCAGAGTGTGCATTGCTGAAGGTGGGAAACACGCCTTCTGTATCAGACACCCCGCAACAATCCTACATATATAGATGTTAATTGGATGGAAAAAGGTTTTGAGAATATTCACTTGAGTTGAATTTTGCATTGGTATATTTAATAGCGTAAAAACCCAGACAGAGGACGGCTACATGAGACATCCATTACATGAAGTGCACATGTATAATTTACTCATGAGGTTTTTAGAGCACTTCAGTTAACACTTAATTCGAATCAAGCCATTAACAGCAAAATCAGCTTTCTCAGTGGAGGAAGGAAGAAATATCAGCTTTCCAACTTGCAAAAGTGAATATAGTATAGGTTACATTAATTACATATCTATATTTCCAAACCTAATTTCAAAGCAAGCACATTTTGAGTAAACAGTTTGCTGTTAAACAGATTCGTAATTCATTCAATTAAAACACTGAACTCTAAGCTAATGTCATCCCTAAGAGCTGACTGTGGCATTGATTACTCATTGTATCAAATTAGTACACAGTCTTAATTACTAACCAAGCCTTGATTTCTGTGGATGACATTGCGTAGCATTATGTACAACTTGCACTGAATGAAAGAGAGCATCTCATGCCTCCATGTTTCATATCTGACGTCTTTATTAACATCTAATTAACAACCTGCCGCTATGCTGGACAAAAGCAACAGTGCTACGATTAAAGGTGCTAAAACATGCTATGACCTTCATTTTTATTAGGAAATAATAATGAAAAGTACGGGGTTTTACGTCATGTTTTGCGCGTTGCCATGTCTCTGGAAGAAAAGCCAAGCACAGAGAGAGAGAGAGAGAGAGAGAACAAGGGCATGGGACCATGCTCGTCAACTGCGGAGTATCAGAGTGTGAAAACAGGTCATCAACACTCTGAACACCAAAGCAGGAGGGAAACATTCACGCTAATTCTTCTTTGATCTTGTTTTTTTCCATCCATGACACTCGTTAATTCTAAAGTCAGATTACAGAAGAGTGGTTCTTAGACCTTAGTGTATTGTAAAGATATTCACTGAACGCTGAGACGGAAAGCTACAAGTTAAGTACGCTAAGTGCATCTCTGCTTTTTGAGTTGGGATACGACTTAACCCACTATGGACGAAGCAATGACCTTTTCGCACTCAGGAATCTTTGGACAGTGGACAGCAGGTAAAGGATAAAACATCCAGCATCATTTTGCATTATTCTACGACAATGAAATATAAAGTGTTCAAGCTTGTGTAGAAGTAGCAGGGAACTTCGATTAAAAGCGACTGTAGAACCAAGGCTAAATCTTATTTCTCTCTCTCTGTCTCACACACACTCACTCACATACAAACACACACACAAGGCCAGATTGGTGTGCTTTATTCTGTCTTACAATGATGGCCATCTGTGTTCATTTACAGCAGATGGGGAGGGTCCTGATGGACTGTGAAGCTTAGCGACCTACAAACGACTGAGGTGAGATTTCAACCATGGACTGTACTGTGTGCGCGCACACACACACACACACACACACACACACACACACACGCACACGCACACACACACGCACACACGCACACGCACACACACACGCACACACACATGCACACATACTGGAAAATGGCTTTTGGTAACAGCAGGACGTCACAGAAAAACAGAAATACCAGCGCAGACAAGCTTTTTCCGGCTGACCAATCATTTGACCTACAGTAACCAGGCTTTAAAAATGGGTAATAAAGTCCATATTTCTAATACAAATGTATTAAAATAAATAGTAGATGTACTTTATTACATAGGAAAATAAAAGCAAATTTTAACTTATGCACCAGTTTTTCTTAAACGGCTTGGGATGGAATGCAGGTCTTCTGAAGGAAGTGGTTTGGGATCTTGCTGAGAACCTTCTGAAGCCGTGCCTCCTCCAATGTACACTGGCGTGAGATCTGGACTTTTTGGAAGCCATTCATAAGGTCTGTGTCGTCCCAACTTATGTCTTGCTCCAGCGATGCTACAAGCTCTATCGCCATTAAATAATGCCTAGTTAATTTTCACCCACCCTGTATAAAGGTAAATCAGATATGTACCATAAATAGTTCGATTAAACACAAGCTTTAAGTGACCAGAATTAAATAACGTGTTTGAAGTAACTGAATTAATGCAAACTAGATGTGGTGTGGAAATGCAAGTTGCCTATAAATTATTATAAAGTTCACGGCATTTTTACAGACATGGCTTAGCAGCAATATAATTGAAATATTTTTAACACTACACGGTATTTTTGTAAGTTTTAACCAGAGAGCACAGTTACTGCTGTACAATTCAAATAATCTCATCAAAATTGAAAGCGCAATTGCAATTGTTTAATCTGTTTAAAGCCATTATTTCTACCATTATTTGGTGAGAGACTACAGTAGATAAGTACATTTAAATTCAAAAGGGTGCATTTAATAGTTACATATTACAGCTTAAATCACAAGTGCAATATGTGTAAAAATAATTGCAATGTGATTTTATACATATATATAACTTTACCTTGAACATCTGCTTTACTTTCTGCCTGGGTAAGTTGACATTGAGCTTATGCAGGAGCTGGAGAACCTCGCTGATGCTCAGGCTGCCGTCTCCGTTCTTGTCAGCTTCTGTGAACGTCTGCTTCAGCCATGTGATGCAGCCAGTTAAGGAGATGAACATCGCAAACGTAAAATGTATATGCTACGATACACTAGAGAAGATGAAGATCCCCAAGTGATTTATACCACCATACTCAGTGGTTTAGTAGGGTCCTGAAGATGTCCGGTTATCCATACTGTGCTGACTGGGTACACGACTTATGCAAATTTTATTGTGCGTCTACAGAAGTAGCTTTCCTTTAATAGTTGTATGTAATGAGAGAACTGGGCTTGTGGGTCACACGAGCCTCTGAAAGCAAGGAGACATTGTTGCAAGTGGGCATTTCAGCACATTTGTAAAGCTTGTGCATGGGTATTTTAATTAGATGCACTACTGGGCCATGCTTTGTATAAGTAATCGCTAACGATCGCAATTAGTCGTATACCTACTGTATATGTACTGTACATAAAGCCAATTCCAGAAGCAATTCCTTCATGCATCAGGCACCATTTTTAAACTGGTTTCAGAAAATAAAACAAGCACATATGTGCAATTATTACAAACATGCTTTAATATGGATATATGATCATATAAAATGTATTAATCTAATGTCATTTCCATACTGTACATGCATGGATCTTCTACAAGACAGAGTCTAAAGTATGGCTGGTAAATGCTGTTTAGACCATGAGTATATGCCGCAAAATGTAGCATTTCTAGCTTAAAACATACACATTGTGTGCACTTTTGTTTACAATTAACAACGGCTATAGTATGGCACCTACTAATAGGATCTTATAAAATGACCATTAAGTTTACCAATAAGCATTTCTACAGTAAATTAAGCATATTGTGAGGGATTGGTATCATTTTTTTCTGAGCCAGTTAAACAAAATGTATTCGCTATCTGACACTGCATGATAACCATTACACAATACAATGTGCATTTGATATAAAAAGTCACATTGCAGCAGTGTTGCTGCTCAAGCTGCTCATAAGGAAGGATATTGGTCACGTGTGCGCTGACGTTTGGCCAGACTGTCCTCATCGCTGATGCCCGCCATAAGATACTTAAGACCAGTAATCCAGGTGCGCGCCTCCTCGCCTGTACCTGACACCAAGTCCAGCGACTGCATGTGCTCGCCATAGTAGATGCTGAAGCAGCAGTTGGGGTCGAAGCTGCCGTCTGCATACCGCTGGAAGATCTCTGACTGTTTACCCTCACACACCTCCCGGATCAGGTCAATGGAGACTGCAAATGAGAGAGAGCGGGGGATGTGACAAGTCTGGTGTGAGCGGTGGGGCAGAGAAGAGTACTAAATGGTGAGAGAGAGAGAGAGAGAGAGAGAGAGAGAGAAAGAAAGAAAATTTATTTTATAAAAGAAGGAAGGACAAATGGAAGAAAAATATCTTATTTATAAAGAAAAGAAGTTGAGAAAGAAAGAAAGAAAGAAAGAAAGAAAGAAAGAAAGAAAGAAAGAAAGAAAGAAAATGTATTCTTCAGAAATAAATAAATACATAAACAAGCAAATAAATAAATAAATGCTGTGAATAAAAGAAAGAAAGAAAGTGAAACAAAGAAAATTTATTTTATAAAGGAAGGAAAGATGGAGGGAAGGAAAATATCCTATTTTAAAGGAATGAAAGAAGTGAGGAGGAGAAAGAAAGAAAGAAAATTTATTTTATAATGGGAGGAAAGAAGGAAGGAAGAATGGAAGAAAATATCTTATTTATAAAAAAAAAGAAGTGGAGAAAGAAAGAAAGAAAGAAAGAAAGAACATGTATTCTTCAAAATAAATAAATAAATAAATAAATAAATAAATGTTGCCAAAGAAAGGAAGAACGTAAATGTATTTTATAAAGGAAGGAAAGGTGGAGGGAAGGAAAATATCCTATTTTAAAGGAATGAAAGAAAAAAAATATTTTATGAAGGAAGGAAGAATGGAAAAATAATTTATAAAGAAAAAAGGAGAAAGAAAAAAGAAAATGTCTTCTTCGAAAATAAATAAATAAATAAACAAAACTCGCAATGAAAGAAATAAAGTAAAAATAAAGAAAATTTATTTTATAAAGAAAGGAAAGATTGAGGAAAAAATAGAAGGATAATATCTTGGGAGATGGGAGAAGAAAAGAAAAGAAAGAAAGAAAGAAAGAAAGAAAGAAAGAAAGGATGAACGAAAGGAGTCTCCATTCTAATCCAGCAGAGAACCAAGCTGATGTGCGTGCGGTGATTATGTGATTATGATGTGGTGGTGCTGTGAAAGAGTGTTACACTCTCACATTACACTCTCACACAGCCTGAGCACGCACTGAGTTTGTTTCCTCAGTTACAGTTGAAAACAGAAAGCTGCCTGTTCTAAATGACGAGCGGGTGTCCACAGATGGAGCTTCTGAGACGCTCAGTTACAATAATCCAAATGTCACTCAGAATACTCGATCCTAACGAGGTGTATCCTGTGAGTGTACTGTGTGTGTGTGTGTGTGTGTGTGTGTGTGTGTGTGTGTGTGTGTGTGTGTAATATAAAGGCGTGTGTAGTGTGATAATGAGCTCAGCACACTGTCACGCTCAGATCAAAACATACTCTACATCCTGTTCAGTAAGTGACCTCCGCTGTTACACAGGAATAGAACAAATGCACACGAAACCACCGGCTGAATAACTCTTCAAACTTCACTTTACTTCTCTATATACTGTAATCCCCTGCTACACTAATGCACTTATCCCAGTGTGTCACTAGCGCTTGGATACCATCATGGTTGTAAGTTTTGATTCAGCGGGACAGCTTGAACGCTGGCCTACCAGGAACTCCTTTAATGGCCCAAACATGTCGAAATGGCATTGGCTTTCTTTTGAAAGTTGCCGACAAATTATCCATCAATTTTAAAAGATCAGATGTTCCAGCTGATGAATTTTCAGGGGAACGATGGCAGAGGGCCACCAAGATTGGGATCATCTTTTACCATTTCTATGCCTTCATTCACTGGAAATGCAAAAAACACCATGAATCCCGGATTGACTTGAACGCCCGTGGGAATTCGCACACAGGTTAGCTAGGCGATACGGTTCAGTTCACCGAAGCGGCTGAAAGCTTCCCGGTTAAAGCTGATGGATTATTGAGGCGAATTAAGGAGCTGATTAATTCTCCCGACTGCTTTGGAAATCGGTGCACTGAGCTTTTCCTCAGCATGAGCTCCATCACTTCGACATGAATCTTTACGTGTTGTTTTAAAGACATCATCAGCACTGAGCAATTCCCTGCGCTGCTCCTCCAATCATGCAGGCAGTGCCTGGAAAGAACTCGGGAACGGCACTCGTTTTGAAAAATGCCCGTGATTAGCGAACACATGGCAGTCGGTTACGGAGTAATGTTTTATTACCCCACAGCACTGAATAACCTGGCAGCTGTGGCAGCAAGGCAAATCGCTCTTTTATACCCTCGTGCCAGAATCATTTCTGTACTAGCACATCATACAGTACAGTACGAGGAGTTTGCTGTGAGGAGATGTTCTGGAAGACGTTTCCAGTCTCAGCAATCTTTTTTTGTCGTTTCTAACAAGTATTTTTTTTCATACTTCATACTAAGTTTTTCAGCAGCTGGTGAGAAAATACCCGTTTATGCATCTTATATAAGTGATAACAGGAATTACTTTAATTTGAAGAGATTCCACAATACTTAACATAACTACTGTATAACTGAGTAGAAACTATAAAACCTACTATACAATAACTACAGTATAAACATCTTATGTTATCCTTTATCCAACATTTCTTATTATAAGATAACAAAATCATGTAAACTTGTTGCAGAACTAACTGTTTCATTTAAACAGATGTTACATCATGTATGCTCAAAATAACCTAAAGGTATATGAATATACTGTAGGGGACCCGAGATGAAATTAGGTTCTTCAAAAATTCAAATTAAAAGATTGAACGAGGATCTTTGTGTCAACTCAGTTTAGTCACACATAGAACTGCTACAAGGACAGTGTACAGTATAACGTCAATTGCAAACAGTAATACTATGATATATGCGCAGTATGTCATGCAGTTAATAGCTAGTCGTAGAAGCTCAGTGTTGAGGAACGGATGACTTACAGCATGTAATTATAGAAACATGAGTGAAGTGTCAGAGCAGGTAAATGAATGCATTCCTGTGAAAGAAGGAACAAGGACTTACTTTTAGCCCTCTCGTTCTTCCTGGAGGGCCTCCAGCGGATGCAGGACTTGTGCTCGTCCACGTAAAAGTAGCGTACCAGGCCCTTTGAACCACCTCTGAGTTTCACCATCTGAGTCCCTGACTGCATCAAGCTCATGCATTTCTCCACTGACAGCAACAAGGAGAAAAGAAGAAGAAGGATAGATTTTTAGGCAGATTCGCCTAGCAGCAAAAATCCATTTAAATGAATAGTTTACTTTCAATTGTTCCGAATGCCTCTGCCAATGCATTAACAATGAAACTTAATTCAGTACATTGTTAACGCTTGTTGTATTGCAGTATTTGCATTCTGATTCTGTGATAATTACTCCCAGTTGTGCATCATGGTCCTTGTGCCAGGTACTGTAAATTGCTTTTAAAAAAAAGCAAATAAAGCATTATGATTGGCATGTAAAGTAAATACAGACAAATGGTTATTCATAAATGGGGTTCGAAGGTTGTTGACCTGCAAGTTTATTTAAAAAAGAAAAAAAAAAGGGTATGAAAACTTAAAGAATTTTTTTTAAATACCGTTGAGTATAACTAATGTCACAATCACGTAGGCCAGAAAAAGAGTGCATAATTACTAGTGCATAGTGCATAATGCATAGTAATAGAAATGTAGTTTTATCATTGCAAGACAACCTTCCTAACCTTTCTGCAATGAGACGCTTCAGTTGTAATTAAGATAAGCCGTAAAAATATATATGGTATTATTCTTTTATATATGGTATTATGCTCATTCATATTTAAGTAAGAAATGAAGTTTCAGGCATTCGGGAGGAAAATTGCAATCATTGCTTGTTGATCCCCAGCGTTCGAGCTGACCACGCTGTTCAAAGTCGTACATTCTCTCACACTCCACTTGATCAGTAAATTATCTACCATCTCCTCCAGCACTGTGCCGTGTTCAAGCTGCACTCGACCATTAATAATGGAGGACTGCCCTTCTGACAGGTACAACGTAGCAAATGAAACTGGCCCGGCCGTCCTGTGAACTCCAGATACAACCATCGGCGATAAAAATCATAGATTGAGAAGGTGCGTTACGGAGCTCACAAATTAAAAATACATGGTAGAATGATTTGTACATGGCTAAATGACCTCCAGTCACTTGCAATGCCAGTTCCCAGGATAATGCAGAAAGCTATATTAGGGCCAACGTGTACATGCAGCGGAGAACAAATCAGTATCCAAGGTGCATGGGACAAGCATAATTTGGTTTTGGACTGTTGTAGTAAAATTTTCAAAAATCAATTCCGTATTGAGGAAACTTCACAGAGTTTCGCTTGGTATGCGCGTATGCATTTAACCGCCGATTGGTTGTACCAAACAATCAATTTAAGATATGCCATTTATGGTGTGCCGCCTTAAATATTAATCTCAATTAATCATATTTTGTTGTCATTTTCAACAAGTCATTTTTCGGAGAGAGTAATCAGAGATTCTGTTTTTTTTTTTTTTGACATGTTGGTGTTTTATTGTATCTTTCACTTGGATGGTAAAAGTTAACAGTTAAAAGTAAATATAGCTAGATAAATCGCATAAAACTGTGTCTTTTTTTCATTTCAGGCTGCAAAGCAACAAAATGTGATTATTTTAAAGGTACATGTATTTTGAAGGTTGAAAGTACATACAGTGGGCTCGTGTTCCAAAACACTCGTAAACCAAATCATCATTTCCAATAAGAAATAAGGAAAACTCAAATTATTTGTTCCATAGCCCCAAAAAATAAATACATAAAAATAATTAATACAATCTATAAAATGAAAATAAAAAAAAATTAATCTGCACTTTACCTTTAAAAAAAAGTGCAGTACATGAATCATAATTGCAGATCAGGTATGTTCATTAACGTTCATGGTTGTAGGAATCCCACATTTGAATGATAAAATTGCTATTTATATGATACTCATAATTAATTTAACTAATCCTGTGCAAGAAGTGTTCTAGTTAAAGATGAAAATCATATTTCTTTGACTATTTCATACATACAGAACAGCTATGTCTGTAAATTCCCTCACGCTATCACTCTCTCAAAAATGGTTAACGCTGGTTCTTTAATGTTTTATAAAACAAATTGCATTATTAGAATAAAGACTATACAGTGAATATACAGTAGGCACGTTTTCTAATATGCAAAAGCCGCCGAAAACAGCAGCGTATTCTAAAATTAATCCTTGTTGTGTGGGCTTACGGGTGAGTGACATTGTGTCTCCTGTACTATTAAAAACTCGCAGATGGCAACTTGTGCCCACAGTGCAGAGGAAACCTCTTGCTAACTTCCTAGTCGGGTCAGACATCCACGTTCTGAGACTCAGATGTGTCAAGTGGTTGGTTACACAATCCGCATTATTCAATAAAATGTGATGCCAAAGCTGCTGCCCATTAGAAAGCAGCTCCTTGTTTTGGCCAAATTCTGAAGGGCAGCACTTCATATCCTCCCAGACTAATGAGATGCTCCCGAGGATCGACTTGTGATTGAAATGCTGCCCAGTGAGAAGGTAAACATGCTGCAATAAAAAGTCACTTGTGAAAATCATGAGGAAATGCAATCCTATGTACAGTACAGTACAGTACATGCATGGTAGAAATCTGAAGTAGCAAACTAGGAGGTTAAAATATAACGACGGACAGCAAATCGTAAATGCTTTAAAATGAGTAAAAGGATTATGTTTTAAAAAAAAATATATTTCTTTCCAAAGCATATGTAATGAATGAGTGATTACTAAAAACAGTCAGTATATCGTGCTCCTGAGAAAGGAACAGAAAGCTCATTTATAAGGGAAAAGCAAGGACAGCTTTACAAACACTTCCTGTAAATGCATAATGCAAATGACTGATTTTTGCATTTGTGTTTATTACAAATTACATCCCATGAAATAGACACAGTGTTATTTAATCTTGTGTGTTCTTCAAGCCTTAATTCCGTTCCATTCTGTTTTTCAATGCACTATAGACATTGTTATGAAGTTAAGTGTAAAACATGTACATGAAAATGCAGACAAAAATATATTTTTTTGTTTTCTATACTTGATACATGGCATACCATGAAATTCAGGATTCAACTAGGCAAAGTCAGACAGGCAGGAAAATATAGGAAAAAGTGCCACTTGAAAGTACTTTGATACACTTACAGTAAATCACGGCTTGGGCCTAAAGACAACCGTGCATTATAAAAGTTTTTTTTATTTTTTATATGACTTTTTACAATTTATGCAACCAAACATAGTGGACGGGATACAAGCCAATCGGAACTAAACACAAGACAGCTGAACACAGTCAGGCAACAAGCCTGTTACTAGAATGCACCAGAAACACGAAACAAAGACACACACAGTCATGGCATTCATCACCATGGAAACTGTAAAAGAACCGTTGCTGTTACCAAGGTTACCATACCGCGGATGTAGGCGATTTCTTTTGCTGCTGTATTATAAGCTGTGCTCAGCAGGAACGCAGGACTTTCATATGCAGAAGAAGGGAGATAGCATAGCCAGAGGACACGTCTAAGACCTTTTATGCTGCAGCCCAATATAACAGTGACTTTGATATACTGTATTAAATGTATAGATGATGCACTGTTGGTAACCTGGTCAACAGTATGTTGGGTCTGCTACAGGACCATCCTACCTTCTAAATACTTCATTCAATATGTTAGAGTGAATGAACTGTTCTTATTTCAGAACAGGAACATTTAAATAATAATAAAAATAAAATAATAATACATGTTATTCATACAAATCCAATGCTCTGTATACGCAGAGTCAAATAAGCCATTTCCTACAGAGTCTCTCGCCATTGGGTCCAAATTGGTCGCTGTGGAAACCTGGTTCAGATTAGCAGTAAATCAGATTAAATCTGAAAAAAAAATGAAAGGGCACCTAATATCGTTTTACAAAAACAAGAACAACAAAGAAAAACCTCTAGTCACGGCACATACTGTACTGTACGTATGCTGATAAATACAGTTTTAGCTTCAAAACACTGCTGGGAATACAGTACTGCGCAAAACTCTTGAGCTACCACTCATTTCTTCACATTACTGTACAGTATATTCAATTAAATCGGATTAAATTAGGCGGCACGGTGGTGTAGTGGTTAGCACTGTCGCCTTGCACATCCAGGGTCCGGGTTCGATTCCCTTCTCTGTGTGCATGGAGTTTGCATGTTCTCCCTGTGTTTGGTGGGTTTCCTCCTGGTACTGCAGTTTCCTCCCACAGTCCAAAGACATGTAGGTTAGGCTAATTAAATTTGCCGTATTGCCCAAGTCTCCTGGCCCCCTGTGACCCTGAATACAGGATTAAGCGGTATAGATGATGAGTGAGTAAGTGGATTAAATTAAAGACATGGGAACAAACGTTTTTCTGAGACAGGCCGCAAAGTGCATAAACATACAATCTGAAAATTAGTTGTTTAAATAGCAACCTCAGCAGCAACCTCATTTCCCCTCTCGTCTGTTCCAACCACTCAGCATTCAGCATCACCAGTACACCAAATCACCGGCCTGATCATCTGTCATCATCTGTATCTGTTCCTCACTGGTTCATGCCTTAAGTTAGATGTTTTTATGCTTGAATGATTCATATGTCACTGTGTGTCCTCTAACACTGCTCAGGAACAGGGAAACCGGCCAAAGAATGCTCGCTAAAAAGTCCTTCTGGAAACCTGGAGACCTATTCCACTTCCACTTCCTACACTAAAAATCCAAGAAAGTCTGGGAAAATGAAGAAATGAGCGTTGGCTCAAGACATTTACACAGCAATGTATATCATCAAGAGACACAATCGAGGAGAACACTGCAGTGCAGATAGCCCATAAAATGAGTTTAAGCTTCACAGCACTCAGTAAAGAACAGAACTGGAGACGTGTTTTGTCGCTGGAAGCGAAGATGCTACTGTAGCTTCACAGGATCAAATTAGCAGACGCATTATGCAATAAAATATGATGGTCATTTATTAAAAAGTGGTCCGCTCTCTCTCACAGCTTGTCTAGAACCTCGAAATGTGGCGAGCTCGATAGATTTTAATTACACCAGACAATCTGTTTACACCAGCAGCTAGAAAGAGAATGTCACATACAAATAGTACTCAGAGGAAACACACCACCAGCTCAGAGCTGACTTTAAATAGGTCCTTAGAAATGATATTGTCCTGTGGGCCGAAACAAGTCGCACATTAATATGAAATGTTGTTTTTGTAATTTGGTCCATCGAGGTGATCTAAGACAAACCGGTGTTATGCACTAAAATGCCCATCCATGTTTACACTAAATAGATATTTATGATGAAAAATTACAGGAAATATTTTTTATTATAAAATAAGCAATATAAAAATTACATGTTGTATATGAAAAAAAAATATATCTATATATATCTATATATATCTATATATATCTATATATATATATATATATATATATATATATATATATATATACGTATTATACTATATATATATATATACATATATATACCAAAATACATTTTTCCTATACAACATGTATTTTTTTATATTGCTTATTTTATAGTCAAATTTGTTTGGTGTAATTTGTAAATCATAAACCTATTTGTGTTATAATTTTCAATAGAGATTATGTAGGGGGTGCAATCCATGGCAGGAGGGCATTTTAGCGCATAACATGTTTTTTTTTGCCAGCCACTGAATAATAAATAATAAAAAATAAAAAAAAGAATCTTATATACACTGTATATATAAACAGATCCAAATAATCTGTATTTCCGACAGAGTCTCTCGCCACTGGGTCCATATCGGTTGCTGTGGAAACCAGGTTCAGATTAGCAGCAAATCAGATTCCATTAATCCGAAAAAAATGAAAGGGCACCTAATCTCGTTTTACAGCAATCTCTTGCATATTTAAGCGTTCCATTAGATGAGTTAATGACACAGTAAAACACTGTTATGGAATTGTCTCCTCCTGCTTGCGAGAAGATTTAGAGATGGTGTGCAACATTTTCAATTCCCAAACAAGATTCTTTCGAAAGTAATATAAGTAATATAAGATTATACTAATGAGACCTCCATTATTTAAATAATCATCTTAAATCCGGATGTATTATGCATTAGCATGATGCAACAAGAAATGATTATAAAGCTTATAATCATTTCTTCACGTTATAAAGCAGACATACTGTATATGCAGCGGCATTCCTTGTACTTATGAAATACAGTTTGATAAAACTGCCTTGATATAACAGATGATATAAAAACAGTTGCAAGACTTATGGATCGTACTACACACATAAATCCTGGCAAGCTTTCATACTTCTTTAAGCAGGAGCTCAATATTGTGGGGGATGCAGCTGTCTAGAGGCTTCCAGAGATGAGCAATGGATGAAATCACAAAGCAGGTCAAACGAATGTGTGACGCCGCTGTTTAAGCTTGTTCTGGGGAAATGAGGTTTGATCTCACCTGCCTTCTGGACGTCTACTCAATCTGTGTCGCGCGGGTTTGGCGAGTCTTAAGCTTAAAGGGATCGCCTTACAGTATGTCCATATGTCAAATAGACATTAGTTAGGTGTTATTACTGTACATGGTACGGGACTGATCTTCAGACAAGGTACAGTTGAACGACTTAAGCAAAAAAAATTTATCAGAACAAAGCTTTCAGATTTATATAAAATGTTTGTTCGGCGATGGCTCTAAACATCATCAGTTCTTCGACATCTTTTTTTATTTGATTCCTCTTTATTTGCAGACACGTATTGGTGTTGACTGTGACCATACCTAACTGCCATCTCTCCTTATTTTCTGTTCTCTCCTCTTCTGCTCTCTCCTCTCTCTCTCTCTCTCCTTTCCCTCTCTCTGTCGAGCTATACATGTCGCTCCTGATTTGCCAGTGATCCAGACCCCTCTGCCCTCTGGACCCGTCTAACCCGTCCTGGAGTCCTGCTTCTGGTTGGAGATCTCGTCGCATGGATGCCCCGTGTGGTCTGCCTGGATTCATGTGGTGGCTGGAGATGGTCTCCATGAAGACTGTCCTGTCATCGATTGATGCTCTGGGGACCTGTGACTTCAGTTGTTCGATAGCTCAGGACTGGAAACTCCTACAGTCTACCTGAGCCTCCAGGAACAAACTGGACTCCTTTTAATTTTAATTTTAAACACATCTCCTGTTATACTGAACTTCCAGTACACATTATTATGCTGATCAATCCCTGCTTTCCGTTATCACCCAGATGAGGATGGGTTCCCTGTTGAGTCTGGTTCCTCTCAAGGTTTCTTCCTATTACCATCTCAGGGAGTTTTTCCTTGCCACCTCGGCTTGCTCATCAGGGACAATCTTATCATTTTGATTCATACACACTGCATACAAACTTACTTATTTTATTGTGTAAAGCTGCTTTGCGACAATGTCAATTGTTAAAAGCGCTATATAAATAAAATTGACTTGACTTGACTTGAATAACAACATTCAGTGACGTACTCCATGAGGCGGGAATCGATCCCTGAACCTGGAGGTGCAAGGCAACAGCGCTAACCAAAAACAAAAACAGTTTAAACAATCAAGCTGAAGACTTTGATATGGCTGAAAAATTAAGATTAAGATCTAATTATTTGTCACATGTACCTTATGTGATTATGTTTTTGTTGTTTCTGGGGTCGAAGCGCTGGGCCAGTGTCCCTGGAGCAGATAGGATTAAAGGACTTGCTCAAGGGCATGTGCTTGAACCACCAACCTCTAGCCCATAACCCAAAGCCTTAATCGGTCGAGCCACCACTAACCCACAACCACTAATGTTCGAGTGCTGACACGGAAGACTCCTTCCATAAACCTACACTATGTTACCGATTATGTGTTTTTCTTTGTTAAATAATAGGATGTTGTTTTTAAATGCTTTAAAATGTATCTTGGTAACTGTAAGTGAATTGTCCACCATATGATTCCATAATGGCATCTGTAATGAAATAACAGAATATGTAGAAAAATCTAAACATTTGATTTGAATTACACTTCAGTCAGTGCTTTTGATAAATCAGACATTAATAATAAACACCCTATCACCAGATTGGAGAATTTCACAGCGCTGAGATGAATAATGGCCATTAATTTCCAGTGATCACGCGCAGATCAAATGTCAATATAAATAAATGAGCACGTTTGCAGCTCTTACCAAACGCTCCTAGCATCCAGTTGGCGCTCACCGCGAATCCAGCATTTACACAGAAGAACTCTAGAAAGCGAGAAAGGCTGAGTTTGTTTCGGCTCTGTGAGAGAGGCAATCTGCCAGTTGGTTCCTGGAACTGTGAGGATGCGTGCTCTGATTCTGCCCCTGGTTTGCACATAGGCATAGCGACAGAAGAAACAGGTTCCACCATCATGCTGGTAGAGAGAAGTGCACTCACGCTTTTCGGGACTCTGAACCGAGTGTGTCCCGCCTTCCCTCCTGCAAACCGTTGCTGTGGATGGTTTTAACAGAACATGGGCATCCGGGGTGAAAGACGAGTAAAGCTACCAGAGGAAATCTTTTAGAGTAGATTTAAAGTGTAGAAAAGAAAAAAAGAAGAAGAAGAAGAAGAGAGAGAGAGAGGATGAGCGTAACATCAAACCGTTCAGTCGCAAAATTTGATCCAGACGGTTTAGTGCGGCTCTCTGATCGTATCGTTAAGGTGATTTGGTGCAGTGGTGCTAACAAGTAACTGTGTGACATGTGTCAGAGATCCTAAATCCTCTCTCAAGTGTAATCCAGGTTTAGGGGATTTATATGGACTACTGTGTATAGTAGTCCAAAGGGGGGGGGGTGATTGGGGGAAAAACATGGCCTGGTTTTCTATTCAAGCTTTTAATGAAAAAAAAAAAAAAATATATATATATATATATATATATATATATATATATATATACCCCGAGGTGGGAATCGAACCTGGAACCTGGAGGAGAAAGGCCACAGTGCTAACCACTACACTAGGTTCCAGGTTCGATTCTCACCTCGGGGGTCCATGTGCACGGAGCTTGCATGTTCTCTCCGTTCTTGGACGGTTTACTCCGGTTTCCTCTCAAAGACATGCAGATTAGGTTAATTAGCGTTCCCAAATTGCCCGTCCCGTCCAGGATGTACCCTAAATGTCCTGGGATAGGCTCCAGCCCCCCCCTCCCCCCCGTCACTCTGCATATCGGATAAAGTAGTATAGACAACGAGTGGAATCACAGGAAATGCAATTAAATACGTTTCTATTAACTACTTTTTGGCAAAAAAACTAAAACAGTAGATGATATAAAATCATTGGGGTTAGAAATGGACCACGATAGAAAAAGAAAGAGACGCAGACAAAGCGTAGCCTGAATCTATGGTACTGTATATGCTATAAACAGCACAAATAGGTATCTGTTATCCTTTGAGATTGTGAATATTGAATGCGGTAGGTATTTGTATAAAAATTTGCATCTACAAGAAAACAATTTTAAAAAGTACATTTTATCATTCATTAATAAATTATTGGTGAATTGTGGTGATGAAAAAGGAACTTTGAGAAACGCCGTTATTGGACTGAACATCTTTATAAGGAAACGTACTGTTCTGACGAAATATCACTTTCCATCACACCTGCTCATCTCTTCTTTATGAATAGATCAATATTTCCATCTCAGGCAAGGTATAAAAACTTTATCTGAGAAATGTTTTATTGGCATGTCTGGACAGGTTTTAAAACATGTACTTTATCTCAGAAAATAGAGGAAATATTGCAAGGGGGATAGATAAAAAAACAAAAAAAACAAGAGGTGTATCACAGCGGAACCTGCAAGAGAAAGACCAATAGATCACAGAACATAAGACTTAGAGGCTTTGAAACGGAAATACAGGAAGTTCTTACATACAAAGGAAACTAAGGATCTAAGATTCTGTTCCTACTGTAGCTAAGTAATTCTGAAAAAAAAAAAAAAAAATCAAAGATGTGACATAGCCGGAGCCTGTCTGCTGGTGTACAAAGGACACAGATAAAAGGCTCAGAGAGGACTTCTTATGCCACAATGCCTTCTATCAGTCTCAACATCTGGCTGAAGTGAGAGCAGGTAAGTGCGACTCATCCCGCGGACCGCTGAGAGGAACAGCGCGAAGAAGCCTTACCAAGGAGGAGGAGGAAGAGGAGGAGGAGGAGGAGGAAGCTGCGGTGCCATTAATTGAAACAATGCCAGAAATAGCTTGTGTAGTACTGGATGTCTTCTTGTCAGCTCGCAAAAAAAAAAAAAAAAAAAAAAAAACTAAATTAATTCTGCTGAAAAAGAATCACGGCGCTCTGGAGCACAGCATCCAGTTTTCTCATTATTTCTCAACTAAATTCGTCTTCGTTTCATCGCGGAAATCAATTTAATAGCCGAACGTACTTCATATACCGGGGAGATGATTTAAGACGAAGATCGATTTGCAAAGTTTGTTCATTAGGGCCACGGAAATGGATTTCTTTATCCGCCCCCCCCCCCCCCTCCCTCCTTTACTCCAGGCTCTACTCTGTCCATCCAGACTGATTGTGATTATGAATAAACATTTCCTTGAAGTTGGACACAAATCTTGAACTCCATCACCTCACATTAAATGCCGGTTTCATCAAAGGTTCTCGGCACGCTTTATGGGAAAAAAAAAACAATCAACCGGGATTTTTTCGGCTGACCTCTAGATAGCAGTCTACATCACACAGCAATCTAATGTAATATACTGTACTTTTGCTGTGCAGCAAATGTTATATACTAATAATTTACTAATAATAATAACCAATCCAATGGAACTTAATGTAAGGAAGCGCCAACAAAAAGCATTGTGGCATTGCCTGTATTAAGGGAAAAGTAAAACACACTCCATATACCATTTAACATATACCTTAACAATCGAATACTATACTGTAGGTTGGTTTTTATATGATTTCTTTAAGATGTTAACATATGTATCAGTGCTCCCACAAGATATGTCTTTTAATGCTTCCTTTAATACAATCTGATATAATCTGTGTGTCGAAACCAGAGTACCTGGAGGAATCCCACCAAGCACGGGGAGAACATGCAAACTCCATGCGCACAGGCCCAAGACGGGAATCGACCCGCATCCGTACTGTACATTTAAAACTTACTAAAACATGAATTTGGCATAACTAGCACTGTCGCCTTACACCTCCAGGATCCGGGCTCGATTCTCACATCAGGTCAGAGTTTGCATGTTCTCTCTGTGCTTGGTGGGATTCCTCTGGGTCCTCCCACAGTCCAAAGACCTGCAGATTAGCCTCGTGCCCTTGATCTCCTGGGATGGGCTCCAGGCTCCCGGCGGTATAGACGATGAGTGAGTGATGTTTTGCTGTTAGGTCCTTAATAAATCCTGTTTTTCCACGTTCCATTAATGTTCAGTGTACGCATCGCGTAGAAATCCAATGTGGAGATAATAAATGCAACGCGCAAAGATTATTGAACAGACATGATGAGCTACAACACAGACTCCAGCTCAGCTCGTTGAAGCTCATTTTTTTGAGCAGAGTGTGCAGATAAGGAGGCAAGATTGCTGGACTGGACAGACTAAGGGATTAAATCCCTGCTTCATCGCTCTGTTTAGGTGGAAATAAAGCAAGGGCCAAATCCCACTGGCACCAAACTCAGCAAGAACTGAATCAGTAAAAAGTGGTAACAATTGGCATTTAGATCACAGCACGTGGCTATTATCTGTTAGATATTCAAATCTTAACGGCTCAGGCATGAGTTTCAAATAACGTCAATCTGTGTTGGATGCTAAACATCCAACGTAAGCCCAGATTTATTTATTGTTTGGGTTGATTCGAATATCGTAGCC
The DNA here is from genome assembly GCA_030347435.1 of Clarias fuscus. Lineage (NCBI taxonomy): Eukaryota > Metazoa > Chordata > Actinopteri > Siluriformes > Clariidae > Clarias > Clarias fuscus. The sequence goes on along the minus strand of CM059213.1, from coordinate 9,862,480 downwards.
TAATGTCGTATCATTATTAGCAATCTTGTTCACACTGTACTGTATCAGCAGACTGGTTGGGTAAAGGCTGAACCACTGAACTACAGACGTTGGTCCAAATGAGGTGTAACATTTTGTCGAGTGTTTTCTGTGCACTAAGCACAAGACTAAACAAATCCTAAGGCGGTTATACAATTTTCTTGGTGTACTGGACTGAAACTACAAAGCCACCCACGAGTGAACGCTTGACTCAGGTTCTGCACTTGTGGGTGGCTTTGTACGAAAATAATTACTGCTGTTGGTGAAAATTATCTTTGCTGTGGTGTGAAATGAGTGCTGCAGTCTGGGCTTTTTTTTTTTAAAACTAAGAATAATAACACATAGGGTTTGTTTTGGTCGCAAACATTAATTAAATCGTTCATTCAGTCATTCATTCATCTATTGTACGTACTTTAAAGATTTGTATCCTCTATAGTTTTAGGGGAAAATTGAGCTACAGTACTGTAGATCCACCGTAACCAATGAAGAGCTTCCAGAAGGTGAATTGATTATAAATGAAACCTAGCTTGGAATACATTAGAGAGTTGAAACAGATATAAACTATTTGTTCGTAATGTATAATGCCATAAAAATCCTCTGTGTTTTTATGGGTGAATTTTCAATATTTCTCATTTAGACACTTAACCCTTGAAGTGTTTCTACTGGGCATGTAAAGTACATTACTAATCAAAGTCTATTCAAAAATATTTCATAGCTTTATAGTAGGGTTTCTCAATGTGGGGTCCCATGAGTAGTTTGTTACAGCATTTATCACGTATTGACTGTTTATGGTATTTCCTTGAATTGAGTGGCGTTTAATTCCAACCTCAACTCAAAAAAATTGCATAATCAATGTCAACTTGGACCTAGTTGACCTTCTGTAGGTGGAAAGTTAAGAAAAAAGGCTATACATCTCTATACATAGATGATATAAATCTGAACTGAGGGAGTCTAAGGAATTTCTTTTACACTTAAAGGGGTCTGCGGTTACAAAAGATTTGACAACCCCAACCCCAACCCTAAGCAATAAAGGAGTAATGAGCCATTCGGGATTCAACTAGCGGCACGGTCCAGTGATTAAATTGCTTGGAACTTTAGGTCGAGTGTGCTTTTCTGTAGCTCACTCCTTCGTCTAACTTCACTATAGGGATTCCAGCAGTACGGATAATTCATTGCTGCGTTTACTGTAAGTTATTAAGAAAATTGGATTGCAGCTGGCTTTGCAGGAATGGACTTAGAAAAAGCAGACATGTGGTATGTTGGTAGCATAAAAAGCTAATTATTAATGAATAATTATAAAGAAAGTATGAGGGGCATTCAAGGTAAACCAGGACAGAGATGAAATCTCTTGTGAATGAAGATGTAAAGCCAATAGACATTTACAGAAGACTTCAAGCGCAGTAAAGTGATGAGACTCCACAGTAAAACAGAATGGAGCCCACGGAGTCGTTCCTGTAAACATTCAACGAGTGCAATGACTGATTCTTGAAAAATCAACGGATAACTCTCTGCCGAGTCTCAGGAGAGGCGCATGTGTCTGTTTGAACTGTACACACAATCATTCACAGGGGAGTTACAGTATTGGCACATCCCCTGTACCATCCTGTCCTGGATCTAAGCCATTTCCACATGTTTGGTCCATTAGGTTGTGAAGCAGGAAGTCTGATCATGGCTCTATCGTACTGAGAAAACTTTCTATCTTGATGGTATCCAAGCACGAGTGAAACACTGCAGTCAAACATCCCAGTTTGACCTGAACGCCCTCGTAACATCAAAACCTCGAGTTTCCTAATTCAGTTTTCTTCTATCGAGCAAAAGAATGTTTTCCTTGACCACCTGATGAGACTGAAAGCTGAAATGAAACCCTAAAAAGTCCAATTGAAAAACAAATAAAAGTTAGATTTCGTGGAAAGAATGATCATTTTAACAATTTTTAAGGTGAGACTGATGGTTGCCATGGAATTCATAGTCCGCTTGTGAAGCTTGTGGCCTGTGCGCAGAGGTTCTGAAACTGAAACTTACATGGATGACGTTTCACGCTTTAGTTGAAAGGGAGATCTTACTGGATGCTTTTTAGGAACTGTGTGTGTATCCAGTCCAAGATGAGACTGCGGGTACTTGAAACTTTAATACACATTTTATATGACAAAAGTTGGGTCCTACTGTACCTGATGAACTGGGTTAAAGGTAGGGTAACAAATAAAGATACTGTATACAGGGACAAATCTAAAACAGGATGTCTCATACAGTAGCGATGGATGGATGGATGGATGGATGGATGGATGGATGGATACTTTATTGATCCTGAACGAAAATTCCAGAATTACAGTATTAATGCACTGGTGCTATAGTTTGCATTTTTGGATGGAGTCGTCAAGTCTCAGTGCTTTGTAACAGACAGAGGTAAAGATTAAGCTAAAAGATGAAAAATACTGTACTGTACACTCCAGCATGTGATGACTTTGGAATTTACTCAGAGAACAGGGTGATGCAACATTGGCCCAGAGTGTTTAATTCCTTTTATACCACAGCAATTTGCCAGCACTAATAATTTTAATTATATTAATGAAAACTCTTCAAGTATATTTATTAATTCAAGCCCAAACTATATATAAGTATTCATTGAAAAGCACTCTGGCTGTTTTTCCTTTGATTAAAATAACACTATTTATTTCAATATCACAATAAAAATATATGATCATACTGTACCTACCTGTGCAATAAAATAAGACTATTACACTGCCTACAATTTAGAATATACAGTAAGATGCAGATTAAAATCTCTTGCTGCACTTGATGCCCTCAAATTGGCCTTTTTTAAAAAAATTTTTAAAATTTTTTATTTTTTTTACAAAGTCCAGTCTGACAGGCTGTTTATTTCTCGACAGTAACCTTATTATAAAATTAAAATGTCTGACAATGTGTCAGCATGGTGCTATTTTCAAATGTCTTCTTGAGCTACTCCTGTATGTGTAGTTATCATTTGCTTATAAAGACAGTGAAAGTTCACCAGGAGCACATCTGGCTTGGGTATTCAGTGCCTAATTAATAATAAAAAAACATTTGTCAGTGTTGTTGCTGTAAAGAAATATACTCTTTAAACAAGATGCCATATATTTCATCCTCAAACTGAATCACAGTGTTCTAATAAACGCTGTGCTTCTCTTTTGGATCCATACTTGACACTGAGTGCAATGAATGCTGAATTGTCAAACATGTGCTTGACTTTTGTTAATGACGAACGTGGAAGAAATCTAAGCTGTAGGAAGGGCGCAATGCACTACTGAAAGCTTTAGTGGCTTCAGTTCACAGATTATGGGCCAAATTCCGCTGAGTGATGATGGTAGAGTAATTGTAAAGGTCTTGACTAAAACAACATGCATGACGAATCACAAAGGAGTTTTCATTGTTCTTGAGTGTTACTGTACCAGTGGTTTGCACCTGTTTGCTTCATAAAGCTGCCTCTTGACTGTAGACTTTGACAATGACACGCCTACCTCCTTAAGAGTGTTCTTGATTTGCCTACATGATTTTGCCTACATGAAGGAATTCTACTTCTAGAAGTCTGAGATCATCCACTATCGTTTTCGTGATCTTCCAGGCCTTTTGTTCTTGCCGATTTATTCTTTTTTACGAATGGTTCAAACAATTGTAACGGCTTCTACCAATGTTTTTCCTACTGTATCTCTCTTATGGATTTTTTTTTTTTTTTTAGCCTAATGAAGCTTCCTTGAGTTGAATGGACACCACACCTCTTTGGACCTGTTTCAGTGAACAGCTACAGTACCAAATACGCTCAGAACCACCTTCAGGCCCTTTATCCTTGATAGTCATGGAGTAATGAGAGAACAAGCCAAATCTGAACATGCTTGTCGGCCATGTGTTCTATTATTTATGACCCCCCGTGATGGTGGTGTGTCTGAAAATGGCTGTAGTGCCTGAATGGTTAATGTCACAATTCTGTCAAACCTCTTGAATTAAAGCTGAAAGGCTTGACGTCGCTCACATATTGAAAGTTTCACTCCAAATTCACTGTGGTAGTACGGTATACAAAGACCAAACGCCAAAGAATTGATACCGTCTGCACTGTACTGTAAATCGTATATATGTACACAATATATTATAGATTTTTCCTGCATGTCAGAGATTACGAGCTACATGGCATTTTGCTCTGAAGCGAACATGCTACAGTAACAAGCCCCACACGCACACATTCACAACCACACACAAATATTTCACACATACAGTACACACGCTCAGAGGGAGCGCTCACAGCAAAGGTTCCTGTTGGTTCATAGACGTCAGGAGCGGTGCCGAGAGGGCAGCCTCCGGTACAGAGTGAACGGAAGGCTGAGAGAGCAGATGGTGGCACAGAGGAGAGGATTGGGAGTCCTGCTGCTACACTTTCCCCATGTGGACGGTTGCGGAGGGAGGGGAGCACACACATTTCTGATAAAGCTAACGATGTACCTCTGACAAGTCGACTCTTGGTCTGGCCAAAAAAAATCAAAACAATGTGACAGTAAGGCCAGTTCTACAGGTGTGACCTTTTATTTGGTCAGTTCAACAAGAAAGCTTGTATTTAATACAACCGATACTATACCAACAATAAGGCCATAATTTCAAAAGGTACCATTATTCATTCACTTGGTTATTCATCTTTAATAGCTTTATTTTGTTTAGAGTCATTTGATCAGAAACAATAAGTGCATGACAGGAATACGCTGGACGCCAGTCCGATAACAGTCAACAGATCAAACACATACATACACGCACATACAGTATTTACTGTACATTCCTTCAGAGAGAGAGAGAAAAAGAGTGTCACACCCTGTCATTCAGTTTTCAGACGAATTTTTTTGTTGCAGGTTTCTGAATAATGGTTTTAACAAATCCTAATGCTCACTCACTACCTATACTGCTTAATCCTGTATTCAGGGATTCATGGGGGGGGGCGTACAGTCAATCCAATCCATCGCAGGGCACACACATACACTCACTCAAACACTCATTCATACACTACGGGCAATTTGGGAACGCCAATTAACCTAACCTACATGTTTTTGGACTGTGGGAGGAAACCGGAGCACAGGGAGAACATGCAAAGTCCATGCACACAGAGACAGGAATCGAACCTGGCTGGGACTCGAACCCAGACCCTGGAGGTGCAAAGCGACAGTGCTAACCGCTATACCACCGTGCCGCCCAAATCCTACTCCAATAAATAAAAAATAGGCATGCAGTATACTAAATAGGAAGAATGATGAACATTATGTTCTAATTCGTCCCGGGTTTATTTGGGTTGAGGTTCGGAAATGTTTTTGTGAATAAAAAGCACATAGTTATAAGGAGATTTTAATGAGATCCGGTGAATAATACAGAAATGGCACGAAGTGGCACAAAGCACACCCATTGCTTCATGAGTTCCTCTTGGCACTGCAGAACCATACGCAGTACAATACAAAAACACAGAATGTGTCTAAAAGTGCGTCAATAATTAGTCTTCCATGTGACCAGTTGAAAAACACCTGCAAGGTTTGGGACTCCATACTGGGCGTACAGTACGATGCCAAGCCTTACGTACGAACTCGAGACAAAACACTGCCTACAGTATGAATCATTTTAGCACACTGACTCACTATTGTGTCCAGGCTGTCACACAAACCTGTTCCCGGTGTAATAGGATGACTAATGCACCATCTTTGTATCGTCTGGGCCCAGTGTGACCAGAGCACAGCAAAACGCCTGGTATTTATGAAAGTCCTGAAGAGAGCGAATTGATCTAATTTAACCCCACGGCTCCGCTGACTCTGCAGGGGTTAGTTTAACACTGGTGCAGGAAAACTGCGAATGTGCCTGCCTGCGCGCGCGTGTGTGTGTGTGTGTGTGTGTGATACACAGGAACATGAGGAAGCTGTGTGGACTGTCAAAATGTACCAGGATGTCACACAGAACAAGCCTCATTGTCACTAGAACTCTCAGCAGCCAGGCTTGCATGCATACTCTCTCTCTCACACCCACCCACACCCACCCGTTCAGAGAGACTCAGAGGAGCCGGATCTCCCTCATTAATCTTCCTTGCTCATAACTCATCATAACTCATTGTTTTTTCGTATTCCAACTAAACAGCAGAAAAACACATTTCCATTGCGAGTCGTACAGTGTGTTATTAGTGCGGCTGTGTGTGTGTGTGTGTGTGTGTGTGTGTGTGTGTGTGTGTTGAGAAAGAGAGGGGGAAAATAACAAGTAATCTTCACTTAAACACAGATCTACAGTACATTCACAGTTTGTCTTCGTGCCTAAATGATTGAATTTACGAGATAAACACACTCTTAAGTGTGATCTTATTCCGAATTTAGAGCTGCCTGTTACATTCACACCTTCCCAACTGCCAGAATAAAATAATTACGTCTTGTACTTTTCTACGGAAAAGGATCTCCACCCTTGGTGCGCTGTTACTTTTTTCAACAGCGTGGTCTACAGTACGTGTACTCCTAGGAATATTCTAGCGCAGAACAGAATTTCCCTCAGCAGAACACTCCTCCTTGTGCTGACAAAGCACAGACGGGACACTCTGGAGCTACATGTGCATGCATCGAGTTGCGAGAATCAAGCGTTCCTGTTCACGATACCCTGCCAAAAGCAAGCACGAACAAGAACGACTGAGAGAACATCTTTTAAGCCGGAGTCTCTCGGTTAGAAACAAATGCTGGATGTGTCTAAACGAATGGAACGGAGCACTGGATGTTCTCAATCCTAATGAGTCACGCCCGCCGCAATTCACATCCCTGAGCCGGGCGGCGTGTTACACGGGAATCAAGTAGAACCCTAAGCCAAAGACAAGAGCTCTTAATGTTCCCGTGAAAACAGAGCGTCTACACGAGGTAATTAAGAGCCAGACAGTCTTACAAAAAGCCATCGAAAGTATTTCCACAAGGGCAGAGTTTACGTGTCTGGATGCATAATCCCCTGGTTAAATTCACTCCTTCAGGTTATCCTGTTGCATCCTGGATGTGGTGTGACTAACCTTTAGTGGCCGTGACAAATTGCCTTTACTGTCTTGCTAATGAAATACCACAGAGAGAGAGAAAGAGAGAGAGAGAGAGAGAGAGAGAGAGAGGGGCCCTCAGCCCTCAAAAGCTATTACAGCTACTTGTATGTTTTAACATAGTGAAGAGCCTGCCTCAGAGCACCGGATTAGCATTAGCAGGTCAGGTTCTGACACTCACAGCAGTGGTTCTGAGGGAATGTAACACAGTTTAGAAATGGTTTCTATTTGAAATGCGCATGAAAAAAAAAAAAGGTTCAACGCTTCCAGTGTGCTTCTTCAAATTTATGCTAACGCTACAAGGCTAAAGTAGTTTACTTAGCAATTAGCAAAAGTTTCGAAATCATGAAAACTGCTCAGCACAGCTGCGCAACTCATTTTTCTCAGGCAAAACAGACATCTTGAGCCATTTACATTACAGCCAATTTGACATTTCAATAGCTAGTATTTTTTTTAGATATTTTTAAGTACAGACATACAGTGGTACCTCGACATAACCCACCTGAAGAATTTTAGCCTGAACTGAAATTTTGCAAGAAATTTGCCTCAAATAAATTTTTTTCCCCCCTAAGAGTGACCGAACCGAGCCGAAATGTGCAAGACTTAGGGAAGACATACAGTAGCACCATGGGTGACAAGACTGTCAGCAAGGATGGTAGTAAGAAGGAAAAAAGGGAGATGCTTTCGGTTTCAAGAGGAATCCTGAATTAGGGTTAAGTGAGGTTTAATGTCAATTTATTTCATATTTGACTTCATTCTGGTCTTTTCTAAACGTTTTTACAGGATATCCAAAAATATGATTACAGCAATGGAAATTGGTTATATTGGTAATGGGTGGCTGGAACGGATTTTCTGCATTTACATTGTATCCTATGGGAAATTTCGCCTTATGAATCAACCATACTGTATGTCAGGGCAAATTATTATTATATGCCCTGACATATATTTAAAAATTCTAAATATAGACCTTTTCAACATAAAAAATGTATACTGTATGTACAAATAGTAAACAACATATTGTGAGCAGGCAGCATGGTGGCATAGTGGTTAGCACTGTGGCTTTAGACCCCGGGGTTTAATTTTTCCAGGCGGTTTGATTCCCACTTCGGGACTGTGTCCATGGAGTGTGCATTTTATCCCTGTACAGTAGTTGGTTGGTTTCCTCCCACAGTCCAAATACATGTAGATTAGGCTAACTGGTGTTCCCAAACTGCCTGTAGTGTGTGTGCTCTGTGATGGTACAATATGTAGGGTCCACCCTATCTAGTCTCCTGGGATAGCCTCCCGCCCTATCCAGCGTACCCTGTACATAAGATAAAGTATTATAGAAGATGATGAAATATAAGTCTAATATGCCTAGATAAAAAAAAATGAGGATTGTTTATTCTGTCACTTCTTATAGAAAAAAACCTTTAAAAAGCCTTTGTTGTTTAATTTAAACTAAGCTAGTATAAAATTGGCTTTTTATTTTTTATATAAACTTTGTACTGCAAAGAAAAAATATATATTTTTGTAGAAACTCTTCCATTTTTAAATAATTTAGCTTGCGGTGCAATGAGGAGTGCTAAGTCTAAAAAAAAAAAAAAAAAACCTAGCACCTTCGAAACTGAACTCATTTCATATTGTAATTGAACTGCACTGACCGAATGTGCAGCTGCCACTTGAGAAAATTTGCATCTGACTGGAAGTGAGCCGTCAAGTTTTCCTGTTCCTTCCACTTTAATTCTTATGATTACGCTCACTTTATCACACCCTCTTCTACATCGCTGTGTGGTGCTGGCCACAAGTGAGGAAGCGCTCCTTGACTTGTTGAAGTGCAGATTGTCCCGCAACGCAACAGAGCTGTCAAGCTGCACATTAGTATTCTGCATCATCCCTGGTCTCAGATATGCTTCTGGAAATGAATCTTAGATGAGGTGAACTTCAGTCTTTCCAGGTCTTGTCAATAAAAACCGAGCACAAACAGCAGGGTTAAGTCAGGGCCGTTCCTTCAGATTGTATAATCGAATACTATGTTTTATGTGACTGAGACGGCTGAGGGGTGCGCACTTCTGAAAAACATTCGAAATGCGAACGTGGTGATTGACAAGGTTACAGTTGATATCTTTTTTGTTTTAAACGTTATAAATGAGGACGAGATGTGGCGGTGAGGAATGAAATGGAATTATGCGGCCTCCGAGTGGCGCAGTGGTAAAGCGCTCGCCCTATCATCCGGAGATCGCGAGTTCGATTCGCAGGTGATGCTGTAACCTCTCGCAGCTGGAGGTCTAGAGAGAGCTGATTGGCCGAGCTCTTTCAGAGGGGAGGGATGAGAGGTACTTAGTGCTCCAACATTAATCACAACTCTACAGCCAATCAGCTCACGCCACCGGATAGGAAGGATAGCATCGTCCTGTGTTACTCCGCCCCCAACGGTGCGTGAGCGAGCAGTTCGAAAAGATGTGGTCGGCTGGCATCACGCGATTCGGAGGCAACCTGTGATAGTCTTCTGCCCTCCCGACTAAGTAGTGGGAGCCCCCTAATGACGGGGAGGAATTGGACGTGACTAAATTAGGGAGAAAATCAGGGAAAAAGCCAAAAGAATTTTTAACTATTCATTTGGGATTTAGAGGGAGTACTGTTGTACTGAATACTACATTATCAACAGATGATCAACATTCAGTTTATTTATTTAACCAGTTATTTTGCTCCAACAACACATATTATTCCGCGACTGCTGGAACTAGCGTTGAGCTCGTGACTAGCAGTTATCGACCAGCAGTTCTTTTGTGTAATTATCAGGGGTAAAAGTAGTTTTAAATTCGACATTCCTGCAAATCTCATTAGTTTCTCTTTATATTTCCACTTATTCCACTTTAGGATATCAGCTATCTTCTGGGGATCTGTGGTTGAATCCCAAATACTGTTAACTGGAAAGCTAGTGCACAATGCAGGGTGTACAATCACATGTTCCTCACACTATGCAGTGCCCTTGATCAGGGGTTAGAGAGGAATTTGGGATTCAGCCTTGTGTTAGAAATTCGTTAGCTCTGTAGTTCAGAACAACTTAGATTATATAATGGTTTCATATGTGTTGCTATAGTCAAGGAATTTGCCTTCAGCACTGAATGGTATTCTTATTTAACCAAAGAGAGATATCGAAATGAATTCAGTTGGTATAGTATCACAGCATGAATAAATTTATACTCTTCGTATAGCATTATTTGGGCACATTCACACCTGAAAATAAATATTTGTGCTCAATTACAAGAAAGAAAAACCTTACTAGAATGAATTTGTGCAATGTGGATTTTCAATACAAGACCATTTCATTCTTCTGGTCAGAAATCCAAAATTGTGAGCATGCTTTAGCTTGGTCTAAGCTGCACTATAAAACGGACTGAATGCTGAAATGGGATTATAAAGCCGATCAAATCTGCTGACACTTCCATTCACTGCAGGAAATGATTCATCGTCGTTTTCTGGGAAGACAACAAAAAAGAGGAACTGATCACAAGGCAGGCTTACTGTAATATGAATAATTGTTTGCCTTCTGCGTAATGTCTTAAAACCTCTGTCTCACAGTGTGAAGTGTCTGAGCTGAAGGTTTCACACCTCACTTGAGGCCAAAAAAAAAAAAGAAAAAAAAAAGAAGCAGTGCTTGGAAATGAATAATGGTGTCCAGTGAGGGTTATAATCAGAATCATTTTGAATAATGTTGGAGGTAGTTGAGGTTAAATTTGACTGGATGCCAAAGCACATGGTGACAGGAACTTGGAAAGAGACCAACGTAAGTGAGTATCATACAGTAAAGGATAGAGTGATGCTGATTACGGTACTCGGTTACTTTTAGGCGAGGGAATATGTATGAGAGATTTACTGTATATTCAACTGGTTTGCCATATTTGTCATTTATTGGGACTAATTGTGGCCACATTGGTTAAGAACAACAGCACAGTGGCTCAATGGTTGGCACCTGATATACGTGTGGTCTACCCTACCCTAAGTTCCCTGAAATAGGCCCCTGGCCCCCCAATACCCTACTCAGAATACGCAGTATAGACAGGCTTACATAAGGATTTGAAATGTGTGAAGACACAAGATGAGTGATTGTGAAAAGGGAAGGGAAGGTGTAGCCACTGCAATAATAAACTATGGTTAATTATCTTTTTTCGCTGTTTCAGTTTCAGGTCTGCTATTGCCAAAAACAGTCTCCTGAACTGCAAATCAGCCCTGAAGATAATTGAAATACATCCCATCCAGACACGCAATCAGGAAACATTCATCAGATTCATGTATTTAAAAAGAAAAAAAAAAAGAAAGAAAGAAACCATCAAATCCTGCATTTGTAGAAATTAGTTTAAACCCATGACCTCAAATAAAAAAAGAAATCAAATATCGATGTCTTCCCCTATGCTGGATCTTAAGGGCCTATTTAACTTGCAGAATTTGTTTTTGCCTGGGGTAACCAGTAGCTTGTAGTAATCAATAGATGAATCTCAGATCAATCTACCCGCATCCTCAGCCACGGAGCATCATATTTCCTTTATGAGTGGGCTGCCTTACCTGCACTTAGTTATCTTGAAAGACAGGGATGAGAACATCAAATCAATACCATTTTGCCTTTACTGGCTGATGCTAGGCTGTAATGCAAGACATGAAAACAGCATGCTGGGTAATCCTGTCAGGTGCTGAGAAAGGATCGTTGGTGGAAAAAAAAAAAAAAAAAAATCAGCATCCATCAATATTCTGAAATGCACATTTGTCTCCCGTTTCTTATGGTACTGCTGGTGTGCTGGTGGACTGTCTTCTGTTTATTCAATTATTCAGGAGAGTCTAACTGACTTAGACGTATTATAAAACGGCTTGTTTAATTTTTAAAATGTTATTGGCTGAGTTGCATGCAAAGCTGTTTTCATAAACCAAAAAACCATTACACGTAAGCTATTGCTCTATCTATAGTGTAATATACAGTATGACCATTATGTTTCTTAGCAACCAAAGCTGACTGTAAATGGACCGGTGTTTTTTTTTTTTTTCTCTCTCACAATTTTATAAAAGCATGACATCACTTAATAGTAGAGTGATTTTAGCAGGGGTTAAGGTCTTTTTATGCAAAAGATAGGCAGAAGGCCTAGATCCCCCTTATGTATGAGGAATTTACTATAACAGAAAACACCTTTTCTCACCAAACAAGAATTTTCTATGCATATTTACAGTACTGTAACAAGTGCACTTGTTAAATACAGTACTTATAGCAGTTGAGACCACATTGAGATTACACATCTCATCAAGCGCATTGTTTCATCATCATTTCTTGATAAGTGCATTAGAACAAACTCTTAAAGTAAAGTCTTAATATACAGTAGTTGTCTTGAGATTCTTGATAACACTTAAAAAAAAAAAAAAAAAAAAAAAGTCTGATTTTTGATCGTCTCTGAGTTTGCATGTTCTCCCCGTGTTTGGTACAGTGGGTTTCCTCCGGGTACTCCGGTTTTCTCCCACCGTCCAAAGACATGCAGATTAGGCTAATTTGCGTTATAGTGTGTGAATGAGTGTACTGTATGTGTGTGTCCCATGCGATGGATTGGCATCCTGGCCAGGGTGTACCCCGCTTTGTGACCCAAGTCCCCTGGGATAGGCTACAGGCCCCCCGCGCCCCTGTTTACAGGATAAAGCAGTATAGATGATTGTAAAACACCAGGTTGGAATGTATAGAAAAATATATTACGTATTTATTGAAGCCAGATATTTTCATTATTACGAATTTTTTTTAATTAAAAATCATCAGTAAATTCAAATGAACCTTATTTATAAGCTTGCATGTTCATGAGTATGGATTAAACCCATTCATTTTAAGTGAACAGGCAAATATGCTAATAACTCTTGCAACTGAATACTAAATAGTTTTGGTAATGTGAATTGTGATTTCCAACACTGTAACAAAAAAACAAACAAAAAAACAAACAAAAAAGCGGAACAAACTACATGCACAAACTTCAATTTCCTAGTAATTACTTTAAATGAGAACATATTTTACTTGCATTAATCGCAGCACTTCATTTAAATCTACTTCACATCAGTGCATCCTAATTCTATAGGAAACTCCTTTAATAACTACTTTAACGAGCAGCCTGTCTCACTCACACTCCGAGTGGGATGGTGCTAAGCTTCCCTCCGCAAACAAAGCCAAGACAATACTTTCTCCTCCGCACTGTACACAGAATAGCCCTCTTGCACACAAAACTATCACACAAGGAGAAAAAATTAAAGAAGCACACAATGCCAGAAGCAGCAAAAAAAGAGGAAGAAAAAATCATATTTCTTAAAGAAAAGAGTGAAATATTTAAAGAGCGGATGTCTAGGCATTATCTACCCACGTGAACTCAAGTACAATCAACAATCCATGTTATCCTTTCTCTTGATTTTATCCTTTCCTCTTGGGGTTGCATCCATAAAACTGGTAAATTGTCAAGGATGCTTACCTTGCTCTTGGCTGAGACTCCTAATATTGCTAGAATCCTCCATATTCCAGGAAGAGGGCTCTCCATGTGCTAGTGGGAGGGGGATGGAGACGCATGGCACCCCAGAGCCACTTTAATGGGAGCGCATCTCCGAGATGAGCCAACGAGTGGCCGTGTGGTGCGCCGGAGAGTCATGTCAAAGCTGAGCCACCTGCTTGAGACCAACTACTACCTTTCTGCTTTGTCCCTCCTTCTCTCTCATTTAGTTCTTCCTTATTCTCTCTGTATCTTACTTCTCAGTCTGGGAGGCTCTTGCTCTATTTCTCTTTCTTTCCGTCTCTCTCTATGATGTGGTCCACACTCTGGGGAAAGCTTTGCATTCACGAGCACAATTCGCAATTGGCCGCTTACTTTTTTTTTAACCAACAAGGGAAAGGGAGGCAGGGAGAAGCTGAGGGAACTGAGAGGGAGCAGAGATGAGTAGGGGAGGAGAGAGAGAGAGGGGGGGGAGACAGAAAGCATGGCTACATTTGTGTGAGTCTTAACAAGGGCTGTCTCTCATGTTTTATTCAGACTTATCTTGCTTATAGGGGAGCGAATTGGTGAGCCACTGCCACTGGAAGAATCTGGTTAAATGCACCAGCGTGTGCGTGTGTCTGTCTGTGTCTGTGCATGATATGAGGACTATAAGAAGAAAAACTACGCAATTGGTTTGCAAAAAAGCACTTCCATATGCAGAAACACTCTGACATGTGTTAATGTATCTCTCCATTGTGTGCTAAACACACCAGGATGCTGAGCATTTGCATTCCTCAGAAAAAAAAAAGCTTTCAGCTGTGGTGATGATGAAACTTTAAAAAAGTCCCATGTAAATACATGCAGATTATCTGAGCAAATTTGATCACGTTGAGGCTGAACAGGGAGATTAATTACTGTCTATTAAAGCATATGCATCTCAGAACCATCACTGTGGATTTGTGTCATCGAAATAAGGATAGGTTAGATATGAGCATCCTGAACCTTTTTTTTCTGCCACAGTGTCCATCTACAGGATTTAAATGTGGAAATCTACAAACAGGCTCCCAGTTGGCGAGACACGCTAGCACCCGTCCTCGTTCTGAAGCGGAGTGGGATGGACGGATGTTTGGCTCGGAAACCTGGGAGGAGAACAAACTGTAACGGATGAGACCGACTGCTATGGAACTGTCCGTGGTTCTGAAGCAGCCTCGGGGAACCTCCTTCTAAGAAAGTAGGTCAGAGAAGAACTGTGCAGGAGAGCCATCCTGAATATAGACAGATTTTCATGTGCTAATTATGAATGTAATTTACAGCAAGAGGGGGTAAAAAAGTGCTGTGTATGAGGTTATGCAAGGGTTATACAATATGAATTTAATTACAGTAATAAGCAGTGGTGGTTATGTTTGTAAGGTGGGTGGGGGGGGGGGACGATTGCTTGCAGATTTGGGAACTGGGTTATATTTAGCACAAACTGGATTTAAAAAAAAAAAAGAAGCAAACTGAACAACCTGTACTGAATGCTCTGAAATACACACACATCCGGCACTTCCATGCACCAACACACAAAGAAAATGAGACTGAATAATGCATCAATTTGTCTGTGAGTAGGATGTGTAATTAACAAATGTTTTTCAGAACTACAATTCTATTGCTGAACTGTGGTCCTA
This sequence comes from Clarias fuscus, assembly GCA_030347435.1. Lineage (NCBI taxonomy): Eukaryota > Metazoa > Chordata > Actinopteri > Siluriformes > Clariidae > Clarias > Clarias fuscus. The sequence continues at coordinate 9,847,286 of CM059213.1, read as the reverse complement.
AAGTTTTCTTCATCAACCACTAATACAGCGAAATAAAAAAGAGATTTGAAAAACTAAAGCATCACAAGATCTTTTCTCTTCTGTACTCCTTTTTTTTTTTCATTTATTAGGAACCCCTCTGTGCCATATCGTACAAGAGTCTGGTCTGTGATGAAGCTGTCTCGGAGTTAGCTCTGCAGGGAATCTGCATGGCTTTGACAGTTCTGCCACAGATAAAGGAAGGTTAGGAGTCAGTGAGAGGAAAGAAAGGAGCTGATAATCCAGGTGAATGGCAGGCTTCTGACAGAACAGATTGGATTGTGATTAAAGATGTAGTCAATGCCGTAACACAAAGATCAGGCAGAACGTTATCTCTAGTAGGTTTCCAGAACGTGAATTCAATGGCACATACATTTGGTGCACGCACAAAGGCATTTTGGAAAATGGAACGAGCTAGTATTACATCACTGCTGTCTGTCATACAGTCACATGTTTCAATGTGCAATGTATCAAAGCAACTTGTACCATCTCTCCTTATTGAAAATGTGATATTTTCTCAATGTCTGATGGTCATGACATGAATTGAGCTTGCCTTTCTTTGTTGGACCCTAAAGGACCTTCAGTCTAACTGCATACGCCTTCTGCGTTAGCCGCCTTCATAAATCTCTAATTGAATTTCTATTTTGACATTTCTGCTAAACAAAGATCCAGCAGAGAGGGGGAAAAAAAAATATATTTTTTTGGCACAGCATTCTGCAACTACTGGGTTCCCATATTAATCAGGTGTTTTGTTGCTGGTGTGTGGTAAGAGCTCAGTCTGGAGTTCCTCCATCTGGCAAGGATTTAACTGACAACATTAACAATGCTGTTGGCGAGTAACGTTGTAGCAAGGAACCTCTGCTGGAGATTCCCTCTTTTAAAGTGTTTCAGTGCCAATATACCCTAACATCATACTCAGGGTTTGATTTGATTTAGATACTCAAGATGTCATGTCGCTGTTCTGACAACCAGTGATTAAAACGTGCATGTAAGCTTTTTTTGACATCAGGGCTAGAGCTCATCCACTCTAGACTGTCTACAAACCTATTACCATCCTGTCAGATTACCATCTTCAACCAGCCTGTAAACTACATTAGAATAAATACAATACAGTACTGTATAGGGCCAAAAGTTGGGGTTATAGACAGGGCTAATGGATGTGCATTTTCTTATGACTTTATTCATATGTACCTGAACAAAACCTAGTGATTTCTCTGTACAGGTAGACCAGAACCACCAGGCAGAGGAAAACCAAGCACATATTCAGTACCATGGTCAGCTCCACTGAATGCATAGAAGTAACGGGGAGCTTCAAATCACTGTGGCCAAAGACAGTACAGCACCTACCATCCCGGTGTCAACAAGGCCCACAAAAGGGAAGAACTGAGAAAAGAGGCACACACCTGATTCAGCTACACCAGTTCTTTCAGGAGGATTGAGTTAAAACTTGTGGAACCTGAAACATTTCACCCAAGTTAAACAATCTAATGGCAATATTACCAAATACTAACTAACTGAATGTACACTTCTGACATACTGGGAATGACATGAAAGAAATAAAAGCTGAAATAAATCCTCCTCTCTACTGTTATTCTGATATTTAACATCCTTAAAATAAAGCAGTGATCCTAACTGACAGGAAATGTTTACTGGGATTGTGAAAAACTGAGTGGCTATCTGGCTAGGGTGTATGCAAACTACCAAGTTTAACTGTATATTTAAAGTTAGTATTGGGGGGGGGGATACTTTGGAAGAAATAGAATGGAAAGAAGAGAATGAAAATCAATGATCAGGTTTATTTCACTCCAAACATGTTATCTCTTTTTGCAAATGTCATTGTACTCTGACTCTTTAGAGATCAATGTATCCGTTTATATGAATTCAACCATTAAAAGGTTTTAATCAGCCGCTCTCGGATGCCATATGCGTTGCATTCTTGATGGGTTTCTTTGTAAAATGTGAATAATAGGATTTCCGAAGTGCTCCACTGAATTTTAATTATTTATGTGTTTGGCATCTACTTGGTATGCTATCTATCTTAGTAGGGGCCTTGACAGGGCCTAGCACCTTTCTATGTGGAGTTTAAATCCAATCTACAGGCACATCTAAGACTCATTGCCTTAACATGGTCCATCCAAGGAAAGGAATTTATGAAGTAAGTTTATTGGTCATGGAGGATACATACAGTGGTAATGGAATAAGTTGATGGACTAAATCCATAAATGAAGTTGTTAGCAACATAGGTTTTGTAAGTAAGCAGGTAATAAATAATGTTTTTATGTGACAGAATAAGTAAGTGGCGGCACTGTGCCTTTGTGGTTATCACTGTCGCCTTGTTCGACTCCCTCCTCAGCTTCATGTGCATGAAGTTAGCATGTTCTCCCTGTGCTTCGTGGGTACACAGTTCAACGACATGCAGATTAGGCTAATTGGCGTTCCTAAATTGCCCATAGTGTGTGAATGAGCGTGCAAGGGTGTGTATGTGCCCTGCAATAGATTAGGCACCCTGTCCAGAATAAGTAAGTTAAGTAGAATAGATTATAGCATATACTATGTAAATGGCATTGGTTAAGTGCAGTAAGTAGTGAAGAATAAATGCCATAATTAATAGGCTCAGTTTATAAAACAAGGATTGAGTATGTATGTAATGCTGTAATAAAATAATTAATAAAAAGCGGTGGAATGTGGATTTAGTGGTGTATAAAATCAATTGTGGACTAAGTAAACTAAGATATCTAAGTAATGGAGTATAAAATTATATTAAATAAGTAATGCAATGAGTAAATAATTGTAGTTAGCAAATAGTGAATTATGTAATTAAGTTAAAAAGTAAGTAAAGGAATACCAAACAGAGCATGTAATTAAGCAATATGTAAGCAATTAATGAAGAAGTAAATGATGGAGTATAAAAGCAAATAATAGTGTTAGCATGTAGTACAGTAAGTCAATTGTAAAATACTGTAGTAAAACAGTAGACTGATGAAGTGATGTAGTCAAGTTTGGATTAAATACAGTATGTTACTGAGTAACCAATGAAGTAAGAAAATCTTGGCCTGAGTAATGAAATAATTCATTACAATGTGGATTTATTGCAGTAGTAATGAAGCATGTACAGTAAGTGAAGGGGGTATGAAAGGGGTATACGTAAGTAATTAAGCAATGCAGTACGTATAAATATTATTAAGTAATAAAATCACAAATTAAATAAGTGTGGTGTAAGAAACAAAGTGATGAAGTGGGTGTGGTGTGACATACAGTATGTAAATAGATCATGGGTTAAAGAAGGAAAATAACATAACATAAAAATATTGTAACATCTAACGTCTATTCCCTTTCAAGACCCAACCTGACCAGAATCATACTCAATACAAAGCAATTTTACTGTAACAACGTCTTTTATCATAGCAGCATCACTGCCTACCACCATGCTGCAAACTCAATAAGCACATGGTACAATTATCAGGAGAAGAATAGAGGAAGAACCGATTTGGACAGATGTGTCTGATCCCAACTGGCTTCGGTGTTAGAATCAGTGCTGGACATCTTCAGGGACATTGAGAAATAGAGAAAGAAATACATGGAGGCACCACCTTGTCTTCTTTCTGCCTAATAGGGTTTTCTGGATGATAAATGGTGAACAGAAATGAAATCCAGAGAGAGAATGGAAAAAAAAACATACATATAAAATGAAAAAAGTGAGACTGTAGTTCATAGCTGAGAGACAATGAGGCTGGGTTATTCTTTATGGGGCGCACGGTTGTATGGGTCCAAATTGATGGCAAAGTGACAGACACTAACTATAAAACACACATGAAACTTTTCAAGAGTTTTCAGTGGAGCCTAGTGGGATACTGACATTCCACAGAGACCACTTTGTTATGACAGGGAATTTCTGAAAAGAATATACAGTAGAATTTAGTTTAAAGCCTACAGCAGTTTAATTGCTCACTTTAATACAGAGCTTACATGAAGACATGAATGGGGGACGGTTACATAACTAAGGCCAATTAATAGATTATAACCTTTGTCATTTAATACAGAGAAAAAGACGTTTTATATAATTGATGTAGTGACATTGTCTCACAGGAGGGGTGGTTAAGGGAATGACTGTTTATAGCTGCTATAAAGTAAGTGATAATAAGAACTAAGAAGTGTGTTCTGCACACTTTTTATAAGATTAAATGTAAATATAACTGGATGAAATTAAAGCGTTTTTTTCCCCCTCTTGGGGCAATAACAACAATGTTTATTTTTACAGCCCCAAGTGAATGACCTCATCCAAATGGTTGTGATGTAGCTTCATGATAAAAGTATCAATATATTTACAAATAGCAAGTAAATAAATAAAACCAAAGAAAAAAAGAAAAAATAGATAAAAAATGTGTGGTTGTTTATCACCACAAATATTCTGTGCATACTTTAAATCTTATGCTATGTTAAAGTACAAAGCAATTGAAAAAATGTAATATTGAAAGACACATAGCGCATCTCTACCAAATGGTAGAGAGGTCTCAAACAGGTTAAATTCAAAAAAATTTTCAATAAGATATAATGAATGTCCTCTACCAAAATGTTGTGGAGAATGTTAAAGTGTTAAGTTATGCATTAAAAATGGTCAAACAAACCGCACTTCATCTCAGTATCACTGTTAATTCTCCTACAACAGTCCCCCCCCCCCTCGACTCCCCCGTCCACAAGTGTTTTATTACTTACATAACAAAACTCTTTTTGTAGTTCTGAGACCGGCATATCCCAAAAGTGACCCAGAGTTGAGCACTGACATCAATTTGAGTCCAAATATGAGTCACATCAATTACTACCAAGAACAAAGGAGAATGCGATTTCCTTATAGGCAATCAACACGAGTCATCAAACTGACAAATTCACCAACATTAAAAAAAAAACATTGAATATTCAAATATCTATGTTGGAGTTTCTCCAGGGCAACATTCACCATAAAGTTAATCCTATTTGTCATGCACCTGATCTGTGTGCACAATGGTGTGGCCCATTCTTCTCTAGGGAAAAACTTATGTAACCCAACTCAGTAGATGCATCTCTTTACATAATACAGAAGGGAGCACTCAAAAGACACTAGGAATCCAGTGTTATGAAAGAAATACAATACATACCCTTCACACACCTGCAAAATGCCTTTTATTTCATCCATGCTCACTTAATCCATGTATGCTATTTCTTTAAGATGTGTTTTTAAAGATTTTTTAAATGAAGCAAACACAAACGGATCAATATTATTCCTCTTTGACTTACAAATTCTGTTTTTCTGTCTATTAATGGTGACAGAAAACATGGATTATACCACAACTAGTTCTGAACAGGCAATCTGATTGGACGAGAGGCATTCCACAAGTGGTGATAGTGGATGACAACACCACTGGGACGTTTATATGACCATATGGGTGTCCGAGGTATTCTAATAACCGTTAATCACACTATCTGTTGATCGTTGCATTGGTGAAAGTTGGTCTGTATCGTCCGACATACTGAGGAGAGAGTAACTGCCTGCCGAAGGACTTCCAGCAGGAAATCTCATTCAATAACTTTGCTGTATGTCATCTTAATAAATAAACACTAATTGCTTCTAAAACACTAATGCATCTAATCCCACCATCTGTGTTCTTTTATTCATAGCAATAAAGCTAACTAGATCCTAACAGAAGGCTGAATTCCAAATTGCTCTCCCCTGATCAGGGGCACCATTTGGTGTTTGTGTAATAATAGATTGTACACCCTAGCACACTAGCTTTCCATTTAATATTATTTGGCATTCGGCCCCTGAGTCCAGAAGTTAACGGTAACCATATTAACTGTTGGTTGCTAATTATTAGTCATCAGCTCTATCATCAGCCGTTAGTTACTGTAGATCCCCTAGTCAAGGAAGGATGTACTGTATGTTGGTGAAAATAACTGGTTAAATAAAGAAACATCATGCTGGTCTTTCGGCTGCTGCCAGCAAGGGGACGCCACAGTGGGACAGGTTTTAAGCCAGATGTCCTTCCTGATGCGTCCCTCCCATTTTATCTGGCTGGGAATTGAACCTGGGCCTTCCGCATGGCAGATGACCCACCTATTAAACCAGGTGGTACCATCTATGGTACGAAAGCAATTTCACACGTAAGGTTGTGCTATATTAGCGGATATAGTATGGCTGTGACGCTATGACAGCCGTGATGTATCCATCAATACACCAATCACTCTGATGAGATATCGCTTAATTAAATACATTTTTTTCCAAGCATGACATACTGTATAGCTATACTGTATGTATGGTAACGTTCTACACCATGCTCAAACAGAAGGTGGAATGGGTGAGGAATGTGTAATTTCTTTTTACTAGTACACCAACTGGCCAACTTGTGAGTTGCTACCTTGCAATTTTGTAGCTCAGATCAACATTTAGAATGCATTGACTTCATCTTATTTTTCTTCTATGACTCACTTCTGCTATATTTCTTTTTGTCCATGGTGATAGGTGATGTATTTCGCCTGAACATGCCATATGCTGCCTGTAAGTGCCATGTCCTTTAACACCATGCAGAGACGAGAAGCAGGAACTGTGAAAACGATAGCATTGTCTACCTGTGGAAAACAACACACTGTTCACAATGACTAAAAAGAAATGATCAAACTGTACCGTCTTGAATTTCAGTAGTAAATACAATCTAGAGAATTTAAACCTACTTCTAAAACAGTATATCCTGATAGAATCTCAGAATATTTGGATTAGCTTACTTATTTATTTACTAAGCACTTTTATTCAAAGAGATTCTCAAGTGACAAGAAATCCAACCTACTGATTGCAAGGAGTTCTTGGAATACACGGAATATACACGCTACAGTTTATAAATGGAGAAGTTCTATATCGAATACATTTTACGTATGTGGGAAGGAGACGCCACTGTGAGAATGTTACGTCAAGCTGTTACTTTTAAAGCCTTTAAAGCTGCCACTTGATCGTCTTGAGAAGAAAACGAGATTTATGTTTTTATATTAACATGAGAAACTGTAATTTTACCTGCAAAATAGATGGTGTTTATATATCTATATAAATAAAAGAAAGGTTTTGTTTGAACATTGGTCAGATGTAACTCTTTCAATAATACAGTATATTTATGGGGATCAGAAACCAGTCTGTTTGTCTGTATGTCTGTCTTGCTGATTTCGTCACAGCGTCACGCAAAACTGGCTGAACTGAATTTAATGAAACTTTGCCAGTCCTTTGGTATCTACCTGAAGTTCAATCTGCACCATAAATTAAATCAAAATGTTGAGTAGACGTGACGATACGAGCAGTTTCGCGCCAGATTTCGCCACACCATCCAACACTTTTTGGGACGAATATAGCGCTTTTTGTTTTGCCCTCAAAGTGGGCGTGGTTAAATGCATCACTCAACAGAGCCAGTCAACATACTAGTTTACTATAAATACACAGAGTATACGGGAGACACAGAAACTACAGTACCATAATGCACCTACAGTATAAGGCACCCAAATCCTCACAAAACACAAACAAATGCACGACACAGCATGGAGTACTCCAAAAAAAGTGCAAGCAGACTATGAAAACTGGAACTTCAAAGATGTATGGACAGATTCTACGTTTATTCTTCATGCGGACGTACTAATTTAAAGCACAGTATTATACCCACAACGAAAATTTCAACAGATCAGGTGATACTTTACTAGATCTCATTAAAAAAAAATCTCAAATTCCATATTTAAAAATATTAACTCCTATGAACAAAATTGAAAAGACAAAAACTAGTGATTATTACATTAATGAGCCATCTCAAATTTGTCTCATCTTAACGATCTGGTTTCCACCCACATAAGTCATCATTTTAATTATTGCAGTTATTGCCAAGCAAGCATGTGGTCAACATCTAAAGTGGGTTATACTGGTGGGAAGATGCAATTATTACAGCTGAAGCACAAAAACACTGAGGTGCTGTTTCAGCAATTTTGCCTCAGCTGGGTGTTTCAGGTGTCCTGCATTTGCACACGCACATCCTGAACATCTAGGTTTTTTTTGTTTGTTTTTTTAAAGGAAGGATGGAAGCTAAAATTAGAAACGGCTGAAATCTTTGCATTTCCTTGACGTACTGTAATTCGGAGCACACACGTTCTGAATTCCTTTTGCTTTCCTACCTGTATATATCATATTGACTTTTTGCCCATTGACATGGTGTGTGTTTTCATCCAACAGCTCCTGGGCCTCATTACCATTAAGATCTCACCCCTGCCCCCAGGGCAAAATACTCCCAACCCCAACAGAGGTGAAAAGTAATTGAAACTCAGGGGGATGTTCACGCTCGTTTTCTCTCTCTGTCTCTCATAACACACAAACAGTACATTTGGGATGAGGAAAAGCGTGTGCATACTACTTTGAATCCTGGGAAGGTTTTCTGGTGCTCTTTTGTCTTCATAAACTTTACATAAGAAACCGCTGATTATGCATACAGAAATGAAGGAAATAAACCATGTGCTTACATGACTAACAGTGAATCATTGCCCTGGGAATGGGTTCGTATGATTAGGTTATACAGAATGAGGGCAACATTAGAAAGGATTTAGCATTTTTGCTGATCCTTCTTTTAAAAATACGTACTTTCGCTGGCCACATCATTAATTACACCTACAGCTAAGGATTTGGAGTCAATGTTTTTTGACGGTTGTGAACACCAATTAATGTCTGACTAACCGAACAAATACAATCATGCTTGGAAAGGAAAACAAAGTAAAAGGCTTGGGTCAGAGCAGCAACCATATTGAGGTCTGATATTAACAAAGGCTTGATCAATGAGAATGCTGGGCACCAACTTATGAATCGGAGGACCCACTAGTCCATGGCGCTTCAGTGGTGAGGCTGCTACAGTACTTAGGGTTGTCAGCTGACGTCATTTTATTGCCCCATAAGTTTGCTGAGCCTAGACCTGACCAACTACAGCAACCCCAGATTGTAACATTGACTCCAGCGGCATGAACAGTATGTTGCCCACTATGCATGATGTGCATCGCTTCATGTGCTACCATTCTTACCCTGACGTATCCATCATTCTGGAATAGGGTCAATCTGAACTCATTAGGCCACTTTTCTATTATTTCTATTTTATTAGTCCCAATCCTGTGAGTCCTCATCACATTGTGCGTAAGGAAATGCTCTTACTTTCATTATGAACACAGCTATGATTGCTACTGTCGGTTGTTACTTTGCACCTTTACTAAGCATTTAAACAATCCCTATTCATGAAGGCTCAGCAAAGTCATTACAGGTTTAATGAATGCGTTGGACAGTTCTTAACTAAACTGCAACCATTTCAAACGGCCTTAATTTTTTTAATATGCAGTTGACTCTTCTGAAATGGAGACCTTTTCATGGTTGGGCAGTGTACATAAATACAATCGTAACACTAAGCAACTGTAAATACGGTCATGAGACGTACTGTAGGTGCATTTGGAAAATGAGACCTGTGCCATATCTCTTTAAGGACACTGATGGCCCTAGACTTCTATCTTGGTAGTCGCCTGAGTTGACTTTCTCTGAACTCGAGTGGTGTGGAAGCCAGGCACGGTTTCACTCTCCCGGTTTACGTGCAGGTGATCTCAGGCCTGAAATCGAACACGAGATGAAGAGGCGAGTCTCGTTTTTCAGGAGGACTCGCTTCTCGCTGGTGCGCTCGCTTGACTCCATTCTGAGGACAAGTGCTGCGAGAGTAAACTGCAGTAGAATATAATACCTGGCCCGGGTCTTATCGAGAAGAACGAGAGAAGTGAAGCGAAATTGAGAGAGAGAGAGAGAAGCTTAATTAAGGCATGGCTGAATTTGCTGAGGGAAGATAGAAAGGGGAGAGAAACACGGGAGCAGAGAAGATAACCTTAGCTTGGTGGTGCGTCGTCTGTTTCTTTGTCTGCAATACTTGTTTAATTGGTGCAAATTGCGGATGCCTATTAACCGTATTGTCTGCATTCATTACAGAATAGGGAATTTATGCGATTAATTACTTAAGGTAGATACTGTAGGTAAAAGAATTCTGAAAATTTTCAGTTTCAGGATTCTTTATAAATGTAGCAGTCATGGTATCGCCCTTGTTTGGTAAAGATGTTCAAGAATTCTCTGCAGCAAGGTATATTTATTTAGTTAGTTAATTAGTAAGTTAGTTGCATGCCATGGGTAACGTTTGCCTTTAAAGCATAAGGGTGGAAATTATGCCTTAGAGTTTGAGTCCACAAAGTGAAGTGAACTAGATGAAGTGGGGTCCAAATGCAAGCAATCAGTTCCACTGAGGTATGTTTAAACTTCCATTGTATTAACTGATTTCGTATTACGCAGGAATTTCCTATTATGCAAATTTTGGCTCTTTTACTCTCTTGGCTAATTTTGCCAGCTAAACATTACAGTAGCATAACTAGTAAGAATGCTACTTAATGTTAAGTAAACAGGGATTTACAGTACTAAGCTTGAAATGTTTATCAGCACTGCACCGAACGTGCTATTTGAATACAACATGAAAGGATTTTCACTCTGCAAGCATGTGCCATCCTTCATAATTAGCCTAATTTACACTGAATTTGTATTTGTTTCTTTGTATCCACGTGTCTACAGTAGGCGGCATGCTAGCTTAGTGGTTAGCTACCATGCTAATGTTGCCTTGCACAGCAGTACTAGCTACTACTGCGTTCTAGCTAACAATACTATCTACTGTCGCCTCGCACCTCCAGAGTTGCAGGTTCGATTCCCACCTCGGGGTCTGTGTGCGTGGACTTTGCATGTTCATGTGCACTCGCTGCGTTTCCTCGGACAGTTCAAAAGACATGCACGTTAGGCTACTCGCCGTTCCGAATTGCCCGTAGAGTGTGAATGTTGAACGGAGGCCCTGCCACGGTCGAAAAATAGGAACAAATACCATGTAATCACCATTGGCTACCACTGTCCCTAGTTGGACCATTGTGTTTCCTAGATGGATGGATTTATGCTTCTGATTATTTAATATCTTTAAAATATCCACACAGAATTCCATATTATGCTTTTAAAAGTAAACCTCACTTCGCTTGCAAGTCCAGAATAAAAATGTACATTTATTAAATAAACATCAGAAAAAATACATTTCGAATATTTAATTTAAAAGATCCAAGCACGCCTTTTATTGTCTTATTTGATTTATTGTTCAATATCCTCATCCTTTGTTCGTGTTGAAGCAATACAGTAAATTTGGGCTATATCTAAATGTATGCATGAATAGTTTTTTTTATTTATTTATTTTTTAGAAATCTCACAGCAGAAGCAAAGAAACAGGTTTTTAAGCCACATAAACACTGCTTGGAGATTAGCCAAAGTCCCTATGGCCTTCCTGTAGTCAGGCACCACTGTGTGTTGTCAGTAATTGCTTATTCTCAGTGACACTAGGGCCAATTTACAGTAAATCCACTCTCTCTCTCTCTCTCTCTCACACACACACACACACACGCACACACGCACGCACACATTTTCAGTCAATTAAGGACAGCATACATCTTGTTAGTACCTCACCAGTGTAAAAGAGTGTAAAACTGATTCAATGACCTGAAATCCAGTGTTGATGAATGGAGCTATGCAGGACAGCTGTGTTCATGGACCAGTTATTTTAAATGATTGATAAAACCAATTATTTTTAGGATTAGATTTTAGGATTTGTTTAGCAATTAGATGTCCGTCTGTGCCAGGTAGAAATCTATTATTATTATTATTATTATTATTATTATTATTAACAACAACAACAACAATAATAGATCAGTGTAAATTTTGGCATTTTACCCTTTTTTATTTGTTTTTTTTTTTTTTATCACCAAGTGAACAAGAGCATTGAAAAAAAAAATCTCAACGTTCACAGAGTGAAGAAAGCAGAAATAGAGTGTAAAGAAATTTGTGGTTGTGTGGAGTAACAGAGCAGCAGTTCCAGATCTGACCTTTTTTAGACAGGTTTTTGCGACCCGTGCATCCATATCACTGCTGTTTATTTTTTCCCCATATGATCATATATGCGTCTTCAGACAGATTATATTCATGCCACTTAAACCAGACTAATTCATATGCATTGCCACTTAAACCTGATGCGGACTCAGAGTATCTTTCAGGGAGCACAGGGCACGAGGCAGGAATACACCATGGGGCGGATGCCTTCATTCACACCTAGGGGCAAATTTATATTACTAGTCCATTAACATGTTTTTGGGAGAATAGAGAAGAATCCAGGAGGCTTTACGGGGATCATGAGAATATCCAAATAAACAACCTGGACTCTGGATAAATCTGCACCAGCATGCCACCCTGAACATCAAGCAGGATTTGCAGAGCCTCATATCTTTTTCTATTTACTTATCTCACTAATCCTTATGCTACTCTAAGTATTTTATCTTTTTTTATCTACAGGGATTTATATTTGCTGCTCTGTGCATTGCTGCCCTGGCACTGTTACTTGAACCTTCTATATGCAAGCTTTTATAGTTATACTGACTATAATTATAATCCATTTTAACTGCATAACCATTGTTGCTAATAGGGGCCAACAGGGCACCTAAGGGCAGTGCATATAACTGCTTGAAATAAAATGCTTAAAAAAAGACTTATGGCCACTTTTAAGACTCTGGTTTTAATAGCAAGGCACTATGGTACCTGCATTATCAAGGTCTCGCTTGACAGTGTCACTCCACACCACCAGAGGGCCCCATCACCCGAGGATGAACCAAGCAAGGCTAAATCCCATAATGTCCTAATTCATAATACACTAATCTTGCAAAAAAATAAAAAAAGTCTTCTTTACCTTATCATCTACTATTATGAGCCGCATTCTGGTATTTTGAATCTCAAGCTGTTTGTGCTGTTGTCTGCCTTTTCTGTCGCCTTTCAATTAGATCACTGGTTGTTTTTCCCAACTAAAATATGTGTAACATTCTATACACACTTGTGTGTCTGTCACAGTTGTCCCTTGATAACTAATAATCGGGTTTTTTTTTTTTTTTTACAATGGTCATTGATCAGCTGCCCTGATCTCTGATTTCACAGCTAACTCCTAGCTCTCTAGCTCTCTCTCTCTCTCTCTCTCTCCAGGCACAGAGTAAGAACATGAAAAATGCCTCCCATGAATTATCTTGAGATCTGCTGCCAGCTGGTGTTTAAAGCCAACAGCTATACTCACAGCATATTGCCATATTACCATACCGCTTTCCAAAAATCATTTCCATGATTAAATAGACTTTCCTGTGATTAAATTATACTTCTTCTAGTTGAGAAGAAAACCCTGCCGGTCACACCGACAGACAATTAGTTCTTTATTACTGCCGATCCAGTCGATCTTAAATGCGTCCCCTTTAATGAATCTGAATGAATGAATAAATAAATATTCTTCATCACATCCGGACGGCATAAACAAATTAAGAGGGCCAAGCTGTGGTTATTGAGATCACATTTCCTCCCATTCTAATGTCTGATATGAACTAGTGCTGTCAATCGAATGCATTTTTTTATCTAGTTAATCACAATCATAGTCTGTGATTAATCATGATTAATCACAATTTTAAAATGCTTACAATTGTGCAATGTTGGAATAAAGAAATGCCCGACAAACTGCTTAGAGGAAACAAATATTAACAAATATTAACTTAAAATCCTTCGAATAGCACTGGCACAACATGTAGTTGCTGGGTAGTATAGGGGTGTGGCAGAGCTCGAACCCAGATCCTCACATCCATAACCTAGAGCATGAGCCACCTGAGCCACCACTCCCACTCCTACTGTACATCTTACATTTAGTGTAAAAATAGTTCCCAGAAGTTTTATTCAAACTTCCATCTAGAAGTCCGGGTTCGATTCCCGTCTCTGTGTGCATGGAGTTTGCTTGTTCTCCCCGTGCTCGGTTGGTTTCCTCCGTGTACTCCGGTTTCCTCCCACAGTCCAAAGACATGCAAATTAGGTTAATTGGCGTCCCCAACAGGATAAGGATAAAGCAGTATAGACGATGAATGAATGAGTGTATAAGTACGTATATATTGCAAGTCCCTTCACAAACATTACAACAGAATTACAGTATGTGACCAAGAAATGGCTTATAATGCGTCCTAACAGTTTTATGGTCTTCACAGAAAGTGTTACTAATGTTGTTCAACACACGTACCGCCAGCCACTGCAGGTGAAATCGATCACTTTTTTGCCTTATTGCTTTTCGACACGGTTTCTCCTGCTGTCGTCTACAGTTTTACAGTGCGTGATGCGTTCTCACAAGGAAACAGGGAAATAATCCTGAGACATAGTGTACACCGCAGCCGGTGCATTACATAACACTGAAAACGCTCACTCGTGATTGTGTAAGAAAAGTGAAGGGAATGTTGGAACAGCCTTGAGAGGCTTGTACAGTAAGTTTAGTTCTACAGAGCTGTTTAGGTAATTATATTGAATGGAAAAAAAAAATCTATTGCAGAGCCATGATTTGGAAAGCAGAGGGGAACAAGATGGTTTACTGCAGCCACATCTGAATAATGCATGATGGTTTACATTACTAGGTCATGTCTTAGTTATCTCGTTTTACCACACTATAACTGTAGGTCATAGTTATGGATTAGTTGTCTCGTGTTTACACTTGGCATGGCTTTATAATCTCTCCTTTCCTTTACCAGGGCATGCTCACGGCTTAGTTATCTGGGTCTTTTGCTTTATTATGGTGGGTTTTGTTTATCTAATTTTTTGCTTTATTCGTTCATGGCTATGGCTTGGTAATCTCATGTTACTTAAGTATGACCATGGCTTAGTTATTTCATTCCCATGACTTAACCATGTGCATGCAACATGCTGCATATGTGTGTTCCACGAGAGACAAATACGTGTGTTATGAGAATGTGTAAAGTGGACGCCGAGTTCACATACGGGCCGAGTGTCACAGCAGTGTTAATATGTATTCAGATTAAACGGTGCTCTCTCTCGTCAGCAGCCCGCGCTCAGGGACGCTGCAGAATAAAACACACTCTCTCGCCTCAAACAATGCAAATCCAATGTGACAAGGTGAAAGCTGATCTGTTCAAGGATTCAATGTGCATTTAAATTCCAGGCGTACAGTAATTACAATGCTGTAATGACTACAATTTGAATCGTGCAAATGGGAATAGAGCTGAGATCGTCATAGCAGGTGTGAAAAAAAAAATTCATAATGTAATATTATTTTATTCCTAATACTCTTCATGCACTGGGTAAGAGATTAGTAACCACTTATTATGCCAAGGTAGAATTGTTACTGTTATTTAATATTCAATAGACTGCATTACACATTGTTTCATATAATTTCACATCACTGCAATTATTTTTCGAAGGAGGGGTGAGTCAAACTTAATGTCATGACTACAAGCCCATAATTCCTATTTAAACCAAATAAGAATTCTTCTTCTATAATATAACAATGTTATATATATATATATATACTGTAGATGGTATACAGGGCAATTGGTAATTGGGTAATTTGGGTAATAGGGTAATTGAAGGTTTTATATAGTGTAACCTTCTAAAACAAAAAAAAGAGTCAGAACACCTTTATACAGAATTGAATAAGGAGCCTAACGCTGGAATGGCTCTACTGGGTTCACAAAATAAATCTGTACTAAGGAATTTATTTTACACTTAAGAGGTCCCTGGCTGTAGTAAAAAAAAACAGCAGTAAAAATCATGTGGAGAATTATAAGATTTATTTAATAAAGATTTTTTTTTTGCTGAACTGTGTGAAAAAGCAATTTGCTGCTGTTGTGTGCCGTCACCGGCTTTAAGCGCACACGAGAGAGAGAGAGAGAGAGCGAGCACTAGTCGCTTGTCTCCCTCAAAGTGCGATAAAGGAACGGTTGTGTACGACAACATGCCAAATGCAAGGCTTTTCACTGACAGGGAATGAAATGTGTCGAATTGCCAGAGCTAGTTTGACTAGAAGCAAAACGTACCAAGTACTTTTCATGTAAAGTATGAAAAATGACACGTCGTGACGCCAGAACAACAGCAGCAGCGGCGTGTGCTCCTGAAGGCCAGGCCAAATCACTGTGGCTGGCATGTTATTCAGTACCAGACAAAAAGGATGTGAAAGACAATTACTCCAGCGTAGTGAGTCTCTTGCTTGCAGTCCTGTAACTCACTCCTCTCCATGCACCCCACACCACAGCACGCTCCCTTCTGGAGTTTTCAGTTTGAAGCAAATGTAAATAGCTGACGTGAAATGAGGATAAATACATTTAATACAAAATTCTTTTAAAAAAGGGTGCGTTCAAGTCAAACCGGCATTTTGATTCGGCAGAGTAATAGAACACAGTTATAAGGATTAAAAACTGCCTTTATCAGGGGAGGGATGAGAGGTACTTAGTGCTCCCACATTAATCACGGCTCTACAGCCAGTCAGGGGCGTCTGTGAGCTCGCGCAACGGAGGGAGCGGATAGCGCTGTCCTCCGAGTGTGTTACGCCGCCCCCAACGGTGCGCGAGCGAGCAGTTCAAAAAGATGCGGTCGGCTGGCGTCACGTGGTTCGGAGGAAACACGTGATAGTCTTCGGCTTTCCCGGCTGAGTGGTAGTAGTAGCCTTAATGTGGGAGCCCCCTAGTGACGGGGAGGAATTGGACACGACTAAATTAGGGAGAAAATCGGGGAAAAATCCAAAAAAAAAAAAAAAAAAAAACTGCCTTTATTTCTCTATATAATCCCATGCTACACTATTGCACTCTGGCTTCACTTCTGAAACCCTGGCCTCCCAGGAACTCCTTTAATGGCTCAAACATGTGTAAACGGCTTGGAGTGAGGTCAGAACTGTACAGTAGTGGTAACTCCCAGTGGAGTTCCTGTAATATGCAATGATTGTGTGTACAGTTCCCTCAGATGCAAGATGGCAAGACGTTTTTCAAAAAATAAAAAATTAGGCGTTCACAGGAATGACTGCGGTGGCCTACCTCGGTCTGGATCGTCATTCACGGACATTTGGCCATCCTCAAAACATTTGCATCAATTACATGTTACTCTGTGGCCTCGTCAAGGCTCTTTTAACTGTCAATCAATTTTGGGACATTCATGAGAAATTTCATCACAAGTCCCGGTTTGACTTGAACGCCCATCGTACTTTCAATATCATTCTTTCTTAATAAGACCTGTAATATCATAATTGACTTGAACTCCCCTCGTATATACGGAATGACAAACATTGAAACAGACATCTACTGTAATAGGAGTGTAAGTACTACAGTATACTGCTGTCAGTATATTTCTGCATGAATAGTCTTAATTACAATCATCCAACATGGTCTAGTTTATAGTTCAATAGGCGTAATAAGACTCAAGTCCATGTTCGGCACTTCTGAGAAGATTTTCAGATCTAATCTTCTCTTCCCATACAGCTCGACTCTGAATACAGCCCCACGACTCCGTTTTTTTTGTCCTACAGAGACCGTGGCTAAGAAAAGAGCAGTCGATGATGTAGTGCTGATACTCACAGCCCAGCCCTTGATTTACACCTTCAAGAGCGAAGAGTGCATTTAGCTCCCATGACGCCTTAAAGCACTGCGGTGAATCATATTGACTCATGAACAAAGCGCTTTTATAATCTGGAGACCTTTTCCCTTTCAGGGTGCATCTAACAGTGGCGCGTCTCGGAACGGCAGCCGGGTTTCAATGAGACGTGATATTTATTTGAGCTGGATAAACCCAGGAAGGAATGAGGCATAGTGCTAAGGGAGTTACAGTTTGAAAGACAGACTAGGTAAAGTGTTTTGGAAACTGCTGATATCCTGGGATTTGCACACACACAACACACTGCTCCAGAGTTTACACAAGAATGGGCAACAACAACAAAAAAAAGTTCTGTGGACGGAAATGCTTCTTTGTTGAGACGGGTCGGAGGAAGGGCCAGAGGGTTCGAGCTTACCATGCTGAGCATCTCAGACACACATGACATACTGAGCGCTGGGGCGAATGCGCAGGAAATCCTTATCAGATTTCAATCCTGCCACGAACAGGAATCCGAGCACATGCTCACTCAACCTGGATAGATGTGAACATTAACTGAAGCTCTTCATCTATATCATTTCCGGCTGCCATGTGTTTGAATACAGTGCATCAGCGTTCGCTGTATCTACGGAAGCTAATTAAAGACCGACACATGATCTGTAGTCCTTTGTCTTTCCGCTCTTGTCTCACCATGTCTTTCTTTCTATCCTTGAGTCTTCTATCCGGTGGAGGGGACTATGATCTCTGATATGGCTAAACATAGTGACGGTGCTATTCCTGGCCTTATTGCGTTAGTCTGTATATACAGTACTGTAGGAGAATGATCCAGGGGACAGCAGAGGAAGTCGGGAAGGGAGACGAAGAGACTAAGAGGAGCTGGAACAAGCAGAGGTGATGACACCAGGACAGCACACAGGGATGCAATTACAGATTACAACCGTATACCTTAGCAAAATGTACTGTAGTACAGTATGAACGAAGAGCATGGATCATCAATGTAGATAATGTCGTTAAAGCAAGCTGAGCGTCTATTCGCATATGGACACCCATATGCTGCTCCTTGTAAAAATCTACAACAATACGGTCTCGACAAGCTCTGGTGTGCTATTAACATAAGAAATGTGTTGTACGAGTACACATTCGAAGACCTTAACGTTGGAAAGGAGCCTGACTCCACATTTACGGCTTACTAGGCTCGTGAAACACATAGTGGCGTGTGAATAATCGCCCAGCGTCAGCCTGTTTTATATCCTCTTCGCCGATGATTGCCTGAAATCACACTCTCTAAATTCGCTAAGCGGTATAAAGGTCTGATGAGACATGAGTGCTGTCTCAGTGCCAGCTTGTTCCACATACACCGTATATTCAGACAAGGTATCAGTGTAATGAGGAAAAAAGAAAAGAAAAAAAAACACACTACCTGCTTATTTTTGCCAATAAGAAGGAAAACCTTCTCGCGTTACAGTATTTCAGTTTTTTAAAGATTTGCATCGTGTGACAGGAGACAGGCCGGTTGTGTTCGTGTTGACGTTCTATGATTTGCGCCCGATACAAAACCATCAAAGTATTCACTGACGCTCCAATCAGAAATGTATATCGGAGCTACAAAATATCGTTTTCTTCAGGTTTTTCTGGTCAAAAGTTGACCAGAATTCCTGCATTCCTCTTATTGAATGCAGAATGTGTACAAGAAAGAATAAATTGGGTGTCCAGCCACCTGAGGCAAGCAGATTTCTTGTCTAATCTTTGAGCATTTCATTCAGTTTCCCAGCAGGTAAGTACAAAACAAACACTTCCTAGAGACATTTGCAATTTGGGACACATCACCGGTGAGATGCTGCAGCTACAGGGCAATTTATTTGTCCTGAATCCCAAATTCCAGTACAAGACACCACATACTGTAAATGGACTGCGATAAACAGTTTGTAGTTAAATATATGCATTAATTATAAAGCATAATAATTAATATTGGACTATCGATATCCGTACATTAGTTCATTGCATTAGCTACCATGATTTAGCCTAGTCAGTCAGTGAGGTTTCAGGGCATCCGAATCCACCAAAAGTACAGTAAGAGTTTTGATTTGTGGATCTTTGATTCATCCAACCCTGTACACAGCATGTGAGTTTATTTTTAAAATACTTACATAACACTAACTGCCCATACACCAATCAGCTATAACATTACACCACATTACATTAACACGTTAATAATAATTACCAATAATAGACCAGTAATCTGGTGGCAGGGTCATGGCTCAATTATGCCTGTGGAGACCAAAGGCCAGACAGTCCAGTCTGATCCCACAGAAAAACCAATGCAGCACAACTCGCCTAAAAAGGTCATTGCTAGCCTCGATAGAAGGGTATCAGAATATCCCGGTGCTAGACAAACAAGAGCCTCCACCCCGCGACCCACAGCATCCAAATGATGCTTCTCTAATGTCCTGGTGCCAGACACCACAGCATGCCCCAGAGGTCCTGCGGAGTCACGGCTCCGAGGGGCCAGAGTCGCCCAGGTGGCACGATAATGGCCATCATGCTTTGCATCATAACGCTATGGCTGATCGACGTAAATGCCATAGTTATTTTGTAGTACGCTTAGATTTTATACAACTAAATGTTGAACAATTTTGTTGTGCTGTATGAATGAAGGCATGAGAGCTCACAGCTAAATGAGGATAAAATCGAGGTAAACGTTATTCCTTCACAGTCACCAAATGAACACCTTTGGGAATTTTTGGGAACAGCGAGTTACACAGCATTACTACCTCCATCATTACAGTATTTTGCAAGAACGGTATTTATCCCTCCAGTACAGTTCCAAAGACTTGACGGAAAGGTGCACTGAATCTGTTTTACCTGACTAACACACATTACGTGCCCGTCATTTTTCACCCATTTGGACTTTGGGTAATATAATATCCTTGTAAATGAGCTAATGATATATATATTTTTTTTTAAATAAAAACAATTAGAACATCTAAATAGTGTGAAGGTCTGCTAAATTCCAATTTGCTGTTATGTTAGTGGTTTACTAATGCATTAATATTAACACATATCATACAGAAGAGAAAACGATCTGTTCACGCTAGTTGAATCATCTCTGTATTTATATTCCACACCTGTACCAAAATGACGGCGAATATAAAATTTGACTTTATGAAATCCATCATACTGAATGATTTTTGCTTTATCTACGTAATTTTAATGCAGTACGTGTGTTAACCTGCATAAAAACAAAGAACTGTAGTAAACTGTAACACAATCGTGTGGGCAAAGCATGCACTAGCGAATCTGACTAGCAGACCATTCACACATTGTTCCTTAGTTACATGGTACAAAGATTTTCTTAGCTCCCCAAAAATAAAAGAAAATAAAAGAAAAATACAACAACAACAACATCATCATGGGTGATGCTTGAACTGAAGTTTTGCGCACTTAGAGAATCTTCCAGCTGCGCGTGTATAATCTCCATTAAATTACCAAGCTAATTAAGTAGCAGGCTAACTCACTGTTGGGTGTCAGACTGCTGTTTATTTGATGAATGACGGCTCACTCGTGGGAATGAACAAGAAATGGGTCCAGATTGCAGCGAAGCCACATCATTTCCAAGAGAGCTTTGAGGGAATCGTGCATTTTTCTTCACCCTCAGCTTTTCATCTTCGGCATGTCGTTAGCGTGATTTGGGTGCAGCCTTTCACAGGAATCTCCTAATTAAGCCAACTTATAGTAATATAGAATTTAGTACAGACCATTTACTTTGGAATTCTATTCAGGATGAATTCTATTCAGGATGAATGAATGAGTGGCTTCATCATCAAGATAGACTGTTTAGTTCAGCTGAGAACTATGATCAAAATTTTTCCTTGATTATGATTTTAAACTGATATCTATCCAGCTAGGAACCTCTTTAGTCCAACTAGGGACCATGGAGGCCAATGGTGACCAGTGGTACCCATGGAGGCCAGTGGTGACCAGTGGTGCCCATGGAGGCCAGTGGTGACCAATGGTGCCCATGGAGGCCAATGGTGACCAATGGTGCCCATGGAGGCCAACGGTGACCAATGGTGCCCATGGAGGCCAACGGTGACCAATGGTGCCCATGGAGGCCAACGGTGACCAATGGTGCCCATGGAGGCCAATGGTGACCACCAATTGTATTTATCTCCATTTTTATGATTGTGGTAGGAGCTCCAGTAAACATTCACATACACCTTCTACACACTACGGCCAATTTGGGACGCCAATTAGCCTAAGCTACATGTCTTTGGACTGTGGGAGGAAATCCCTTAAGCACTGGGAGAACATGCAAACTCTATGCACACAGACCGGACGCGGAAATCGAACCCGGTCCCTGGAGGTGCAAGGCGACAGTGCTAACCAACCGTAAGCTGATAAAGGTAAAACAAAACATCTGGAAGAAAGCAAAGCAGTGCATATTTGTCTCACATATTAACATTATGCGTTACCCTTCCGAAAAAGCAAATTCAGGTGAAGATCAGCACATTCAATATGCTAATCCTACTCTCTGACTGACAATCAACAAGGCTGGTAGGAGGTAGTCGTGGGATTTTTGCAGATTTTCTGCCAACACAATACCAGAGATAATGATACAACAGTAAATTTCTACCTTGGATAACACTGTGGGCGACAACCTGTAAGGTTCGCTATTTATACAGCACCCACCTTCTTATTTTCTTTCTTGCTCTAGGACTTGTCCTGACATGACCCTCTTTTATTAATGATACATTAGTATGACAGGAGGAAGGGGAGGAAGGAGAGAGAGAGAAATAGAGAGAGAGAGAGAGAGATTGTTCAACACTGCTTAATGTTTGATTTTGCGTTTCATCATTTCTGTTTTTCAATTTAACTCGTTCTTAATTTCTTCCATCCTCTCTATTTCACTCATGGCAAGTTGTCAACTAGTTGGGCAGGAGATAAAACAGTGAGGCAGATGGTAGGCAGATTCAGGCAGACGGTAAAGAAAGCAGTTAGTGTGAAAATATTGCAGACGCCAATTCTACAGTCAAATGCACCAGACTACACTGGATATTCTTTTTCTTTAACACTTTGTGGGAAGTGTGGAATTGTACCCGGGAGTCATGATTTGTATTGCTGAGCAGCCAGATCTTTAACAAAAGAACATTTTAAACAGTATATCCTTAGTTCCTTATTTGGACTTATTATCCACCAAATATCATCCCCCATCCACCAAGATTGCCTCACATCGATCAGCCATAAACATCAACACCAACTAGACAACAGCAAACATAACAGGATCATGGGCACCCAAGGCTCATAGAGACCAGAACTCAGTCTGTCAGGTTCGATCTCAAAGAAAAGCGGATGACCAAAACATGCTGGCTACAATAGGAAGGCACCAGAACACCCAGTATACCACAGCCAGCTGTACATGGGGCCCAGCAGGCAAAAAGTGAATTCCCTCCAACCTGGCCTCCAAACTTGCCAGATTCTAATCTGATCAATCACCCAGGGGATGTCCCGAACAAACAAGTCCAATCCATAGAGGCCTGCAACCCTGAAACCCACAGCACCCAAAGGATCTGTTGCAAACATCCTGGTGCCACACACCACATTACACCCCCAGAGGCCCTTGGAAGCCACGCCCCAAGGGGCCAAAGCCTTCCCAAACAACACCCCCCCCACACACACACACACACCACCCAAGCGTGACAACCCAATTTCTTCAAAATGGAACAATGTCCTGCTACATCTACCTTATAAGATCGCACTACGGGATGCCAAAAGAGAACTTAGGCAGTTTTTAAAGACAAAAGATATTCACAAATCATAGATCAGTTGCCTTTACACATTATTCTTAAACATTTGTATGCACAAGAAAATTCATACTGTAAACGCATGCAGTTTTCTAGGTTTAAAGTTCACTAACCACACACACACACACACATTCCTTTGTTGTGCAAGCATGATTTATGGCCTTGCTCTGATTCAAACCTCATAATCTGCCAGTCACACTATAATGAAATATCTGGGACTAACCCAAGGTGATGAATAGCACAACATATGGAAGATTGAGCTGGCGATGAGGCTGATGAATTTCTATCATTACAAAAAGAAGAGCGCTTCTTCGGGGAGGCATTAGCATAACCCCGGGGAGGTAGAGCCGAAAATCCGCTTCACCCCGGTGAGGATTTCCTAGGGCTCAGAAATCCTCTATAATGCGGTCTTGATCTGCTCTTCCCCATTCCAGCCTCCAGCACCGCACAGGTTTAATGAACAAGGCTTTAGCTGTTCACTAGTACAAATGTCAGGCTCAAATACACCTCTGCATCATACTATAGGTCACGTTTAAACTAGAATCTTTGAACCTCTAGTAACGTTATTCATTTGACTTGACAATCCATTAAAGGAGATTGATACAATTTTTCCCGCTGAAGGCTCAAAAAAACGGCCGAGGGGAGAAGCTCAATGCTATTGATGTGACAATATTAGCCATCAGATTTAAATTGGCTTTGGTCACAGAATAGAAGTTCTTCTTTGCATTGCACGTTATCAGCAATAAACCAAATAGGTCCTAAAATTTCCCCATTGCAGTTTTTTTTTCTTTTTTACTTCTAAGGCCAAATATGTCTGCAGTAATATCATGAAAGCCTAGTTGACTGATGTTCAGTTACAGCCTTTTCCCATAATACATCATATCCAGCATGTGACAGAAGAGACGGAACACTATGCCATAACTCGGGCCATAACTCTTCCTTGTAATTTGCACCTTCATAAAATGCTTGCTTTAGCTGAGGATACGCTACATGACTTATACAATCCTGAACGATTGTGAAAAGACTGGGAGCATACATGTACTGTATGTACACAAACTGACTGGCTTCTGCAGATTATTTTTTTTTTATGATGACAGAGCTGAAGTAAACGCACGAAACTGTCATGACATATCTACTTGAATTTTCTTGTCCATGATCCCGACTCCTCCATGTTCACTGGCTATTGACCGAGGAGTCTGTTCTCAGTCTGTCCTCCGCACAGATTTCGAGACGATGCGAGTCTGTACCCCTTATACACTAACAGATATCGATGACGACTAGCCACGCCAACTGGCTGTAACTGTCTGGTGCAGACTAGGACAGACTTGGATAAGATGAGATTTGGACTCCTATGCAAAATCCTCTCTAAAGTCATAAAGTGTGGCCTCAACCTTAGTCTGCTTACTTCCAGCTTTTCCTCCAAAGAATGCAATTCTCAGTCACTGCTGATGAGGAAGGGTTTTGAGGAAGGGTAAGTGTAGCAAGCGTAAATACTGTACATTCCAGAAAATTTACACATCACAGAAAACCTGGCTGGCATTTTACTCCGTCTAATCACTTGACATGATTTTGATGATAGGCTTGGTGGATATATAGTACTACATACCGTTCCATGTAGTTTTCCTCATGATGGCTGGTCTGATGCCACATAAGCTGGTGTGCGTGCTCCAAATATGGATGAATTCTTTCGTAAAACAAGAGCAGAACAGCTTTGTCTTGCGAGAACATTTGTTCTAGCCAGTGCTGCTCATTTGGCAGAATATAAGAATTACAATATGGCATTTTTTTTTAGCCAACTTGAAGTCTGAGCTGAGCAGTTGAGGGTGGAGATTTTTGCACAAGGCTCATAAGAGGCATAACAGAAAACCGTTTGCACGAACGGTAAGAGATGGTCAGATCAAATCCCTATGATGGCACAGATATTTGTGGGGCCAAAGGATCAAAGGGTGGCGAGTCTGGCATTCTCTCCTCCTACTTCCAATCACTAGACAGTCGTATGCATCTGTCCTCAGCGTGTGCTAGGCTGCCCTGTGCCGCAGCATGAGTGGCAATTTGAAAAGATGCAGTTGGCTGCCTTTGTGGTTCTCAGAGTAAGCAGGAATAGTCTGACACCTTGCCAACGATTATTATTATTATTATTATTATTATTATTATATTATTATATTATATTATTATAATACATTTGGTCAATTCCTACCAACCTCATTCTGTCCATTTCGTAGATGACAGGGTGAAGCTGGCTAGTTGAAAGGAATTGGTTGAAAAAATAAATAAATTATTATTATTAATAATAATAATAATAATAATAATAATAATAAAAGTTCATTGCACTGGGGTCTAACGTTGGCAGGGTGTCAGACTCTCCTACACACATTAAACCCAATATCTACAGTATGATTATAAAAAAAAAGATTAAAAACAACTTATCTAACATTCTTCCATCACTTTATTTACATGCTTTTGAACAGTCGTCTGCATTAACCCTGCCTTTTCTTCCACCATCCCAAAAGATCTGCAAGCAGCACACGCTCGTCACTCGTTTCCTGGAGGCCGCATTCATCTCCGCTCAAAGCTTCAACCTTCAAAGGGCTTCCTGACCTTTGGAAGAGCAGCACAGGCCTTGACCTTTCAATAAAGTAAAAGCAGGTTCACATGCGTACAAAGCAGGAGAACTGAAGAGACATTGCTCTGGTCAGAAAGGGCAGAGACAGATTAAGATGCAGAGCTCGGGAGAGGCTTTCCATTAAGCTTCGAACGCTCCGAGTTCACCTGTGCTTGAACGAATGAATAATTACCATGACCTACACAAACTGACCGGAGATACAGAGATACTAATGCTGCTAACGTTAATGGATGGTAAGAGAATATGAGGAAATGAGAGAATGTTATTAATAGTATTATGCATAGTGGCTTTCTCCAACTTTGGGCCATATTTTTGCCCATGTTATTTATCAGACTGGATACAAACACATTAATTCATTTTTATATTTATATAATTTTTTATATTTATATTTTCTATATTGTAATATTTTAATTAATATTTTCTAGTTTGTACAGCTAGGTTTTTCTTATATTTTTCTTATATTGTATATTTTGTATTGCACAGATATTTTATTCTTTCTTTTATTCTTTATTAAATTTACTTTCTATTTCCTTTTTTTTTTACATTTATTTCCTATTAATAGTCTTTTATTTTAACGTCATGGGCAGTCGTCTAAGCATTTCACTGCATATCGTACCTAGCATGACTGTGAACGTGACAAATGACAATTGGAATTTGAATTTGCTTAGTAGACATGCCTGAAGATGTGCAAAAGAAATCTACAATACTCCGCGAACATCTTTTTTCTTCATATTAAATGACATTTAATTATATCGATTAAGGCGGCACGGTGGTGTAGTGGTTAGCACTGTCGCCTTGCACGTCCAGGGTCCGGGATCGATTCCCGTCTCTGTGTGCATGGAGTTTCCTCCGGGTACTCCGGTTTCCTCCCACAGTCCAGAGACATGTAGGTTAGGTTAATTGGCGTTCCCAAATTGGCCATAGTGTGTGAATGTGTACTGTATGTGTGTGTGCCCTGATGGATTGGCACCCTGTCCAGGGTGTACCCCGCCTTGTGCCCTAAGGCTCCTGGGATACGCTCCGGGCCCCCCGTGACCCTGAATACAGGATTAAGCGGTATAGATGATGAGTGAGTGAGAGTATATTGATTAAATTCGAATAACACAAACAGTGGCGGGTTGAAAATTGTTAATTTAACAACCTCAGCAGCAACCTCGTTTCCCCTCTCGTCTGCTCCGACCACTCAGCAGCATCGCCGGCCTGGACGTGTAATCTGCCATCTACATGTGTGTCTCACTGGTTCATGCACTAACTTATATATATATATATATATATATATATATTTTTTTTTTTTTTTTTTTTTTTTTTAAGCTGTGATGATTTATACAGTAGGTCCACTTTGTAAGAAAATATGAAGAAATAAAGAAAGATTTACTTTTTGCACAGTAAATCCGTTGAGAATTCGTAGCTACTGTAAGTTTGGTCTATCGAAACAATTACACACAGCGTGTTGTTGGGTTACAGTACATCTCCTTTAAAGTGCATAGATTTTAAAGCCTGTGATCTGCCATTTGTCCTTTTTCTAAACAGATCTTCAGGCTATCATGTTCATGGACTTGGTATGTGTTTTTTTTTTTTTTTTTTTTGTTCTTGATTAAAGTTCCAAAGCATATCGTAGAAACACTGGGCCGGAGGCATGGACCCTGATAGATATTTGCAAACTCAATGTTGTAACAGTTTATATATCCATATCAACAATCATGGTATTTAAAAAATTTATTAAGATGAAAAATGCAATAGCTTTATTTAGTGCTGGAGGCTGTGGGACTGTATTTCACGGAAGACTGAAACCAGCAGCACTCCTCAATAATCCGTAGTCTACATAGTCTCTTCTTTGGGAACCGGATGGACCGTTAAATTAACGCACTAGACGGCTTCCACCAGTGTAATGCAGACTGTCTGCCAATAGCTCCTTTAAGTGGCCATCTATCAGCACCAATACAATTTGCTCACTGCTGATAAGTCGTGATTAGTTGGACTGCACGCTGTAATATGCACTCAAGAAGTCAGAAAAGCAGCGCAGGGGAACTGATTGGCATGTATCATATTAAGCAGCTGGACATCGCTGCCTCCGAGCCCGATTACAGGTGGATTTGTTTAGGGGCCGTGACTGTGGAATAGAAAAAAAGAGGAGGAGATATTATAGTCATTTAATTGGTCGCAGAGACTGCAGATGTCGGAATGAAAGGTTTAATTTCAGGGGTCACTGCTTGGAAATTGAATTTAATTACATTAAGTGTTTTAAGGATCATCAAACAGGTGACCCACAATGATATGCTGTCACAATAAACCCTCCAACAAATACACACGGTTCTCCAACGATGCGGCACGGTGGTGTAGTGGTTAGCACTGTCGCCTTGCACCTCCAGGGTCCGGGTTCTATTCCCGTCTCTGTGTGCATGGAGTTTCCATGTTCTCCCCAGGAAACCCACCAAGCATGGGGAGAACATGAAAACTCCATGCACACAGACCCAAGGCGGGAATCGAACCCAGACTCTGGAGGTACAGTAGATGGTAACAGTGCCAACCACTAAGGTGCTAACCCCTGTGTACCCGCCCTATTGTACCCAAATGATATCAAAATACAGTGCTTTCTGGGATGCTTTTCTGCTCACCTCAGTTGTAAACCTTTTCGTTTCAATCGACATTCAAGCATAGAAATAAAAGGAGATCAGCACTTTCTAAAAAAAAAAATCAGCTCTCCTGATACCAGCACTCATGCCAAGATCACTTCCCCACCACATTCCTGTTGCGGGATGTGAGCATTAACTGAAGTGCTTGACCCTCAGCTGTATATCTACAGTATATGCACTGTGCTGTTGCCACATATTGGCTGGCTGAATAATGACAATGAATGTGCAGGTATGTCTAATAAGACATGAAGACAGAGAAGCGTTTTTATTACATTACATTTGCTCTGCATTTCTGCTACATTTCCCCCCCTCCGGCTGAATATCATGAGGTTGTGGCCCTAACAGTATTTTCTTATTCCTCCCCAGCTCGAATTGAGTTCATGGCCCTTGATTTATTGTGTAATATAATATAAAGGTTATTTCGAATTGGCTAATACAGGGCAAACGTACACCAGGAAGCTAATGCAATGCAAACTGTGAATTTGAGCAGAGGAATTTACTGATGTATTAAACCCTTGAAACTCCCATACAGGCATTGTCTGATCATACAGGACGACATGAACGCAAACACCAGACACGAAACTCTGCAGAGAGACCATCTCCGTGATGATCTCTGGGTAAGGAGCAATGCTGAACAGATGAGATGAGGATTTTGCTTAAAAACCCAACACGGGTGCTCTGGCGTTCCTGGGACTTGAACTTAACCTTCGAGTTACGAGCACAGAATCTTAAACGGAGCCACTGTCGAACAACGCTCCCTGCGGATTGGGATTGTCAGTCTGGCTGACAAAACTTTAATTATTCATTTATTCTAACTTCTTCGGCTTCCCACGTGGTGCACGTGTTGAGAAATGTGTTAATCAGTCGATGAGTTTGAGTGAACGCAGTCAATAGAGGTGACGGAGGTGCGGCAATGGTAGCGGCGGTTTCCTAGATAACATCCATCATCGCAGTTAGATTCGTTTCGTATATATGGTATAAAGTGAAGCTACTAAACTATTTGGTTTGATTAGACAAGTTGTGAGAATGAATTTTGGGTCATATGCTGCCCTGGCAAAAAAAAGTCACCACCCAAATAGATACAGTAGTTACAGTAAGAGCCTTCCAGTAGATAATTACTGCAGTGATTAACATGTGAGAAGTGAGGCAGATGTGATTTACCCATCATGCCTTGTGACTACCGTACACGCACGTGGATGCAGTGTTATGATGTAGGGTCGCTTCTGTTGGTCAGGCCGAGGTTCAGCAACGTTATGTGCCCAAGAAATGAGGTCAGCTGAGTGTCTGAATAGACCGAATGACCAAGAATTTGATTTTTTTTTTTTTTCTTCCATATTCCTAGATGACAATGCCAGGATTCATTTGACTCAAATTGTGAGCGAGTGGCTCAGGGAGCATGAGACCATTTTAACACATGGATTGGCCACCACCGAGTCCAGACATTAACGCCACTGAGACACTATGACATTGAATGCTTATCAAAAGGATTGATAGACTTTATGTTATGGCTGTAAATGAATTTAACAAATACAAATAGATGGCAGGCTCGAGCATTTCTCAAGGCAACTGGATGACGATGGAGTGGGATTCTGCTGGACACAATGAAAAAATCTTGTGAACACATTCATGAGGAGTCCGAAAATGAAGCTCACTGGAGAAAGAAACACCATGGTTATTAAAAAAGGGCATGCAGCGATGCACATGGCATTTACAGCATCGCATTTACACCCCTAATTCCACGCACACACGCACACACACACACACACGGCGCCTGCGCGAACCAACGGAAACACATCTGTCGGGATTTATTTGTACTTTTTTTTAAAGGTAAAGTGCAGATAGATTTTATAGATTGTATTAATTATTTTTATGTATTTATTTTTTGGGGCTGTGGAACGAATAACTTGAGTTTTCATTATTTCTTATGGGAAATGATGATTTGGCTTACGAGTGGTTTGGAACACGAGCCCACTTCCGGAACGAATTATGCTTGTAATCCAAGGTTCCACTGTATATATATAACATATATAACAAAGGCCACTTCGTTAGATACATCTGTTCAGCTACTTGTTAACGCAAATCTTTAATCAGCCAATCACATGGCATGGCAGCATCTCAATGTACTTACATGAATGCATTTATATAGACATGTGTCTACAGCATGAAAGCATTGATCCATCCTGCCTCGCAGGCTGGATGCACCAGGCTGCTGGTGCTGATTGGCACACTTTGGGCCCCTCAGTATCAGTTGAGCATCATTTAAACATCACTGCATACTGTATTGTTGACCCTCTCTTTATGACCACAGGAGCTCAATCCAATAGAACTCCTTAGTGATGTGGTGGAACGGGAGATTCGCATTATGGATGTGCAGTATTGTTCTCATGTCAATATGGACCAAAATCTCTAAAGTATTTTTCCAGCACCTTGTTGGATCCATGCCATAAGGAATTAAGGCAGTCCTGAAGGCAGGACGAGGTCCAACCCAGTACTAGCAAGGTGTACCTAATGAATTAGTCAGTGAGTGTAGGACTTAAATCTTTTTGTACAGTGTTGTCTATCCCAAGAGAATTATGCCACAAGGCAGATTACACAGTGTAAACATGTACACAATCCACTACACTCCACACACACACACACACAATGGACAATTTGGGAATGCCAGTTAACCAGAGTACTCAAAGGAAACCCACCAAGCACTAGAAGAACACGCAAACCCCACGCACACAGACCCGAGGCGGGAATCAAACCCTGACCCTGGAGGTGCCAGGCCACAGTGCTAACCGCTACACCATCCTGCCCTTGCTTGTTTCTTAAAATAAATAATAAATGAAATTTGCACAGACCTCGCACATAAAGAGAAAAGCATAGTGCACGTAATCAAGCCAATTGTTATGACCGTCAACGTTTTATATTCTAAAAGGCTAAGAACGCATGTGTACAGCAGAGTATAAAGCCGTGATTAGCGACAGGTGCTAGCTGTTAATAGGCTTTTTTCTCACCTCCTTCATAAGGTGCGAGCGTGTCACAATATTTTTAAAAGCAAAAATTAAACTGCAACCTCAGCCTGTCGGAGATGTCAAAGATAATTAGCCGAAGCCTCTGCATTGAAGGAGGAGGAGTGTATGGTATCCTGAGCGAGGTAATTGCACATACTCGCTGCAGTAATTAGACAGTAATGGTATTTGTAAATGCTCCGCAGTTCAGCACTCTGGGCACTAAATGTAAGCAATAATGAATGACGAGGCCTCACCAAGGCTTCTACCCGGCATTTTAGTTCAATTATGGAGGGAGGGCATTAAATAACCACGGTTAGTTTGTATTATTAACGTCATGTTTCACATCCAATATGCCAGCATATGGAGCACAAGCGTGCTGCGCCGATTTCCAACGTCGACACTAAGATCGTTTATTCTGTTTAGGAAATCATTCCGCCATCCACCCAGAAACGATAAACCCATCTTAAATGTCCACCGCTCAGACTATGCCAATGGTCTCATGAAACATTTAGAGTTACTTGGGTTTGCACAGGAACAAACATCAGCCTACGGAAAACGGAGAAAGCTACACGGGGCTCCGACTTTGCTCTCCGTCTCTGTGTTTTTTTTCTTTCGTTTTTTTTTTTTTACTTAAACTCAAGAAATATCGCCTCGAACAGGTCATTATTTACTGCAGCAGTTTGCACAAGGAGTCTATGAGAACCCCTGAACCGCACACTTCATTTGTTTTCCAATATCCCGAGAAATAAAAATGAAAGACCCCTTTACTTTAATGTAGCTTCTCAATGCTCTTTTAATTGCTGGGTTTTCTGACACTGTGTGTCTTACTGTATGCTAGACACCTCAGGCATGTGAAGGGGAAAAAAAAAAAACAGAATAAACAGAATAAAACGGCAAAACCAAGATGCTCGTCAAGATATTCCTGATCGGCTGGTGTGTAGTTTTAGTGCTTTGTGAATCTTTTAAATGATCATATCTAAGGGCCTGTTTTCCAAGCAACGATTAAGCTTTGTTTCTGCGTAAATTAACTGCTTCGAGAAAATCCTTTTAAGTCCAAGTTTAATGTTGTGCATCATGAATGAAATGAACATTTATGATCTAAGGGCTTTGGGGAAAGAAAAAAAAACAAAAGAAAAACACAAAAAAAAAAAACACATGGGCCATAATTAGTACAATTAAATTTTTTCCCTTAATAATAACTAGTTTACTGCCATGCTTCTTTAAAAATAATACCAATCTGTTAGACATTTGAATCGAAATCCGATTGTCTTCCTCACAGTATGTATCGATTGCTTTTCCCATTGGTTTTTAAGTTGCCAATGATCATTCACATTCGGACAAAATGACATGGATGATCTCTACGCTTAATGCCAACGAGAGTAAAAACAATTACAAGTCAGCCACAGTGTCTGAACCGAGTCCAAGAGCAGGCCAGATGGTGGACGTGATGATGCAGCTCAGTGGCGCGTTGTTAGATGACTCCAGATAACTGAGAACATCTGGACACCACCGTTAACTGGGAAAGCCTCCTGGCAATAGTAACATGTTTCAGCAAAACATTTCTTTATAACACTGCCACTGAAAAACTCAGAACAATATCATGCTGACAGACACTTATGTAAAGAAATGATGGTATGATTCAGGTTTTAAAAAAAGGTCTCATTATTCTGCATAGACATGTAGTAGAGCATTTTTTAAATTTATATTATTAAAGCAAGATTCAGGTTTCTGGTCATCCTGGTGAATCTTTACACACCTGACTGAGAGAGCTACAGCTTTTCTTTGTGTACTTTAAGATTCCTGAAACACCATAAATATTGGAAGGAGCTTCCCATGGTGAAGAAACGGTCTTGCTTTTATCCTGGTGGTCTTCTCACATCCAAGTATACAGCCTAAAGCAAAGATTCTTCCAGTTTTTTTTTTTCAGGTGCCAGCCATGTTCTCATGCAGAAAGATACAAGGAGAAAACCAAAACTGTAACATGCAGGATGTAATGTAGGAATTTTAAAACATTTAATTAACTCACTCTTTGAGTCAAGACGAATTGTCTATCTGTAAGCAGTGCAATTCTGTGATGCGCAGATTTATTTTTCATTTTCATATTCCAACGAGTGCACCAATTTGCCTTCAGCTCTGTACGCGCTCTATAGTTTTTTAAATTATTTTTTTATATAATCCTCAGTAATTAAGGGCAGATGTTCTCAAATTTGGGTTTGCGAGGCATAACTAAGATTGCCCTAAATTCTTTTTAAATGCTATACTACTTGAAATTACAACTGAAAATGTTATTATGTGTAAGTTCTTAGCGTTATTAGCTAAATCTGACAGCATGCATGAATTAAATGAGTTTTAATACAAATCTCAATAACTCAGTTTTGTTGGTGCTGACAAAGTGGATCAAACAAACAGCTACTGTAAGATATTACTGAACACCTTTAACCAATGATATGAATAATAACTGAATAATTATACTACATTCATAAAAACGGATCATGAATCACATTCAGCGTCGTAGATTTCCTCGGCTGCAATAAAATCTGAGAATTAATTCCGCGGAATGATATTAACAGTCACCGGTACACCTGCTCATTCATGTCATTATCAATTTACATAATCATGTGGCAGTAGAACAATGTATAAAATTGTGCAGATTTAGGACAGGAGTTTAGGAGAATGTTAACACACAGCACATAAACTGATGAGGTGGACAGGATAAAACAGCACAAAACCAAATCTGGTTCCACTTCTGTCAGCCAAGAATACGAATCAGAGGCTACAGAGTGCAGAAGCTTGCTGAAACTGGACAGATAACGATTGGAAAAAGGCCAGGCGATGTTTTATTTCCAATCTTCAGGTGATGGGTGTTTGTACATAGACTAGAGTACTTCTAGTCAGGCAGAAAAAAAAGAAGAAGGAAAGTCTTTTTTTTTTCCTTGTGGCCATGAGGAGCTATCCACACACACT
Organism: Clarias fuscus; assembly: GCA_030347435.1. Taxonomy (NCBI): domain Eukaryota; kingdom Metazoa; phylum Chordata; class Actinopteri; order Siluriformes; family Clariidae; genus Clarias; species Clarias fuscus. The sequence continues at coordinate 9,812,739 of CM059213.1, read as the reverse complement.
GGTGCTGAATTCTTTGCATCCCAGCTAAAGCTTTTTTTTTTTTGCATTCCACTAGTAGTTATATAGTACCTTAAATAGTGGATTGAAAATGTGAAGAAGAAAAAAAAATCTACAGCATCCAGAGTTTGCAGTTTTTAAAAGCCATAAGCAATAACACTAAGAAGGTTTTCTGGCTCTGGCATAATGATTGAACAATTCTCATTAACAGTTTTTTGATGAAAGATTAAAAAAGAAACAGAGAAAACAATAAAGCACTAGAGAAACGGTATATTATTTGGCATTAGAGCTTCTTGCTCAGAAGCAAGTCTAAAAATAAAAACAACAACAACAACAACAACAACAACAACAAACATTACAGTATTGAAGTATTGGCAGAACTGACATGCCTTTTCCAGCTTTCTTTGTCTATACAAAATTATCACCATCAATCTGCAATAACTCCATGCTAAGTGGGGAAAAAAGAGAAGGAAATTGAAAAAAATATTAACTGTAAGAGTCAATTGTAAGAATGTATCAGCATCTGGTGTGCATTAACGCACCAAGCTTTTTTTTCCCAACAAAGTCTAATTAAGACTTACTCTATAGATTCCCTCCGAAATTCTTATTAGTTGCATGGCTCTGGGCTAGATGTCTCTTCTTCCTGCTGTAAACTCATCTAAGCTCATTAGAAAAATCTACAATGCCTGAACTGTCTGCGTCAGGCATATTGCACAAGACAACAAAATGCAAGATAAAACAAGTGTCAAGGATTGAAGTGGAAAAGTAGAGCTAAGAGAAGTCAGAACCACGGACAAGCCCTGTAAAGGAATGCACGTCCAGCACGTCGAAGCACAACTAACATGTGATTGCACAACGGTGCCAAGCATACGCTTTACTGGAGATGCCCGCAGCTACAACTCCACCAGGAACGCGTGGTTACGGCAAATCCGAGAAACAAAGTGTCAATTAAAAACTAAAAGTGATACCAAGACAAGCACGATGTCGCACGCAGCCAAAGCAAGCAATTAGCGCACAAGAGAAAGAAGCCTACTGTGTTTCTCTGGCAGCGCTCCCAGCTCCATGCTCCTGCGTCTTCTGCAAGTTGGTCGCGGAGAGAGAGAGAGAGTGTGCGCGCATCTGTGAGAGTGTGTGCAAGCGTGTGTGAGACACCTATCTGCTCTTCTGCAGCTGAAACCAAATGATGGTAGCGTGCTTGTGAAGGGGGAAGGGGTGAAGGATAGTGAGTGCGCACGTGTCTGTGTGAGTATGGATAAGTGTGTGTGTGTGTGTGTGTGGAAAGAGAGAAAGAGAGAGAGAGAGAGAGCAGGTAGGACGTACAGCTATGCAGAATAATTCAGATACTTAATACAGTATAGGAATAAAGACAAAGGTATTCTTGTGGAGGGGAAAAAATGAAAGGAAAAGAAAAGTGAGAGAGGAAAATAAAAGTAGAAGGAAATAAAATGATGGAAGAAAGGAAGACGGATGCAGCAGTTTGCTTTTATTAGCAAAAACAGTCTGTGAGGAAGAATGAATTAAACAAATGAGATTTTTCCTCTCTCTCTCTCCATATCTCCGTCTCCCATCACCCACACGTGCAGGTGTATCTTCGCTGTGCAATCACTCTCTCCTCACTCCTCCTCATCATGCCTGCACCACAATTACCACAATGACCCATAGATTATTGTTTGCAGACGCCTCAACATCGGTGTCTCTCCAGCACAAAACTCAACATGCTGATGCTGATGCAGTTGCCGCTGAAGTTCAGACACATTCCCAGGCTAAACTGCACGTCATGCAACTCTAGAACCCCAGCCTTATTTCCATAGCGACCGCAGAAATAAACCGAGCTGGAGATCCTGCATCCTCGAGCTGCAGAATGCACCAGGTGACCCTAAAGAACAGCGCACGCAATTTGTACACTGTTCTCGAGTGTTTGCAGTTTGGACATCTGCAGGGAAAAAAAATTAAAAATGCTGTGAACGAGGCAGAAACGGTGGGAGAGGATGGATGAGACGGGGATGTGTTTTTTTTATTTGTTTATTTATATATTTTAAAGGAATAAAGAACAGCTCTCTTGAGAACACATTTAGAGAAGATATTCTTCTGTTTCCTCTTTCATTTTGTTTAATCAGATCTTTTCAGTGTATTCCTTTCAGGTATTTACATACTGACTTGGTTAACGCCTGGTTTTATGTATATGGTGGGATATTGTGATGCTGTGTGATTTTTATTAGAAATGTCATTGCCCTTGAGGGTGGAATAACATTTCTATCCTGTTTCCTTTATTTATTTCAAGTTGAAATTTCCTGTAATCGCCCAGCAGGTACTGTAGGACGTCTTCAGGACTACATTTGTGGCATTTGGCAGACACGCTTTCATTTCATTTTATTTAATGGTTAAGGGCCCAGCATTGGAGGTTTGGAAGTGCTGGGATTTGAACTCACTTTTGACCTTTCTGAAAAGTTTGTAACCATTGAGCTTAGATGATGTAATGGGGAACATCTTTAGGACCGATTAAAGCCCTACAAATGTTAACACTCCAGATGTCTTCGAGAGTAATTCTGAAGTCTGAAGGCTTCTTAAGGAGTCTTGGGATCTTCTACAGATGAAGTTCAGCATGTCCACTGGGGCTGATAATCTTTTTTGACTGTTTCTTTCACACATCTTCAGCTTGCGCCACATCATCAGGCATCTTTGAGATGACACCAGTTGAACCAGGTGTTTCTCAGTGGGTTGGTGGTTGTGCCCAACTAGAATGGAAGGTGTGACTTTCACAGCATGGCTTCCACACCGCGTTCTTCTGCAGATACACATTAAAACAAAAGGTCCGAACTGACCCGAATCGCTCTATATTTTGACCATTTTGTGGGAAAATTCTTTGTGCACCCACCCGATCCAAAATGTATTCAATTCAATTGATATTTATTATCCGAAGAAACATTGATCAACCTTTTTTTGAATACCTGCACAACAGCCATGTGTGACATATAAATCTTTTCAGAGCATGCTGAGGAAAATCTTTATATCTTATATCATTTCCTTCCATATGGATGTGATTCATGCATAATTTTTCTTTCATTTTTATTTATTTATTTCGCAAGTTAATGCCACTGTGATGCATCATGGCTGGTATATCTTCACACTCCTCGTGTCTTCTCATCTTGCCATTAATTCTAATGCATGTGGGCAAAGCTATCTCAGCTTTCCTTGCATATCCTTTCTTCTCTCGAAGCCTGATCTCGAGCGAGCCTCTTTTAAAATTCAGCGCAATGAGGTCAGGGTTGGACAAATCTGCAGATATTTTCCACTTGCTTATGAGTCAGATGAATCTGCACCCAGTTCCTCATCCACGGCCCAGGCATCTAGAACGCTCATGTAGGCTAGAGGCACTACCGGCTGGTTTATATGCAGTGTTGTACTCATGCCGTCGTGCAAATTAGCTTTGATTAGCCTTGATCTCTGGAAGTCAGCACACAAGGGGAAATCATTTATTCATCCGTCTTATAAATGTGTAGCTGGATGGCCCAGGCTGGCCCAGTGTGTGACACAGCTGTGGTGGGGTTTTATTCACAGTGTCGGAAAGAAGGAATAATTTAAGGGAGGAAGTGAGTGAAATAAGCACAGGATGACTTATTGACTTAATGACTGAATAACATGAAAGCATTTATCAAGTTTTGAATCTTGCAGGTGATCCTGCAAATAATAATAATAATAATAATAATAAATTATATTTTTTTCAATATTATTATTATTATTATAGTGCCTGATAATGTAACGTTTACTAGATTAAGATTGAAATACAGGAAGAATGAGTGAGATGAGTAACGGTAAAATCAGTTTAAACACATGTAGCGTATCCTTGTGGAGTTTTTAGATAACATCTTTATCTATATTCATCTTTAGCATGCTGCCCATTTCAGCCTACTGAACTACACCTCACATTGACATTTAATCCTTAATCAGGTGAAGAACCACTTTTGGTAGGTATCAGTACCATAAGGGGAAAAAAAAACATATTTGTGGAAAATAAGTTTTTTTTCAAATTTTTATATTTTAATAAATGTGCCTTTAACTTTATCCGTGTTTTTAAAATATTTTTTATATATGTACCTGTTATGGATTATTAGTACCATTAGTACACTAGATGCACGAGGAGCCATACACTGTAAATGTAACTTCACTGACCTTGATTTGAAAAAAAAAAAAAAACACACACAAAAGCAAGAATTTTTTTAATATATATTATTCGCTTTTAAAGGCTTGAAATTTTTACATTTCAACTATTTCAATGAGTGTGCTGAAGTTTTTCATCAATATATTTTTTTCATTTAAATGTCAATACAGTTTCACGTTATGCTTAAAAAATGAGTCGTTAACCTATATTATATTATTACACGTCCGCTCTACATTATTCACTTGTTACTGTAACCTAAACCTATTCAGCAATATGAAATATTCGTAATATCCCACAAATCAGTTTTATCTGAAATGACAGATTTTCAAAAGATTATGATAAGAAATAAAAATAGACTCTCATTCTGTTTTTAATGGTATTTTGACTTACAACTATATCTACCATAGACTGAAATAATTAATCAAAACAAGTCTTACAGTATGTTGAGTGCTAACATTTTTTTTTGTATTTGCTAAATTTGTATACCAAAAAAACAAAACAAAAAACAACCTCAAACCTGTTTGACCAAAATGTTAGAGATGGCTTAACATGCTTTTTAATGCTTAAATGCATAAAGGTTTTTTTGTAATCACTTACTGTATATAATCCTGCATGCATATTATGTGCAGCCAGAAATAACTTATTCGCTTGTAAAAGCATGTTTCAATGAGCAATTTTCACATCTGAATCATTTAAAAGATTCCATAGTTTCTATGGTCCAGCACTGGTGAGTATGAATTATTAAAGAGCGGGCTCATTGTGTAAAAAAGAGACACTACATTTGTGCCGAAGTGGTGTCTGGCACTACGGTAATGGTTCTGTGCTAAATCGACTTTATCATTGTCTGCACTTTGTGTTTAGGGTTTAATGACAGAGAGACCTTGCTGTTCTCACGCGGCCAGCTTAGCAGCACTTCAAAAGACACCTCGTCTGTGTTGTCCCCTTTTCTCCAATCACTCCGACCTCGGCGAGCTACAAAAGCCAGCCGGCCCTATTATGGCAGCACAATGCAGGTATGCTGGGCTGGATGGAGGGAAAGAAAGTGCGTTACGAATTCAGTTCAGCCGACAACAATGTGGACCCTGATGGCCTAGATAGAGCAATTCAGCCTGGTTTGAAGTCGTGGTCATTGCCTGGCTCATATTTGCCCTCGCTCATTAAATGTCCCGGCTGACCGGCACTTCTGACAAATGCAAAGCAGAGCATGTATATGGTGGACACCCATTTTTTCTTTTTGTTTATCCACGTAAAATCTAGGATATTGAACTATTGAAGTTTATTGTTTTGATAATAATATGTGCATACAGTATATGATAAGAGCGCTTACTACAGTAGGTGCAGTATACTCACTGAGCACCGTTTTTCACATCGCATACAATATCTCACATGGTGACCTTTACATTCAGGTAAGTCAATTACAGTTAGAAAAAAATAATAAAAATACCTAAGATTCTGTCACATGACTTAATGACTTAAATACCATGTAAGCGGTGGCACGTTTATACATATATATATAGAAGAGCACGAGTTTCAGACGACAACAAATTTATTTGCAGCAAACGGGGGCAACAAACAGAGGAAATTCTAAAAGAAAAAAAAAAGAAAAACAGCCCAAAATGACAGGGGAATAAAAGGCTAATCATAAATAAAGCAATAAGATAAAAGAAAACAAAAATTAATAAAATATAATGTATAAGCAAAATGGATGAGAATGATAATAAATTAAACAAAAACAGAAATAAAACATTGGAAAATACTAATATTATTAATAAATTTATATTTTGTGCATAATTTCGGAAGGGTAAGAAGAAGAAGTAGAATATACACACGTGGACAAAATTGTTGGTACCCTTCGGTCAATGAAAGAAAAACTCACAATAGTCACATAAATAACTTGACAAAAGTAATAATAGATAAAAATTCTATGAATGTTAACCAATGAAAGTCAGACATTGCTTTTCAACCATGCTTCAACAGAATAATTTTTAAAAAATGAACTCATGGAACAGGCCTGGACAAAAATGATGGTACCCCTAACTTAATAGTTTGTTGCACAACCTTTTGAGGCAATCACTGCAATCAAACAATTCCTGTAACTGTCAATGAGACTTCTGCACCTCTCTGCAGGTATTTTGGCCCACTCCTCATGAGCAAGCTGCTCCAGTTGTTTCCGGTTTGAAGGGCACCTTTTCCAGACAGCATGTTTCAGCTCCTTCCAAAGATGCTCAATAGGATTGAGGTCAGGGCTCATAGAAGGCCACTTTAGAATAGTCCAATGTTTTCCTCTTAGCCATTCTTGAGTGTTTTTAGCTGTGTGTTTTGGGTCATTGTCCTGTTGCAAGACCCATGACCTGCGACTGAGACCCAGCTTTCTGACACTGGCCAGCACATTTCTCTCTAGAATCCCTTGATAGTCTTGAGATTTCATTGTACCCTGCACAGATTCAAGACACCCTGTGCCAGATGCAGCAAAGCAGCCCCAGAACATAACAGAGCCTCCTCCATGTTTCACAGTAGGGACAGTGTTCTTTTCTTGATATGCTTCATTTTTCTGTCTGTGAACATAGAGCTGATGTGCCTTGGCAAAAAGTTCCATTTTTGTCTCATCTGTCCATAGGACATTCTCCCAGAAGCTTTGTGGCTTGTCAACATGTAGTTTGGCATATTCCAGTCTGGCTTTTTTATGATTTGTTTTCAACAATGGTGTCCTCCTTGGTCGTCTCCCATGTAGTCCACTTTGGCTCAAACAACGACGGATGGTGCGATCTGACACTGATGTTCCTTGAGCATGAAGTTCACCTTGGATCTCTTTAGAAGTCTTTCTGGGCTCTTTTGTTACCATTCGGATTATCCCTCTCTTTGAGTTGTCATCAATTTTCCTCCTGCGGCCACGTCCAGGGAGGTTGGCTACAGTCCCATGGATCTTAAATTTCTGAATAATATGTGCAACTGTAGTCACAGGAACATCTAGCTGCTTGGAAATGGTCTTATAGCCTTTACCTTTAACATGCTTGTCTATAATTTTCTTTCGAATCTCCTGAGACAACTCTTTCCTTCGCTTCCTCTGGTCCATGTTGAGTGTGGTACATACCATGTCACCAAACAACACAGTGACTACCTGGAGCCCTATATATAGGCCCTCTGACTGATTACAAGATTGTAGACACCTGTGATGCTAATTAGTGGACACACCTTGAATTAACATGTCCCTTTGGTCACATTATTTTCAGTATTTTCAAGGGGTACCATCATTTTTGTCCAGGCCTGTTCCATGAGTTAATTTTTTTTTAATAATTCTGTTGAAACATGGTTGAAAAGCAATGTCTGACTTTCATTGGTTAACATTCATATAATTTTTTAAAATGATTACTTTTGTCAGATTAAAGTTATTTCTGTGACCATTGTGAGTTTTTCTTTCATTGACCGAAGGGTACCAACAATTTTGTCCACGTGTGTACATGTGTGTGTGTGTGTATGTGTGTGTGTGTGTGTGTGTGTGTGTGTGTAAGTGTATATATAGAGACAGAGAGATAAAACCTCTATATATTTCTCACTCGACAGCCCCGTAGCCTCAGGATCCTCATGGTGTGCTGTCGATAGGCCTTTTCAGTACATAATAAGTAAAGTAACTTAGCTAATACTAGGAAAAAGCTTTTTTTTTCCGTCAGCAAAAAGTGGAGAGAAGCATTTACAATAATGGAGGGAACAAACTCAAATGGAGCTAAATCACTGTCTCTTGGGAGGAGTAACATGAGCTGTCATCACCCCTCTCCAAAAAAGCCCACTTACGGTAGGTGTGCTGAGTCAGCATGTCTTCCAATCACATTGCTCAGATCTTGATAACCTGCTGCCACAAAAAGGAAACCACATGTGCATGCTGTATAACTACTGCAGTTAGCCTGGAAGACCATTAGCGGACTTTTTCCCAAAATAATGATGTGCACGTACTGTAGAATGTGGAGTGTGAAATAAACAGGAATACAGGGATTAAAGGGTTTGAATATATTCCTATATGGATGGCTTTATTAAAGACAGAGCTTATCAGTTATTTATCAGTTTTATATTTCACACTTCCATTCAGATTCTGACCTGTGTTGCTATTATTAGCTTAATGATGACGAAATCTCCTCAAGTGCGCTTCAATGAGTCTTACTTGATAATAGTCCTTTACAAAATCACATTATAGCCACCGAATTAGTTCAAAACAAATTCATTTCAGACCTTATTCGGTGCACGAGTTGCCCCAAAATGAGCGATTCAGCGTCTGCCTTAAGCCTTTTTATTGTTTGAAGCAGTGAGTCTAACTGGCTTGGAAGGAGAGAATAATGGCTAAATTAAACACCGCTTCATTGCTGTGCATCAGAAAAAAATATATGATACAGTATGCCTGGAGAGTATACCTTCATGGGCTGCCACTCCAACAGGGGGTGATCAATTATTGTAGTAGCATACACTATGTAGCATACACTATAAGTGTGATTCATAATTCACAGCACTTATTATGTTTTATTGATTTTTATTAATTAACGACGGTCAAGACTATACAGTGTATCAATGGCACAGATGTAACCATGACCCGGAGATCGCAAGTTCGATTCCCGGGTGATGCTGTAACCTCCCGAGGACGGAGGTCTAGAGAGAGCCGATTGGCCGAGTCACTCGGTGCTCCCACATTATTCTCGGTTCTACAGCCAATCAGCAGCGTCCGTGAGCTCACGCATGCGGAAGGAGCGGATAGCGCTGTCCCCCGAGTGTGTAACGCCGCCCTCCCAGCGGTGCGTGAGCGAGCAGTTCGAAAAGATGCGGTCGGCTGCCGTCACGTGGTTCGGAGAAAACACGTGACAGTCTGAGTGGTAGTAGCGCCCCCTAGTGATGGGGAGGAATTGGACCTGACTAAATTAGGGAGAAAATCAGGGAAAAATCTAAGAACCAAAAAATTTAAATAATAAAGTATCTGTTAAACAATAAAAAAAGAAGTGCTGCTTTGTTTACTGTCGACGCTGTGAGCGGGCACTTTTGAACCGTGTCGGACTCGGAATTCCAAATTAAGAGAGCAAGTTTCAGTCGAATGCATCATACAACCCTTTAAAAGAATAAAAAACGTCTCTCTATACGTAGCAGCGATTAAAACTAATTACTAATTGCTTCTCAGTGTGTCATGCAAAACATTTTTGGAAAACACTTTCATTAATCAAGTAATTCCTTATCCACATAGGTGTAAATTGACATCCAAATGCACCACAAAAAAAAAAAAAAAAAATCCCTCCATGAAAGAGTACTGTATTGCTTCAGTGCTGAAAAGTTCTCCAACTCAATCTTTGAAAGTCATATTTCAACAGCCGCCCTTAGACTCCCGAAATATGCAAGTTTCAAATTGGAAAAGTATTGCGTTCACTCAAAATTGGACACCTGTAGGCCTGGTCATAAAACTCTCATTTAACATTCAAAGAAACGAGTTCTTTTTGTATATCCCAGTTTCCCCACAGGGCACATTACCATTCAATTTCTTATCAACAGATTAAGTTGTGCAAAGCGGTTGGGGGTTAAATGCCTTGTTCTTGTACAGCAGCAGTACTTAAAATGAAACATTGATTATGACAGCGATCAGATCTGTGAAATAGCTGCAGTCTATTGTTAATTAGCTCTCGCTCTCTTGTAATATGGCATCATTCGCAGTATGACTGATGGCTGTGTAATTAGTCTTTTTAGCCCTGTGACTAGTGCAGAACAATGGAATGTAAAACCCGAGTAACTGTTTTATTTTTTTTTAAACACGTATACATATACAGCAGTACAGGAAGTGTAGGCATGGAAGGAATGTGGAAGGCATGGGTTCAATGCCCAAACCTGGCCACTGGATGCAGGTCATTTTGTACTGCCCTGGGATGGTTGTGTCAGGAAGGTCATCCAGTGTAAAACCTGTGTGGCATCTACTTGATGAGAGCAACCTAAAGAACATTAATATATACAAGGCAGGATCAATTCAGGAGAGCTGTGCCAGACAAACATGCGCCAAATCAAATATGAACACCCAGGTATCCACTGTGGCAAAACCCTGAGCTGGAGCAGCGGATAAATAAACCTTATTTATTACAGCCTTTGGACATGCTGCTGTTAACGATATCAAAAGTTCAAAAGGATCAAGATAAAAGAACTCACAGTACCTTAAAATTAAAATTCATTTCAATGCCTCAATGTAAAACCGTCTACCAATATGAATGGTCAAAAATTCAGACTAAAAAACAGTAGTTTCCAGAAAAAAATTTATACAGTATGGCTTTAATGGATAGACTTGGCGCAATAACTTTCTTCCTTCAGTCGATTTAACACTCGAGTGTGTACGTATTTTATTCTTATTTCATATTCATTTTCAATCCCACAGTGTTGTTGAGTTCTTAATCAGTTTGATTAGAAGCTGTTCACACAACAGCAACCCAGGATCAATCACTCAACACTCTAATGAATGAGCTCGTTCTAATACATTGTCATGTTAGGCAGACGGTGCACATACTGTAACAGGTGCTTTTAATAAGATCAGAATTGACATTTCAATCTTAGTCTTATTTTAGTCGTGTAACAGTTACAGTATCACTCCTTCTTCATGCTCTCAATTAGAAGAGGTCAACAGGGATGTAAACGCACACACTGATTCATTTAGTCAATCTTTAACCAGGTCAAAAATCTATCACCCTTTAGAGCGCCATGCAAAAAAAGGTTAGTTTTAAGTGTGTATTATGCATTTTTATTGTATTGCATAAGCTTCGTGTGGTCCTACTGTAAATGTGGCACTTTATTATTGTAGCAAAACCCTTCTGCAAGCATAACCGAAATCGGAGAAATGAGGACGAACAATATTTTGTGTGTCTTTTTGCTCAACTCTGCAAATTTCTTACGATGTCTGTGTCTCTGTAGTTTACTTTATTGCTTAGACGGTATACACAGTACATCATAAATCTGTCAATATCATCCTATTACAGAAGCCATCTATACAGTAAGTCAGCGAAAAACATACTTTAGTCTGTTGGGGGGTTAAATGCTCCCAGTAGGCCATAGTATCTTTGCGAAAGCATGGTATTGAGCCAAAACAGCCAATAACTGTGAGGAGAGCAGCTTCAATTCAGCATGCACTAGCATCTCTGTGGCGAACATGGCCGTGAATTTACATTGATAGTCGCTCGCGTTGCCCTGATCAGGCTGTCTGATACGAGCCTAAATGCAACATTAAAGCCTGCTGAGGCCACAAGCTGTGCACTAACCAAGGATACGTACAGCAACATCTGCTTTCGCTGATAAGACCGAACAATTCGGGTCTTTCCGTTTCCCAACACTCGTCAGTGCATAAAAGGAAAAAAATGAATAACTCAAACAGGTCACACAGATACGGTATGTGCCCACAACAGAATGAAATATACAGTATACATGTCCATTACTTATTATCATCATATTGGGCTTTTTCAGCATACAAAAGTACTGTTTTTCCAATAATGGCAAACAGGATAAGACAAATCAAGTCCATTATTTCTTCAGAACCGGAATCAAAAAGACGTCCGCACTACTCTGAGGTCACTCGATCAATCCATGCCTGATTGATCGCTTCCTGAAGATCATGTACTGAAGACTTTCTTGACTGCTTCTGCTTTCTTCACCCTGGTCCAACAGTTTTCTACTAGGTTTACGGTAGGTTGACCCGGTCCATGACTCCAGAAGCCGTCACATTACCGGGTCTTCACTTGTTTTTTTAGCTTATTAATACAACTCTTCAGTCAGACAGGTTAGAACTAATGATGAAATCGTGTATATGCACTGGGAGAAGTATAACACATGGCATATGTGTTGTGTTGATACAGCACGTCAGACACCACTGTACTGTACCGTATGTATCACCACTCGGAATTGTGAGGAAAATAATAAATTTAATAAGTCAAAAAAAAATTTTTATAATAATAATAATAAAAAGGACCACAGAATGTTTTGTACTTGCTAAACCATATTTATGTGATTGAACACGTTGCCTAAATGTACTGTTTATGGATGTGGAAGTATGAAATATGAGCAAGCGGGTTCCATTTCTAGCTCTTGATATCGATATTGATTTTTTTTTTCTTCCCCTTTTTGTATTAGAGCGTTGCTGTGGATGCTTTATGAGACACTCTAAACCGGTGTGGTCATATCTCACATGATGTTCTGTCTCATGGTATTATCTACATGAGAAAATGAGAAAATCGGAACATAGAGGATAAAAATGATTATAATTGTTTATTTATTTTATAATCTGGTCATTATTCAAAGGGATTATCTGCATTACTTTCAGCTTCACAAAAACGAAACCTGCGGATTTTTTTAAATGTATTTTTTAGAATTTCTGACTAACAAAGGCTTTGGGTCAATATTATAGAAAGTTCAGTGGAGATGATGAATGGAGACTGAACGTTTTATAGCACAATCTAGAAAATAGCATGAAGACCTACGAATTACAGTAAAACCTCTAGTATTTTACCAACTTCTAGTGTTTCAGCAATGACGAATATAAATCCGTCCTATTTTGTGATTTTTAGCAGCTTTCAAAAGACTTGCATTTCATTCAGTCCACACATGCACGCAAATTTTATGCAACTTAAATCTATTTTCATATTTAAAGCACGTTTCTTTTACTTCAAAATTAACCGGTACATGAATATTCAGATGCTGCTTTGACTGAAATCCATGAAAGAAAAAAAAAGAAAAAGAAAAAAGCTATAAGCACTAAAAACAATATAACAGAAACTTTATCTGGCTGGTGTCAGTGAAGATGGAAATGAAGTGCAAATGCGTGAAAGCCAGTCACTTTAGAATGCATTCGACATTCCTACATCCATTACTCTTGAGCGGAAAAGCACATTTCTGCCTAATAGACCCGAGTGTAACAGCTTGGAGCAGAAACTTTTCATTACATAATCTATGAGAGGCGTTCAAGTCAAACCAGGACTTGTCGTCTACTGAGCAGGAGCGGAGATCTGAGTCATGCGAGTATGTCGCCTAGTAACTCATGGTGGCGCTAATGTTTCGGGATGTGAATCGTGTGTTAAGCAAAATGCTGCGCAACCATGAACGGACACATAAAACCGATTACACTTGAAGAGACTCTTGAAACATTTGGCACAGTGAAACATTTGAATGGTGTAAATGATTCAAAGAAGGCCGCATGTCCGTGAATGAAAATTGACGAATCATTTGGTGCAAGCTTGCAGAAGAGAAATACGTGTCTGTGGGAACTGTGCTCAAGATCATTTATACACAACGCAGAAGTTGTTTCGACATTCCGCATCCATCCTGACCTCGCTCCAAACCATTTACACCTTTGAGCCATTAAAGGAGTTCCTGGGAGGCCAGCGTTTAAGACATTTAAGCAGGCACACTGGACGCATTAGTATAGCAGGGGATTATATACTGTAGAGAAAGAAAATTAGATTTTACTCTCATAATTGTGTTCTGCTATTTTTGCAGAGTCCCGGTTTGACTTGAACGCCCCTACTACAGCTTTTGGACTGAAATCTGAGGTTCTAAAAATAAACAATAGAATTAACATATAAACCAGGCATTAAGAAAATATAAAAATTATGAAAAAAAAAATGGTATAACTCTGTGGAGTATGTTTGATATATATTTGTGTCTTATTACTAAAATAAAAAGCTTTCCTGTATTGGAAACTTTAGTATATACAGTACCCTTTGATAGAAATGCATTGTCGCAATTTTGCGCCGTCTTCTGCCCTTGGAAAGGTAGTTGTACCCCTAAATGGAACTATATAAGATATTACAGGGGAGAAGAGGTGGTCAAGGCCATGTCAGCGTGTCGTAATATACGATTTGGTCCAGCAGCACATGAGCTTTATCTGGATAAATATCCAGTCCTCTGGGACGTTAAGCAAGCTAACTTTAGATGAAAGAAAAATTAGCTATATAATTTTAGAACAGACGTTGTTTCAGTTCTCCGGGGCATGAATAACTGTCAAAGATTTTTTATTTTTTATTTTTTATTGCATTTCTGGAGGCAGATGCTCCATAGAGGTTCCCAGTGTAAAACCAAACCGAATGGTGTTAGGATATTTCAGCAGAAACTAACAGATGTGCAGGGAGATGAAAGAATGAGGTGGAGTATAATGGTTTCAAAATCCCCTGGAAGACATGCAAATTATTCTCTATTTGTTCTTTTTGTCATGAGGAGGGGAAAAAAAAAAGATTCTCAGAATTGATATACTATATTTTAATAGCTTTAAAGCTTCAGATACTCCCATAAGGATTGCTGCCCTATTTATATTGAAGAAGAGAAAAAAAAAACTACTGCAGAAAAAAAGAAATAGCGTGTAACTGAGTGTATATCAGGACTACTCAGTGAGACATATACAGGGGTTGTTTTTAGACCACAATAATTCATTAGTATGGTGTAGGGCTTCCTTTTGCGCCCAATACAGCATCAATTCCTTTTGGGAATGACAGATACAAGTCCTGCGCAGTGGCCAGAGGGATTTTGAGCCGTTCTTCTTGCAGAATAGCGGCCAGGTCAATACATAATGCTGGTGGAGGAAAACGTTTCCTGACTCACTCCTCCAAAACACCCCAAAGTGGCTCAATAATATTTAGATCTGGTGACTGTGCAGGACATGGGAGATGTTCAACTTCACTTTCATGTTCATCAAACAACTCTGTCACCAGTCCTGTGTGTATTGGTGCATTATCATCCTGATACACGGCACCGCCTTCAGGATACAATGTTTGAACCACTGGGTGCACATGGTCCTCCAGAATGGTTCGTTAATACTTGGCAGTGACGCGCCCATCTAGCACAAGTATTGGACCTAGGGAATGCCATGATATTGCAGCCCAAACCATCACTGTTCCACCCCCATGCTTCACTCTGGGCTTGCAACAGTCTGGGTGGTACGCTTCTTTGGGGCTTCTCCACACTGTAACTCTCCTGGATGTAGGAAAGACAATGCAGGTAGACTCATCAGAGAACAATACATGTTTCACATTGTCCACAGCCCAAGATTTGGACTGCTGGCACCATTGAAACCGATGTTTGGCATTGGCACGAGTGACCAAAGATTTGGCTATAGCAGTATATGTTGCTCCACATTGACCCTGTGGAGCTCCCGACGAACAGTTTTGGTGGAAACAGGAGAGTTGAGGTGCCCATTTAATTCTGCAGTGAGTTGGGCAGCTGTGGTTTTATGTTTTTTAGATACAATCCGGGTTAGTACGCAGACATCCCTTTCAAACAGCTTCCTCTTGCGTCCACAGTTACTCCTGTTGGATGTGGTTGATCCTTCTTGGTGGTATGCTGACCTTACCCTGGATACCGTGGCTCTTGGTACATCACTTGCTGTCTTGGTCACAGATGCACCAGCGAGACGCGCACCAACAATTTGTCCTCTTTTGAACTCACTTCACACTCTGCTCTTACTGGTGGAATGTGCAATCAATGAAGATCGGCCACCAGGCTGGTCAAATTTAGCCATGAAACCTCCAACACTAAATTGGCCAGTGTTTCAGTTTCATTGTCCAACCCCTGTATATAATATACACACAATAAACAATACAGTTGAATTCTAAATAAGTAATCTAATGACCTTCTGAACACTACAGTACTAACTGAGGAGTATTTATTCTGTATAGTCTCACAGCACAGTCCACTATCAGCCATATTAAACACACACACACACACACACACACACACACACACACACACACACACACACACACACACACACACACACAAATATAATACATTGTAATTGGGATGCATGAAAAAGATAAAGCCATCAGCAAGCTTCCAACAGCCTCGTAAACATTTCCAACTAAGTCACGTCACTGAGAATGACTCTGCCCAACACTAACGCCTGAAGCAATTCTGATGTAATATCTAATCATATCATCATATGCTCTACAGTGAATGATGTTAATCTTATAATCGTTAGTCATCATTATGGTGAAAAACTGCACTGTACAGGAAATGAAACAAATTCTGCCCTCTACTGGGAATACATTGGATTAATCAATTTTTACTCAATGTTTATTTCATGGGCATTTTTCGAAACTGTACGGCTTGTATCAGAAATATAAATCTTTCTATTGCTGAACACATCCGGCCCAGGTTTACAATATTCATAGGGCTAATTGTTTTTGAGTTGATGTTTGGACTGAACCCCATTAAGATCAATTTAAAAAGCCATATAGCTCATTTACTCATTCTGTATACCGCTTATCCTGGAAGGCCTGGAGTTTATCCCAGGGAACCCAGGGCACCAGGTGGAGTACCAATCCATCGCCGAGCACAAGCACCCACATATTCACTCATGCCCTACAGGCAATTTTAATGCCAGTTAGCATAACCTGCATGTCTTTGGACTGTGGGAGGATACCGAAGTACCTGGATGAAACCCACCAAGCACAGGAAGAACATGCAAAATCAAGCACGCAGACCTAAAGTTGGGACACAAATCCTCGCCCTTGAAGGTGCGAGGCAATATTGCTAACCACTACGCCACCGTGCTATTCAACTATAACTGTAATGACAAAGAAAATTTACATCAACAAAAACCTTTTCTTTAACATAAGGTATCGAGAGATTATCTGGATGGTGCAAACTGTCAAAGAATAGAATATTTATTCCCGGGAAGTAGAATTCACAAAGCAGATCAGGTGTAGGTTCACAGTCTACTGAGGGCAAAGCTGCACTAAAAGGTGTGATGCAGCTTCTCAAATCGCATTAACTCCACAGCCAACTGTTCCATGCCTACAAATGGATCGTCTAGACAATTGTTTACCATTTTCTGATCCTTACATGACTTCCCCTAAATCATACCAATCATAGGCCTTTTCCGAACCTTGCCCGTACCCATGCCAAAAATTTCGAGTAAGCAAATCCCTGGTGATGCCGACTCAGCATATTAGTGCATTACATCATAGGTGTAGCAGCTTCTGTTACTTTAATATCCAGTGTAGTGCACTTCAACTCCAGTTGGGATTCAGCCACGGGCTGCTTGCGAACAGCAATGTCTCAGAGTTTCTACAAGTGTGTAACAAACAGATGGGCTATAATTACTCCCTTGGCTGCTACACAGGAATGAGGCCTGTGCTCTTCACAAATGCGTACTACTGTACACCTTTAACAGTGTGAGTATGTGCTCATAATCTACCACCTACTCAAACTAACAATAAACTCATACGAGTAAATGTTCAATATTCTGCCCTTACAAGGAGTCAGAATTCTTGACTTGGCATGCATTTATGTACACACTTAGGAAATTACAGGACATACAGTAACATACACTTGTTTTGAAGCCATTGGTCCCTTTTAAGAAACTAATAGCGATGTCTTAATACGTCACTTATGACGTGTCTATAAAGGCAGGTTCGTTGGTGCAGACATCTCACAATTGTGACCCAGCAGATATGACAGTAGAATGTAGTTTTTGACACAGCTACAGTTTGTCTTTTGGCCACGCCTGATCCAAAGATGCTGAGCCACGCTGTGTGTGTGTGTGTGTGTGTGTGTGTCAGATTAATGCAAGTTTGAAGTTATACAATTATGGCTTCAAAATCAAACAGAAAAAGCCCGCCAGTGCAGCAGATGGGAGATTAAAGGGGCGTCAGAAGATCTTTCTGTGGTGATAAACCCTACTAGAATGTACTAATGAGGTTCCTGAGTGGTGCATCTGGAGATCATGAGTATGAATCCCGTTCTGTGGCCAGGAGTCCAAGGGAGCAAAATCGGCCATGCTCTCAGGGCATTAGCAATCACGGGCTAGTGCGGAAGCAGAAGTGGATGGGTCGACTGTTACACCGCCCTTAATGTTGCAGCAATTCAAAAGGATGCATGCAGCTGGCTTTACGAGCGTCAGAGGAAGCATGCTAGCTTTTGCCTTCCTGGTTAGCAGCCCTAAGACAGGTGGAAACCAGGGAAAAAAATCCCCAAATAAAGGACTAAATTATCTGTACATGTACGTACATGTTCCAGATAAAGCAGAAACAAAGTGTTATGAATTCAAATTTATGAACGCACGCAGCCGCTTATTGAAAAATAAACTCAAAATAAAGTCAAAGGTGCAATGTGAATTTTTTTCACTCGGAGCAGAACCAATGTTGTATTGCTCTCACCGGTCATGAGGCGGTGTTGGAGACGGATGCAAACGCGGTTTAGAATGACTTAAAAATAGCAAACAATTCCAACATGGAGGAAAGGTAAACAGGAACATGCAAGAGGTCAGGCAATGAGCCAACAGCAACACAGTGGCAAATGCAAAAAACCAGGAGGAAAGAGGAGATCAGAAATTACACACACACGCAGAAAGTGTACACTGAGTGTTACTTTGCTAACGCATCATTGTCAGTGTTCTTACTGTTTATACCTCATTGTACCTGCTTGTAAGCTGAAGTGTTTTCTGGAAAGTGAAGATTTTGGTCGATAAAACCTTTATTAACAAAATACATTGAAATGCCATATTACACATGTTGTCAGGAGAATTAGCAGATCCCCTAAGTAGCTAATGAAATTCGTAGACATGCTAGCTTGGTAAATGCCACGTCGGGTTAAAGAGCTAAGCTGTCTTCCTCTAACACAAACAGGCTTGATTATATGTTTAATACAAATTTGAATCAAATCTTATATTACCTGTAAGGACCCCTAGGAACAACTATAATCCCCTTTCGAGAAGTGCATTGGTACCTCAGTACGCAGATTTAATCCAGTTCAGAGGCGAGCACTTAAGAAAAAAATTTGTATTGCAAAACGCATTTTCCCATAGGAAAACATGTAAATGCAGATAATCCGTTTCAGCCACTCAAAAATATTACTAATATTACCAATTTTCAACACCATAATCATATTTTTGCATATAATTACACTGAAAACAATTAGAAAACGCATGTAAATAAAGTAAAAAAATGAAATAAATAAACCTCACTTCCTTGGTACGGAATCAAAGGAATCATGAAAAAGTTTTTTTGCTTTAAAAAGCAGAAGTGAATGTTTAAAAGTAACAAAATTTTAATTCTTTAGGTGAAAAATGATGGGGCGGTGCCGCTGAGGTACCACTATACTGACACATACCGAGTGAATTTGTCTTTTATTTGGTTTTTGAGTTCACGCCACCAAAAGTAACGGATAGGTTCGAGTGTGTTACACCACCCGTGAGCAAGCAGCTCAAAAGGATGTGGTTGGCTGGTGTCAGATGGTTCGTAGGAACCTGCACAGCAGTGCCTGGAGAGACAGCAGTCTTGAATGGAAAGTGCTGATAATTATAAGACGGTATGTGGCTAATTATATTTATTGTATAATTACATTATATATAATCGTAACAGGTTTGACGCATGGACCAGAGGCTAGGTCTTACGAAAGACTGAATGTGAAGGTCTGGAGGCAGCGACAGACTGGCCTGCTGGCATAAGTGACAGAGTGGCAGAGTGGAAAGCATCTCTACCTACTGACTTGGCCAACCGGACCCTCCCAGCTCTCCTTTGGGTGCGGCCTTTTGACAGGAAAGTGGTTGAGCGGCTTTCCCGGCTGGGAACTGGGCCTTATGTGGAACATAATGTGGCGCTTTCCTCTCTTCGGCGGCAGGATCCCGAAGGCTGTGCCGCGGGAGCTCGAGTAGTTATATACTGGCTGTTCTCAACACGAGGATCAAACGGCTGTAATTAAGTTCTATGGCCTTTGAAGTCCCTGGGGCTTGTTACCTGCTCGCATGGCACTCTTCTGCGTTTTTGGTGTCCGCCGCACAACTCTGCGCACTAGCTCTGTAGACCTCAAGCTGCACACTCTGCTTCGTTTTTATAGCGGAGTGAAAAGCCTGAGGTCTATTAATGATGATTATTCCCCAGCCGTGCAGGTTTCCAGCGGCCCCGCCCCTTCACTCACCTGCAGGGCTTACTTAGTGAGCCTACGGAGTGAGCGAGGAGTAACAACAGAATGAGGTGCATGCCCAACTCTGGTGCACGCCGTGACAATATTATTATTGTATTAGTATTACTGCATCTGTGCATTGAAGAACAGCGCAGGTCATGTTATGATTATTTCCCCACAAATAGCTTGCAATAGAACCAGTATTTTGTTAAACAGAGAATAAAATGCTTATTTCGCCAATGCTGAAATTGCTGCTTGAATACAGATTATAATTGCTATACCTAACTAGCTATTATTGTCAAACATTTTTATGCTGCATTCATTCCCTTTCGGACATTTATTTTCAAGGTACTATAAAACTGCAAAGACTACTTGAGCATTAGGCTCCTATTCAAACCACAGAATGTATTCTGGGGCAGTGCATTAAAAACCTGTGGATGTTTATTGACTCAGTATTTGAATTGCATGAACATACAGTATTGCTGCCATAGAGGCACACAGATCCTCAAGGTAACATTCTACTCTTTATTAAAAATCTGCCATTTTTAATAAGTGTGGACGAGTGGAATTAACCCAGCAATCATCATCCAACATCAGCAACATGACCTTCAGGGAATCTTATTTACTGTAATTGTGCATTGAGAGAACATAAGCACACAACCATTCAAGTAATTTGCCTTTGTAGTGGTGCCATAACTAACGCATTTCCAGACAGTCCAGGGTATTGAATGATTGGTCAATTACCACCTTTACCACAATCCACTCTACTACAGTATATCCATCTGTCTATCTAGGAACCTCCGTAGTCCAACTAGGGACCTTGGTGACCATTGTATCTATTCCCATTTTGTTCAGAATTGTGTAAGAACCACCGGTCAACATTCACACCGGCATTTACAGTACAGAGTCTGGTCAATTTGGGAATGCCAATTGGCCTAATCTGCATGTCTTCGGACTGTGAGAGGAAACCAGAGAACCCTTAAGAAACCCACCAAGCATGGGCAGAACATGCAAACTCCACGCACACAGACCCCACGGCGGGAATCAAACCCGGATCCTGGAGATGCAAGGCGACAGCATGCCGCCAGACTCTACTATACACACTGTAAATTTTCTTGTTTGCTGAAACTGCGTGCATGAATCGAAAGTTGTGTGAAGTAAAGCCCAGATTTGAAAACCAGGGTACCCTGTCAGACGAGCATTTGTAACAGAATGCCAACAAACCATTAACAATAATTGCAGTCTGTAATTGCTGAGCGGTTATCATCTGTGTTTAAATGTGACATTAGCCAGATAGATCTTCATTACACTTGAGTATCTATGCGTCATAAACATTACAACAACAACAACAAAAAAAAGCTGTGAAGACATAGAACATTTTGAGTGTAGGTATCTGTACAGGCTTCAAAACGACAGCAGACCTTTAAAGTAAATATCATGGAGTACTGAGACATTACAACGATCAACAATCAGGTTTCAACCACAACTGTGTAAACACCAGTGTTTGAATCCTTCAAACTCTGACCTCAAATTATGTCAACCACAAGCTCTGTTTAGAACTCATTAAGCAACTAGATTTTATTATACCGAACAAAAGGACAGGAATTTTTGCCATGTAACACAGAAACAGCACTAAGCCATACTGACTTACCAACGTCGATGAAGTTTGCAGCCAAGAAGAAGTTCCAGTGTTGGCTCCGTCCAGAATCACTGCCATTCGTGAAGCCCCATGATTTCATCGATAGATTTGGAGATTCCGTGCCCATGCTGTGACCTCCAGACTGCAGGGATGTATTAAGAGAGTCTGTATCCATTTTTGCACAAATACTCACTCCTTTAAGCAGGACGTTTAAGGGCACAGGTGCCGGAAAACAGTATGCATCAAAATAACAGATGATCTGGTATCGCCACGTATCAGAAACCGGATCAACTCAAGAGCTCCATAAGTGGTTACACTGTACACAGAATGGACCTTACTGAAATCTCCAGTGACACTTAGTCTGATTGAAGCTGATATTTAGCCAGATTTTCAGCAGATGTTCTTATGGAGCCTATAGTGGTTAAAAGTCTGGAGATAGCAGGATGTCTGGTCGGGGGTTGATGGGCTGATAAGAGTTATAGGGCGAGGTTATCTGAAAACCCTTCGCAGCTGTTTCCACTGTATTTCAGCATCTAGGCATTTCGCCAAGGCTAGGACAGGCTGGAGCAAGAAGGCACCTGAAAAAAAAATAGAAGTAGTTTAGTTTTTGACAATAGCATGAAAAATAATTTGTACTGTACATATGCTGCCTAAATATCATCAATCCCAAACTATGTTTTCCATTTCATACGATTCCTCCCCTAGGAGGTTGTAATTACTTGTGCAAACCTTGGACCTAGCAGCTTCATGCATCTATATCGTGCTACTTCATGTCTTTTCAAAATTTTTGCAAAATGTCTCACTCAGTATAAGATGGCATGCAAAGTGTTTGATGAAAAGCATCCCTTAAATTCTTGCTACAGATTTTCAATTAAACTGAAGTCTAGGTTTTGACTGGGCTATTCCAACATTCAAGTTCTAAGTAGGATTGATGCACTGTTGGAAAGTGAATCTTTGCACCAGTCTTACTGTAAGTCTCATGTGAGACAGGAATTGCCCTGCTCTATCCATCTTGACCTCAACCAGTTTCCCATGCATGCTAATGAAAAGCATGTCTACAACATGATGCTGCCACCACCATGCTTCATTGTCTTGAGAATGTTACATCTACTCAGGGTTTAAACCCTTACGCTATACAGTACATCCAAGCAGTTAAGGGTTTAGGGCCTTGCTGACTGGCCCAACAGTAGTAGCTTGCCGGTGATGGGGTTTAAACCCATTACCTTCGGATCCATACATAACTTCTGCACTACCCAAATGGGCAACCTACAGTTTTAAAAATGAGTCACAAGTGGAAGTGCCAAAACGTGTAGTTCCATTACACTAGGACATTAAAATGCCCAACAGAAATAAATGTTTGCAGTGTGCCACAAAAAAACAGTTTAGATCTCCTTAGCTAGATTTCCTATTCATGACACCTCTACTGGGGTGAATTTTGATTTAACGCATCAGTTAAAATTACATTAAGTCATAAAATTATGCATGATTAGGGGCATGTATAATACACTTCATGATGCTGTTTGATTATGCCATCGCTTTTGGGAACAATGGTTACAGAAACATATCATCCCATTTAATTACATTTCAGTTCCAGGTGGTAACACTTCAAAAGTGATCTTTTGAAAAAAGGGACCGTATGTGTTAATCACAAAGCAATCAAACTTACAAAACTGTTTATTTGAAATAAACTTCAAACCAAATGAGGCTCTGGTGTGTTTCTGACATTTTGTCTTTCCTTTTCTCATTACCACAATTACAGGTATCCATGCTGAAGCCTGAAAGGTCGTACTTCTGTCCTGGCATCTACAAGTACCTGCCCTCATCCACATTTTATTCTTGTCATGGTGAAAAATAGAAGCTCCTACTGTATGTCAACCATCACTAGGCCCATCTTCTGGTCATCTCTTGAAGCCTACAGGCTCCTGATCCCATCAGATGCCTACTCCTGCAACGCTGAGCTCTACTTCTTTTTTAATTTATTTACTGATCACCATCACCGGGCTTTAAGGGGTTATAACCATTTTTTTAAATGGAAAATGTACTTTTTGTGTAATTTTTACATATTCAGATGGGCCCCTGAAGTGTTGCCCAGCTCTACTGGTGGGGTGTGGCTCGGCAGTAGCTCCTTTACACAGACACAGAAGCAGCATGTTTGGAACAAGAGTGTAACAGAAGGAGTTTAAGGTATGAACAAATGCCTTATCTGAGTGATATTTCAAATGAAGGATTAACACACATGTTAAAGAAACAGTAAAATGTTCAAACCTTCAACAGACTCCTTGTTATTCTCATATTGTTTATTCCTTTAAAATTAGACTTACTAGACTATTTAATATGACTTTCAGTGACAAGATGATGATGGCCTCCTATTTGTTCATTTGAAGGTGTGTTCTTGGCTTGCTCACTTGGGGTTGAGATCAGGGGGCAACCTCTGAATCTGAAAATTGGTGTAAACGCCGAAGTGCCAAAATGTGTAGTTCCTTAAAAGACCACTAGGAGCTGGCTCCAAAATGAGTCAGACCTCCATGTTAAAAGGTCCGACTTCACAATAACAGAAACAAATATGTTTATAGTAGGGTACCAAAAACTGTTTTGTTTTTATCAATGGCTAGATTTCCCATTTATAATGACTGTACAGGTGGTTAATAATTCTGTAACTCAGTAGTTAAAATGGTATTTTGCTTAAACATTTCGCATAATTGTGGCATAGCTGATTTAAGTGACAGCTGCATTGCAGGTGTCAGACTGCTTGTTGTCTGCCATGCAGCACTTTAACTAACCAGGTAACTAATTGTAACACAAGAAATGTAGTTGACACAGGACGATGTGTAAGGTATTGATGATGCTGTTCAATCAAATGCAAAGTGACGTTAGCATACAAATTAACATTAGCCACCATAACATTTTAGCTAAGCTAAAGCTAAGCTTGTGGTAACTGATGTAGTCACCCATGATCCAACAGTCCGTGTCTGTTTGTTAGACACATTTGCGCATTTATGGATTAACCAGGGTTTAGGCAGAGTCATCTCCTGCCAAGGTGGCGACCAGTGCTCCCCATATGAGCTTCAAAACCACTGCTTAGAAAACCTCTGGGTGTCACGGGTAACCCCTAGAGGGCGCCTAGCGCCCAGTGATTTGTGTTTATAGTTCCTTTTGTGTTTAACTTCAGTTCCCCTTATGCACCTCGGTCAGGTGACGTGTGCGCTCACCTGAACCGAGTTGCTCATTAGTTTCATTATAAATAGCGTGTTTTAGTTCTTTTGAGTGGTCTTGCATCTGTTGATTTTCACCTAGTTCATGTCTGTGTGTTTAGTTCGCGTTTCCGGTAGTCTTTATACGTGTTTTGGTTTCGTTTTCGTTTAAAGTATTCTGTTTGTTTGATTTTCCTGTTTTCATTAAAATAAATACATCGTTTCCTTTAACACCTGGACCTCTGCATTTATGCCTCGCACCCCAATTCGTGACATTACGAATGTGACAATTACGGTGAATGCAAGACCGTAAAAGAGGCATAGCAGAGGACGCGGAAGGTAGCCGGATGACCCAGCAGGACTGGAGCAGCTTTGACCGGTGCGCTAGGAGGAATGAGGGGGGCATTCGTGACCTGCGGGAGCAGGTGGCCACGCTCCAGGTGCTGCTAACGCAGCTAAACCTCAGAGAAGGCCTAGACCTGCCCGCTCCTCTGACGAGTGACAGCGAGCTGCCGCCGCTGCACCGCGTCGCTGAGAGCAGCGAGTTTCCTCCGCCTCCGCCTTCATGCGGCGCCAAGCACGGCGAGCTGCCGCCGCTGCACCGCGCCGCCGAGGTCGGCGAGCTTCCTCTTCTTCCGCCGCCGCCGCCTTCATGCGCTACCGAGGTCGGCGAGCTTCCTCTTCCTCTGCCGCCGCCTTCATGCGCCGCCGAGGTCGGCGAGCTTCCTCTTCTTCCGCCGCCGCCGCCTTCATGCGCCGCCGAGGTCGGCGAGCTTCCTCTTCCTCCGCCGCCGCCGCCTTCATGCCCCGCCGAGGTCGGCGAGCTTCCTCTTCCTCCGCCGCCGCCGCCTTCATGCGCCGCCGAGGTCGGCGAGCTTCCTCTTCCTCCGCCGCCGCCTTCATGCGCCGCCGAGGTCGGCGAGCTTCCTCTTCCCCCGCCGCCGCCGCCTGCATGCGCTGCCGAGGTCGGCGAGCTTCCTCTTCCTCCGCCGTCATGCGCCGCCGAGGTCGGCGAGCTTCCTCTTCCTCCGCCGCCGTCGTCATCCGCCGCCGAGGTCGGCGAGCTTCCTCTTCCTCCGCCGTCATGCGCCGCCGAGGTCGGCGAGCTTCCTCTTCCTCCGCCGTCATGCGCCGCCGAAGTCAGCAAGCTTCCTCTTCCTCCGCCGCCGCCGTCATGCGCCGCCGAGGTCGGCGAGCTTCCTCTTCCTCCGCCGCCGTCATGCCCCGCCGAGATCGGCGAGCTTCCTCTTCCTCCGCCGCCGCCGTCATGCGCCGCCGAGGTCTGCGAGCTTCCTCTTCCTCCGCCGCCGCCGTCATGCGCCGCCGAGGTCGGCGAGCTTCCTCTTCCTCCGCCGCCGTCATGCCCCGCCGAGGTCAGCGAGCTTCCTCTTCCTCCGCCGCCCTATTGCAACGGGGGCATCAGAACATCGGGCCCGCCGGACATAAGAGCCAGCCTCTGGGTGAGAGGGGCAGACATTGGACCCTGGGAGGGATGCCCTGGACCTCCTGTGGCGCTCCGGAGTTGTGCCCTTTGAGGGGGGGTACTGTCACGGGTAACCCCTAGAGGGCGCCTAGCGCCCAGTGATTTGTGTTTGTAGTTCCTTTTGTGTTTAACTTCAGTTCCCCTTATGCACCTCGGTCAGGTGACGTGTGCGCTCACCTGAACCGAGTTGCTCATTAGTTTCTTTATAAATAGCGTGTTTTAGTTCTTTTGAGTGATCTTGCATCTGTTGATTTTCACCTAGTTCATGTCTGTGTGTTTAGTTCGCGTTTCCGGTAGTCTTTATACGTGTTTTGGTTTCGTTTTCGTTTAAAGTATTCTGTTTGTTTGATTTTCCTGTTTTCTTTAAAATAAATACATCGTTTCCTTTAACACCTGGACCTCTGCATTTATGCCTCGCACCCCAATTCGTGACACTGGGTGACGTCATGGAGGGTTTGTCAATTATACAGTCTATGATTTAAATTTAAATGTCTTTAATAATTGATTTGTTTCTATTTCCTTTGTTTTGTTTTTTTACGCCAGTGTAAGAACTGATCGGCAACCCTTTGAAAAAAACAACTCTATTATTATTATTTTCTGTTGCACTTTCTTTTTTATTGTCCATAACCGAATAACAGTGTGCAGTAGTGTATAGTAGTTTGTCTTCCCTAAATAGCACACTTGTCCCTGTCTTTGAGGGAATTCCATCTCCAATCCCCGGAGAAGATTAGAGAGTGTGCACAGAGCATTGTAAAATTTGATATGTGAGTGACAATTTAATGGATCCCTTCTCTCTTTTTTTTACAGGTTGGGGATTTTAGTGTCTTCAGAGAAAAGCTTAGACAGGGTGAACACACACACACACATACACACACCCACACATACACACACACAGTCCTCATTCCACCTTCACCTCCACCTTCAGCCCCAAATACAAATACATACATATATACACAAATACATACATATATACATGCATACATGTAACAGGCACAGTTTGGCTAGTGAATCAATAATAATAATAACAATAATAATAATAATAATAATGCACCAGCACAACTAGCTCTCATCTCCTCTATCAAGTTACACATCACCTCACTGATAAATGTCCTATCTAATCAGATAAAACAACAAATGACGTACAGCAAGAGGTTATGGCTTAGTCAAAACATAAACTCGGCCACCCTGCCGAACAATGGGACAGTGTTTATGATGGGACAAGTTTAGGCCTGAGGGCCACATGAGGAGACATGTTCGCAAACACAACACCTGGATCCTCATCAGAGGGAAAAACCAACAATCCTCACCTTCCCCCCAACCCGGCCACATGGGGCCTAAAGTCAAAAGCATGACAAATATGTCTGATGTCTGACCGGAATACAGGATAGAAATTATGTACTAATATTACACAATTTTTTTTTTTCAAAGAATCCTATTTGCAACTTGAAGGCTTTCACATCATGCTAATTATCTAACGTATGCACTAAACACAAGCTGTTTCAAAAAAACTCATTTAATGGTCCACTGAGCAGTAAAGAAAACAAGCAGATATTGTACACCGTTAATAAGAAGCGGATCAGAACAAAAACAATACAAATTGAAAACTAATCTTTTACAAGGTGCTAGATTCCTTAGCGATCTATAGAGAAAGTGTGAAAGGGAGATCGTTAAAGCGCACAGCATTGTGTTTTGAGGTAAGCTGATCTGGCCGCATGAAAACACAATGATCCCAGTTTGACCCTTGCACTCAGATGTCTTTGTATGAAATCTATCAAAGCGTTGTGTGTGTTTAGCTCATCCACCGCTAGATGTAGACTGGGGAAATATGCAAAAGTTGGGATTTAATTCCTCATCCTCCTGCAGTTAACCGAGGAATTTCCATATGACAGAAGACACTGCAGACAACTTTATCTACACTGGTGGTCACACTCATAAAATGATATGAGCATTTAAATACAAACAAATCCCCAGATTAACGATGAGTGGCGTTCGAGTCAAACTGGGACCTTTTGAAAAAGCTCCCTTTATTTCTCCCTTTATAATCCCAGTGTGTCACTAGTGCTTGGATAACATCGAGGCAGAAAGTTCGCTCCTTTAACTGCTCCAGCAAAGCCAAGTTGCCACTTTTGGGGCCCTTGAGCAAGGCCCTTAACCCTCAACTGCTCAGATGTATAATGAGATAAAAACGTAAGTCGCTCTGGATGAGGGCGTCTGCCAAATGCTGTAAATGCAAGCGTATGGGGAACGTGTCAGTAACTCCCAGCTGAGTTTCTGTAATGCACAAGTGGTGTTGGTGAATGATTGTGTGTCACGTTCCCACAGACAGATGTGCCTCTTCTGCGACAAGTTCAAGGATCAGGCATTCAATTCGCTGAATGTTCACAGAAACGGCTGCAGTGGGCTCTGCGCCACCTCGGCAAAGATCATCACCGTAGAGGACTTCTGTATATGTTAGTCAAGTTTGCCCCTTCATTCAGTCCTGGCCCTGGTTTAACTAACAGTGCATGCCCCTCACACTTACAAATTCCGCTAATATCACACTATATGATTTTTGAACTCTGGAAAGCTCTTGTTTCTGCATATCCTTTTGGGAGAATAAAAAATTGAATAAAAAAATGTCTTGCCATAGACTGCCAACCACATGCAGTAATACTCTTTAAAACACTTTTTATAATAGCAGTCATGAGAAAAGTGCCCAGGGGGACAATAAATAACCCATCATTTTATACTCATGTTTATTATGTACAGTATAATTAAAAAATCAGTGGGTATTCAGGAACTGAATATGCCTTCCTTTACTATAGTTCTATTAGTACTAAAAAGATCATTCTTGCTAGATTACATTCATTGGAAGTGGCACAATGTCTCATTTTGGGACTCCTAATTTACTCATGTTTTTATAACATCTGCCATTTATGTACATTATATTACTTGTCTACAAGTTGATTCTTTCAGTTTAAAGCACGTACTGTAGTCCTTCTCAACCACCCAATGTCATTGCCGTTCAGTGGCAAGTTCACAGCATGCATGAGCTCTAATAAGAGATTGAGATAAGAGATTACCTCAATAGGTGAGAACACTTAAAGGTGCCGGTTCTTTATTTTGCACATCAAATACAGAACATTCCTACATTTTTTTTTTTTTTTAGGAAATATATCATTCGCAGAGAGTTGCCAACGCATTAGTACTGCGGGTCACCAGCTGGCAACCTGGAGTTCTATAACTCCGAGTCACTCTTTGGCACGCAGAGCGGCCCGACACAATAAGTCTTTTCATTACCTTTCAGCCGACCGGTTCATGTTGCACCTCACAATGCAAGACGTTTTTCAAGCGTAGGTTAATTCAGAGCTGGATTTTTTTTTTTTTATGTGATCACAAAAAGAGAGTCCATAGAAACCTCACTCTGGTCCAACCGGTGAGGATTTAAGTAATGAACAACGGGACATGCTGGACATTTTTTTAAACGACATAATCGGAGGGGTGCTTCATGTCAAGATACACGAGTTAACGAATAATTTATGTATGCCTGGTTCACAGTTTAGCCCGAAGTGCCGCTCCTCTCTGAAGTGGGTGCCTGATTCACAGTTTGGCCCGAAGTGCTGTACCTGTCAGAAATGATCGCTGTTGAATCCATGACACCATGGAAGACACCGAAAGACTGATCCGCCGTGAGATCGCTCACCTGAAAGCTCCCCTTGTTCTCTCTCTGCTCTCACAGGTAAGGAGTGTAGAGTTTCAGAGCAGTAAATCCTTTACAGCGAAAGCCCAAACTACGGAATCAGCCATCCAGCTTCGGAGATACACCTGGGTGTCCATGTCATCACTTCACTATACAGTATCTCAAGATACATTCTGAAAAAAATCATAGGGTATCACTTTACCTTTGTGAGACACAGGAAGCAATCTTCCTGAAGCGGGTGCCGGTAAATCCCAGAGCGAAGGTGGAGTAGTGATAGTGAAACACACACACACACACATACACACACTCTTCAGGCTACTCCACTCCTTCAGGACTAAATATGCTTTTTGATTTTTCACACCTATGAAATGTACAGCTCCATGTTCCAGGTAATGGAAACTGATGTCATCTGAAAGTTCTTTGTCCACAGTGGGTGTTGCCGTATGGGGTAACAACTGTGTCAACACAGGACAAGTAAAGGCAAAAGAGTCTTCACAAGAGGGGGCGGGCAATGGGGTGGGGTGCAGAGAACAAGAGCACATGGGAAATGTACTGCAAAATTCGGTGCAAGAGAGAGAGAGAGAGAAAGATCGCTGGAGAATACATCGAACAAATCAGATGTCATAACAGCTCCACTTTTCACCCAACTCTCAGCCTAGCAGGTTTCCTGCTCCGGTATTTCATACCCACTTGGCATCCAGCACGTATACACTTTCCTACCAGATTCTTCAGTCTTTCTAGATCAAGCAGTTTGTGCCGCCATAAATTTAATGAAGTCCCCTTGGGAAATGGATCAAAAATCAAAACAAAACAAAAGTTTTGTTTTCTGTCATTTCGAAGCTCCTAGTGTCAGTCCAGAGAGCAAAGTCCTTCTTTATACCATTCTGATTTTACTGCAGTCACGCAAACAAATAAGAGTGAAGGAAGAGTTTGCACTTTGCCTCTAATTAAAACGAATTTTACCCATGAATCATGTACGATACAGAATGATTCACTTTGCCACATGCTCCTTGACCTACAAAATTACACTTTGCGTGGAAACTCATGAATAACAAAAAATAATAATTTAAAAAAACCTTTTGATAGACTTACATAAGTTCATAAACGGCCAAACCAGTTTAACTCCCTTTGCAAGCACTGCAGCTAAATATAACTGTATTGAAGTTTTAAAATGAATAAAAAAACCCTGTAGATTAAAGTCATATTTAGTACGCGATAATAATCCTATGCAAAATTAAACTAAGAACCAAAAATCTCCATTTTTTTAAACAATAAATAAATAAATAAAAAGCACCCATACCTCATCATGCCTGTAATTTCAATCAATAGGAATCCATCTTGTCTTGCTTGTACACCATTTAACCTCACATTGCAAGAACTCACATGCATCTTCGTTTAAAAAAAAAAAAAGAAGAAGAAGAAAAAAAAAACCTCTGCCCCTCCTCATGTGTAAACATTGGCCACACTTCCTTGACTGCCACAAAGAGCCAATAAGCCGCTACAAGCCTTTAATCAAACAAGACTTGCCTCAGCATAGTCAAAATCTGAAGACAAGTCATGTGAAGGCATTTTTAACCATCAATGTGAAAAGGGATTTTTTTTTTTAATGTACATGTATTTACGCATGAATTTTAATAGCGCTTCTTGATCCGGGTGGATCTGAAAAGAGAGAGAGAACAAACTGGTTCTGTCACTTATGCTTGGGGGTAGGAGATGAAAAGTAGCAGAGAATACAGTGAGTGATGAGTGGATGAAATGAAGAAAAAAAGAAAGAACGAAATCCTGAGCCTGGACTGAAAAAACTGAAGTTAGATAGCTCCGGGGTCTATCCGAACAGACCCTCCGGACAGGTTTTTACTCAACTTTTGAGTGCTAATTTGTACTTCCATGTTAGTTTACAGTGAGGAATGGTGTATAGGAATGTGCTGGTTCTAATTCTTTATTGTTTTTGCAATAAGTCATTCACAGGGACCTGCATAGTGGACCAAATATTCCATAGATTCCACTGCATGGATTCCAAATATTCTAAATGTAATGAATAAATTAAAGACACGTTGTGATTTATAGTAATTTTGGTATGGTAAGGTTATTGTAAGGACATTCTGATTTAAACTTTGGGGGTGGAGTCGGGTGTCAGCAGATTGCAAAAGTTGTCTTAAATGTTTTTGCATTATTAAAGCTGTACTGTATATCTTATTTCATATGACACATAAATGCCCAAAATAAATACGATGCCAACATATAGAAGTTATGTTATAGAATGTTTCAAATGCTCAAAAATGGACATTGGTCGCTCAGTGATCAGTTTTCAGTGATCAGATGTCTTCCGTGCGGTAGGCCAAAGTTTAATTCCCACCCTGTGTCCAAGCCAGCCACAGTGCCAGTCCCAAGCCTGGATAGAATGGGAGGGTTGCGTCAGGAACCCTTTTTTTTTTCTTTTCTGGCAGACATATATTATATCCATATATTATGTATCCATAATATTGTTTCCTATAAATGAAAAAAATTAAATAAGAAAAATCAGTCTTTCACAATTTGAGCCCGATCAATCCTGTCATTGTCATCTTGGGAATCTACTGCCCAAGCCATAAGTTAAGAAGAAATCCATTAATGATGGGGGGGGCTAGTCATTCAGTATACTCAGGTCATCAGCTTACCTAATTTTTTCAGCAGCATAACGTTGCTGAACCTAGAACTGACCAACAGGAGCAATCCCAGATCGTAACACTGACTCCAAGGGCTGGTACGGTAAACACCAGACATGATCGTTTCATCTGCCTCTCTTCTTACCTTGATGCAGCCATCACTCAGAAACTGGCCATTCTTTATGTTCCTTAACAAATTGGAGCTTTTTTTTTTTTTTTGTCAGATTGGCCTCACAGATAAGTGGTGTGATTAATGCTACACAGCTGTTTAGTCCCAATTCCTTGAGTTGTTGTCGCATTGTGCATGAGGAAATGCTCTTACTTTCTATATTAAACATAGCCTTGAGTTAAACAGCTTTTTTTAATGATTTGATTTCACTAAGCATCTAACTGAACTCCAGCACACTCATTCAGGATGTTTTCCTGACGACGTAACTTCCTCGAAGATGATGGTTCACCACTATCATTCCAGGCACCTCCAGGGTCCAGGTTCGATTCTCACCTTGGGGTCTGTGTGCGTGGAGGTGTCATGTTCCCCCTGTGCTTAGTGGGTTTACTCTGGGAGCTCTGGTTTCCTCCCACAGTCCAAAGACATGCAGATTACTATCTAATTGGCATTCCTAAGTGGCCCATAGTGTGTGAATTACGTTTCTGTAACATACCACATCTTTGCCAGAGCACAGGATCTGTCACCTGTCATGGTTGTTTAAGAAATAAAAAGCTATTCAGAGCATTAGTTAGGATTAAATACAGTAACTTGTTGCCAGGTGACCCATATTAATCACTGCAGTAATTATGCAGCGGAAAGCGCTCACCTGTTTGCTTAGTTAAATCCAGGTAGTGACTTGTTTGCATTGTTTGTATGAGGCATAAAACACACTGAACATCCTGTTATTTCTTATGATTAACAGATTGCTTACTTATCACATGCGATATTTACAAACACGGAGCAATTCAGTACTGAAAAGTACGCAAACGTCCAACATTTAATCGATGCTAATTCGTGGGTAAAAGTACATACCTGGCAACCCTGTTGGAACAAAAAGTCCCGAGTCGCCTTGTGATGGAGTGTCTAAACATCCAATAAAAAGGCGATCCTGGAGTCACGTGACGTGAAAGACGGAAGCGAAAGGTGTGCAGGGTACCGTATGTCAGCAGTCTATAATGTTTAACTAGGTTTTAAAAGAGCGCTTATCTTACGTAGAAGTCTTTTTATTTTGTTGTGTAGGCTGTCGAGACGGTGTTTGTTGACTAAAGCATGCCAAAGTTTATCAGACTTCATTATGCCGCTTGTCCCCGCTAACCAGCCGCAGCTCATCCGCTCCTCTCAGAAGGACGAGTTCTATCAGAGCAGCCTGCGGAATAACGCGAACGAGGCTTTCCAAACGCTTGCTGGTGAGTTACACGTGGAGCATGGGTAATGCGCGCGCGTGCGTGTTCCAGGTGCGTGCTCCAGGTGCACAAGACTTGACCTTGAAATCTCCCTGCTTGAAACTACTATAGAGTAAAGTTTAGTGCAGAGAAATCTTCCAGAGTTGGGAACATGTGATCTAAGACTGTGCTTTTTTTTTTTTTTTTTTTAAATATAGGATCAAGACTATGGCTGCAGTGGAGGAAAGAAGTGGAACTCCTATCAGATCTTGCCTATTATGCCCTAACCACCGTCTCAGGTATCAACACATCACTGTATTGTAAAATAGCCTCACTGTGAAGCTCCTACAGGAATAACTGGTAGCATGTCATTGCAGGATATCAGACATTAGGCGAAGAATATGTCAACGTTATCCAGGTTGACCCCAGCAAACGCAGGATTCCTTCCCGGACACGCAGGCTGGCTCTTGTTCTGCTTCACACCGCTGTCCCATATGTCCTGGACAAACTCCTGGTCTGTCTAGAACACGAGTTGGAGATGGAGGAATGGGATTCCCGGGACGGACGGCGAGACACGGTGTTAACCTGGAATCCGATGTCGTATATTAAGGCATGGATCCAGAGGATGGTCAGGATGCTGAATAGCCAGCAAAGGAAATCTCTAAAGCCTGTGGTGTTCGCGGTACAGCAAGGAATCACCATCTTGCACAGGGTCCATGTGGCTCTGTTCTACATCAATGGTGTTTTTTATCATCTGGCCAAAAGGACATCAGGCATCAGCTATGTGAGTTACATTTCTAAGCTAAAATAACTGGAAAAAAAAACATAAAATATCCAATAATGTGACTCGAATAGCAGAACAACCCTCAGTTGAGATTTTAGAAGGAACCTTATAGATTATGTCTCCTTTTCAGCTCCGGGTACAGGGCATGGCAATGGATGATAAAGGCATCCGGACCAGCTACCGGCTTTTAGGGTGTGTGTCACTGGTGCAACTGGCCATCACACTCGCTCTGCAGTTCAACAACCTGAGACAGAGGCAGCGTGCCAGGCAGGAGTGGACACAGCACAGGAATCTTCCCACAAGGTAGGACCGCTGCCACCATATCAAATGTTAACACGCAAAAAGGAACAAATGTACAGTATATTAAGGGATGTTATATTAGCATTCTGCTAATATAAATATAAGACAAGCACTGCTTCTTTTATTTCATTTTCTAAAAACTTTTTTTTATTCTATTTATTTATTTATAGTATTATTGTTTATCTGATTATTTTTTATTTGTTTTGCTTTAGTTGATGTTTAGTAAATTAACATTTAAGATATTTATAAATATTTATTTATTTTAATCAAGTTAAAAATGCAAACAATGCATTTGCAGGGAATCAGTCAAAAGTTTGGCCACACCTTCTAATTCAATGTTTGTTTGTTTTTTGCGATCTATTGTCTACATTTTAGAACTGGAGATTTCAAAACTATGAAGTAACACACATGGCATTAGGTAATTAAGTAACAGCAACAACGAGTCAGTTATTATTTTAAGACCTGAAGGAATAGTTCTGGAATAGTTCTTGCAAGAACTGTATTGTCAAGTGCATTTGCAAAACCCATCAATGACCATGACGAAACCGGCTCTCATAAAGTCCCCCCCCCCAATGTAAAATTGTTTACAGTGTGTTTTGTAAAATTCTTCAAAAGTGGTTGTTAACGTCAGAAGCTGACAAGGGGAAAACAATGAACAATAATTCCCTCCAGCTAATCCCAAAGCGAAATAACTAAAATTACCCCAAAACTTAATTCAATAAAAAATACACAGCTCTTCCATTACTCCCTAGCTAACCAAAACCAAGAGAAAAAAGTATAGAAATCAAATGGCACGAACTTCCCACTAATCATTATTGACAAGTTACGCACAGTTTCTATTTACTGGACAGCTTAAGCACGTTCAAAGGGCAAAACACAATGTAGTCAGAAACGTACACAGAATATGTAAGCTACAGGGCAAATCACGAACCTAGTCAATACTCGGTATATCTAAATGGCCAATAAAAACATACAGGTCTCTAGCAGTGGAGATGGATGCGGTTTAAATAGGCATACATTTCTCTAGCCATCTAATCGCAAAGCAGGAGGCAGGAGCAATGAGTGTAGAGCAAACAATCATCGAATAAATGGCAAGAAGCAGGAACACCGCACACTCAAGTCGACGGGACCTGGCAGTGGAGGAAATAACACGCATCCCATCATTTATATATAAAAATCATTAAATCTCATTGTCAGTTACTCATTATCAGTTTTAGTTTTTTTTTTTTTAAGGTTTGTCATTAATTGTGAGGATTATTTTGCCATTGTTATCGTGTTTCTAGCAATTGAACAATGACCCGAGTCACTTTTTTTTTTTTAATAAAATCTTAAACACAGTATATTTAATAAACAAGTAATCAACAAGCAAGAATTGCAGTGAGGAAAAAGTAAAGTAAAAGAAATAATAAAGATAAAAATAAAGAATTAAGGTGCATTAATTATGTAAAAATGATGTCAAATAATACGAATAAACTCTTTCTTTCTATTAGTACACTATGTGCACAATGATTGTATATACAGTTGAAATGGTAACAGAGGGAATAAACCAGCAAATTGAAATATTAATAAAAAGGGGATGAAATTAATGAATGAAGAATGTGACCATAGTGCAGTGAAGAGAGAATGTACAGTATATGAGCCCATTTTTTGTGATGTCAGATAAGGAGGAGATGATCGTCGATTCTAGTTTATGATCGTTTGATTTCATTTTCATTTTAAGAAGTTGGTTTTGAACTGATTTTAATTGTAAAAAAAAAAATTCCTGCACACCGTGTATGACTAATCGGAACTAGCCGCGGGGCTAACCGGGAACTAACCGTATATCCGTACGTCTCAGAAAAGAGTTAAATTTGTGTTAAATACACCATAACTTTAAATGATACCAACTTGATTTATCTCTGTGGGACTGCAGACGATTCATATGAGTTTTGGAATGCATTATACATGGAACGATGCTGGTGAGGGGGGGAAAAAAGCATTGCCACTAGAGACTTCTTTCATAAATGCTATTACTTTTTAAATATTTTGTACATAACACATCACATATGTTCATACGTCCCACAGAAATCACAATATCAATTAATTAATTTTTCATCTTTTTCTGTAAAAACAAGAAGAGGATAAAAGGAAACCTTATGGAATAAAACAAATGACTTGCGTAATGATTTTGCATAGTATTAAAAAAAATTGCTGGAAAAGTGGTGTAATGAATTAACTTGTAACGTGATAAAATTTATAATATATATGAGATAATCATTTTATTTATTTTTTTTTCTTCCATTACTTAGCCCACAGAATCCTTCATCCTCTCGAGCGTCTCGCTGTATACTGTGTTTAGAGGAGCGGAGACACTCCACAACAACCCCCTGCGGACATCTGTTCTGCTGGGAGTGTATTACGGAATGGTGTAACACTAAGGTAACATGTTTGTCTCTCTGAACCCGGGCTGTCGAATATCTTTCAAACGCATTCAAATGTAAGATCAAAGGATGTAGCTTAAACAATAGATCAGAACTTGTGCTTTTATTGCTTAATATTTACATGTGATTGAACATGACACCGTTAGTGGTGGACCTCTCAATATTTTGGTGAGCAAAATTATGGGAATGGATAGTCAGTTAAATGGTTAAATACATACATGTTTAAATTTTTTAATCCTGTTCAAAATATTTGCAGGATTAAGAGAACAAAAAAACATTTATTCTCAATGTTTTTTGTTTTTTTATGGTGATTGCAGACGGAGTGCCCGCTGTGTCGCGAGAAATTTCAGCCTCATCGCCTGGTTTATCTGAGAAGTTACAGATAGATGATGGGATTTTTTCACAAGAACCAGAACAAAGTCTTCCTTCCAATGGGTGGAATTTGCACTTGACGAACCGACCAGACAAAGCGGATTCCTTTGGAATTTGTATCGTTTGTTTTCTCTGAACTGATGGCCCAGTCATATCGGTTTGATCACTGATTATTGTGCGAATAAAGTAAACAGCTACGGATGTCTAGAAGTGCAGCTGTAAGAAATTAAATGAGAAGTATTAAATAATTTATTGCTCATGTTTACATTCATAAACGACTTCATCTGGCTGGTGGTGTTGATATTTGCAAATGACTTTAGAATTTAATTATAATTTGTCCCATAAAAGGATGATTATTTCTCATTTGAAATATAATCTTGATGCTTTTGAAGATATCTCTGTGTCTTAATTACCATTTGCATATTAGCACTTTTGTCACCTGTGCCCAGCTAGGATTATTTGTTTGCTCGATGAGATGACATGAAAAGTGAGTCTTTTAAAATGAAATAAAGTTGATCAACAATGGATAAAGGTTCTATATCATACCCTTTAATTCCAGGTATGATAAACAAAAACAAAACAAAAATTTAAAAAATGCTGTGTAATGTTTGCTCTTTAGAACCTGGTTTTCATGGCCATAAAAAAACCTGGTAAAATAAAACATTTTGGAAAAGACAGGATTTTTCAAAATAATCAACTTTTTAAAGAACGTTTTACAATCGGAGTTGGAGTTAAGCTTCTGTCCGATAATTTGACGTTTTTACACACTTGCGACAAATGGGGGGGGGGGTTTCCTCACATAGTCCAAAGCCATACCAGGGAGGCTAATGGGAGTTCCCCCCCAAAAGAAAAAAGGTTTTGAATGTGTGTGTGTGCGCCCGAAGATGGATTGGCACCCTGTCCGGCGTGTACCCCCGCCTCGTACCCTACGTTTCCCAGGATAAGCTCCAGGACCCCACAACCCTGAATACAGGATGAAGCGATATAGGCGATGAGTGAGTGGTGTGTGACAAATAAAAGCTTGATTTAACTTAATAATACTGTAATACTATTACAGCAGTAATACTATATCCCGAGATATAATTTGGAGAACTTTAAAATTTAAAAAATTATGTTTGATGATCTCAATCACTTGTGGAAAAAAGTGTGAAAATATTTAAGTCTCCACCTGGAAGACTTCTAAGATAACCTGGACGTCCAGTCATGGCAACTAGACTTCCTTTTTGCTTGTTTTGAATGTTTTGAAACATTTCACCACTCGTCCAAGTAGCTGCTTCCATCTGAACGTTTCAATCTGGACGACTGACGATCCTTATCAACACCACTCAGAGTTGAGGCATT
This sequence comes from Clarias fuscus, assembly GCA_030347435.1. Taxonomy (NCBI): domain Eukaryota; kingdom Metazoa; phylum Chordata; class Actinopteri; order Siluriformes; family Clariidae; genus Clarias; species Clarias fuscus. The sequence continues at coordinate 9,773,476 of CM059213.1, read as the reverse complement.
TTTGTCATACCTCAGTCACTTCTCCTCATGTCTTCACTCCTCATTTCAGCGTGTAGGTAGATGAGCTGCTGCTGATCCACAGAGAGCCCCACCAGAGAACAGCAGAACTCAACGCAGTTGCGCAGAGCTGACTAACGAACCGGAGGAGGGTGTATTCTTGTAACAGATCACATTAGCTGAACATTTTAATTTGCTAGTTTAAACCTGAGGCAATGGAAATAATGAACTTTTTTGTGTGCACATTTTTCATTTTGCAAAATAGTTCCTCTTTAACAAACAACCTTATTTTCATGTTACTTTAAATTTACATTATTATTTACAGGATTTTAAATATGAAAGTATATTTTCATAAGTACCTAAATTTGAGGGGTTTCCCACCAAATAGACCGACTGGACATACTGTACACCTGACTACATAATACTGTATGTAGAATACTAATAATCAGGCACTGTAGAAAGATTTAGACCACATACTTTGTGACTTCCCAAGTAGGCTTAATCAGTAATAGAGCTTCTTAATATAGAGTCCTCTAAACTGTTTTTTATTTTTTTTATTTCCTTGAAGTACTCTGTGACCAAAATGGATAGATTTTCTTTTATTAAACATAATCCCAAAAGTGTTGCCCCAAGGTGATTTTTCCCATTTTAATGAGTTATTGATTCCTCTAATATAAAATAAATATCCAAGCCACACAGAATTTGAGCCAGTAATTGTCCTCTACAGAGAGAATTTTAATATCGTCACCTCGTCTCGATCATCGATCTTTGCAAATGAGATGTTTGTGCAATAATAAGTTCGTCTTGGCGGGGCACTTTCAGGCATCGTTTATCTTCTCGAATTATGTTAGAGAGTAAAAGACCTGCGGTGTGTAGGTAAAGGTATAGAAAGCTACAGTATAGGTATGGGCTCAGACGCTACAGTGTTGCTCATTATGATCCTCAGTCTGTTACTGCAGATCGCTGCAATCGTTGCTGTGAGCGGAATGTTTGATTCAGAAGAGACGCATCTGTCTGTGGGAACTCTATACAGAGTTACCTGCATTTCCAGAAGGTAAACTGGCACAGAAGATTGCCAAAGAACGTTTTTGCCAGATGGAGGTCCAGAAAGTCCGATCATGGCTCACGTGTACTGAAAAAAATCTTTCTACTGTACCTTGGTGGTATCCAAGATTTTTGCTCTTTCATAAAAGTCCCACTTCAACTGGAACGCCCCTTGTAGATTTGTAGCATTGTTGCTAAGCAATGATAAGTGCGCAGGCCTTTTTAGGGACATGAGATATCCAACTGCTTCTGTTACAGTAAAAAGCAGCTCGATGACCCAGGCATGGCAGTGGCAATCCCAGGTGCTTTCCTGGTGAGCGGTCAGAGGAATAGGTACACTTTGTCAGACTTGATATTTGAGCACTCTTGTAGGAAACTTGGTAATGTCGCTGTATCATTATACTTGTTAAGTAAAGTGGGCACAGTCACGGTGGTCTCAGGATTCATCACTTTGCTGTAGGCAAAAGGGTTCCTACTGTTGTGTGTGTGTGTGTCCATTGAAGCAAAAATGCTCTGTGCTTTCTGGGAGGAAACCATGGCGCGTACATTATAAACACCCCAGTGATAAAGCTGTTCGGCATCCGGGTTCAAAACAGCAAAAGGTGAAAAATTATTGATTCCAATGAAGTTGCTGCCTGGGTTCAAGATAAGGATGACCAAGCTAAGAATATGTCTTAATAATGATAACGGCTTGTGATTGGTGTCAGGAATAACATGCTGCTTAGTTTTTGGATAAAAGCATCTGCTGAATGAAGAAATAAATAGACATGGAATGTGCTCACAGGTTTCAGGCATCCATTAGCTGTTGTGCTGCATAAATACAGCAGGCAGTGCTGGGCTCAGTTCTCCCACCGCAGCTCATCACAGCAGAATCATCCTCGGCCCCGTCCGGTCTCCAGCGAGCTGTTCTGCATCATTGTGCTCTGGCAGACGCTGCAGCGAGGAGATGGAGTGCACTAATACTTGGATAGTTTTCCCCCCAGCTGAGCATGAAAGGGCCGAAGGTGGCATCTTACGGGGCACGGCATTATCATAACGTGATCTTTCTGCCTGGTAGGCTGTTGCAGACGACTGTTGAATGCCATAGAAATGACACAGAAAAGTACAGCTAATGCAATATTCAGCTGAATATATAACCTGGGAATGCCAGTATCACTAGATAAGGTCAAGTGTGTATTCTGGAATAACAAAAAACAACACATTGTTACATAAAAAAGCAGCAATTGTTAGATCAAATGATAGAAAAGGAAGAGGTTTGTCTGTGACCCTCTGAGCCATTTTACCTGATTTGAAAAATCTGTAAGTGCTATATAACAACTTATTTTGTTCATGTATAAGCTTCACTATTTTCTTATATATGCAAATTTGTATACGGATATATGAGGACCACTGATGTGCGCAGTTTGCTCTAAACCTGAAAAACGTATTGTGTAAATGTGACTGTAAAATATAATCATAATCATGATAATAATATGTGATATTGTATACTGTATAGTAATCTATGAAGGCCATTCAAGTCACACTGGGACTTTTGATCGTGCAGCTTGAGCAATATAAGTCCTGCCTTGTGCATGTCCATGGTGAGAACTGCCTAGGTTGCTTGAAGACAGTAAATTTATTGCACATAAGTAAGAATAAGTACTTTATCCAATACTGTTATGTAAAACTATGACACCACCCAATTTAGACAATTCTAAATGGGGGGGAAAAAAAAATATTCTGCAGCAGGGTTTCTGCCGTGGTCTTTTCAGTCAAACCGGATGTGAAGAAACATAATTATGTGTGTATTACAGCAAGGGGTGGGCATACTTTTTTTCTTCTTGAGGGAGAATCAAACCTTCAGGCTTTATTACATTTTATAATGAGATAATAAAGGGAAATAAGTAAAACCTAACCTACTAAATGTTTTATTGATCAATTATATTGGTTGCTCCAAAGGGAATGTTTTAGCTCTGTAAAGTATTTATCTACAGTATGAATAAAAATGGCATCTTCCATATATGTACATACAGTATATACGTCCATACTGTATATATTTCTGTCGGACTTTTGCAGTGCATGCATGTCGAGGTCATTGCCTTCTAGCAAACTCACACAGGTCTATGTGGTTATCCTGTATATTGAGACCTGTGAGGTCAATGTTTGGTCATATTAAGAGAAAATATGAATTTTATTTATAAGTTTGTCCTCAGGCAGCTCAATCTTTCTTTTCACCACCATCTGCTCATCCATCATAACACTCCATTTTTGTCTACTTTTCTATAAAGATCTTTGACTGTGGTGTTTAATTATTTTTTTTTCCCGTACTGGCTTTCATGAAAAAATACAAAGTTTTCTTATTTGTATGGATAAGAACACATTTTTCTTAAGCTAATTGCATATTTGGGTTTTTTTTTTTTTTTTTTTTGCAGCTTGCATAACTTTTTTCCTTGCCAGACTTGAACTTGTTAGAGCTCTTGGGATTTTTTGTCTTCTGCATGTCCTTAGTTTTCGCATAATTAGAGCAAATTTGAATAAAAATCTGTGCTGAAATTACAGCTGACCCAGTTAGTCTGCAGCACCCAGTTAGACGGTGCAGATGTTCTGCTCAAGGTTAGAAAGACTTAGTTAAACCCTGGGGATTTGGGCTTTTAAATTTAAAAAAAAAATATATATATATATATATATATATATATATATATATATATATATATATATATATATATATATATATATAATAAACTAAAATAAAATTGGCCAAGGCTAAATATACTGACCTGAAAGAAATCAGTGGTCTGTATTCAGCTTTAACTATACACTATACATAAGTTTTAAAATAGTTACAGTTATTTTTCTAAAACCCATTTTATCCAGTTAGTTATGAAAGAATCAAGATTTCATTTCAATATATATTCAGTTGTGTTTATTTCAGATGTGTGAATTTTTCAGCGTAGCAGGCTCAGTGCCCTGTGACACCACGTTCCTGACACGCTGGGATATGCATCCATGTTGTTGAGTTCACGGCTAACACAAGCTACAAAGCTAACTAGCTTTTAACACAAGGCTGAATCCCAAATCCATCTCTTTTTTTCCCCCTGATTTTCTCTCTAATTTAGATGTGTCCAATACCTCCCCGTCACTAGGGGGCTCCCACATTACTACTAATACTACCACTCAGTCGGGATTCCCCTGAACCATGTGACGCATCTTTTCGAAGTGCTCGCTCACGCACCGTTGGGGGGCGGCGTAACTCGCTCGGAGGACAGCGCTATCCTCTCCTTCCTCTTGCGTGAGCTCACAGACGCACCTGATTGGCTGTAGAGCCGTGGTTAATGTGGGAGCACTAAGTACCTCTCATCCCTCCCCTCTGAGAGAGCTCGACCAATCAGCTCTCTCTAGACCTCCGGCTGCGAGAGGTTACAGCATCACCTGGGAATCGAACTCGCGATCTCCGGACGGGGAGGGATTTTACCCCTTACTGTACATAATGCACTAGCTTTCCATGTAACGCTATTTGGGGTTCAATAATGGATATTAATATTTGTCTGATATTTGAAACTGGAATTAGTGGAAGTATAAAGTAAATCTCAGGACTATCACCATGATTTATTCACCTCTCCTTTTGGCTACATAGTACCGGTAAGGATTTAAAACCACTTTCACTCCAACGGTCAGTCGCCAGTTCAGCACTGATTCCGCCAGTCACAGAAGGACATGCAGTGATGGGATCCCAACCCACCACGACCCTTACCACACTAACGTACAGCATATGGTGAAGATGAATGCGCAATCGAGTTACCTGTGCAAACCGTTCAGTTTGCCCCAAAGCTTTTGATATTACTGACGATACAGTCTTGATTCAAGACCCGAGTAGAGGCAATTGAGGACTCATTCAACTTTAAGTGACAGTTCTTTCAGGATAGAGAGCGTATTTCTTTTTCTTTTATGCTTTCCCTTACCGAGGCAGAGGAACAGCTTCTATCTATTTGTATTCTGTCCAGTGAGACCGACACATCCAAAACAATTTCCCCTTTCTCTCACCTCAATTGACTGGCAGTGTTCTGTAACAGTGCCTGACAGTGTAGCTGTAGGTGGCTGTCAGCTGTAGCTTCTGACAGCAACCATGCTCGAGGGCATGAGCACACCGGAGCTGACAGAAAGCCACTGAACTGAGAGGAGAGGAAATGAAAAATGACTTTAGGGCTGTGCAAAGGCGTTTATATACTGTAGTAACATCGACAAAAGGTTGTGGACGGCATATTAAGGTCTAATACTAATACTTTAATGAGCATTTAAATTTACCTGTATTACTGGTTTTGTCATCCAAGTAGGCATTGCTTTTTTCCATATAATGCTCTTGGGTTGGACACATTCAAAGTTTTCTACTTGGAAAATAAACTAAATTGGGGTCTTATTTTTGGGAATGCATGTGTTGTGCCATTTGCATAATCCATTACGTTTTGCAGTAACCTTACCGACACCGACAACCAATAGTGCAAAGCGGCACAAACAATGGCTCTTGGGGACCAGGATGGAAAATAGCTTCAAACCAACTTTAAAGCATGTATATTAAGTGGTTATGGCGTGTGTCCCTGTGTATTAAGTCTCCAGTATGCGTTGAAAGAATCAATATCAAATTTGTGAAATATGAAATGTCACTCGATTACCTTTTTTTTCCTCCATGTGAAAAGCTGCGAAGACAGTGAGAACTGTGTAGGCAAGTACCCCCAATGACCCCCGACTCTACCTACCCCCCAAAAAGACAAAATGATCATAAACAAGACTGTGGTCTTTGGGAACGCATGTGTGGTTTTATTTGTACGCTTCATTAAGCTTTGCACTAACCTTACTGCCATCAATAACCCATAGAACAAACAGGCACTAATGATCTCTCTGGGGGACCAGTGGGGAAAATCCATTCAAATACACTTTCAAGCATGTATACCAAGTCATTACAGTATAGAGTGTGTGTCTCTGTGTGTCAAGAAAGAGCTAGTCTGTAGCGGGGGCTGAATGAATCAGTACCACATTTTAGTCCATTTCTTTTGCTCATGATTTTACTTTTCATCTGTAAAGCAAGTGTGAACTACAGTTTATACCCAAATACCCAAAAAGACAGAAGACGGAAAAATATGACAGCACTACACAAGAATAGTATGAGGTTTCATTATTGATGGCGCAAAAGCTGTGAGCCTGGGATAGACCTGTTGCCTGTTGTTATTTTTCTTGTTAAATGTAATTGTGTAAACCTGCCTCCCGTGTCGTCCCCCACACGCTCACACATTGGGGTTTTACACAGCTGTTAAAGCTGTTCTATTTCTACTGGCACAATGGTGTAGTGTTTAGCACTGTGGCCTCACCCCTCCAGGGTCAAGGGTTCGATTCCCGTCTCCGGTCTGTGTGCATGGAGTTTGCATGTTCTCCTCGTGCGTGGTGGGTTTCCTCCAGGTACAAAGACTTGCAGATTATTCCCAAAATGCCTGTAGAGTGTGTGCCCTGTGAGGGATTAGCACCCTGTCTAGGGTGTACCCCGCCTTGTACCCCAAGTCTCCTGGCTCTTATGACCCAGGATAAGTGGTATAGAAGATGAATGAATTTCAACTTTCAGTACAAACATCAATAAATTGCATGAGATACTGCAGATAACACCTTCTGATAGAGGGGTTGGTGTCAGATGCTTTTGCCGATTGTAACCTAATGTACTGTAGGTGTTCTGAGCATGATTCAGGTGGGTTAGGTGTACAATGCATTTTTGACTTGCAACAGTTTCCAAGATACAGTAGGCTCACTGGGACATGATCACCTGATACAATATTATCATTATACTGTACGTAGGTGGGCGGCACGGTGGTGTAGTGGTTAGCACTGTCGCCTTGCACCGCCAGGGTCCGGGTTCGATCCCCGGCCAGGCTCGATTCCCGTCTCTGTGTGCATGGAGTTTGCATGTTCTCCCCGTGCTTGGTAGGTTTCCTCCCACAGTCCAAAGACATGTAGGTTAGGCTCCCAAATTGCCCATAGTGTGTGAATGAGTGAGTGTGTGTGTGTCTGCGATGGATTGGCACCCTGTCCAGGGTGTACCCTGCCATGTGCCCTAAGTCTCCTGGGATAGGCTCCAGTGACCCTGAATACAGGATTAAGCGGTATAGATGATGAGTGAGAGTGTACGTAGGTGCCGATTTGATTAATATTGAGATTCAGAATTTTACAAATATCCTGAATCGATTTTTTTTTTTCATATTCTGTTACAATTTTAGGACTTTCTCACTTAAAAGTCGACTGTTGCATCTTAAATCATATATTCCATCCATCCATCTAGTCACCTCTATAGTCCAACTAAGGGCCGTGGAAGCCAATGGCGACCGTTGTATTTATTCTTATTTGTACAACCATTAACATTCACACATTTGGAAATTCCAATTAGCCTAATCTGCATGTTTTTGGACTGTGGGAGAAAACCGGAGAACCTGGAGGAAACCCACCATGCACAGGGAGAACACGCAAACTCCATGCACGCAGACTGGACGCGGGAATCAAACCCAGGACCTGGAGGTCAACCTATCATTGATGCTGTCGGCCTATGGCAGGCTGATCTCTCTTTCTCTCTCTTTCTCTGTTCTGGAAAGAGCATTTAATGTAAAATCACTTGTCCTCGATGTAAGACTCGATACCTGTCGGCTACTCGCTTTCAAGGCTTGTAAAGTTTATACCCACCCACGAGCCCTCTGTGATCCATTTTGCTCAGGTTGTAACTGGATTTTTACATGTATACCTTTCTAAACCACTCAGGGTCCTTAATGTGCTTTTGTCACAGGCTTTACAACAGAAAAATATCAATACAGATCTTAACTGTAAGAATGTGTGTGCGCGCGCATGTGCATGTGTGTGTGTGTTTCCACCCAAGTTGCTTCAAAGTCACTTGAGAACATGTTCCATCTTGTATCTTTTAACACCAACAACAAAAAAGAAACAGCAACAGCAACACCACCGCATCATTTCTGGTCTGTTGTCTATTAATACAGTATAATCTCTTCGTACTTTTCAATATTTAATGTACAATTACTGCATGATGCATAATGGTAAATCATGTTGTCTACTGCAGCTCATTAAAAAAAACAAGAGACATCATTTCATTAATGAGTTCATGTATGCACTTTATACTCTTTTTCTTTCTTCATCTCTTTAACACACACACACAGACACACACACACGCAGATCTTTATCGTTCTGTTTATCTTTATCTCTTCTTTCACGTTCCTTTCCATGTGGGTTGTTCTTTACACCTCTACTCTCTCTCTCTCGCTCTTTCTCCTTCAGGTTGTTCTCCATTGTGTGTGTTATTCACGGGTGTGACACATGCCCACTCCTGACAGGATCCTAAGCTTCAGGTATAGACTGGGAAGCCTCGACATCTCTGGCATCTTCTCCGTCTTTGGCCTCAGTAGGATAGCACGTACTTGCTCGCACATGCACACGCTCTGTTCTTCTCCTCCGTTTTAAAGGATCCTTTTATTTATTTATTTTATGTAGCTGATGTCAGTATGAGCACAACACAGTGGATGATGGGTAAAATACACTTACAAAACCCTGATCCACATAACCAGAAAAGTTACAATATGGCGGTATTGAAAGTAGAACTGTTGAGTATCTTCAGGACTTTTTAACTGAGCACAGTTATGAGACTGAAAACTCGTAACTTTATTTCTCTAAATAATCCCCTGCTACACTAATGCACTTATCCCCGTGTTTCATTACTGCTTGGATATCATCATGGTAGAACGTTTTCTCAGTACACTGAAGCCATGATCAGGCTGCATATGCTTCATGTCCAAAACGCCGGCCTCCAAGGAACTCCTTTAATGGACCAAACATGTGGACATGTATATGGCTATGAAAATAAATGACAAAAATTATTATATAAAATTGTTGAGCTTAAAATTGATCCAGTTTATTTTGTTGTTAAACAGAATGCTCCAGTAAGGATTTAACACACACACACACACACACACAGAGAGAGAGAGAGAGAGAGAGAGAGAGAGAGAGAAAGAGAGAGTAATACTGCCCCCTACTGGCCTCAGCATCACTATACAGGCACATGACATCTGTCTTTGTTATAAAAATGAGTCATCTTATGAGTCTTTTAACCAGGCATAGCTGTATTACAAAAAAGCTTTAAAGAAATAGAATGTTTTAAACATCACGTCTGTGAGAAACTGAAGCTGAAGCCCACTATACACTCACCTAAAGGATTATTAGGAACACCTGTTCAATTTCTCATTAATGCAATTATCTAATCAACCAATCACATGGCAGTTGCTTCAGTGCATTTAGGGATGCCTTGTTGATGCTAGAGGTCAGAGGAGAATGGGCTGACTGATTCAAGCTGATAAAAGAGCAACTTTGACTGAAATAACCACTCGTTACAACCGAGGTATGCAGCAAAGCATTTGTGAAGCCACAACACGCACAACCTTGAGGCGGATGGGCTACAACAGCAGAAGACCCCACCGGGTACCACTCATCTCCACTACAAATAGGAAAAAGAGGCTACAATTTGCACGGGCTCACCAAAATTGGACAGTTGAAGACTGGAAAAATGTTGCCTGGTCTGATGAGTCTCGATTTCTGTTGAGACATTCAAATGGTAGAGTCAGAATTTGGTGTAAACAGAATGAGAACATGGATCCATCATGCCTTGTTACCACTGTGCAGGCTGCTGGTGGTGGTGTAATGGTGTGGGGGATCTTTTCTTGGCACACTTTAGGCCCCTTAGTGCCAATTGGGCATCGTTTAAATGCCACGGCCTACCTGAGCATTGTTTCTGACCATGTCCATCCCTTTATGACCACCATGTACACATCCTCTGATGGCTACTTCCAGCAGGATAATGCACCATGTCACAAAGCTCGAATCATTTCAAATTGGTTTCTTGAACATGACAATGAGTTCACTGTACTAAAATGGCCCCCACAGTCACCAGATCTCAACCCAATAGAGCATCATTGGGATGTGGTGGAACGGGAGCTTCGTGCCCTGGATGTGCATCCCACAAATCTCCATCAACTGCAAGATGCTACTCTATCCTATCAATATGGGCCAACGTTTCTAAAGAATGCTTTCAGCACCTTGTTGAATCAATGCCACGTAGAATTAAGGCAGTTCTGAAGGCGAAAGGGGGTCAAACACTGTATTAGTATGGTGTTCCTAATAATCCTTTAGGTGAGTGTATATATTGCTTGAAAATTGATTGGAACACTTACTCCCGGTTTGACTTGAACACCCTGCTACAGTATATGTTGTAAGGTTCAAGTCAAACCAGGACCACTTGAACCCCTCAAGACTCCACATGCCCTCTCAGTGTGTACTGTAAAGTGATGCCTGGCACCGCAGTAGTGGCGGACCCTTGGGGAGCTGTGGGTTATGAGGTGAAGTGTCCATGGTAGAATGTTTTCTCAGTACACTGAAGCCATGATCAGGCTGCATGCTTCACGTCCGAAACGCCGGCCTCCCAGGAACTCCTTTAATGGACCAAACATGTGGACATGTATATGGCTATGAAAATAAACGACAATAATTATTATATAAAATTGTTGAGCTTGAAATTGATCCAGTTTATTTTGTTGTCAAACCCTGAACTTGTATAACGAGTACTGATGAATCGAACCCCGACAACATGGCGGACTGTTTGAACAAATAAAATAGAGGTGATGGTGATTTCAGATCTATATTTATAGCCAATATTTTATTCGTCTGAGTCTCATTTAATTTGTCTTTCCCTTATTAATGAATGTCTGCGGGAACTCGTAATTATACGACTGGGGAAGAAATTAACCAAATGACAACATGCTCTAGTTACATTTTGTCCAGGGTAATTAGTAATTCTAATATTTGTCATATTTTGTTGTTTGTGGCTGTAGGTGAACTCTCATTAATTAAAAAGCCTGTTTTGCAATACTTTTTCTCAGACTGATCTGCATTGAACCAGTAGAGGGCGCTCATGCTGAACAAGCAACAAGATGCTTTCTGAAACACTGTGCTGCATGAGGGATCTGGATCATAATATTTGATGTCTTATCTATTGTACCATTTCTGTTATATTATGAAGAAGTCACACCTCTATGATTTTTCTTTCTTTTCCTTCTAAACATCTTTACAACATTTTTTTATACATGTACGTTACTAGCTTAAACATTTAATAAGAAACGTATTTTCTCTTCAGCAATTCAGTGTGAGTGTGTTTTTGTGTTTTTCTTGGCCCTGGCTCGATTGCGCAAGAGTTGGTTATCTGTGATCAGAGTGTGGAGTGCCACACAGAAACCTGGGCATGGTGCCATCCGGTGTATTAGATACACACACCAGCAGAATTGAACCTCAGCCTGACAACAAAACAACGGGACACAATCTGTTTGAACGCCAAAAGCTCCTGTAAAGTCAAATAGAATATACACACACCCACGCACTCACACACACACACACACACACGAAATCAGCCAAACAAACCAGCACACACACACACACACACACACACACACACACACACACACAAAATCAGCCAAAAAAACCAGCAGTGTAAATAATGCAAAGTGATATTGAATAATTATTAACAGAATTGGATAAGTAAACAGGCAACTTTGTGTGTGTGTGTGTGTGTGTGTGTATGTTTATATCTTAAAATAAAACTTAACTTGCCAATCAAGTGTAACACCCTCTCAACAGACACACACACATACACACACACACACACACACACACACACACACACACATTGCTCAAATTGTGTTCAAGACAAACCCGGGATTTTTGATTATGCAGAATAACAGAAAACAGTTATGAGAGTAAAAAACTCCCTTCATTTCTCCATATAATCTCCTTCTACATTAATGAACTAACTAGCGTTTCACTAGCGCTTGGATAACATCAAATTTTCTAAGGTCATGTTTTCTCAGTACACCAGAGCCATGATCGGACTGCCTGCTTCACGTCTGAAACGCTGGCCTCCCAGGAACTCCTTTAGTGATCCAAGCATGTGGAAATGGTTTGGAGTCAGGTCAGGACTGAGGTCTTGTAATGTGCAAGCTTCATTGTGTAGGTGGTCGTTCATGGTGTTCTGTGATAGACAAATCACCCACTCAGAAGCAAAGATAAGCACCTTGTCATTAGATGGTTTTACAGACAGAACGCTTTACACGAAGCATAAGAACAAATCAGCAATTCCAAACATGTTCCTGTGAGATATGATATGCTGGAATATAAACATCATAGAGTGCGTCATAGGGGATTGAGAGAACAGAGAGTAGAACAATAGATTTTTTTGTTCTTTTGTTAAAGACAACATTTGGGTTCCCGGACACAGACACAAGAAAGAAAAGGAATTTTCATATGGATTGATGTTAAGTAAGAGAGCAGCATCATAATAAACTCTGATAAATAATAATAATAATAATAATAATAATAATAATAATAATAATGATATCAGAGAGCCTTTTTTCGATTTCCTTTTGTTCCAGGATTCTTTACCTCGGTTTATTGCTGTTACACTGAATAACTATTTCAATTCTTCCACATACGTATTTATGGTGGGTCATTAGAAATTATTATTATTATTATTATTATTATTATTATTATTATTATTTCTCCTTTTTTTTTTTGTTGCACTAATGAAAATCTATCGGGTAAAGATCTATCAGTCAAGCTCCCTAAAGATGCTCTTCCTTTTTCTGGGGAAGATCTCAGGTTCAAGTGTTTCCCCTAAAAGAACTAAACCCTTGTGGTAACCCTTCAAGGTGTTTGTTAGTTAGTAACACAATGAAATGAATTTTGTAGCTGTGTGTCAGCTGTGGCTCTGGGCTGCTGATCAGAAGGTAGGGGGTTCAAGCCCCATCACTACCAGGTCACCACTGTTGGGTCCTTGGGCGAGACCCTTAACCCTACATCATATACAGCCTACTGAATGTCTACAGGAAAGCTATTAGTCTAAAATCTGTTGTAGCTCGAATGATCTGATATGGCGACCCCTATGATGAAAAAATTACAATCAGCGTTGTTCCACCGAACATGACCATACAGTACATAAGGCTTTCACTTTTACTATACCGCATAGAGACGGAGCAATTTTCCTGAACTGATGTGCTTTTTCAAATTCAGAAAGTGTTTCTCAGTTTAAAAGGAAAGATTCATTTGAACCCGGAGCCCGGATTTTACAGCTGAAAAATGTTTACCACCCGACCTCTTATTTGTGCTTTCAGCTTTGCCTGGTGCTTTCCTTGAAATGTTACTGTAATGGCAATGTTCTTACGTATCTTACTAACCAGCTGATGAGCTCAGTATAACTATAATGTAGCTATAACCAAAATGCTAAGTGACACAGAGCAGGAGAACTTTGCAGATTAAGGTGAACCTGACACCCCGGCCATGCCGAACTTTCTGCAAGTCGTGAAGCCTTTAACCGCTACCTTGATGCACATATTTCAGATTTCACAGCATTGTCAGAGGTATACACATTGCGTACACAGGTAGGAATGCAAGGGTGATTCCATGATTTGAGGTGCTATTTATGTCTGATAATGCCATATTACATTATCAAATGTGCATGCAGAGTAAAGTTAAATCTAGGTCAAAGGTTCTTCACAACAGCCTACAGAGGATACACACCCCTTTCGGAAAATTGCGAAACCATATTAGATCATGTCGATGTTTTTTCCCTCCTTTTGTCGGACCTAGAAGGCAAAAAAATCATGGATTTAAAATTGCCAAATGTATAAAGATTTTTTTTAAATTATAGAAACATAGATTAAGTTAGATATTTTTGGATAAATAGTATATAATATTTAATATAACAACACACAAATACTTTCAACTTATGTAAATATGTAAACTGGGCAGTGGTGTCTCAGGCGGTTGAGACCCCTCGGGCAAGGCCCTTATCCCTATACCCATATAAAATACCAAGCTATAGCACATGCAGGGCATCCTCAGTGCCAGTCCCAAGTCTGGACAAATGGGTGGCTTGCAGCAGAAAAACATGTGCCAATAACTTGTGATTGAATGTCGTGTCTCTGAGAAAAGCAAAAAAAAAAACAATTACGACTCATTCAAAGTATGGTAACATTTTTATTTTTAGGCTACCCATGTGGGACCGTCCACAGGAACAGAACATACTGTCAGCAGAGAGAAGGACAGAGAGAGAAAGAGAGAGAACGGCCAAAGTACATTTCCAACATGACTCATTGGCATCTCACGTGACCCACAAAACTCAACAAACCCTCCAGCGGCGCAGACAATTAGGAGCAACAAAATAAATGATCAGTCTGAAGTTATTTCATCTGAAACACAGAAGTTATTCTCACATATTCCATCTAAAATAATATAATAATATGTGAGTAATAATAAGTGAGCAGTAAATATTCTATCAGCTCAGATATTTGGCGTTGGGCAGATAGACCGTCCCATCCTCCATTTCATTTGTGATATTTTAACTTAAACACAGTAATGAATAATGATAGTCCTTGGAATGTGGGGGAAAAAAAACTGGAAGACCCAGAGGAAACCCACCAAACACAGGCAGAACATGCAAACTCCATGCACACGGAACCACCATGCTCCACAGATGATGAATGGACCGTAGTGAAGACATTTCCATATGCACTGTACTGTATATATTCTGAGCTGCTGATGTTTCATAAAGTATGCCAACATCTGGCTTCTTCTCTTCCTTTGTTTTCTTTTAAGAATTGTGTTTGAGGGTGATAAAAACATAATTTGAACAGTTTGCACAGGGATGGTGAAAAATAGCTGATCCCTTCACCTGTGGTGTACCCTGAAGAAGAGGAATTGGGATTGGGATTGGGCTTGACTCTAGTGTCTTTTGGGGACATCATGCACCTTAATGAACATTTCTTAATGTACATGTAGCTAGCTTATTTTGAAGCATGGTGCAGATTTATATATATATTGGGAAATTAGAGATATTTTCACCATGTGTAAAACCAGCATGGCATCAATGATCCAAATTATCCCATGTGTGATACATTCCTGAAAAATGTTTATTCATTTGTATTCTATACCGCTTATCCTGTGTACAGGGTCACGGGGACCTGGAGCCTATCCAAAGAGACTTAGGGCACGAGGTGGAGTACACCCTGAACAGGGTGCCAATCCATTGCAGGGGACGCACACAAACGCTCATTGGACAATTTTGAAACGCCAGTTAGCCTAATCTGCGTGTCTTTGGACTGTGGGAGGAAACCGGTGTACCTGGAGGAAACCCACCAAGCACAGGGAGAACATGCATCTCCATGCCCACAGACCTGAGATGGTAATTGTGCCCACCACGTCGCCTGGAATTTTTTTTAGATCATGTTACAAACAAGTATTGGCTTTTCCTTTTTTCGCCAAACCAAAAAAAAAACATCGGGATACATTTTGGTTTGGGTATTTATTTTTGTCCTCAATTACCCACTGTATGCCAGAAAATAAAGATTACTAAAAAGGTATTGTTAAAGTTAAAGTGTCATAATTTATCAGAATTTACACCACAAAGTACAGAATAGGGGAAACAACAGGCTGAAGACTTTTTGATAGATTTATCCTATAAATTAAACACATTAATTGGTGTTTCTGTGCCGTTATTGCACCACGCAAGTGCGTTGTGCTCAGAGGACGCACGTGAGCGGTGCATGCATACTACAGTTTAGCTTAACGCTAACCGTTTTTCTTTTCTTGGATCACTTTTGGCATATCCTCATCACTGCAGACTGGGAACATCTCACCATTACAACTTGGCTCTTCTCATAGTAGCTACATTTTCAATATCTCATTACAGTGGTGGCTGGAAGTGTACAGGATATGTTAAGCAGCGAGTGAACTGCTTTTTCTGAAGTTGATGGTTTGTAAGCAGAAAAAATGGATTAGCTTACACTAGAGATTAAAGTGACTTTGACATGGGCTAAAGCTGTGGGTCAGAGCAACTCCACAGCTGCAAGCCTTGTGAACTGGTGACAGGGTCATGGGTGGCTTACTGGTGCACGTGGGGAGTGAAGGCAGCCCATGTTCTTCGAAAGCTAGTGTAGATCAAATTGATGAAAAGGTTAATGCTGGTTAATTGCCCTAAGAAATCATAAAATGTAACAAAAATTGTAGCCAACAAAAATGTATTTGAATATTTTAATGCTTGATTAAATCTTTGATTTTTTTTAAAGCATGTTATTTGTTGATGCCATCAACTTTTCATCTGTTTCTAGTTTTGCTATATTTTCACTTGATGGATAAAAGTATTTGATTAATCATGCATTACATCACATCTGCTGATGAGAGAAAGTCCAATCAGTCTTCTCTAGATATAGTTTCACCTTTACTCTCATTCTATACCATAATCTACAGCTGTGTTATAAAGTCACATGGCTGATAAATAATACAAATGATAAATACAATTACTTGGGAAATATGACACAAAGGTAATTCAGGTAAGATAAAGTCTTAGTGTGCGGTTTTTATTTTGATATTTACCAGCAATTCATGAAAAACTGGCAAAATAAAAAAACTTGCATAAAAAAATAAAGGATGAAATTATCCAAAGCTATCAAGCACCTTTTTTTTGTGTCAGATTATAACTAATCTCGATCACCGTCAGCCTCCATAGCCGTGGATGATGTGCATTCACCTCTGATTCAGTCTCTTTAAAAACATCACACTTGCTTTAGTGTGCATTTATATTCCAGCTGGCACAAGTTCCCAAAAATCTTGTGCAATTGCTGAAACCTGTTGATAAATAGCTTTAAAATCAGTTAAGTTAAAGTCATAATAGTAAAATAAGTGCTCAAATTATAGTAATATACAATGGTTAACAACCATATTTCTTAATAATATGGTATTTTTAAAAACAACCCACTCAACATGAATGGCTTTTGAAACCAAGTACTGATCTGAATATTACTGATATCACAGTACGATATGTAACAACTGCAAGATTAGTGGCATTATTATAACTGCTTATATATGGTGTTTTATAAAGTCTTAAAATGAAACAGCAGCAGATCTGCCTAGTGAAGGTTTTGTTCCAGAGGTTCTGGAGGTGCATTTAGCAATTCAAACATGTCGTTGATGACCTGCCACAGACAACTGTCCAGGGGGAATTCATTGTCCACCAAGTTGACCAGGAAGTAGTTATCATGAATGTACTGAATAATCATTCTGGAGGGCGATTCGTCCTCGTACAGCTTCGCCCACTGCTCGATCCACAGTGCAAATGCCTCATCCTGTAGACAAAAATATTATTAAATCAGTATTCTTACTACTGGCAAGGTGATTTCCCCTACAGATTATATGCAGAGCAACAAGCAACCTGTGATTTCTTATTATACAATGAGGATAAGTCAAACTGTTTGAAGGGGGGTGATAAAGGTATCCATGATCGTAAAATCTAATGGATTCCTTTCAAAATACCAAAATATACTGCTTTAACGTTACAATCAAGGCATATAAAAGAACATGTAAGAATCATTGCCTCATTCCTGGAATTAATAAGCAATACATAAATTCTAGAAGAAACCAGTACAAAAAAGTGATCCCAGTTGGCACTCATTTGAATATTTCAGAAATTGCTGATGGGAACACGTCAAACCTCAAGACTGATGGTTTACAACAGATGATGACTAAACTGATTTCCATTACTGTCAGCCAAGCTCAAAACTCTGAAGCTACAGAGGACACAGGCTCACAGGACACAGGCGGTTAGTTGAAAACTAATAATTTTCCCCCCACATGCAAAACTGCCGTTCCCTAGACTTTTGTTATTGTTTCTATGCAGACTAGGCCTGATGATTCTTGACAAAATTGACATTTTCCCCATTCTAATTCTAGGTTCTTGACATGTATGTGCATCGTTTTATGTATCATCCTATTGCTTTGGTTAGAAACCCTGCATATAATGAGCATTATACAAAATGGTCCTTACTTTCCAATACATAAAGCTGACTGGATCCACCACTGTGGGCTGTACAATCTCCCTTCCAGGGAAAATCCCCCAGGTTACAGCATTGGGTTTCATATCAGGGGCATTTGTAATATTCTCACCCTGCAAGAGAAATTAAAGGTCATGTAGAAATGATAAGTAAAGAAAATAAACTGTGTCGAAAAAGCAGAGAGAACAGGAAGCGTCATTTACCTTGACATTGACGATGTGATAGTTCACACGTGGTTCGTATTTCTTCAGCACTTTGAGGAGTGCGTTTGCATTTTCGCTTGATGTAAAAAACTCCAGGTAAGCCTTTGAATTTAAAAAGGGAATGTGTTTTTATTATGGGCCTGTTGTCCATGTTTACTAATTACAATAATACTTAATGCTTCATATTAAAATGGAACTCTTACACCTTAGCATTACAAATGGATTATGTTTTAATAAACAGTAATTAATTATAAATATAAGGAAAAGTAATAGGAGTGTCCACAATAATGCTTTTAAATGAACCCCACCCCCTACCTTTTGGAAGACATATCCACCTGGGGGTCCCCAACCTACAACGGGGTCAGAAGAAGGCTTGCCATTGATGTTGGGCTGCGAGTTGATGGTGAGGATTCCTTTACGATTTATTTTCTCAAGCTCATCCTTTAGCATGTTCGTTTCTGGAGCCAGAGGGTCATCATTCCATGGCAGACATATCACCTAATTAAAATGCAAACAATTTTATATTTTATAAATATTTTAACAAAATATGACGTGTAATCAAAATCTTTTCTACTTTTTGCTGTATTAAAAGATCCCGCTGCAGCATGCCATGCAAGTTTTAGTATTTGATTGCACTTTCACTTTACATTTATATATTAGCATATGTAATTTTAACAGTGCAATTGAACCATTAGAACTAATTAATAGCACTAAATAGAATGGAATTTAGAACAGAATATTAAAAGAAAAAAAAGTGTGGTTTAAAACTTAGAACAAATTTTCTGTAAAGAGATAGAAGTATCTGCAATCACCATCTATCTACCTTGTGTCCATTTTGGTTGGGTTGCGCTGTAATATAATTAGTAAAGACTTCGTACACACTCTGCTCACTTGTGAGCTCCTCTCCCCACATCTTTAACAAAGCTTCTTTAGGCGACTTGCTCTTCAGGTAGAACAAATAGTAATCAGTCAGCTCACCAAAGGCTGGAGATGAGGAATTGCCCCTAAAATGGAAGCACGGTGTATAGTGCATTAGGTATGTGTTTAAATTAAACAATCTTGATGTTATTTTGAGAAAAATGTATTTAATTTGCCAAAAGTAAAAACGGAACTGAAATACTGACAATACATCATAAATATTAAAATGATCTAGATACCATCTCCCATTGGGGAAATCATCCCAGTCCTGTGTTCTATAGATGTAGCTTTTGGACCTCGTGGACCAGAAAATTGGCCTGACGTCCTCCATTTGTCTTTTGGGATGAGCACTCACAGTCCAGGGCAGAGGTCGCCTTTTATTAAAAAGATTACATACGAGTCAACAATTTTGCCAGAGACTATACTAAATATCATACTAAGTAACTGCAACTGTTATTTTCAACATGAACGCAGTATGAAACTATAATAATTTACTCACCGAGGGTCCTCAATCCATAAGCCGAGCTGCCGGAGCACTTCAGTTATAGCCACCTCTCTGTTAAGTGTATAAAAGTGCAGGCCGTGCACATCGCCGCTGTCCAGTAGCACCTTGCACATCTCCACGGCCTGCTGGATGCCATAGTTGCGAATGGCATCGTCGTTGTCTTTGATGGGCTCGATCACCTTCATGATTTCCTCTGGCACCTCCAGCTTTGATAGTTTGACCAGTTGACGTAGTGAATGATAACCCTGTGAAGGAGGAAATATGTCAAATTCATCTGAATTAGAGTAAATCAAGAACAGTGTAAGAACATACAATATGAAACATAAATCATCATAAATATCTGATAGTGCTTTTTTCCATGAAAATCAGCCTTCACAATGGAAAAAGTTTAGTCAAGTCCCAAACAATGCGACAGATGTTGGCAGGAAACCCAGCTCTCCCATTTTAATACAAGTGTGAGGGTGTGTGCAAAATTGAGTCCACTGCGGGTGGATTTTTGCAGTGATTTCAGGCCCATTTTTGAAGGAGTTCATTATTATTGATCGAACCAAAAACAAGCAAGCTAGGAGTCAGGGAAGCAAAGTGGTTCTGCATATGTACCAAATAGATCCTCATAAGTAAAAAATTGTGCACTTTGTGCGGAGGTTGAGATCGTTCTATTGCGCTTGGAATGCCTGGATGAACATTATTAATACAAGTTACTTGTGGACACGTGCAAAACTAAGGGATGGAGCCTCCTAATTCCAAATTGGAATAACGTATAATAATAATAACGTTATAATTTCTATGTATAATAATTAATAATGTGTTGATCAATTCAGACTATA
This sequence comes from Clarias fuscus, assembly GCA_030347435.1. Taxonomy (NCBI): domain Eukaryota; kingdom Metazoa; phylum Chordata; class Actinopteri; order Siluriformes; family Clariidae; genus Clarias; species Clarias fuscus. The sequence goes on along the minus strand of CM059213.1, from coordinate 9,753,048 downwards.
ATAATTGTACCATGCTTTATAGTCAAAAGATACGGAGACTGATAATTTGTGAATGAACAGTTTCTGGAAGACAGTTGTTTTTTTTATTTTTTTTATTTAAATTAACAATGTATTTAACTGGTTTTAAGTACCTGTAGGGGGAAAATTCCAGGAAGAATGGGACAGGTGATGCCAATAGCTCTGCAATCCTTAAGGAATTTCAGAAATGTTTCAGCTCTGAAAAAGAGCTGAGTCACAACAAAGTGTGCTCCTGCATCCACTTTCTCTTTTAAGTGCTTCAGGTCCTCTTCATAGCTCTCAGCCTCTGGGTGCCCAGTTGGGTAGCCTAGTCATTACAGAACATCACATTTAGACTCAAATAAAATAAATAAATAACCTAGATGAAAACATTTTTATATTTTCTCAAATCCAAGCTTTGATCCAACATATAAAGGGTTTGAAAAATAGCTGACAGACTGGATCAGGTGGTTTGAAACCGGGGAATATATAACCCTGTACAAAATTTTTACAAAACACTTACCAGCAACACAAATATCAAAATAGTCATCAAATTCACTGCGGATGTGCTTCACCAGGTCTACAGCATAATTGAACCCTCCTTCTTCTTCTTCCCAGTCTGCTCCCACTGGATCTGCACAAAAACAATGTCTGTGATGCACAGTCTATTTTATACGATATTATACGCACATAATTCTGACTCAAAAAATTCAAGTGCGACCGAGTATCTAACCTCCCCTAAGTGCCATGATGTTTTTTAGTCCCAGGTGCTTGGCCTTGCTCAGATGGGCAGTGAGCTTATCTTTTGTTTGCTTGCAGCAAGTCAGGTGCAGCACACTCTCCAGGCCACAGTAGTTGCCTGCCGTGCTAGCGATCATCATGGATGAGGTCTCTTTGTCTGAGCCAGGATCTCCTGCTGGATGCCAAGTGATGTCGATGAAAAGAGGCCCACCGGATCCCATACGGTCGAATCTAATACAGGAAGAAAATGTAACATCCGGTTAATAATGACAGTAATTAAACTATAGGACAAACTGGTTTTGTTTCACTGCTATTTAAGGAACAAGCCGATAAGACTCTGTACATTACGTAAGGCTTGAACATGACAGAGTTAATCCCTTCATCTGCTTTGTCAAGGGCAAGTGCCAGTCCCAGATTTTCTCATGTGTATATGGGCAGAAGTTTGTGGACACCTGAACATTACCATTACACTCATGTGCTCTTTATGAACATCTCATTTGTGGTTTCTCTTTGCTATTATAATAACCTGCACTCTGCTGGGAATGGTTTCTACTAACGTCTGCCATGCAAGATGTAGTCAGCATTTTATTTGATCCCAAACCGGGGGGCAGGGGTAGCTTAGTGGTTCTGACCAGAAGGTCCCCATTTAGAGTCTCCACACCACCAGGCTGCCACTGTTAGACACTTGAGCAAGGTCCATCACTCCCAAATGCTCAGATACAATCACAGTCAGATGTCGATCTGGCAACCAGATCCCAGAAGTAACTGCCACACAAACGGCACATACATCTCCAGTGCGGGGACCATCTGTCATCTGATGGCACGTGGACGGACCCTAGACCCCAACCCAATCTGGCAAACCCATGTCTCCATGGATCTCAGTTTAGATTTAGCTTAGACAGCACACAAAGACTTTTATCCTAGGCAATTGTTCAAATGCTGCCAAGTTTGCGGTCACAGATCAGAGATGATCCACTTAGAGGGATGAAGGACTCTGCACAGGGTCCCCTTCATTTTACTGAAAAACACTATGCAGTACTTAACTCCTTATAATCTGGACAGCTGTCAACGGGCGTTTTGAAGCTGGAATAAAACCGGGGAACCCGGAAGCGCAGGCGGAGCAGTGAACGCTGCGGAGCTCACCTGGAGATGAGGTTGACAGCACCGCCGGCTGTGCGCGGAGGGAAAAACTCGAGGGAGAACCAGCGGTCCCCGGACTCGATGCGTCTCCTCATCTTGTCCCTCAGCCTGTGTCCGCGGTCCGCCTCCCCGACAGGGGTCGAGCACCTGGAGCTCTCCTTCGAGCTCTCGCCGCTGTTACTCGCCCCGCTCGAGTCGTTTTTACACGGCTGCCAGCCGTTTTCCTCCCGCTGGTTTACCATGATTCCTAACGAGACAACATGAACTCAGCTACAAAACACTGCTTAAGAAGGACAGCATTATTCGGACTAACAAGGTATTAACATTATACTTAACAAATAAATAACCTAATAAAAGATAAAAACATCTCTACACAAAGCCTAACACCAGCATCTTCAGGAGCACGTGCGCTCGCCGGCGTTAGCCAGCTAGCTTGAAAAAGTTAACACGCAAACTCGCTTCCCCTGTAGCTTACTCTAACAATAGACCCAAAAGAAAAACTTCGTAATCGGTGTTTTTACCTCAGTCAATATACCCGGTATCTAAATAAATAAATATACAAAAACCAGAGCGACGAGTTCAACCGGATGGGTCCAGCCTCCGCGTAACGCGCAGGCAGAGTGTACTATAATTAGATTAAAGTGGGCGGAGCCTCTGAGTACAGCAGGACAGCCCCGTTAAGGCCTGCGGGGGTTTGCACGCGTTTGCGTAGCGGCGCAGAGAGGAGGATTATGGGTAAGCGTGATACGCAGAGATATCGTTCTATCAAATCGCGCGGATCATAATGAAGATATACAAGTATAATTGTTTATAAAATAATATTTGATGGCGATCACGTCCGGGTATCACAGTAAAACTGTACTTCATACATTCATTCGTGCATCTTTACTGCTCATCCTATATACAGGATCACAGCCTGGACAGGGTGCCAATCCTATTATGTTTATTAAATATTTTATTTCGATAATAATGAGCCCTAGTCACGTAACAGCCTGGATAATTAATAGAAATAAATAGAATATAGTTTTTTTTATAGGATTCATTTTGATCTGGTGTCTCCGACCTAAATCATAGCTGTATTGATTTATTAAACTGTATCTGTCTACACAATAATTTTCATATAAAAAAATGTTATTTGAAAATTATATTGTCTATTGTTCGTTTTATATTAAAATCAGTTATTTATCGATTTTATAAATCTTATTAAAAGATTTATTTATTTAAAACTGAGACTGTTGGTTATTTATTTCTGGGATCATTTGTATAAATAACAATAAGTGAAGGACAACCTCTTTCTGTCACTGTACATGTACAGCAAACATGTTTCTGTGTTATGGGTTATTTATTTATGTAAATGATTTTCTTTTTGGTTTTGGGATTTAATCACTGTTTATTTATTAAAAACATGCATTGTGTACTCACCAATCTGACTTTTTATTAATAAAATATATTAAACAGCTAATTTGTATGATTTGTTTTTTTTTTTAACCTATTAATAATTTTAATATTTCTTATTACTTTTAAGTAAATATGTTAGAAAAAAATAACTTTATTATCTGTGATTTTACATGCAAATATGAATTTCATTTCAACGCGTCAAGCAGTTTTTGCGCAAACCGTGCGCAGACACAGTGCCCTTGAATAACCCTCTTTGGCGTCCCTGCGTGCCACGTGATGCGTATGGCACGCCCACCAGTGTGTGATGCTGAAGATGGCGTGTTGTGGGAGCTGTTTGTGTTGTCAGTGCTGCTGCAGAGAGGGTGAAACCAGAACACCAGAAGAGCTGGTAGGCTTCATGTCCACTTTAGTCTGAAATAATTTGTCGGTTTATTTGTGTGTGCGGTTTTTATTTTCTATAAACGTGTTCACAGCTGGTGTGTTTGGCTCAGTGCTAACTAGCAGAGCTTCCTCTCCAGGCTCCACCCTCTGTTTTCATTCTGCACAACGGAACAACATCATGGCTCTTTATCTCTAACAGGGATGATGCCAGGAGCAGTGTTTAGGGTGTCTGGCTTTTAAATGATGTTATCACTCAGCTTTCAGGTCTGCTTGTTCAAGAGTTAGACAGCTTAGTCTTTGATCATAATTACTACTGGATATAACACCAGGATACACAAATCTGTAAATCTAATCAAAATGGAATACAGTGTTTGTGTTTAAATCAGTGTTTAGGGGACAAATAGAAATGTCAGTCTGTGCTGTAGAAGGGTGAGCCCTTTGTTTAGGAATAATTGACCATCTGGCTTTCTGACTTTAGCCCACATCAATAACTCAAGCTGTTTTAGGGCTGAATCCCAAATGCCCTTTCATTCCACGCACATGTGCACTACCTCACATATAAATCAGTCAACATAGTCAATTTCAAACTTTATGGTAGCTTTTTCACTTAAAAAGAGGTTGACGATTATCATCCATATGACTGAGATTTTCTCAGTATCAGCAAAAAAAAAAAAAAAACTGATTTCCTAATCTTAAATAATCAGCTCATAACAGAAAAAAAGCGTACCATGTCAACTAGGAATAGTAATCAGCAGGGACAAGACGATACAATATCATCACAATATTTTTGGTGCAGATTCAATTACCATTGCCATTCTATATGAATAATTTTTTTTATATAAATATCCAGATTCAATATTCTTCTTCTTATTATTATTATTATTCTTATTATTAGATTTTGTTACAATCCGGCAACATTTTACCACCTCAAATTCAAACATACATACGTGTAAAAAAAAACAACAACAACAGATTAATAAGTTAATAATAATTAATATAATGATTAATAAGCGCTGTGGCCTCACCCATTCAGGGTCAAGATTTTGATTCCCGTCTCTGGTCTGTGCGCATGAAGTTTGTATGTTCCCCCCCATGGATTTCTTCCCACAGTTCAAAGACATGCAGATTAGGTTAACTGACATTTCCAATTTGCTCATAGTGTGTATGTGTGTGCTCTGTGATGGATTGGCACCCCTTGCCTCATGCCCTAAGTTTCCTGGGAAAGTTTCTTGGTCACAGGCTCCTGTGAACCTGTACAGGATAAACAGTATAGAGGACAGATGATTTATTTATTTATTTATTTATTTATTTATAGGAGTCAATACATTAATTTACCTTAAAAAAGAATCCTGATATCCACAGAATCGTTTTTTTTTTCCCGCCCATCTCTAATATCACTGTCAGTTTTTATTGGTTAACACTCACTCACTCATCATCTATACCGCTTAATCCTGTTTTCAGGGTCACGGGGGGCCTGGAGCCTATCCCAGGAGACTTGGGGCACAAGGCGGGCTACACCCTATCTATCGCAGGGCACACACTCATATATATATATATATATATATATATATATATATATATATATATATATATATTTCATACACACACACACACACACACACTATGGCCAATTTGGGAATGCCAATTAACCTAACCTACATGTCTTTGGACTGTGGGATGAAACCCGGAGTGTACCCGGGTACCCGGAGGAAGCACGGGGAGAACATGCAAACTCCATGCTCACAGAGACGGGAAACCTGGCCGGGAATCGAACCTGGACCCTGGAGGTGCAAGGCGACAGTGCTAACCACTACACCACCGTGCCTCCTTGGTTAACTAACAATGGTTATTTTTTTATGCAAGCATTCTAATTACCCATTTATGCAGTTATGATGCTATACGTTGTAAGATGTTGTGTCCTTTCTGTTTCTACATTTCCAGACAATTCTGGGTGAAACCAGGGAAGATGAAGATGAAATACTCCCACGGAAAGACTACGAGGTGAGACTGCTTATTTTACTCTCTGCTCATTTATCCTTTAAATGGAGACAAATATAATGCTTCCTACTGTATATTTGCAGAGTTTGGATTATGATCGGTGTATTAACGAGCCGTACGTGGAGGTGTTGGAGGGGATGGACAATAAGGTACCTGTTAATATCTGATTGCTGTGTTGTGTTTTTCTTGTAATTCATTTTCATTGAGTTGTTGTTTGATTTGTTGTATTTTTTTCTTCTTCTTTTCCCCTACCTTGCTTGTTCATTCTAGAAAGCCAAAAAGTTTGAGGCTGTCAAGTGGATGTTGGTGTTTGCTATTGGAGTATCTACAGGCCTGGTATGATAAATTATACAGTATAGAAAGCAGTATCACACACGAGGTCATGCTGTAATGCTGGACCGCCTCATCACAACCGTGCTGATAACCAGCAACACAACACTAAAGATTGTAAATGTTTTTTTTAGAGCTCAATATCATGAAGTCAAACAGTACCAGGTGTGTCAAAGTAGGTTCAGTGATAAAAGTATAAATAAATTAATTATGGTTTTAAATGAACGTTTCTGTCTTTTTCAGATTGGCATTTTTGTCGATTTCTTCGTGCACCTTTTCACGCAGCTGAAGTTCAGACTGGTGGGGAAATGTATCCTTTATACAGAATTAACATTCTGTATTTTTTTTTTTTAACTTTTGTTTTATTTTTTTTATTGATTCTTCTGTCCTTGTTAGCTTTTGGCCAGACGGTTTCCTTAACATATCTTTTAGCTGTGGAGGAGTGCAGTGAAAATGGCTGCCTTGCTTTATCATTGCTTGAACTGCTGGCATTCAATATGGCATTTGTGTTTATTGCCAGCGTCATGGTCCTGATCGAGGTAACTCCGCCATTACACATCTCTAGTGATCAGTGAGCTTTTATTATGTTACTTATGATGTCATCATCATGAGGTTAGGAAATAAATGACATCACCACGTTAGCCTTAGAGCCAGAGTTAAATAATTGGAGTAATCTAATCATGCACAATGCCCAAAGATCAGTATCGGATTTCTTATTCTTAACGTATGCTACGGTGTTCATTCGTTGTTCCACTTGTTGAGAAAACAAATGGATATTATTTGTTTTTAACGCCATTAATGTGTTATTTCAGCCTGTGGCTGCTGGATCAGGTATACCAGAAATCAAAAGTTACCTGAACGGTGTGAAGATTCCGGGAATCGTGCGATTGCGCACCTTCATCTGCAAAGCCATGGGGGTTCTGTTTGCTGTCGCAGGAGGTAGTGTGATTGAGCTAAAGCTGTGATTTATATTGTTGAAAAGTGTTTCTAGAGCCGTAAAATAATGTTATAAATGTACCCAAGGATAAATTATTTATATATTTACTGTATAGAAACTGGAATTTGTCTCACAAGGAGCAGAGGGCTGTAAAATCACTAACCGCAGCTTCCTTAATATTAGCGAAACTAATAAAAAATGAAAAATATTTCCTTTAAAAATTTTTTTAAAAAAAGTAAAAAATCTGAGTGCACTTATGAATGTGTGTATGGGTCTATATGGATGTTGATTAATTATACAGGGTTAATGTGAGGAGTCTTTGTTTTCAGGTTTATTTGTGGGGAAAGAGGGACCCATGATCCATAGCGGCGCCATTGTAGGAGCCGGACTCCCCCAGGTACATATAAGAACCGTTAAGTTTCAATAAACCTCATAGAGCATCAGTCTAAATGTCATAGATTTGAATACTTAACATCAGCATTAATTATGGTCATACTATCCGTAACGCAATAGGAGTTATTAATTACAGGTTGAAATGGTTAACGCTCTGGGTTACTGATCAGAAAGTCTGTGGTTCAATATTTTGAATAGTTTTTCACTGCACAATGTATGTATGTACTCTAGTATATATTGGGGAGGGTGGGGGGGGCAGAAATTTCATCACAAGTCCCATTTTGACTTGAACGCCCCTCGTATTAACAATTACACACATGGTTATCTGTTTAATGGGAGTGTCCACCTTACAACAGCCTGTTGAACATTTTAAGAATTAGATCATAGAGAACATGTTGATCAATATAAAGCTTGAATCCTGATCTATTGTCAGAGCCTCTGTTAACGAAACACATCAACACCTTCTGACCACAGAATACAGAATTCCTCAACAGTGTGATATGATGACAATTAAAATAACTTGTAATGGTGCTGAGTGTACTGAGACACGGTGGTTCCGTAGTAGTAGTGATATTAGATATTTACTTTCCTTTATATTTTTGAGTGTGATTATGGATTTTTCTTTATGTCTGTGTATCAAAAAATGTCCTTGAATTTAGTTTCAGAGCATCACCTTCAAGAAAATCCGCTTTCAGTTTCCCTACTTCCGTAGCGACAGGTGAGAACTTCAAGCATGTGCAGTTATGCACAAAAAAAAAAAAAAACCATCCTAAAATTGTTCCTTAACGCTGATTGAACATTATTGACTAATACTGCTGTGTTAATTCATTTCCATTTCATTTTATTCTTAGGGATAAGAGGGATTTTGTGTCTGCAGGAGCAGCTGCCGGAGTGGCCGCAGCATTCGGGGCTCCCATCGGGGGGACTCTCTTCAGTCTGGAGGAAGGATCGTCTTTTTGGAACCAAGCGCTGACGTGGAAAGTGGTGAGGAAGTAGTGCACATTAAGAGATCGGCACAAACCTTACACAAAGTATACAGTGGTGATTTGATGGGACAGGCAAAAATTGGCACACTTGTATAAAATAATAATAATCAGCAGAATAAAAAATAAATAGCTCCTTTATCTGTCTTTAGCTGTTCTGCTCCATGTCGGCCACCTTCACTCTCAACTTCTTTCGCTCCGGAATCAACTACGGTAAATGGGGTTCCTTCCAGCTCCCTGGCCTGCTCAACTTTGGAGAGTTCAAGGTACAAGTACATTGAATAAGATAATTAGTTATGGCTCCTTTTTAGTCACTGGCATGTTTAAATTCATTTCGAATCTAAAAAATATTCGTCTTTGGCTAAACATTTCTGGGACAAAGACATTCTTTAATCAAAAGAATCATTGGATGTCTTTTTGGATTGTGCTTTATTCATTTTCCTTAATTTAATCCAGGTAGGTAGAGGTTTCCTTCCTCTGAAACATGTGAAGTCAGATGCATCTTTTCAAATTGCTGCATATGCTGCATCACAGGAGCCTATAGTGCACTTGGAGAAAATTGCTTTCAAGATTGCAGTTGCTCCCTAAGATCATGGCCAGTTTTACCTCCGGGCTCGGCCTGTGACAGCACTCGGATTCAATCCCTCAAGGCAAAGCTTTGTCATTTTGTCTAAGTATAGCCCCTCTTGTGGATGTTTTCTCTCCGCAGTGTCCTGATGGGGATAAGAAGTGTCATTTATGGACAGCGGTGGACTTGGCCTTCTTCGTGCTGATGGGTTTAGTGGGAGGCCTGCTCGGTGCCATGTTTAACTGCATCAACAAGCGACTCGCCAAGTACCGCATGAAGAACGTCCACCCCAAAGCCAAGTTCATTAGGTACACATAGTAACATGGCGCTGGTTGGCTTGTCATTTCTGTTTCAGGGGTTATGAATGATAAAAATTTTATAAAAATAAACAGTATTTCTTTTTTGTAATGTTTTATTTTTCCTCATGCTCAGGGTGCTGGAGAGCCTGCTGGTGTGTCTGGTCACTACCGTGGTGATTTTCATGTCCTCCATGACCCTGGGAGAGTGCCGGGACTTAGTCTCCAATGCAGCTAACAACACAACAGCCCTAGTTAGTGTAAGATTATATAAAGGAATCATGTTCTCATTTATGATCTTTTTCTTTTGTTAGAGCTGGGTGATGTAGGTATTATCGTAGTATCGTGATAAATTATGAGTTTGAGATATCATGAATATTGTGATGTCTTTTAATCCTTTACATATTTCAACTGATTATAAATTAGTATATGATATATGTTGTGATGTGAGTTGTAACTTCCTTAAGATCATATCGCCCACCCATAACTTTTTTGCTTTTCTCCTTTCATAGTTATATTATATACATTTCTATATACTGTATAATATAACTGGCTCCTCCAAAACACCCCAAAGTGGCTCAATTATTTTCATATATATATATATATATATATATATATATATATATATATATAATTTATATTTCTATATAGCTCTTGTTTAAGATGCCAGACATGAATGTGCTTAGTTTAGTTTGCATTATTTCTTTTTCTCTTGTAGATGTCAGCAAATGATGAAGTGAACTCAACAATAAGGCGGTTCTTCTGCTCGAATAAGACCTACAATGACATGGCCACTCTTTTCTTCAACCCTCAGGAGACTGCAATACATCAGCTGTTCCACCAAGATGGTGAGACACACACTGACTGTTCACGCACACACACACACGGTCTAACCTTGAGCGAGCAAGATTAACTGTGGTGACATAAGTGCAATGTTCAAAAGAAATGCGTGTCAGGCCGCGTCATCCAGGGTCTTTTGCCTTCCTTATCAATGAACCCATAATCACATGTAAGCTTAGTATCTGCTGCAGTGATAATAGTGTAAGTTAATAAAAATAGAAGGTACAAAAATCGTCGATGACGTAGTTTGGCACTGACTGACTATGATCATACATCATAGTTACAACTGACTTATTTTTGTTTCATTAATTTGTGTCTCTTACAGTCTCTTTGCCTCTCTTTCTTTCACCAGCCACCTTTAGTCCAGTCACCCTCTCTCTGTTCTTTGTACTCTACTTCTTGCTGAGCTGTTGGACATACGGTGTCTCTGTCCCTAGTGGACTCTTTGTCCCCTCGTTACTCTGTGGAGCCTCTCTTGGACGCCTGGTGGCCAACATCCTCAAAATGTACGTATACAGTATTAACCGATTTTCTGGGCACGTACACGTTTTATTAGGAACAAACCCAGCCAACTGTGTGGCAGCAGTGCAAGTGCATGAGATCGTGGAGATACAGGTCAAGGGCAGTAGGGTAATGTTCACATCAGGCATCAAGAATAGGGGAAAAATGTGACCTCCTTGACTTTAAAAGTGCCACGGTAGCTGATGTCAGGCGGGTTGGTTTGAGTGTTTGAGAAACTGCTGTTCTCCTGGAATTTTCACACACAACTGTGTCTTATTTAAAAACTTATTTGCACAACACACCAAACATTTAGATGGATGGGCTACAACAGCAGGAGATCACATCTGGTCAGCCAATAAGAGGAGTCTAAGACAACAGTGGGCACAGACTCACTAAATCTGAACGATTAGCAATTGGAAAAAACGCTACCTGCTCTGATGAATCTTGATTGGTGCGATAGCATACGGTACAGTACTGTACATATGGCAAGGTCAGAATGGTTCTGTCAAACAACAAGGCTTTGTTGGTGGTGTAATGGTTTAAGGAAAGTTGTCTACAGTAGGTATGCTTTAGGCCCCTCTATACTTACTAAGCATCCTATCTTTATGACCACCTTTTACCCAGGGTATAGTGCCTGCTTTTAGTGCGATAATACACCGTGTTATCTCAGGCAGGTTCAGTGCTCTTTAGTGCGCATATTACAAATCTGCAACAGTTATGTGACCATCATTTAAACATGGAGCGGCAGCTCAAGGAAACAACACGTTTCCAGGTCTATGTGGAGAAGAGTGCTATAGTGTAGTAGTAGGTCTTAATGATAGTGGCTGTATGTATAAGTAAATATATATATATATATATATATATATATATATATATATATATATATATATATACAGTGTATATATACAGTATATGTATGTATGTATGTATGTATGTATGTATGTAAAATACACAAACACAAACATCATACATTTAACTTGAGGGGAAATCTTATATTTCTTTTAGGACAGCCATGACTAGCAGTGTACATCATGAGATATTTTAAAGATGGATAGAGATAAAAATAAATTTCGCTTGCAAGCATTTTTCGTTGTGTCTCTTAACTTTCACATCAGTTTTTATACTTTGTTCCTGTAAGTGACAATTTCCTCTTTTATGCTTCAGGAATCTCGGTATGCAAATATACTCAGGGACGTTTGCTCTGATTGGGGCAGCCGCCTTTCTGGGAGGCGTGGTACGCATGACCATCAGTCTGACCGTCATTCTTATCGAATCAACCAATGAGATCACATACGGCCTTCCCATCATGATTACACTAATGGTAAGCACAGATCTTTATATGCTTAAAACATTTTTCATGGTATTAACCATATGGGGGGCAGTGGTGGCTCAGTGTGTTGAGGCTCTGAGTTACGAATCGGAAGATCGTTGGTTCGAGCCCCAGCTCCGCCAGGTTGCTGCTGTTGGGCCCTTAACCCTGTCTGCTCCAGGGGCGCCGTAAAAATGGCTGACCCTGCGCTCTGACCCCGGTCTACTAACGAGAAGCTGGGATATGCGAAGAATAAAGAATTTCACTGTGCAGTAATGTATGTGTGACCAATAAAGGCTGACTTAACTTTATATAGACAAACAAGTTTCTGAGAATAATACAAGAATAATAATAAAAATCTAGAAATGCTTCAGCGAGGACAGGCTTATTCAATTTCAGCTTCTTTTTTTTCAGGTGGCTAAATGGACAGGAGATTTGTTTAATAGGGGAATTTATGATATCCATATTCATCTCAGAGGAGTGCCGCTGCTGGAGTGGGAGACCGAAGTAGAAATGGATAAGTGAGAGAACATTTCTATATATTTTTTGGCAATGTTTTCCCATTCATTTCACAAAAAAACTGTTAAAAAAAAAAAAAAAAAAAAAAAGCGGTACATATTTGTTCCTCAAGCTTCAGACGATTTTACTTGAAAACACAATGGTTGTGCAGAAAGTGAAATGGACAAAAGATGTAGCCTTGATCTAGAGTTATTTTCATTCCTTTCTTCCCCCCTCTCTCTCAGACTCATCGCCAGTGACATCATGGAGCCCAACCTGACGTACGTGTATCCCCATACACGCATCCAGTCCTTGGTCAGCATCCTGAGGACCACCGTGTATCACGCCTTCCCCGTGGTCACCGAGAACCGGGATAATGAAAAAGAGTTCATGAAGGGGAACATTCTCGTCAGCAACAACATCAGATTTAAGGTATGGCGCTCATCATTAGTGAAGCAATGATTACAGATTACTTGTGTGTTTTTTTTTTTTTTTTTTTAATAATGCAAGCAAGTCCTTCAAATCATATTTTAAATGTGCTTATTATAATTCTTTATTGGTTGTGTAATGAATTAAAAAACTACAGAGAGTGCTGTTGTATAATTATCAACAACACAGAAATGTATTATTTTCTTTTAACAGTACTTGTATTTAAAGTGTCTTATGTCTGATGATGGTAAGATCATTCAGATATACCGCCTGGCCAGAAAAAAAAGTCGCATGCTGTAAGATTTCATTCAGTCACCTTTAACTTTGATTACAGCACACAGTGCGAGCTGATGTGTGAAAATGATTTTACAATTTACTCCTGGAATATACCCGTGCTATCAACTCCATTGATACGATATCCTGGCCATTCAAGACAATCAGGTCATCAAATGACTTCATAATGTTGCTGAGCCTAGACCTGACCAGCTGAAGCATCCCCAGATCATAACGCTGTCCCGAAAAGCTTGTGCAGTGGCAACTATGCATGATGGGTGCTCCGCTTCATGCACCTTCTTATCCTGATGCATCCGACACTCTGGAATTGGGTCAATCTGAAACTCATCAGACCACATGACGTTTTTCCATTGCTCCAAAAGTCCAATCTTTTGCTCCATAATAAATTGAAGCCTTTTTTTTTCTGATTACTCTTACTAACAAGTGGTTTTCTCATGGCCTCACAGGTGTTTAGCTTCAATCCCGACAGTTCTCATCACATTGTGTGTGTGTGTGTGTGTGTGTGTGTGTGTGTGTGTGTGTGTGTGTAGAAATGGTCTATGGTGTTTACTATTAGATAAACTTAAAATTTCTTCCACAAAGTTCAGCACTATCCTTCCAGCATTTGATAATGTGTTGAAGGGTTCTTAACCTCGTTATTTAAAATCTCCTTAGTTGTTTTTTTTTTTTTTTTTTTTTCTTTTGCTTGATGCAGCCCAATAATTTCTTCCGTTTTTTTATTGTATTTATTTTGGCCAGGTCGTGCATATAGACTTGCAACAAGAGAATGATTAATAAGTTGCATAATAGTGATAAATGATGATAATTCTTATTATATGTCTGAATAAATTCACGAGAATATATTATTAATAATGATATTGGTATCATTCATTTTTAATTAGTTCTAAAGAACTTGTTGCTTCCATACAGTGTCATTTTTCTCCACATGATGGCGCAAGTGACCTTCTTTTAAAAAAAAAAAAGTTTTTTCATACATTGATTGTATGGAGTTTGTTGTTTCTATATAGATTTATTTTTCTCTTAGGAAGAATTATATAAACGCTGGACATTAGAAGGTATCAACAAATGTGGAGTAATGTTTGCAAACTGTAACACAAGCTGTAGATTAAACCCGGAGTATACTGTACAAGCATAAGTAAGGTAGTCACAAGTACATGCAAAGCTTTTTTGCGTGTGCACTGACAGTATGTCTATAAAATTTGATATGTTTGAAATATGCTTCATTCGTATTACAACACAATAGTTTGACCTATGTAGCAATTGTCACTTTAATATAAACAGGTAAATGAAATATGGTTTCTAAAAATATATGGGAATAAATGACGTCGTCCCCCCTGTGCAGAAAACGAGCGTGTTGACGCGGGCAGGGGAGCAGAGGCGGAGGTGCCAATCGATGAAATCGTACCCTTCCAGTGAACTGCGTAACGTGTGTGATGAGCAGGTGGGAGTGGAACTAGCTGAGGAAGGACAGGACATCCTGCAGCAGATGCTGGAGAGGAGGTAAGCAGTGACACACTTTCTGTGAATTCAAGCAGCTTTATCTTAATAGATTACCACTTCTACTGCCATTTCATACTAGACATTTAAAGGAACAGTTTGCACAGTGTAAATCTTCCCTTACTTTTAGTGGCCATAGTGGAATAGTGAGGCAGATGGTAAAGAATGCAGGCTAGGTGTTGTGGGAATAATTCCGACTAGATGAAGTCAGTTCTTGCAGTCTGCTACACCGTGTGAAATATCGTACTCTCTGTGACCTAAAATAGGAAAGATCAGATATAAGGCATAAGAAGATAGAAAGATGGATAGATTTCTCTGCAATAATAGAAGAGAATTTTTTTTATTTTCTTGTGCATTTTTTTCCCTCTAAAACATACAGTAGGACTACTGAGAATGCACACCTTGTGTTTTATTTGACAAAAGTGGGTGATTAGTAGAAAGAATAAATGGTCTAATCATATCGCAGATGAAGCCAGACATAAAAACAAGCACTAAAACCTTTTAAAGCAATTTTAAGGAATAACGTGCGAAGAGGAACATGTACGTGATACAGAATCAAAGAATCAGAGAATATCATCAGTGAAATCAGACGACACAAACACTGGTGGAGGAATGCCAGATCTAATGGCTTTAACTTTATCACCAATAAATGGGCAAGTTACAAGGGTTTCTTCATGGTATGGAGTCACTGGTGGGTTAAAAAAAAAAAAAAAGGCTGAAGATTCTAAAAAAATTGGAGATCAACTTTGAAAAAGCTTTAACTAAGTATTGATACTTTGTCAGACATTTTTGAAATGCTTCATATGAGACTTTTTCCCACTGCCTAAAAGTATGAGTTTCATTATTGAAGCAAGGCCGAGTTTTAACTCTAATGCAGTTGCAGAGTCAAGGATATCTGTTTAAATGGAATTAAATATGTGGTCTAACTTTTGCAGAGAGAAAAGGTAACTAAATATGCATTCAAAACAGTCTGGCAGTAGTAGAGTTCATGGTGTGGGAATAATAATCCCATGAATGTGATCTAGAGGATAAACACTCCTAATAATTTTTTTAAAACCTTATATGTGTGTTCGGAGGTAATAAATTGCATAATCTGACAAGAAACAGTTTGTACCGAGCTACTCTGAGGTATCTGATCAGTAGCATATTGCAGTTTGAGCTCTGAGAGACATGGTGTATTGTGAAAGAAAAGGTATGGATGGTCAGAAGTTCCAACATGTTTAGCGACGATGCTCTTTGGTAGGGAATAAAGAAAAAAAACGTGCATTCGTTATAAAAAAAAAAAATTCCCCCCAATCAATATATTCGGAATCCATTCAATATTCTCACGTTTCATTCAATATATTCAGAGTTTTTATTAAGTTCTTTCATGAATATTTTCCTACACGGCATGCCATAATACATATATATTTTTTTGTTTGTTTGTTTTGTTTTGTTTTTTTCGTCTGCTTTTAAAAGGGGCTGATTTAAAAACATTTTTATCTGACACTACGAGAGCTCTGCAACTCCAGTCACTGAGTCATGAACTCAGCGCCTAGGCCATCGCTGCCCTTGTGGTTTAGCACAATTGGTTCCCAACCCTGGTCTTGAGAACCACCTGTCGTGCACATTTCAGTGTTTTCGCATCTCCCAGCCTACATGATGCAACTAAGCAGCTAATTAACAGCATTTTCCAAATTGAGTGGGTGCGGTGAAGCAGGGAAAACACTAAACTGATCCTCCACGAAAAATAAAGTCTTACCTCAGATGGATATTTCTTTTTTTTTTTCTTTTCTTTTTTTTTTTTTTTTTAAAGCAATTATGATAAAAGGTCATACTGATAGGGATGTGAGTGGCTATGCATAAGGGTACTCGGCGCAGCTGAGATACTAGACAATATGGGAACTCCTGAGCAGAAATCCAGGTAACAAGTGTGAAGTTTGACCCTGAGAAGAATGTATAGAATAAAGAGAATTAAATAAAACAAAATGGATATGCAGAAAACAATAACAATATATTATCGTATGGGGTAACATACAGTATGCACCAGACTACAATTCTGTTTCACAGAAATATAGATACTAGACTATGTGGATCAGAAGAGAGATGCCTTAGCATTAATGTATTTCATAGCATATGGGCTCTCGTAAAAATAATATTACCCTGCAATATTTTCTAAGCGTTGTGAACTGTTTTTATTTTAATCTGCTCTCTCTGTTGCTTTTCTGTAAATGCTAGTGTGAAGTCGGCTATCCTCACCCTTATAGGAAGTAAAATCTACAAAATTGATGCAAAACAAACCCTCATGGCAGTTGGTTTTGGAGTTCAGTCTCTAAGCTGGAGAGAGAAATCAGCAAGAGGCGAAGAATCTGAGTCTGTTCAGTAGGACGGGTTGCAAAGCTAACAAGTGTTCCACATCCAAAGTCATTTCATATAAGACCTAGAGAACATGAGTACTGTTCTTGATGTATGAAGGCATTTGCTGGTGCAAGGGCCTGATCTGAAAGTCTGCAAACTCTAGATGCAATGTCTAGTAGAGGCGTAATGTTTCACTAGAGCGTGCAGTTTGTTACGGCTCGTTAAACAGCGTTCTGCCTTCAGGGTCTGCCACCCTGCCTTCACATACTGCTAGTTTGACATTCATATTGTCTGCCTCCTGCAGCAAAGCTCGCATCTGTAAATAGCAGAAAAACCTCATTTGAACTCATAATGGTAAAACAGTGATGGTTTCTGTTTGCTGTTATAAATCATAAAATAGCTGGATGAGACCAAGTACTGGCACATAGGGGTGTGAAAGAAGCTTAGGCTTGCTGAATAAAGTTTACTCTGTGATAGGTTTTCAATTGTGTGTGAGCATGATGTCGGTGTTTTTTTCTACTGGAACATGTACTGAAAGCCACAGGGAAACACTATAGTAAACCTTTTTTAATTTACACATCAATTATTTCAACTCTTGTAAGTATACAGCACAATAAAAAAAAACCCACGCAGTACTTTACCCAAGGTATCTGTGTTGTCCTGGACAGACACGCCCCATACCCGAGTCTGTACCCGGATCAGTCCCCGAGTGAGGAGTGGAGTATGGAGGAGAGGTTCCGCCCACTCACCTTTCATGGCCTCATCTTGCGCTCGCAGCTTGTTAACCTGCTCATCCGTGGAGTGTGTTATACCGAAAATCAGTCGGTGAGTGTTTACATTTCATCACAACGTCCATCATATTCTCAATAGTTTTTCTTTTATTAAAGCATTGCATACTTTCAACATCAGCACAGAGTTTCAGTCTTAACTATAAGCACAATCATCATATCCTCCATAATTACAATAATATTTACATAATTACAATTAAAATTTCTCTGTTCTGTATACATAATAATTGGCTAATGTTGTGCAGTGCTGTGATGGATAGGGGAGAGAGTGTATTGAGAGTGTATTCCATTCAGAGACCATAGCCGAGTCGGCTTGACTTCCTGGAATCTGAATTTCGACCTCTCCCGATGCCCCTCCCGCACCAGCACAAATCTGACGATTTACATACACTTGACTCCAGGGCAAAAAGCTTGTAATTTACTCCCCTCCCTCTCTAACCAACTCTTTTTTTTATTTTTATTATTTATTTCTTCCAGAGTGCATCTCAACCACGGCTCTCCTTTGCAGAGATGACGGAGGATTACCCACGATTCCCTGACATTCACGATCTTGACCTCGCCCTCCTAAACCCACGTATGATAGTGGTAAGACTTTATTTTGGAAAACGTGCTCACATTCACTAAACTCTGTGGAGGATCGGAGATGAAGCGCAAGAGTAGAGAGTGAAAAGGGGATGCACAAGCTTTGGCCAGTGCTGATTGGTAACTAATAAGTTATGAATTAGTTTTCGAGTACCTTTTCACTGAAGTGGGTTTGCTCTAATTGTAGTATGTTCCTTAAACTCTGAGAACTAATTAGCCTAAATAATTCCACGCAAGCTTCTCTCTTGTAGGTTGCTCATGCTTGTCTCTCTTTGACTGCAGGATGTGACTCCATACATGAACCCAAGTCCGTACACGGTCTCTCCAAACACGCACGTCTCTCAGGTCTTTAACTTGTTCAGGACCATGGGGCTCCGGCACCTGCCTGTGGTCAATGCAGTAGGAGAGGTACATAACTCTAAGCACTAATAATTATATTTAGCACAGATATAAAGTGTGTTATGTATATACGAGGGTGTGTGAATATAAAGCATTTCCAGTATTGTTTTTTATTTGTTTTTTTTGCCGTTCGTTTGTTTTTTGTACAATGATCTTACACTCACTTTAATAGGAACACGTGCTCAGGAAGGTGAGAGAGTGACGCTCAAAATAAGAGTCGCATGTGTGAAGCATGATACTCGGCGCTCGTAAACTAATACTTGC
Source organism: Clarias fuscus (assembly GCA_030347435.1). Lineage (NCBI taxonomy): Eukaryota > Metazoa > Chordata > Actinopteri > Siluriformes > Clariidae > Clarias > Clarias fuscus. The sequence goes on along the minus strand of CM059213.1, from coordinate 9,734,148 downwards.
TCGGTTTCCGAATAAAAAATTATTTAAAATCTTTGCTCGGTTTGCGAAACACTCGTAAACCACGTTACTCGCAATCCGAGGTTCCACTGTGTGTGTGTGTGTATATATATATATATTTTTTTGTTGTTGTTGTTGTTGTTGTTTTTTTGTTTTTTGTTTTTTTGTGTGTGTGTGTTTTAAAGAATATATACAGTCATATGTAAAACTTAGTGCCCACAGGGGAGTTCATAGATGACGCAATGACTGAAAGGTGCTCAGGTCCTGTGGCTGCAAAAACAAGCCCAGCTCATCACCCCTCCACCGCTGTCCTTGTCACTGGGTATGAGGTGTTTCTTCTGAAATGCTGTTTGGTTTTTCGCCAAACATGGTACGAACATTAAAGTCAAACAACTCCACTTTGGTCTCACCTGTCCATAGGACATTGTTCCAGAAGCCTTGTGGTTTGGTCAGATGCAGTTTTGTGAAACTCACTCACTTCTATTTAGAAAGAAGAGGATTCTCATGGCAGCCCTTCCAAGCAAACCATACATGTCTTCTTCAGTCTTCTTCAGTCTTCTTCTAATTGTGCTGCCATGGACTTTAACATTTAACATTCTCAGTGAGACTTGTTAGGTCAGGATGTTGCTCTGGATTGTTTGTATTTCTCTGAGCATTGCACAGTCTGACCTTGCAGTGAATATGTGCTGCGATGTTTTCAATGCTTTCCAACTGTGAATAATCTTTCTCACTGCAGAATGTTGAACTCCAAATTGTTTGTCAATGGTTTTGTAAAAAAATTTCACATTGATTTTCTAAGACCATTGCTTATGTCGTTCCCTCTGGAGATTGTGTTAACACACATCTGAATGCTCCAGACCAGTGAACTGCCAAAACCTCTACTTTAATAGAGGTCTGCACAACTGCCGATGATCAATTAATAATTAATTAAGCTCTGATGATTAGCAGCACCTGGCTGCAGCTAACCCTGTTGAAGCAGTAAGGGGTTATTGCATGGTGAAAAAAGTAGTACCATAGACACATATTGTCATTTTTCTGTGACCCAAAATGGTAATATGAGCATTTTGTGAGTTCTACATTTTTACGGTTCACCCCCTTAAACTTTTTTTTCTACATGAAATGCGCAAACCCAGACACGTAGTTTGACGTCTAAAGCATCTCCGGTCGACACACACCAGCAGGAATTTCATGTAAAAATTCCATCTTTGTTTGTTTGTTTGATTTTTAAGTGGTCATTGACCAGTAGTGTGTTTCCGGGATGGATCTGTCCCGCTCAAGATTAAAGGGTTAAAGTCAGCCTGTGCTCAGTGTATTCTCAGATTTATGTTCTTGGCTGACAGAAGTTGTACCGGATGTGGCCTCCTGCTTTTGTAGGCCCTCCGCCTGAGTGTTGAATGACAAAAGCATTCTAAGATTATTTTATTTGTCCCCAATGTCGTAAAGACAGGAATTAGCTCCAACCAGTCTAGCCATTGTCCCCTGACCTCGCTCATTAATAAGGTGTGATTTGCTTTGCTTTTCACTCTTTGAAAATCCATAGTCCTATCCTTGTCAAAGTCAAAGTCATGGAGATCACATGCTTTCTTTTCCTGCTGTTTAATGTGAACATTAACTGAAGCTGAAGCACTTGACCTGGACTTGCATAATTTTATGCATTGCACCGCTGCCACATGATTGGGTGCTTGGATATTTATGAATAAGCAGTTGTACAGTTGTTCCTATTAAAGTGCATGCGTGTCAGATTATCATTTTGTTCTCATGTTTACAAACGTACAACTCTTGAATAGGCTGCATTTCTGATGTTTTTTCCTCGTTTTTCAGATTGTAGGCATAATCACAAGACATAACTTGACCCATGAGTTCTTAATGGCTAAGCTCAGACAGCATTCCATCACCATCTGAAAGGAAGCGCTCGCTCGCATCATCTGTTATCGGCTCCGGCGCAGACAGTCCCAGCTGTGTCTCTCACTGTTAAGCCATTTCCGGCTACGTCCTGGACCACCGCAACATGGTAAAGCACGTCCGTACTGACTGATGCAGAAACACACACACAGGCAGCATTTATCATGCTAATTTAAAAACTGAACACATTCTGAAACCTTATCCATATTCTCTTGTGTGACATGAACAGAACTTGCGTCTTGCTTTATGGACCTCGGTCTCATACTTTTTTTTTTTTTTTTTGACATTATGTTTTTGTATTTCTGTTTCAGATTTTGACATTTCTTTGTGTTTGTGTTAATATGTTCTTGCACTAAAGGTAAAGTTCAGAATGAATGCAATGTCAGAAACAAGGTCAGAAGGAAAGGTTACTGAAATATGTATGGCATTATTACAATATATCAGATCATTGCAGTAAATTTAGATAAACCTGATTACGATTTAACTCCTTGCTAAATGTTCCTATTCAGATGTTGAGCATCTCATCGCGCAAGCAGGGCGGTTCCATTAGTGGATTGTTAAAATGGCTATTTTTTTGTAGTAGTAGTAGTAAATGAATACTCCAGCGTTTTTCAACTTGATCTCATTTTCAAAACTACAACCATTGAATAATACAAATCTTCAGTTAAGATGGCTATCTGAGGACAATTTTACCGACGCTGATGGAGCAACGCTTTTCATAGCACTACATGATTTCATAGCACATCATGAGAACTGACCCACACCTGTATAAACATTTAGAAAGGCTTACTCCATCAGGCATAAGCTGTTATGAGGGCTGTACTGAAAGCACGGGAAAAACTTTGCAAACTTACAGTAGCAAAAAATCAGGCATACCTTCTAAAACACTCATTGCTTTTTAGTTTACTTTCTACAGTACGTAGTGGAGATTTCAAAACGATGAAACAACACGTATGGAATTATGTAATTGAGTAACAAGTCAGCAACAGTCAATTGTTATTCTACAGTAAGACACAAAGGTCAGCTGTTCTGAAATAGTTTTTGCAAGAACCGATCACACTACAGTGATGGGAATGGCGGTCATGAAGACCGTCCCAGGAGAACAAGACCAAAACTTACCAAAGCTGCAGAGAAGAAGTTCATTTAGCGTTACCAGCCTTAAAAATCACCAATTAACAAACAGCACCTCAGAATAGAGCCGTTATGAAGGCTTTACAGAGCAGAGGTACATCTCAATGTCAGCTATATAATTGTTCGAAGGAGATTATTGCATATTGCATTTTGGATGCCATCAGCATTGTTTTACAATTTGGAAGGGGAAAAAAAAAAAAAAAAACATGGACTTAGGTGTGTCCAAACTTTTGACTAGTAGTGTAAGTCAGCTGTCATAACATTCTGACGTAAAAATTAACTTAACTTTACCACATAATAAAGGCAAACCAGCTTTTGTTAATTGAAAACCAGGTTCTTCGACAGTTGGCTCTAGTTTGGTGCAACAGGAAAAGCATTTGATTTGTATCCAGGAGACAAATTGGTTGAGGTTACTAGGTGGGAAGGATGGAATACTTCATTCTCTCGTGTCACACAGAGCCCCACTAGCCAGTCATCTGTGAGCTCACGTATGCGGACGGGGACGGATAGCGTTAGATTATTATTTTTTTTTTATAGTTTGTTCAATTGTGAGCAAGAGTTTAAACAGCATCCTTTAAAACTCCTGTGGTTTCCTTGAGCAACATAAGTATTAGTGAGGCATATTTTCGAATAGTTGTTTTTGTGATAGAATCATCCCCACTGTAGAATAAAGAAGTGTTTGCACGAACAACTGCCCTTCGACTTCTATTATAAGTGAGTTATTTGCTCTTTTCTCTGCATTGCTCTGCATTTTCTATCTGTAGTGATTAGATTGAAAAACACTGGAGTAATTCTTCCTGTGTGAATCTTTACATTTAAACATGCAGGAAGGAATTATAAGGCATTTTCTAAACACTTGGAGAGAACAGTTTAAATTTAAGCATTCTTGGAGAAACTGGACACTAAGATTTCCAATTTAGAATATTTGTAAAAAATTGCCATCATACTGAAAGAAGGTTTTGGACAAATGTTTGACAAACTCTTAAAACCCTTACACTTCTTACAAAAGGAACAAATGTTTAAATGGGGGCAAATAAAAACTTTCTCAGGGTGTATCTGTATTGTTAATCTGATCAATCCACCACTAAAGGACAGGTTACTAAGGACATGTCTAATACTGTGATAAAAATAGAAAAGCTGCTTAGGCATATCATCATTTATTCACATTCATGAATTTGTAATGTACATAGTAAAGTGGAACTACACTAAGCATTTCTTTATTGTATATTTTTTTAAATCATCATTGTTTTTATTATTACGTTCTGTATTTAAGATGAAGCTTTTGTGAAATGTCCTTGCTTAATGATTGTTTTTTTTGTTTTTTTAATGCTTGAATATGGATCAAACCAATCAGTATTATTGGCAACATGAGTAAAAAGCAGGGATTGCACTTTTTCAATCTGTAGCTTTTCACATAATGCATCATTCCATTGATTATGTTTCATATATTGTATTTTAATGAAGCAGATATTGTGAACCAAGCACACTGTAAAAGTTGTTAAAGGACCTTTCCTGAAAATCTCCTTATCATGTACTAACATAAGCATGTACTTGACTATAATTTTTCCCTTCCTTCTTATACCATTACACACTGGGTTTCAATTTGTTTTTATAATTTGTGCAATCAAGAAAATGTATGATTTCTGAACCACAAGTTTTTATTTGGATAGAATTTAACGAATGGAATGTTTTTTTTTTTTTTGTATTTGTATTTTTTTTCCCCCCTCTAACCATTCAGATTACTATAATTATTAAACTCTTTTTATTTAATTATAGGCGTAAGCTAGCCAGTGTGTCCTGTAAACATTTACAATATTAAACAATTTGGGGTTTATTTATTTGGTTTATTCAGTATTTATATTGATTTCTGCATTTTAGTTATTTACAGCTAATCTGTTTCTGAGATTCGCAAGCAAGCTTCTGAACGCCATAGTGCTACATAAAACAAGGTTCACAAGAGAATACACAGAACTAATTCAACACACACAGATCTACGCGGAACTGCATAAAGTTCATACTATATGTCCAAACCTTAGTAATGAAGTAATGAAGCCCTGTCCCTACCCATTAGAAATAAGCGCGTATCTACGCGTATCTGTGCAAAAGTCTCGAGCAGCACCTCTTTCCTTCATACTTTACTTCCAAAGAGTCGCACCTTTTTTTTTGTCTTTTTTTTTTTTTGTCTTAGTCTTGAGGAATAATCATCCAGGCTTCCCGAAGGACTTCTTGGCTTTCATTTTCTGTCCAGTCTCTGACCAGTTTCAGAGGACGTTTTTGTTTGTTGAGCCACACAGTGAGCTATTAATCATTTAAGAATAAAAAAAAAAGACAACAATCTAACTTAAGGCATGAACCAGTGAGAATGATCTTTTTAAACTTTTGATGTAAAACATTAGAAACATTTTATCTACATTATTGAATTTCTTTTAACATGAATGCAAGCAATGGGGATCTCTCAAAACTTTCACAGTACTATATAACCAAGGTAAATTTTATGAAGAAAATACAGTTTCTTAACAACTGAGTCAGCTGACTGACCTTCTGTCCAGTACCACCTGGAGGAGGATATGTGCTTTTGCTTCAGTTGGTTGATTATGATTTTATGTTCCAGTTGTCCTGCCTTGATTTCTCTGTAACTGAAACGCATTGAGAGTGATGCGAAGTCCTGTGCCTTTACCTGACTTATAATAAACATTAGTGCAAACTCCTGAATGAAGACTCACCGCCGTTTGCTTGTCTTTTTAATGTTTATCAAATGTCTGTGGTAAACTGATGGACGATGCATTTCATCCACTTGCTGTAAGTCATCCATAGTCAGCCAGTTACAGAATAGTAGGTGGATGTATAAAACAAAGCTGCTACTCTTAAAGTCTTATAGTGTACACCAATTTGGTGTGAAGAGATGCAATAATATTTATAGGTCTCACAAGGGTGAGCAGTTTTGACATTCTATTATCGATCTACAATGTCATGCCATCCCTTTGTACTTGTCTCTTTTTAGCAACAAACTGTCTGGCAGTTTTATGCAATGCAGCAAACACTATAGCCAATATGTTCTTGAATTAACAAGTAAATATGTCTGTATGTTAATTGATCTAAAGCATGAGTCCAATTATACAATTTCCCTTTGGGATTAATTAATTACTATGTCTATGGTGGAAGTGGCAAAACATGCACCACACAAAAATGAGGCAATCCCCATAGTCTCCTATGTTAAAAGAAAATACAACAGAAATAAGTATGTTTGCAGTCTGGTACAAAAATTCAGTCTGGTTTTGGTCTCCTTTGCTAGGTTCACCGTATAAGGTGAATTATGTACATTAACTCATCAGCTAAAATTGCCTTAAAATATCAAATATGCATAATAAGGGGCATGGCCACATTGGGTGATGACTAAAGGATGTAGTTTAATAGTGTCCTTTAATTACCACAAGAAATGGAGATAACAGGAAAATTTGTAGTGTATGGATTGAATGCAAAGTAACATTGCCATATAAATTAATCCTAGCCACCTTAGCATTTTAGCTTAGCTAGCCAGCTACTGTAGGTTGTGGTAAAGGGTAAGTAGGTGTGTTCCAAGCAACAGTCAGACTCCATTTGTTCCTCTCATTTGCTCATTTATGGATTAACCAGGGTTTAGGAAGAGTCGGCTCTTGCCAAGATGGCAAGGACTGGAGCTCCCACAGTTGAACTTCAAAACCCATGGGTCATGTCGTAGAGGGTTTGTCCAGTTCTTATACAGTCTATGAGCATAACGCATTTAAATATAAGAAGTGCAAAATTTGTTTAGTCCCTGTGTTGTGGGCAGTCATGTTGATGTGACATCACTTGGCAACCTTTAGAAAATTGTAAAAAAAATAAATAAAAAAAAAACTGAAATAAAAGGAACCTGCATTTGAAGAATGAAATCAAATGGTTGCTCTACCACTTTATCGAGTGTGTATTTTGTTTTTGTTTTTTTTCTATAGTCTTTAAGTTTCTCTTAACTGCACTTGTGATCAGGATGAAACTGCCAGCAGCAGCTGGCCAAATGTTGCGCTGTCCCATAACGGAGCTGATGTGTCAAACTACGGTGATGTTTTGGAGATTAGATTAATGACGTGCCAGTCAGTAATCAGACATTCCATCATTTACAGTACTCAACCGTGGTCTGTTTTGCCATCGAAAGCTTTGGCTGCAGAGGATGTAAAAGTAATGAGCTTCCAGAGTGCATCTATGTTAGATTTGTGTCATTTGTTTTAACTGAGAGCTTGTAATCGTGGTTGATGTTTGGGTAGGAGGTGTTAATTGATACAGATCAAACTGACTGGACAATCAAGGCCAAGTGTCGAGCAAACACATCTTGTGGGGAAGTCTAATTTATTCATGGTGTCATCATGTACTGTATTCAAGCAATGGGCATGTCAGTGTGTAAGAAACTCATTTACATGAACAATTTCCTGGAAATTGTACAGCATGATTAAATGTCTATAAAAGAGACATGTGAAAATATGCCAACTTCCAACCTGACTAGTCAGATGTACAGTAAGAAAGCTCTGTATTAAACGTAACATGCCATTTGAATGTGCATTGGAACTGTTTTTACTGTACCAGCACATTAGACACTGTTGCTCCCATCAGATTAAACAAGGTCAGAGAAGAAAAAAAACAAACACCTGCACCATGGTACAATAGTCGCACGACCTAAAGTGAGCAAAGCATAACCTTGAGCGAATTAGAAGTTTTTAGAATCGTGTATAAAGACAGTATGTCTCTAAAAACTTATAGGGTTGAGCATCTGAGCCAACTGAGCCAAGCAAGAAACCAAAACAATCCCAGGTTCTTATTTAGTACAGTGGCTAGACTAACAAGATATCAGCAGAGAGTACTCCATCACAGTTTAGCAGTGAATTTCTTCATTGAAAAAATCGATAGTATCAGGAAGAAAATAATGGATTTTCAACCTCAAATTCAAATTCAAATTTTATTTGTCACATACACAGTCATACACAGTACGATATGCAGTGAAATGCTTAAACGACCGCCCATGACCTTAAAATTAAAGATTATTAATAGGAAATAAATATGAATAAAAAAAGAAATAAAATAGAAAGCAAATTTAGCTAAAATAAGAATAATATATCTATAGAATACAAAATATACAATATAATAAAAATATAAGAAAATGTAAGAAAACCTAGTTGTACAAATATGGAGATGAAATGATCCTGTACAAATATAGAAAAATATAGAAACTTATATAAATTTTAGTGTGGATGAAGTGGGAATTCTAACAGCATCTCGTGATCCAGTCCAGCCTAAAGCTCCACATTTAGATTTTCAATGATTTACAGCTATAGGACAGGAAGAGCTGTACAAACTTAGCACCACGGCTAAATCAACAATGTGCTGGTTAGATCCAATCCCAACTAGATTTCTAAAAGAAGTGATACATACAGCTGGAGAGACTCTTCTAAACATTATTAATTCCTCACTATATTTAGATCACGTCCCTAAATCTTTCAAGTTGGCGGTTATTATGTCTCTTCTTAAAAAATCTAATTTAGACCCGAATGAAAACTTGAAGTCAGGCTTCAGTCCCCATCATAGTACAGACTGCACTAGTTAAAATCACAAATTATTATTTTTTTTTTTTCAGACCAAGGCTTCATCTCGATACTAGTCTTACTTGATCTTAGTGCTGCATTCGACACTATAGATCATAATATTCTCATAGATCACTTACAAAATCACATCTGTATTCAGGGACAGGCATTAAAATGGTTTAGATCCTACCTGTCTGATCAATCCCATTTTGTAGATCTGAATGGAGAACAGTCTGGTGTAATGCCAGTGAAATATGGAGTCCCACAAGGGTCAGTTTTAGGACCTCTGCTGTTCTCAATATACATGCTGCCCTTGGGTAACATCATTAGAAGACATGGGATTAGTTTCCATTGTTATGCTGATGATACCCAGTTATACTCCACAAAACCAGACGAAATATCCAAGTTGTCTAGACTGAGTGTGTCCAAGATATAAAAGATTGGATGATCGATAATTTTCTTTAGAAGGATGTACCAGCTGAAATACCTGGGTGTAATATTAGACAATATTCTTACAACTTATCCTTTGAAAATCATATTTCTATTACAAAAACTTTTTCCACCTTAGAAATATTGCCAAGCCTAGGAACATTCTATCCATATCTGATGCAGAAAAGCTGGTTCATGCATTCATGTCCTCCAGACTGGACTACTGTAATGCATTACTGGGTGATTGTCCTGCATCCTCAATAAACAAGCTACAGTTAGTCCAAAATGCAACCACCAGGGTTCTCACTAGATCAAGAAAATATGATGATATAACCTCAATACTACCATCCCTGCACTGGCTACCTGTTAGAATTAATTACAAACTAGCATTACTTACGTACAAGGCTATAAACGGTTTAGCTCCCACATATCTAATCAGTCTTCTGGCACATTACAATCCATCACATTCCTTAAGATTGCAAAACTCCGGACTTCTGGTAGTTCCCAGAATATTGAAATTTACATAAGTTGGTAGAGCGTTCTCATATTTAGCTCCTAAACTTTGGAATAGCCTCCCAGAGAGTCTACCAGTTTAAAAGTAGACTCAAAACACAACTCTTTAATCTGGCATACACATAATTCATTCCATAACCTCGTATTCCAGTACATTTAAAAGCACACTTCTATCTAGTGCTGCTAATATCCTGAACGGCATCTACGTTAATTCTTTTCCACCTGTTCTTCCTTTCTCTACCCCTGAGGCATCTGGAGATTGTGCCAGCTCCAGTAGGTAGATGCCAACCCTGTCCACCTCCCGCTGGATTCTGCTTTCTTGATGGTTTGGATCTACACATGCTGCTCCTGAGCTCCCAGTGATCCAGACCCTCCTCTGTCCTCTGCACCTGCTGACTCATCCCTGTGCTGAACTGGACTCCATGATAACTTGGAGAACTTCTATTATACTGAACTTCCAGCAGCCTAACACACATGATGTCGTTATATAATTCCCTGTTAACTGTTTTCGCCCGAATGAGGATGGGTTCCCTGTTGAGTCTGGTTCCTCTCAAGGTTTCTTCCTATTGCCATCTCAGTCAAACCAGGACTTTTAATTGTACAGAATGAAAGAACACAGTTATGAGAATAAAAACATCATTGTTACAAATATTATTTATTATTATATGCTTAGGTTTTACTGGCCTATATGCATATAGCTTTCTTGGGAATGCTATTATTATTATTAGTAGTAGTAGTAGTAGTATTTCTGAGATTCTTTTTTAATGTTGGACGCTGGTTCTGGAAAACAAATTTCGGTTAAACCTAACCTTTCTCTAGACAATCCCTTGTTACTCTAAAACTCTTATCATCGTGTTTTGCTAGAAAGTTTATTTTTCTGGCCTCCCAGGAATGCCTCAAATATGTAGAAATGGCTTGGAGTGAGGCCAGGACTGTAACAGGGATGCGACAATAACTCCCAGAAGAGTTCTTGTGATGTGCAAGTGGTGTTGGTGAATGAGTGTGTGTACAGTTCCCACAGACAAACACGCCTCTTCCACTCGGTGAATGTTCGAATGGAACGACGGCAATGGGTTCTGAGCCACCCTTGGCTGGGATTGCCATTCACAGATGTAGAGGCTTTTTTAAAACTTTTACTACGCCTAAGAGTCTCACCAGTGTTCTGTGCTTCCGTGTTCTGTGAATGTCAATCGGATGTGCGCCTTCATTCATGTGAAATTTCATCACAAGTCCTGGTTTGATTTGAACGCCCTTCTTCTTTTTATCTTTTCACTGTTGCTTAATTGAATTATTACTGCAATAGGAAAACTATTACTCAAGTCGGAAACCAAATTAACATACCGAGTGAGTCTATCAATAACAAACAAGGGTAATTTCTCAGCACTGACAACTACACCATGACTTCAGTATCAAAAGCAGGTGGTTCAACATCTCTCTGGACCCCTTTGTCAAGACTACCACAGAGCCTACTAATTGCAGACATTACACCAAGCTTCATCTTCAACAGGTGTGAGGCTAGCGTGCCAAAACCTGGGTCTTCTTCTGTCTTCCATTATGTAATTGGACAAGACAGCTCACAGCACTCTCTCCAGTGTGCTTCTGGGGACCTGAGGTAATTTGAGAAGCGGGGAAAGTTCCTTGTGATGAGCCATTGACAGTCTGTTAGAATTTGATGAGGCGGACTGAAACGTGGCCGTTTTCTAATCAGAGCTGTCTGACACGGCGTAGCCTGAGAACCAGAGCATTATTAATGTAATCAAGAACGGGCCCCTTGGAGGGTACGGTAATAGGATTAAAGGCGTTGCAGCTCGGGCTTTCAGTAAAGGTTAGCGGAGATGTCAACAAGCTCAATGCTAATGACCCCCTGCTGCAGCACAAGTCCTTATTCCGTTGTAGCTTTGCATCCTTTAATAACCTACATCCATTAGGCAGGATATCATTAGTCATATTTTAGTGATATGCCCACTAATAAGCCCGATCCATTAGCCAAGACTTCATTCGATATTTAGGACGAGTAGGTGGAAGTTTCTAATGTGTGAATATTTCTAATAAGTTTCTAATGTGATATGCTAAAGTACCTGTATTTGAGTCCAATGATTTTTATTATTTAATATACTGTATAGCTACTACTGTATATAGTGCACATGGTGCTACCTACTGTACACTGAGGAAATATTTCAAAATGTGAAATGAAATCTCAAAAACAGAAAATTGTTCATCACAAAGGTTTATTCATACTGAGACAGTAGAAAGTATTTATTTCTTCATTCACACTGACATAATTCCCAGCCATTTTGATCTGACTGGAAAGAGAAGAACGTACATACGATGTAGATTATGACATGCATACCGAAGAGAAGAATACTCAAAACAGAAGAATATTTCTAACAGATTCTAACAGGGAAAAAGGTCACCAGTAAATAGATATGAATAAAATAAAATAAAATGTGAATACACAGATAAATGTATATCACTGTTTTCTATAAAAAGAAAATCAATGTATCAGTAAGCTCTCAGTTCTGCGTGTTAATTAAAGGATCTCCAGACACAAGCTGTGCTCAAGTCAATTTAAATCAATCAAATTCTTCAGCAAAATTAGAACTATAAATCATTGAATTACATTCACATTTTCACACCAACCTTCTAAATTTATGCTTGCCCAGTTCAGCAGTTTTTCAACAGGGCTTTTGAAGGACTGTTACATTTGTTCATGCTGTCCTCAAACAGATCCAGTCTCTCAGCAGAGCTTGGGAGAAGTTTTAACCTTTCATGGAGTTGCAGCCGAGGCCGCTGGAGGAGCCGATGCGATCCAATCTTCCACCAAAGCAGCCCGAGAAGCTCTTGCTTCTTGTGGACAGCAGAAGATCCATGAGGTGCTTCCTCTGCATCTCAAGTCCCTCGTCAGAGTTGCCGTCCACATCCGGAGCAGCCGCCTGGTCCTCCCTTCCTAGAGAAGCTTGGTTTTGACTTTGTGCTATGTTCCTTTCCTCATAATCCACAGGACTTTCTGAGTCCTCTTCAGCTACCAAAGCTTCTTCAAGCTGCTGGAGCAAGTTCTGAGGGGCATATCATGAAGAAGATTCAGTGTTAGACTTTAATGGTTTAGTGGCGGCTGGGTCAAAAGTTTCCTCTATTCTCAAGGTCATCTTGATGTGTCGTACCAAATAAAAGTGGGTCTCTTTATATCCTGTTGTTGCAGAGGGGTCTATCAGATACCAACGCATGTTTCTCCAACCAGCCTTAACTTCAGTTATAATTTTGGTTACAGCAGGTATTAGACCAAATCGACTGGATGGGTAACTCTGATAACTAGTTTTTATTAAGTTATCAAGTTAATCTCAACATACCAAAACCAAGACCACATATTGTCTTCGCATATATTCGATCACTAGATGTATAGTTACTTAGCATTACTTAGATTATCTACCATTGTTTTAAATGAAGGTTTTAAACTTACCTTGATTTTGCCAATGCTGTTAGCAGAGTTGTGCCTACTCAACACGTGAGCTTGTACAGTCAGCGCTTGACAGAACAGGACCAGGAGTCCTGCTAGAATAAGTCCTTTGACCATCCCTGATGTCCTTTTAGGCTTGCCTGTAACTTTCTGTGATAGCTGCATGGTTGGCTCCTTCTTTTATTGGGACACTCGACCATCCAGTACTCATCCACGTGAAGTGCATTCCAACACCTCGCCTCCGATAGGTTCTTGTCGTAGATTTCCTTTTAAGTGGCTGTTTGGTGCTACATGATGTGCCTTTGAGGGAGAGGTTATGGTGGGCGACAAGTCAGACATAAACAGTCAGTGACCTCAGGAGCAGTTTTTGAGGGCAGAAGGAAGACGTGACACCTATCATCAGGCATTCGTCCACTACACATGACTTGCGTTGCTGAAGCATCAGGTCAGAACTGATAACTTCAACCTATACTAAATATACTTTTTGAATGGTCAGAGCATGGACATTCCATATTTAGACTGAGAAATCCACATCTCAGTAATATGTTACAAAATCCTTTGACATTTTTGTTTAAGGGTAATATCTTGCATTTTTAATGCAAGTCAAAACCACCTGAAAGGATCCTGGTGAAAATGTAGCTGTAGTGTTTGCTGCAAGGTAAACCTGAAAATGAACAGGCAATCACCTCTCTAAAATGACCATGATATTTCAATTATGATTACTGTACACAAGAGCTTTAACTCTTTAGTGTGCAGACTTCTTACTATTGTACTCTTTTAAGTTTTATTGCAGTTACCAAATGATCCATAGCAATTTATAAATAATTTCATTCACCGAATCCATGTTAGCATGAATAAAGGTGTGTAAAGGTTGGTTAGATCTGCTCTTACCAGTTACTGTAGCTGATGATAACCATATTAAGAGTAAGCCTGTAATGCTTATTAACATTCAAAACCATGGGATTGCCTAATTTAAACCAAGTCATTCAATGTGTTTCCACTGATGGCATCATTCGTCATAAACATTGTCTGCATGTTATGCCATCTAATAAAATTTGGATGCTCCTAAAGACTCTGGGTTGAGACATGTATTGTATATTACCCACTCTTAAAACTGAAATAAAATTAATAAAAATATGCTTTATGATAATAATATTTTTTACCCCAATCTCGTCTTTTCAACAAAAAAGTACAATATTAAAGTAGATTTCTTCTACTGAAAGCACTTGGATTGACCATTGGATTAACATTAGTAAATGAATGCCAGGAACATCCTGAAATTATAATCTTACTTGTTTCCTACTGTATATTGTGGACTGATTTCCAAGCACTATGAATAAATGTCACTGTTCATCACAACTTAGTGGGGTTAACCAAATGCCATCATCTCAGTTTTAAATTAAACCTTAAATTGTTCCAGGATTATTTCTATTTAAAAATGCAAACGTCTGTTTTACTGAGGCACATGGAGAACAACTGAATCTTAAAATACTGGGTAAGGCAAAATGTTTTATTGATCCTTGTAAGATAAGGTAAGTAGCTATATTTATATCTATTGTTTTAACCTATTAAGAAAGAGACTTCAATATCTTGTAGCACTGTTCACCTGTAGAAACATTTCGCTCTCCATGGTGCTGAATGAAATCATGCAGCGCCTTGTGTAGTGTAATGCTTAGAAAGTGGGAAGTTCCTGTTTCATTTTCAAAACAAGTTGGGATGTGAACTAAAAACATCATATAGAGCCAACCATCCACATTTTTAATAAAACGGGCCAAAAATTTATAATCATGGAGGAGAAAAACAGTTTTGAAATGCTTCAGGTTTAATGAATGAATGAATTAATTAATGAAGGTGTTAATTATGAGGCATAACAACAACGACTTTTCCCAAAATCATTTATTAAATATTTCAATTAGATATACAACAGACTATTGAGCATAAATAAAGAATGCATACAAATATAAATTTTGTACATATATGTAGGCAGATCAATAAATATTCTAATAAATAAATGCACTTTTAAAAATTCACTCTGGCGTCATCACAGGCAATGATGTAACAGTTTTACTGTAAGACTTCATTTTCTCTTTGGACCTAAAAAAATACATAAAGAAAAAAGGAAACTGATAAGTAACACAAAAGATAATCAAGATAGATAATTCAATTACTTTTAATGAATATGTACAGTAATATGAGCTACAGTGAATATGTACACACTACATGAATATTCATTAGGAGCTTGAGCATGAGCTTGTAACTTTCTGCAAATTCCTGACAAATGTAAACATATAGACTGATGAAGTTAACTTACTTTGGCGACCAACAGTGTTGCAGCCCAGATTGGACGTGGAGCCGATCCGATCCAACCGGCGGCCAAAACAACCTGAGTACTTCTTGGAACCAGAGTCCTGGCGAACCGTCTTCAGATCCCGAGCAGAGAGGAAGTCCCTTGCAAGCACCTCAGGGTGAGGTACACCTTCCTCAAATGCCATTTCTTCCACTTCCTGTTCCAGGATTTGAGCAGGAACTGAGTCTTCCAGTTGGCTGAGCAGTTGCTGAAGGAAAATGATAATGTACGTTTAATAAAGAGACATTTTACAGTGCTGAATTAATATAATCATACTGTACGGTAGTACAAGTCTAGACTTACCTTCAAGACATCCAAGTCTTCACTAGTCAAGGCCGTGTTTTGTAGCGGTAGTGCACTTACAAACGCCAGACTTACAAACAGTACAAAGCTAACAGATGGAATGTAAAACGGAGACATTTTTTCCCTTAAGAATTGCTTGAACAGGACTCGATCCCTTAGTCTTTTTAAGCTGTGTCCGTGGTCTGTGTATCATAGCTTCAAGCTGGGAGATGGAGCTCTTTTATACTATAAGGTCTGACTCACAAAAGTTATGTGAGGAATTAGAGGCAGCATTCCAACACCTCCAGTGATAAAGCAGTCTGTCGGAAATAACTCCTTTTAAAGCTTCAATGTAGCAGATACGAGCCCTATGACATCTACTGCCATGTGCTCGGTTTAGATACTGAGCTTGGGAACGTGTTTCCCTGAAATTATGCACCTTTTACACACATTTATTTTGGTGGTATAATGTAGCACATATAGACTTGTGTAGTCTATACATAGACATTATAGCATTAAAGTGTCAATAGTCAGTTCCAGCTTCATTTTACTTAAAGGAAATACTAACTATTTTCATTTAGATTTCACTTTTTTTAATTGAGTGAGGTCAGAGGTAAGAGGTCATTCATGACTTCCTGTTTTGCTGCACTGTAAATATGAGACCAAATTCTTTTAGTCACTCATCATCAATGTGGGAAAGATTGTAGAATACACTTATTGTATGTGACATCAGTGTGTTTACCGTAAATGACTATTGAAATAACATAAACATGTCAGCATCAATAGTTAGGGCAATTCTCTGTAATAAACCTAGGATTAAAGGGAAGTGTACTTTGCCTCCATTGCTGTAAGAGGAGTACAAAAAACATTATTTCCAAATCTGCAATTGGGCACCCATACCAAACAAACTGTGGAACGTGTCCCAGCAGTCAGCTTTTTACTTTCATTTAACCACAAATATGAGCACATGGGGTTCTCTAGATGCTATTGGGGCTTTGACTGGGACATGGTTCTATAGTCAGATGAAACAAAAACAGAACAGAACAGTATTCCATAATAAATACTCAGAGTGATATTGGCAACAACAAAAAAAGGAAGCCAATTATAGACTAAATAAATTTAAATATGGTGAAGGAGTTGTAATGTGGCTGTTTATACTGAAAAAGCCCATTGGATGGAGTCCATGGCAAACCAGGAGCTTTTGAATGATAATCAGACTTCTGCTGCCAAGAACTGAGAAAGCTGTTCTTCTAGCAGGACAATTATCCAAAACATGTATTCAAATGCACACAATAAAAATGGTTCAACAATGACACAGTCAAGCTTTTGACATTACTTTCTCCATCTCCTGACCTATACACCATTTTAAAAAAGATCTGTGAGGTAAGCTGCAGAGGAGAAGACCATGGAGAATTCTGTATTAGAGAATTACCAGGAATACACCAGATGTCTCAATGCTCTTATGTTTACAAAAATATACATTTATATTTATGAAATAAAAATATGTAACCTTTTATGAATCTAATATGAATTTACTAAGAGTGCCAGTAATTTAGTCCTGATTGTATAAAGGCAGAAACTCTGTAGAAAGTTACAACTATGATGTCACCCAGGTCATGATCAAGGCTTGTAGGCTCAAACTTCAAATGAATACAGTCCAATGCAGATAGATCTACACTTCACTCTTTTCTTATTAGTATTCCAGGTAAAATTATATGTTAGGGCCCAAAGAATACCCGTCCAATCAGAGTTAAATCTTATTTCAAATGTGATAGGTAGTGATAGCAAAAAAGTGAAGCAAGACTATTATCACTGTCTGCTGCAGGGGCATTGCATCATGGCTGACCCGACACACCAGCTTCCTAACATGCATAGAACATGCGAAGAAAAGAATTTCACTATGCAGTACTTTATTTGCGACAAATACAAACATAACTTATTTCTGAATATTGAAACTATCTGTCTGTTCATCCAGATAGCCAGCCAGCCATTTATTATTTTTTACCCCTATCCTGTCTAGAGTCACGAAGGCCCTCGAGCCAGCCAGTACCACCCAGTATCAGCCCACATCACACAATACTCAAATTGGAAATGCAAATCAGCCTGAGTATGTCTTTGGACTGGGGGAAGAAACTCACGAAGCGCATCAGTTTTAATATTACGTATGGCAACATATGGCATGTATTATAGTTCTCCCTGTGCACGAACCAGATGATGTAACTCATTAGAAGTAGCCTTTCTGGCTGAAGAGTTGTTCTAATTAACTGAAAAACTAATAGAAATACTGGCTATGTTACAATAATATTCAGCGTCTGGTTCCATAGGTTGCCTCATCTCCAGAATTTAACCCAATGGAAAACTGTTGAACAGTGATGGAGAAGGCAGTAGCAGTTATGAAACTGTCTGCTGTACATGATCTTGATGCTTGGAAGCGATCAAGCAGACATGGATTGAGCAAGTCACATCAGAGTGCTGCAGACGTCTTTTTGAGTCTATGACTAGCCAGATACAGCATGTTTTAAAGAATAAAGGACTTCATATTAAATATTGATTGCTGTATAGCAATTTCTCTGCATAACAATAGCAAATTATTCTTATTATCTTGAGTGTTCTTGTTTTAAACATTTGAGAGTGTCCTTGAAACATAGAATTTTACTTATATATTTTTGTATTTTTCTTAATTTTTTTCAGTTATCTTACACAAGTAATTATTTCACCCATAATCCCAATCAGATTGCAACATTTTACATGGATTAATTGATTCATGTTCATAATATACATTACGTTTTTTCATAAAAGATTTTTTTTTTTTTTTTTACATGTGAAAAAAATGGCAATCAAGTGATCAGCTTTTGGCATTCATCCATACCCCAGACCTAATTATGTCTAAATTCAATTTTGATGGATTATCTCTTTGCAGTTTGTAACCCCACTGGCATTTACTCTTCTTCCTAACTTTTCATTTCCATAGCCTAATCTTCAAACATCTGTTGTCTGTCTGTGGATAATTAAATAATGAATATGAATTGACTAGTGAATAATTACTTCAGCAAAATGTCTGAACTGTTATAAAACTGGCCTATTAAGCTACAGATCTCTCTCTCGATATCTTCATATTAAATGAGCAAAAATGTTTTTAAATCATGTTTGGATAAATATTTAATTCATAGACGAGCATTTTAAAATAGAAGCAGCATACTCAGTAGTCTAAAGGCTTCCTACCTGCAATGTTGGCACTATAGGTTAAAAAGGCTACATCATGTGACAATTTGTTTTTGTGTTTTTATGTGTGATTTCTTTTTCCTAGGTTTTTAAATTGTGATGAAATTCTTCAGGCTATTAAAAAAAGTTTTTTCTTGTTGTTGTTGTTGTTGTTTTGTTTTTCCCACCACCTGTCTTTTTTTTTTTTTTGGCCCCATATTAATGCACCTGCACTCAGTATGTGAGAATTAGGCCAAGTCGACACACTTATTATGCAAAATATTTATTCATGATTCCCCACCATTCAGTCTATGACATCGATTTAGACAAGAAATAAATACACACACATACAGAAGCAGCAGCAAAAGCTTTAGAATATACTTCTAAGTCTTAGAAGGCTTACAAAAAACAACAACACTCTATTTACAATTCTAAACAATTTACCACAGAACAAATAACACTCTGCGCACAACTGTAAACATTGCAATACTTCAGAATAAATGTAAATAAAAACAAAAACAACAGGAATAAGACATGTGCCAGCCCGAAGAGTTCAAGTAAGGAGTTTCAGTGCCCTGTTCCAGTACAACCCGCTCCTGTAAGACATGGATAAAAACACATTAATATATGTATGTTTCCCCACCACACACACACACACATACACACACACACACACACAGCCTATGATTATGTCGTACATCTAGAGTGCAAAATACCTGCCGCTTCTAGCACCCGAGACCACTGAAGGAGCCGATGCGCTCTAGTCGAACGCCGAAGCAGCTCCTCAGGCCGCCTTTCTTGAAGCGGCTGCGCTTGGACACGGACAGGATGTCCCCGATGAGGCGGTCCAGCGCGTTCTCCTTAGCCGCGAGCGCGCCGCTGATCTCCCCGACGGTCCACGCGCTTCCGCTCACCGCGCGGCGCTCCGCCGTCCCGCCCCCTCGCTCCGACTCCGACGCCGACTCCAACTCGGACGCCGGCTCCGACACCTCCGCACCGAGGAAAGGCGCGTTCGCAGTTTGTTCCTCCTCCAGGAGCTCCTTAAGGGTCTCCTACAAGCAAAACACGTCACGACTAATTATAATATCACATATATATATATATATATATATATATATATATATATATATATTTTTTTTTTTTTTTTTAATGGATATTCGTTCCATAATCTCAAAAACACCCCCCAAAAGCAGTGTTTGCTCACCTGTAGCTCGGAGAGCGGTTTGGCCCCACTCAGGTTTAAAAGCAGGAGCGAGGAGAGGCAGAACACGCAGAAGTTGGCGGTCATGTTGCGTTTTTACAGCGGCTGCGTGTCCGGGTTCTGAGCGCGCCTCCTCACGTCCGCTGCTCGAGCGCAGTCTCCAGGTGCGCACTATATATACGCACGGATTTCGTCACGCGCTGCCAAAGAAACCAGACCAGCTGTAAAGTAGACTTTAATGGAAGGGGAGGTGTAGCGGGGCAAATTTCAATTCGTTTCCATCCTAAACCCACTTCCAGTGTGTGGGCGCGAAGCGACGAATTATCCAAACTAATGACAAGGGCTGCAGCACCAGACTGAATCTTTGACACAAAAAAGCAACACAACACATTGTGATTCATATTTTTCCAACCTTATAGGATCAGACCAGCCCAGTAAATTTGGGGAAACTACAGTGTGAATGTCAGAGTTCATTTGTAGACTCTCCGATTTTAATCAAATCTGTCCATCCGCTGTGCAAGCAACGTGTGTCTGATCCTATAGGATGAGAAACCAGGTGATATGCAGCATCTCATTATAAGTATGAAATCCAGCTACATACTGTAAATCTCTTTATTCTGGATGTTGTTTTTTTTTTTTTGCCATGTCATAAAATGTTCCAGTTCAGTTTCCAATCAAACATATGTACATTTTGCTCTGCAACTGATTTTTGGATTGCAATAAATTTTTAGCAGGAGATTTCTAGACAAGATAGACCAGTACACTTGTCCTTAAATACAATACAGAAGATCTTATCACTACTGCATCTATGCTGAGATACAGTACCAAAACATCAGGAAGAGGTACTGTACCTGGGAATCTTCTGATCTGAGAGCTGGCTGGAGGAATTGGAAGTAAAATGAAAATAAATAAATAAATAAATAAATAAATAAAATACATACAAAAGGTAATATGCTGTGAATTGCACATGTACACACATGCGGTAGTGAAGAGAAACCGTCACAAGGAAAAGAGACCACTGCAATAAGGCAAGCACTGAGCACTGAGATACTGAGATAGCTTGTACAAGAAGCATACAAGTCAAAACGGGACATTTTAAAATGTCCAGAATACAAGAGCAAAAACTACAGTACCTTTATGTCTCTATATAATCCCCTGCTACACTAATGCACTTATCCCAGTGCTTAGATACCATCAAGTTAGAAAGTTTTCTCAATACACCAGAGGTTTGAAACACTGGCCTCTCAAGAACTCCTTCGATTGCATATACATGGGAAAATATCTTGGAGGGAGGTCAGAACTGTACAGGGGATGTGGCAATACCTCTCAGCTGAGTTCCTGTAATGTGCAAGTGGTGTTCGTGAATGACATACAGTTCTCACAGACAAGCTGGCGACAAGTTGTTCATCATTTTGCAAGGAATAAATATTCCACTTTCTGAATGTTTACAGGTAAGAGTGCAGTGAGCACTGAACCACATCAGCTGGGATCGTCATTCATGAATGTACGGCTTTCTTTTAAAGAAAGTGCAACATTCCAATGTTTTGAGCCTCATCACTGTACTGGGCTGTTTTCACATGTCATTACACATGTCATTTTACATATTTCATTACACGTCCCGGTTTGACTCGAACCATAACTTCCACAGAGCAGCTCAGTCTGTCAAAAATACTGTTTAAAAATCCATAACTTCCTAAACATAAAACATAAAAACAAATGCTCTACAATGCTCCTGTTTGCTCTTTTGGTATCAGTATGGAAGAATACAGATAAAATGATGCTGTATTCGTTCTCAACCGTATGCGTCATTTTCATTTAAAAAGGGCAAATCATTATGGACATCTTTAGTGGTTCCATTAAAGCCATTAATACTACTAAACCACGAACAAGAAGAGAACACGAGCCATCAACGAAAGCCCGAATAAGCTGTGGTTAGCTCTGTTCATCAAGTTGTGTCTGTGTGAGGCATGCATGGCGTGTTTTCTCCTAGGGATATCCTGAATCTATTTCAAGCATACACATTTCACCTGTTCACCTCTGTCCTCCCCTGGTACAGATCACTGAGCACCACTCATTGTCAGGATTTAGAGTCATAGAGCTAATTAAGATTTTAATGGCAGGCCAGAGTATCCCATACCACGTCACATATCCTTTTATCCAAAGGACCTCTCATTTGAAATGTCACATGGTTAATCACTGCAGATGAGAGGTTTTATACATGTGAAAGGAATTATGCTCCAATCTACCCCATCATGGGGAAAATAAAACAAACACTTGCAGAAAATGAAAAATACTTTATCATTTCTAGAACATACCTTCTATTATAATCTTTGAAACAGGAAGAAATGTGCCAGATGGGCTCTAAGCCATTTCACTAATAGTTGTTCTGTAGGTCCCAACAGACACTAAAAAACCAATCAGTCGCTGTCTGCCTCCACATTGCGCTTTAGTTCAGAGCTAGCAGGAGACCATCGCTCATGCTGACTTTTTCGAGCTGCCTCTCTCAGGCTGGATGGCAATGGGCCTCGGGGCATGAATGCTAAGGCTGAGACTCTCACACTTTGCATGCAGCAAAAAAAAAAAAAAGAACAAAATAAAATAAAAAAGAAAAAGCTAGTAAGCCATAAACAGCTAAAATAACAGGAATTTGATCATAAAGCAAATTTTCATACTTGTTACTCAAACAAGTTATTATAATGAACTGATATTCTCAGAAATATTAACATCTATTTCAATACTTACTATATTGTTTTTAATCTAACTACAATAACCACACAAATCCAATCAATTTATATACTAGATTTACTATAGATTCATTAATTATTCGTTTTTATCATTTTCCTGCAACTGATCGCATGAATAGTTCTCTCGAATTTAAACACTGTGCTAGAATTTATTCAATTACATATAAACAGAAAAGATTCTGTACGTAATTATACCAGTGAACAATATGGGACTGACTCACCTTTAATTTAATTTCATGGGATATTTACAACCTACTGTACAGCATGACCCGGGAGTTATGAAATTTCTTAAAATTACTTACAAAAAGGTCAAGGATTAATATTCCTTTTTGAAATCCTATAATGTTATAGGACCTCGTTATGCCATAATTAAGAGGTTGCGCTTTTTCTCCTACCAAGTTGTATGTGTACTGTATGTGGCAAATTGTGTTGTGCAAGCAGGTTTATACAGTATTCTGCAATAGTATGTACCGTATTATGCAGTTAACAAATTATTCAATCATGTGGCATCAGTGTGATCGAGAGCTTTAGTTGATGTTCATAGTTAGTGATGCTAGATGGCTCATTTGACTGATGTCCTAGTAAGGTCATGCACATGTCTTCTGAGTGTAAACAGGATGGCGTGGGTTGATCTAGTGCATTGTATTTCTGCAGACTGGTCAGATGGGCTTGAGATGATGAGAACACTAGGGCAATTCAAATAACCACTCTTTACAAACAGGGTGAGCAGAAAAGCCTTTCTGAATGAACAACACATCAACACATGAACTGGAGGGGCTACATCATCTATCTGGGTATTAACCACTATAGAAAGACTATGCTTAGTGCTATGCTTAAACACTATGCTTAATTACTCACTCACTCATCGTCTATAACGCTTTATCCTGTATTCAGGGTTGAAGGGGGCCTGGAGCCTATCCCAGGAGACTTAGGGCACTTAGGGTACACCCTGGATAGGGTACCAATCCATCACAGGACACAAACACATTCACACACTGCATATTTAAACTATTTCATCTAAAAACTTGATTTCCTCCCAGACTACTGTGAAAGAGATTCATCTAAACTAAAACTCAAGTTGTAATTTATACACAGTAGTAGAAGCAAAATCAGCATGTGTTTAAAAAGAAGAGGACCGACAACAAATAAAGCAAGTCCTTGTTAATTAAACATGAGACATGGACATGAATGGATGAGTGCATGTGTTGACAAGCTTACAAGTGCCAGAGTAGGTAAGTTATTTAGGTGCAGTTGAGAAAGACTCGTTATTTTACAATTTGTCTGACTATTTTGTGAATTGTTGAATTTCTACATATACACTCACCTAAAGGAGTGTATATTAGGAACACCTGTTCAATTTCTCATTCATGCAATTATGTAATCAACCAATCACATGGCAGTTGCTTCAATGCATTTAGGGGGGTGGTCCTGGCCAAGACAATCTCCTGAACAGTTACTGGGATTTTCACGCACAACCATTTCTAGGGTTTACAAAGAATGGTGTGAAAAGGGAAAAACATCCAGTATGTGGCAGTCCTGTGGGCGAAAATGCCTTGTTGATGCTAGAGGTCAGAGGAGAATGGGCCGACTGATTCAAGCTGATAAAAGAGCAACTTTGACTGAAATAACCACTCGTTACAACCGAGGTATGCAGCAAAGCATTTGTGAAGCCACAACACGCACAACCTTGAGGTGGATGGGCTACAACAGCAGAAGACCCCACCGGGTACCACTCATCTCCACTACAAATAGGAAAAAGAGGCTACACTTTGCACGGGCTCACCAAAATTGGACAATTGAAGACTGGAAAAATGTTGCCTGGTCTGATGAGTCTCGATTTCTGTTGAGACATTCAAATGGTAGAGTCAGAATTTGGCGTAAACAGAATGAGAACATGGATCCATCATGCCTTGTTACCACTGTGCAGGCTGCTGGTGGTGGTGTAATGGTGTGGGGGATCTTTTCTTGGCACACTTTAGGCCCCTTAGTGCCAATTGGGCATCGTTTAAATGCCACGGCCTACCTGAGCATTGTTTCTGACCATGTCCATCCCTTTATGACCACCATGTACACATCCTCTGATGGCTACTTCCAGCAGGATAATGCACCATGTCACAAAGCTCGAATCATTTCAAATTGGTTTCTTGAACATGACAATGAGTTCACTGTACTAAAATGGCCCCCACAGTCACCAGATCTCAACCCAATAGAGCATCATTGGGATGTGGTGGAACGGGAGCTTCGTGCCCTGGATGTGCATCCCACAACAAATCTCCATCAACTGCAAGATGCTACTCTATCCTATCAATATGGGCCAACGTTTCTAAAGAATGCTTTCAGCACCTTGTTGAATCAATGCCACGTAGAATTAAGGCAGTTCTGAAGGCGAAAGGGGGTCAAACACTGTATTAGTATGATGTTCCTAATAATCCTTTAGGTGAGTGTGTATATATACACACGTGGACAAAATTGTTGGTACCCTTCGGTCAATGAAAGAAAAACTCACAATGGTCACAGAAATAACTTTAATCTGACAAAAGTAATAATAAATAAGAATTCTATGAATGTTAACCAATGAAAGTCAGACATTGCTATTCAACCATGCTTCAACGGAATTATAAAAAAAAATGAACTCATGGAACAGGCCTGGACAAAAATGATGGTACCCCTAACTTAATAGTTTGTTGCACAACCTTTTGAGGCAATCACTGCAATCAAACGATTCCTGTAACTGTCAATGAGACTTCTGCACCTCTCTGCAGGTATTTTGGCCCACTCCTCATGAGCAAGCTGCTCCAGTCGTTTCTGGTTTGAAGGGTGCCTTTTCCAGACAGCATGTTTCAGCTCCTTCCAAAGATGCTCAATAGGATTGAGGTCAGGGCTCATAGAAGGCCACTTTAGAATAGTCCAATGTTTTCCTCTTAGCCATTCTTGGGTGTTTTTAGCTGTGTGTTTTGGGTCATTGTCCTGTTGCAAGACCCATGACCTGCGACTGAGACCCAGCTTTCTGACACTGGCCAGCACATTTCTCTCTAGAATCCCTTGATAGTCTTGAGATTTCATTGTACCCTGCACAGATTCAAGACACCCTGTGCCAGATGCAGCAAAGCAGCCCCAGAACATAACAGAGCCTCCTCCATGTTTCACAGTAGGGACAGTGTTCTTTTCTTGATATGCTTCATTTTTCCGTCTGTGAACATAGAGCTGATGTGCCTTGGCAAAAAGTTCCATTTTTGTCTCATCTGTCCATAGGACATTCTCCCAGAAGCTTTGTGGCTTGTCAACATGTAGTTTGGCATATTCCAGTCTGGCTTTTTTATGATTTGTTTTCAACAATGGTGTCCTCCTTGGTCGTCTCCCATTTAGTCCACTTTGGCTCAAACAACGACGGATGGTGTGATCCGACACTGATGTTCCTTGAGCATGAAGTTCACCTTGGATCTCTTTAGAAGTCTTTCTGGGCTCTTTTGTTACCATTCGGATTATCCGTCTCTTTGATTTGTCATCGATTTTCCTCCTGCGGCCACGTCCAGGGAGGTTGGCTACAGTCCCATGGATCTTAAATTTCTGAATAATATGTGCAACTGTAGTCACAGGAACATCTAGCTGCTTGGAAATGGTCTTATAGCCTTTACCTTTAACATGCTTGTCTATAATTTTCTTTCGAATCTCCTGAGACAACTCTTTCCTTCGCTTCCTCTGGCCCATGTTGAGTGTGGTACATACCATGTCACCAAACAACACAGTGACTACCTGGAGCCCTATATATAGGCCCACTGACTGATTACAAGATTGTAGACACCTGTGATGCTAATTAGTGGACACACCTTGAATTAACATGTCCCTTTGGTCACATTATTTTCAGTATTTTCTAGGGGTACCATCATTTTTGTCCAGGCCTGTTCCATGAGTTTATTATTTTAAATAATTCCGTTGAAGCATGGTTGAAAAGCAGTGTCTGACTTTCATTGGTTAACATTCATAGAATTTTTTTAAATGATTACTTTTGTCAGATTAAAGTTATTTCTGTGACCATTGTGAGTTTTTCTTTCATTGACCGAAGGGTACCAACAATTTTGTCCACGTGTGTATATATATATCGTGTGGAGACTACATGTAGAGTTCACACTAGAAGTAACATCAATATAAGAGGTTTTATACAAATAGTTATAGTTGCCACTGGAGTTCAACTGATCTACATTATCCTGATATTGTATAATATACTGACTGTTTACCAGAAGTGGCAGAAATACACAAACTCAATACTCCAGTAAACGTACAAGTACCTGCTTAAAATCTACTCCCTTGCAAGTAGAAGCACTACTTCCAATTTTTACCCAGGTTGAAGTGTGCTCTAGAATGTACTTTAAATACAAAAGTATAATTACTCCGCAAATAACCTGATTTTCCAACTGAGTCACTGATAAACAGTATTTTAAAGTATTTTAAACTGATGCTGTTGATTACATGAATGTGCAAGTCTAGTAGAGAGAAATAGAGACAAAATTTGATATTGATGAACCAAATGGCAGATAGCATTGTTATGCATCGCACATTACTTTGGTAGCTTAGCTAGCTCGTTGCTATCATTGCTACGCTCTATAATGCAAGTGGTCTATGCAAATAAATATGGGCGTACTCGAAGCACACACAATACATTATAGTTAAGGGACGCACCAAGCTTGTTACAAACAAAAAAGATCGGTTGTGGTGTTAAAGACAAACCATTTTGCTTAGTGTATAAGCTAGTTAGCAAGATCGTTTCTAGTCCTTCCTTGACAAGTGCACCGATTCAAGAGACCAAGTGGGCGGGATTTGCTGTCGAGACAACTGTCAATTTGGTGTCCTTACCAATCTGCTTTTTCATGTCTGTGAATTCTGTTTAAAGCTTGGACTATTTGGAATGGTGGAACTGTTTGGTTTCCGTCCTTCCTACATGGGGTGTAGATGAATCAATGCACTTTTGTGTGATCGTCAGCTGAAAAGTAACGAGTCTCCATTTCAAATGTGGAAAGTAGAAATAAATAAAAAAATGTAGCGAATAGAAGTCAAAAGGTATAAAATACCGACCACCTTTAGCCACCTTTGCTGTTAATTTTCCTTATTCCTGGAGAAAGGCTAAGGACCAACCATGTGTCCATTGTATCTCGTGCATTATTTCATGGTCGCTCATAGCCTTGTGTAGGTGTCATTCTGTACCATTTTGGTTCCAGTCAAGATAGACCATTTAGCCCAAAGTATTTAGAAGCCTCGCAATCACAACCATATGTAAGTCCTTAATAAACTGTTGACACACATTTGGAAGTACACAGGTCCAACAAAGGAGACTGAATGTGGAATTGGATGCGCAAAAATCACATGAGTATGACCTTAAAGTGTTCACAAACATTTGACCATACAGTAGTAGTAGTAGTAGTAGCATGTACAGTTACTAAAAAGCAAATCCAATTCCAATTTTAAAGGTCAATATGAAAAATCACTGCTGTGTTTAGTCTACAGGACCTGAATTCCAGTTCTGTGATATCTTTTAATTATAGTATTTTTTATGAGCGTTCATATGTGATTTTATAAAAAAAAAAAAAAAAAACGATATATATATATATATATATATATATATATATATATATATATATATATATATATATCTTCTGGAGCAAATTGACTAACTAATAAAAATCCAATGGCGGTCATAATCTAAAAAATGAGAACTTTGACCCTCTGCATTACTCACACATATCTATGTCTCTCAGAGGAATCTCACAGCTGATAAAAGCTACAAGTCTTTTCAGACTTGAATATGTCATCAGCGTCTTCTCACACTGCTGGATGACACCGGTGAGCACTTATCGTTAAGGCTGCGGCTGAACAAAAAATGCTTGGCAGCTGACGTACAAAGCACTTTGCTGGTATTCAATGTCCAAACCAGAAATCATTAATGACCGTGGCTAAAATTGTCCAGGAAGCTCCTTCCTGAATGCGCCCTGGACCGTCTGGGTGATGTTTAATCATCAGCCAAAAGCTTATTTTAGGTTTCACTGAAGTGTAGCAGTCATGACATGTGTGTAATGACCAATTTAATGGCAGTCACAACCTGTTCATGATCTTCAAACTCTGTAACGCCAGATCGCTAGCTTTTTAATTGATCTAATTATATTGTAGTCATTTTGCATATTGCATGCTACAGTACCATGATCAAACAAATGCACATAGCGATTTTATCTGATTTTATTTCCTAAGTTCTTGGTATGTACCAGGGAGAAGAAAAAAAAAACAGTCTGGCAAGAAAAGCAATTCCTTTGGTAATTAGTGGTGAAAAATTAAGTCACTACCAGGTATATACAACAGGGCTTCGGAGAACTGGTTACAGTCAGGTTTTAATAAGAGCATGCCAATAAGAAAAAAAACTTAAAGGAAAAAGTACTTCAAGTATCTGTGTAGAATTGAATCCTTATATACATTAAGCATGTATGTAATATGGTCTTGCTGATTCATTCCTGATGACTGGACCCAAGTATGAAAATAAGCTGTACAAATCTTAAATATAAAAATGTGAGGGAGTCGGCAGGTACAGTATGTCCAGCATCTTTTTTTTTTTTTTTTATACTTTTATTCACCTTTAAATGTTTTTATTCATTATTGTAAAAAAAGGAGATTTGTCAAAAAGTCTCTGGTCCCATCTCAACTTATATCACTACAACACAGATCCTCAATTACATCATAACTCGTGGGTCAGACGCTATCCGTCTGCCTGCATTCCAGCCTGCTGAAAGGCCTTCATTTGACATGAGTGCTATAACCTCTACACCTCTTACAGAGATAACACTATTTTACCGGAACTAAGACCTAATTAGATATATTTAGCCTCTGTAATGCCTATTTTTAACTATGAGTGTCCAAATTGGACCAGGAAAAGTTCCTTTCGTCACTGCATACAGCACAGAGACGACATGTTATTAATCACTGTGAATTTGGAACAAAATGACTCAGGTTTAGCTTGTATAGACAGTCACCATGCATGTTATTAAGAACAAATGTACACTCCACCTGTGCAGACTAAGTGTGATCTCTGTGTGACTGGGCATGGTTGTTGGTGCGAGATGGCCTGGAGATTCACATATTACTGTACGCAGAATACTTCGCTCACTACGCCGCTGCCACATGACCGGCTAATTAGATCATCTGATTAATGTTCAGGTGAATA
Source organism: Clarias fuscus (assembly GCA_030347435.1). Classification (NCBI taxonomy): domain Eukaryota; kingdom Metazoa; phylum Chordata; class Actinopteri; order Siluriformes; family Clariidae; genus Clarias; species Clarias fuscus. Next base: position 9,704,161 of record CM059213.1, on the reverse strand, counting down.
GGTGTTCCTTATAAAGTGGAAAGCAAGTATACTGTAACCTCGTGAAGAACGTTCTATGATGTGAATATCATAGAAAATGTGATATGTATATAGTTTATTTTCACATTCAGCAGCAGCACACTGATGCATGCAAGTGAGTGTCAATGCCTGTTCCATTCCCACACACAAAACGGTGCTAATGTGGGAAATACTCCACAAGAGCAGGGACAGATAACATCTTCCGGGAGTTTGAATGACTCAGTGATGGTGCTGATCTATTTTCAAGACCGCCTCATAGCTCTCAAATGATATATCTTCGCATTTTAAGACTTTTTTTTTTTTTAATGGCATATGGTAGTGCATGTTTGGTTTGTAATTTTTGTTCCTACTTCATTTCATACAGTACGTCATATATTTGTTGTTGGAGTACAGTCTTGGAAAATATTTAAATCTAAGAATCTAAGATCTAAAGGGTTGTACACTTAGAACAGTGGATTTCCACATAATAACCACTGACACAGTTGCATTCCAAAAAGGACTTAAAATTAATTAATTAATTAGCTTGTTGCTTGTTTGTTTATTTGTCATTTCCAGATTTTTTAAAATGTATTTTCCCTGCAGGTCGATGTTTTAATTGTCAACTTATTATGATGTTTGAGGGGTGTTCAAGTCAAACCAGGACTTTTGATTAATACAGTAATGAGAGGATATGGAAATAACTCCCATCTGAGTTCTTGTAATACACGAGAAGTCTCGGTTTGACTCGAACGCCCCTCAAACAATAAAACATGACAGGCATATAGATTATCTTGAAATCAGATTTTTGTAAATAAATAAATAAATAAATAAATAAATAATACAATTTTTAAACAATGCGGGGGCTGTTTTGTGATATTATTTACTACTTCTATAAATCATAAATCCTGTTTGTTGTTTCGGTTAAATATTCCAATGCTACATAAATCCATTAGTGTTTCTTTAAGAGTCGTTAAACTGTCTTTAGTGCTCCCCATGAATGCAGTGACAGATATGAATGGCTGACCGTGGGGCTCGAGCCTCCCCACCGTGGCTCATGTTGGAGCAGCAAATGTGTTCACTACCACGTGTTCCTTTATTCTCCGACACTGCGCTTTTGAACTTCTACTGTGACAAGAGTGCAGAATAATCTGCATATTCATGCATCAATAGGTGGTAAAACACTTACACTGGTATTTTTCATCTAGGTGTTTCCCAGCTCCATGGCAGGCCCTCACTATCGGTCGTGTACGTACAGATTTTACAAGCGTATTAAATAGTGAGCTCATAATTAATGGCTGTGTATTGTTCTTTTCATGTATAAACTATGACTGGGCTTCTTTTGAAACCTAGCCAGCCCTGCCATTCAAACGCAGAGCTGAACAGAATAAACATGAATAAGAGTCAGAGGGTGGGATCTGCCTATTTGGTGTTTGTCACCTTATGGCAAGACCAATGGCGCTGTCCAACCCACACCACTGCCATTTTTGGGGTGGAATGCTGTGGACACCTTCAGCATGGTCACACGTAAAAGTCATGGGTTACAGGATAGAACCATTGCTACGTAGCTTGAACACTATACCTTATTGTCATTTTATACCATACATTATATTATTATATATTCAATCTGTTTTAAGATGAAGCTCTGAATGTTGTTTTGGTAATATGCAAGGTCTTTTTATGGGTATTTCAATGCATTGGAAAACACTGAAACCCATCATGACTGTCTAATGGGGATCATGCCTTTGTTTCTTCATCTTAATAGCAATATTACCATCCCTAAATTACTAAAGGTTGCCAGATGTATTGTTAATGAATGTCTAACCAAAAATATACTTTTTAGCCTTTTTAGCGTCATGATTTGGGTTTTTCTAAAGACTGTATCGGTGTGGAGAGGAAAGAAAGTGGTGCATGTCCCCGTGACAGCTGTATTATCTTTTGGAATGTGCAGCCAGTCATTTCCAATAATGATCCCTGCAGTTTCCACACCTCCAGACAAGTGAGTGTGACTGACATGGACAGAGAGGGGAGGGGGGACGGATGGAACAAGAGAGAGACAGAGAGAGAGAGACAGAGAGAGAGAGAGACTTTTCATTTGACATCCAGGCCCTCATTTAATAAGATGGGGTGCAGAGGGTAATTGTTGACCCGTATAATTTTATTTTACATTTATTAATGTTACCTCTGACGTCGCCAAGTGAAAGCCTAAATGCAGGGATATGCTCCCAGAGATGAACATAAATTTGTTAATTACTTTATTACACAAAGATAAAACTCATATTTATTAAAAATGTATATGTGATTCCTATAAAAAACAAAATATTGTACATTTTTGGCAGCATGGTGCCTTGGTGCACTCACTGTTGCCTCACATCTCCAGGGTTGATGGTACGATTCTACCCCTTTGTCCAAAGATGCACTAATATGTTACATAGTGTGTGTGTGTGTGTGTGTGTGTGTGTGTGTGTGTGTGTGTGTGTGTGTGTGTGTGTGTGTGTGTGTGTGTGTGTGTGCGTGTGTGTGTGTGCTTTTCGTGCCAGGGTGTACCCTGCCTTGTGCCTTAAGTTCCCTGAGATAGACTCCAGACCCCTTGAACCTACAGTACCCAGAATATGCGGTATAGACAGCAGATGGATGGATATTATAAATGGTATGTTTGTAACATTAATATGTGTCATTATATTATATTATATTATATTATATTATATTATATTATATTATATTATATTATATTATATTATATTTGTACAGTTCCTGGTGCCATTGGTTAAAGCATACTTAAAAGGAAGAAATATTTTATAATCTGAGAGGATTTACAAGACCAAATGTTGGTCCTGACATTGCAATACTTTCCTCACTAAAGCTCAGTGTCTTTCTGCATGCTCCAGCACAGAATTAACCAACATTGCACTCTAGTGTACAGAGAGAGGACTTGCTGGGAACTGGGAAGAAATTCTATTTAGTTAGATATATTACCCATGCCTAGATGAAAAATTGCTCATTTTGATTATTGTTTTGAACAGAAGAGGCAATATATCGGATCGGATCGGTGATGCTGTGGGGCTGTTTCTCTTCCAGAGGCCCTGGGAAGCTTGTTAGGGTGCATGGCATCATGAATGCTTTGAAATACCAGGACATTTTAAAGCAAAATCTGGTGGCCTCTGCCCGAAAGCTGAAGATGGGTCGTCACTGGGTCTTTCAGCAAGATAATGACCCAAAACATGTGGCCAAATCTACACAGAAATAGTTAATCACACACAGAATCAAGCTCCTTCCATGGCCATCTCAGTCCCCAGACCTCAACCCCATTGAAAACCTGTGGAGTGAGCTGAAGAGGAGAGTGCAGAGGAGAGGAGTCAGGTCACTGGATGATTTAGAGACATTCTGCAAAGAGGAATGGTCGAAGATCCCTCTTTCTGTGTTCTCTACAAAGTATTAAAGTAATACAAAGTATTAAACATCAGGGGTGCTAATAATTGTGGCACCCATGATTTGATGTAAAAGAATTATTTCTTAATGTGGAATTTTTTTCCCCACTGAATAAATGCACTTGAATTAAAGGTTGGGAATTCCTCTTTTTTCCATTGTGGTCCTGTGTTATTATATATATATAATAGCATTTTTTTTAAGATGAGTGAAATTTAAGATGAAAATGGGGAATTAAATAATTAAATAAAGAAACAGACAGATTTCGATTGATTAATTCAATAAACTGTTAATTAAGTTTAGGACTAAGACAGGAGCGATTAATTCTATAATGTTAGGTTTGGTATTAGACAAACTTTTAAAGCTCTTATCTAAACGTAAAACCAGTATAACTTCTGCTAGTGGTGAATTTACCACTTTTAATGTGTCCTGTCTCAGCAAGATTCCAGTCATAATCATAAAGGACTTTAAATCTGTTGAATACTCTGTTATACGAATACAATATCATCTAGTTAACAACACAGACTTCTCTTCCCTTTACGAGTTAACAGTCCCCCTGTTTAGGTGCTTTCGGCTTGGGCCAGATGGCCGTGTACGTGCCTGCTGTTGTATGAAGTGTGCTTCAGCCCGGCAATTATCCCCACCCTTCGTCTGACTTAAATTAAAAGACTCCTTTTGGGCACAGGCCTCTAGCTTTTCATAGCACCTAAATAAGGGGGTATGTTTTCCAAATCCCCTCAGTGTAAGAGCTGAGATTTATCCATGGGATTAAACTCCACTTCTCCTAATGAAGATCATTTCATGCTCTTTGATGAGATGCGCTGAGAACCTGGAGAATAAGATCATAATGACTGAGACAATTAAACACCATCATAGAAAACCAGGAGACTGCTGGGAGATTGAAGCTGTGCGTTTAATTTGTTAACCACTAAGGTATTCATTATGAACAGTGTAAGGAAATCCTATCTACAATCTCTCACCATCGTGTAGATTGATTCAAATAAAAACAGAAGAATAATGAGAATAAATACAGTACACAATGACAAGCAAGAGATAAAGACATCCATTTGTACAGTCCTGAAAACAATTAAATATAGTCAGAAAGGCTAAAGCTATTTACTTCCAAACACCAATTATGGTTTACACAACCTCAGCCTAACAAAATCTGTGCATCATCACATGATCCACTACCTCATTCATCACTTGCCAAATATATACTCCCCATAATCAACCTAGACTTCAGTATAACTTTGTAAAATCCTGCTCCTACCATTCCACTAGGCCTTTGTTTGTATGTTTCTTTCTGCTATTCAGTCATTCTTAGTCACATACTGATACATTGCTTTTTTGTCAGTTTTGGTTTTGATTTGCCACTTTACATCTGCCTCCCCTTTTTGCTTTTCTGAACTTGCATCCAAACCCATGTCTATTTCTGACATAAATTAGATGGTACTCTCTCAGCCAACATGACCATATGGATTAAATGGATGCCCACAAAATATGTATGGATGCCTTAATGACTACTGAGTCACTAGGTTTTTCCCATGAATAGATTTTTTTTTCTTTCCTAATGGCACGGGTATATTTCAAGATGCCAATGCCAGGATTTATCAAGCTCAAATTGTGAAGAGAGTATGAGACATTCACACATACTGTACTTTAGACACCACAGTCCAGACCGTATACTGTACTGTACCTATTGAGAATGTTTCGGATGTGTTAGAGAGGCCTTTACGCAATGGTCTGACTCTCCCATTCTCAATACAAGCTCTTAGCGAGAATCTGATGTGGCTCTGGACGCTGTTGTGACATTGAATAAGCTTATTGAAATGATGCCACGGCCATAATCAAAGCAAAAGGTGTTCCAATTAAATATTAGTGTGCAGAGGTGGAAAGTAACAAATGACATTTACTCGTGCTACTATAATTGATTCATTTTTTTAGACCACTTTGTCTCACGGTTACTGCTTGCCGGACGAAAGAGAGACATGATAGCAGAGGTGAAAGTGATCAAGGGGATTTTAATGAACACAAAACAGGGAACCAAAAGAACAGAACCAGAACTTCAATCATAGGACACACAAACTATAAACATGACAAACTATACATTACAAACAGACAAAGAGACAGACCGGCTAAGAGACAGACAGACAGAGCTAGGGAGAACACAGAGCTAGGGAGAACACAGAGCTAGGGAGAACACAGAACTAGACAACATACCAGGACAAACAGTAACCCTAGACGAACAGATGCAAGACAAGACTAAACTGAACTCAGGAACATTTATAACAAAACTAACGAGCACAGCTAATTAGCAACCTCAGCCCAGGTGAGCGCCACATCACCTGACCGAGGTGCATTCTGGGGATTAGAGTCCTTCACAGAAAAGAACACAAAGAACACAGAAAAAACAAAAGGAAGACTCTGGGCGCTTTGGCGCCCTCTAGGGGTAATCCCTGACATTACCCCCCCCCCCCCCCAAAAGGCGCACCACCGGGGCGCCAAAGGAGGACCTGGACACCCTCCCCAAGGTCCCAGTACCGTCCTCCCCACAGCGAGGCTGCAAGGGATCTCCTCTTGGAGTGGAAAGGAGATTACTCCAAGGTTGTTGCCAAGGTCGGACAGCGGAGCGGGCACGGCGTCCTGGAGCCCGTGCGGAGGCAGGAGCACGGCGTCCTGGAGCCCGTGCGGAGGCAGGAGCACGGCGTCCTGGAGCCCGTGCGGAGGCAGGAGCACGGCGTCCTGGAGCCCGTGCGGAGGCAGGAGCACGGCGTCCTGGAGCCCGTGCGGAGGCGGTGGCTGGAGCACGGCGTCCTCGGCGGCGCATGGCGGCGGCGGCGGAGGAAGAGGCGGCTCGTCGTCCACCTCGACGCAGGGCGGCAGCTCGCTGTCCACCTCGAGGAACCCTGGAGGGTCTGGGCCTCCACTGAGGCTGGCTGGAGGGTCTGGGCCTCCACTGAGGCTGGCTGGAGGGTCTGGGCCTCCACTGAGGCTGGCTGGAGGGTCTGGGCCTCCACTGAGGCTGGCTGGAGGGTCTGGGCCTCCACTGAGGCTGGCTGGAGGGTCTGGGCCTCCACTGAGGCTGGCTGGAGGGTCTGGGCCTCCACTGAGGCTGGCTGGAGGGTCTGGGCCTCCACTGAGGCTGGCTGGAGGGTCTGGGCCTCCACTGAGGCTGGCTGGAGGGTCTGGGCCTCCACTGAGGCTGGCTGGAGGGTCTGGGCCTCCACTGAGGCTGGCTGGAGGGTCTGGGCCTCCACTGAGGCTGGCTGGAGACTGGGTGCAGGCCTTGACGTCAGCTGCCTCTTTGTTGGCCTTGGCCAGCTGTTCCTGCACCACTGCCCCCAGCTCCAGCAGGGTTTGCATTTGCCCCCGATCTCCCGTCGAGCGACAAAATGTTTATCTGCTGGATAAGCACCCCGGCTAGTTGGTGGAGCCCCAAGTTGTTCCGCCGGCTGGCAAGCCGACTCCCCAGGAAGGTCGCCTGCCCCGGCGTCACAGTCACAGCCCCCCCCAAAAAATTTCCCAGGGGAGATTCCTCTACTATATTACTTTTTAGGTCTTGCATTCTGTCACGGTTACTGCTTGCCGGACGAAAGAGAGACATGATAGCAGAGGTGAAAGTGATCAAGGGGATTTTAATGAACACAAAACAGGGAACCAAAAGAACAGAACCAGAACTTCAATCATAGGACACACAAACTATAAACATGACAAACTATACATTACAAACAGACAAAGAGACAGACCGGCTAAGAGACAGACAGACAGACAGACAGACTAGGTGAACATGGAGCCAGGAGAACATGGAGCCAGGAAGAACACAGAGCTAGGAAGAACACAGAGCTAGGAAGAACACAGAACTAGACAACATACCAGGACAAACAGTAACCCTAGACGAACAGATGCAAGACAAGACTAAACTGAACTCAGGAACATTTATAACAAAACTAACGAGCACAGCTAATTAGCAACCTCAGCCCAGGTGAGCGCCACATCACCTGACCGAGGTGCATTCTGGGGATTAGAGTCCTTCACAGAAAAGAACACAAAGAACACAGAAAAAACAAAAGGAAGACTCTGGGCGCTTTGGCGCCCTCTAGGGGTAATCCCTGACAACTTTGATTTCAAGCACTAGAAAGGCAACAGCTTTATTATGCACAGGTGCTCCTCCAATTAAAAACGACTAGTTTGAGATTTATATCCGCTTGTCTTTTTTGAACTACACTTGAATCCTCCATCCCACCCCTGCTCTTAAACTTGGTAACTTTTACTCTAAGTAAATGTTTAATGAGCTACTGTTTACTTTTACTTGAGTAGATTTTTATATTGGTAACTTTACTAGTACTTCAATAAAATTTCACTGAAGTAACAGTACAGTACTTGTACTTGAGTACAAAAGTGTAATACTCTTTCCACCTCTTTTTTTTTTTTTGCTGTCCATGTCCATGATTAATAAATATCTGTATAGGATTTTTTTTTACAAATCTCAACTTGTCAACTGGAATGAAAGTTCTATCTATATACAATAGAATATATGCAATATATGCATGGAAAAACTATCTGCAAATAGACATACTGTATCAGCATAGGCCTGGGAAGAGGAATGTCATCTAGTTCAAACCTAGGCTATTAACACTAGGTTCATTGTGTTGCAGGTATATTACTCCTGTAAAACTACATAAGTTTAACTGTACGAAATGTAATAGTGAAGTAGGTACACTGATTGATTATGGGAGGGTGAGAAAATGTAAAAATAAATTACAAAGAAATTCCTCAATGCTTACAGAAAGTGCTATTCCTGTAGATGTAGATCTAGTGTGTTCTGTAAATATTTCCTGAAAATATTCCAGGGAAGGAAGGAAGAAAAGACTGATTAGATTCAGTTTTGTTACAGAGAGTACGATGCTATTGTGAGAGTCGGGAAAGTGTTTTCTTGCTTCGTTGTGATGTACAGTACTATTGCATTTTAATCATTAAAATGATAATAAAAGTATAATAGTGGAAATTCTGTCTAGCAGTGTGGCACGAGGCCTGGTAGCGAAGTTTCTCTGTTCATTTGCGGGTTGGCGGCGTTCTCCTCATCCTGAAGAGCCCCCGTCTTAGAACCGAGCGTCCCGTTGCCACCCACAGTATTCTCCACCTGAGCTGACACACACATTGTGACCTCTGATGGCTCGGGGGCGTAAGAAGACTCGGGTTGGGATCCCGGCGTGGTTCTGTCACTCACACTCTGTACTGTGATAGTGGACTGAAAATTTTTACATACAGAAGAAAAAATATCTATAAATCAGAAGGTGCTGCAATCCTGAAACAATTAACTGATTTCATTTTATATTTGTTGATACTTGATATTCAAGACTACATTATATTACTGAAACAAACTTTAGAATAATCCTGAAACTAATATGTTCACTCCCAATGCAAGAGTCAATGATTGATTTTCTCTGTAATGGTTGTTGTAGTGGTTTAAACCACTAGGAAATGTGTATATCATCTAGGAAAAACCTGGATGATATACACATACTTACATTTGCCACTGAGACGTTACTTCCTATGGGGGTCTTTTTCTTTCTGGGGAGGTTTGGGTTCCAGTGGCACACAAGGCTGTCATTCTGGACACTGTAGTTTTTGTTGCCGATTAACCAGTAGGTGTTCATTTTTCCCTTCCCCTGGAAAGAAACCGGAGAACCTAAGCTTTGTCATGCAAAACACTTCAAAGGTATTTTACACAATTGTGACACATTACAAATGTTTCCTGGGGTCTGTTAGTTGTGGTGCATATCTGTTTCCTATAGCTTCTTCCGGATTATAATTATGATCCACACGATCATGTGTTTTAATTGTTGTTTTCGGTTGTTTCTAAAAAATAATAATAATAATAATAATATGCTCATTTTCAGAATCCTACATATTTTGGTGGTATTAAAATTTACCACCTTTATAAAAGCGTTGATAACTTTTATTCTACCTGACATATCCAAAAACCCAAGTACACAGTCTAGGCCTCCCCGCTAACACACCAGCAAGGCTTCCATATAAGCATTTTTTTTTTATCATTATTGACCCATGCTGTGTTGCCGAAACATATCTGTGCCGCTTGTGTTGTAATTAAGCACACAGCATATTGCGAAATGGATTCTCACCTTCACCTCGATTTCTCCCCGTAACTGAAGCTCATATGCATTGTCTTTCATCAAAGCCAGGTAGGTTGCAGAGCTGGCATGTATCTTCTGAGCTGAATCAATAACAGAAAAAAAAATACAATTTTACATGTAATGTAATATTTACAATTACATTAATAGTGTCAACATTTTATCAACAATATATACATATATGGGTTGCAGGATGTGGGTTGCAAGATGTGGATCAGACTTGTTTGTCCAGTGCAACTCATGGGATCTTGGAGACTGTGTTGGTGGCCTTGGGCTCTTTGCCTGCAGGTCCCTATGGGTGTTCTGGTGTCTTTTTATCATAGCCAAAATGTACTTTTTTAGGCTAGAATCGAAATTGGACAGACAGGCTGGCCTTTGGCCCACAAAAGCACTGGTGAGCCTTAGGTGCCCATGACGATTTATAATAAATGTTATGTTCTTATGTTATGGCTGATCAGTATGTATGTATGTATATATGTATGTGTATGTCACTCACTAAGACTACCATTTATATACAATAAATATAACAAACAAACACATTTGTGCCATTTACATAGAAATGGCAAAAAGGGCATCTCATTTTGTTAACTCGCTAAAGTCCCAGCATGCTAAAGTAAATCATGATATATATTCACTATGTAAATAGATGGTCTGACTTGTGGATAAAATAGTGGTCTGTCCCTACGGTGATGTATTATTTGACAATATTAATGAAAATCATAGCAGCAAAAGTAGTGCAAAAACAGGCCTTTAAACTGCCTTTATTTTTTCACAAGTTATAGATCTTAATGCTGGACCATATGTCATTCACTAATTTCTCACTAATAGTAAAAAAGTCTCTGATTAGCTGAGATGTCAATGAAAATATGGTCCTGTACAAATCTGAGACGGAACTGATGTCACTGTAGGTGTGTAAAGTGTAAGGACCCATACGCAGGCTGGTGGATTCCATTCGCGAGGCTGTGTTTACTGTGTCTCCAAAAAGGCAGTACCTGGGCATCTTGTAGCCTACAATGCCAGCCACACATGGTCCTGTAGCAGCACATGAACCACAAATGAATTTGTGAAAAAAATCGACATGGAAAATCTCAAAACATGTTTAGTGAAGAAATGTTTCTTGTAATATAAAATAACTCCCTGCAATTATAGGTCACATGCATTGTCTTTCATTGAGAAAGGCTTATTCCGGTCATTTTCTTTCTGTATTATTATTATATTGAAGTATATTCTATCCATCTTCCAATATATAAGACACAAAGCTATGCAAACAGTAGTCCTATACACTCCTCTGAGGTTATCATATATTTGGTATTTAATAGTTATATTACTATCGAACATTATAAAAAGCACACGACAAAATGATTATACGATATCAAAGCACATGGAAAAATGTAGAGCAGATAAAAACGCACACCTGTGTGTATCCCTGCTCGGAGCTGTAGACGTTTGTTGGGCATGTGGGGAATGGAAACCTGCCTCACAGCAGCCACCAGGTCCAGAGACATCTTGGCGATCTCATCTGCATGTTTATCGCCATTTCTCTCAGGAAGCCCACTCACTACCATGTAGGCATCACCTATAGTCTCCACCTGTTTCAGAAAACTCCACATTGAATGATCATGTCAGTATAAGCTTCCTTTATAGTTTACTCCTTTGCTGTGGGTTACCTTGTAGACGTCGTAAGAGTCGATGCGTGTATCAAAGCACATATACAGATTGTTCAACATCTCGACGACTTGCAGAGGTGTGCAGGAGGCCGATATGGCGGTGAAGCCCACAATGTCTGAGAAGAAAATGGTAACCTGAAATGACACCGTGTATTAGTGCCAACCCTGTATACATTTCTTGTTTAAAATAAGCCTAATTTATATATATGTCTAGAATTAGTTCAATACAGAAAAAAAAACGGCCAAATAATTTCTATGAAGAATTGTTTTGTCTGTTTCTTTCTGATTGTTTGTCTCTTTTTATGTAGTAGCCAATCTAGAAGTATGAACAACCTATATGCTTTAACAGGGAGAAAATGATCTGCCACATTTCTCCTCTATGAGAGACACACATTTGCTGCTCTCCATCATAAGCTGTTTTATCTCCTAATGAATATTTAATACCATAATTATAGGCAATTACTACAACAATAAGAACAAACAAAATGGGAGCATGTGCTCCTTCTGCATACGCCAATCTTGCCAACATGTCTAATAAATATGGACTGATTTTCAAACATCAGCTTGATTTGTTAAAAAAAAAATACACAAGTGTTAAACGCTTCTCTTAACATTTTCTGTTTTTAACTCATTTAAATCCTCATTTGTAACAATTTTCGATTGTAACTGCCGCTTACGCTGTCATAGCTTTCAGCCTCTACGTGTCTGTTTTTGCGAAGCTGCTTAGCCACAGACTTGGGCAGCATCTGATGCAGGAGATCCTCAGCCAGCTGCCTCTGAATTTTCAAATCATCCGTCTTCTCCTTCAGAGTTTGCGCATAGTCCTGGATCCACCCTGTCATCTGCTTAAAGGAGAGCAGCACAATGGGATAAATGAGGCATGCAATAGTGAGCAGGCAGATCTTCAGGCTCATGCCGGATGAGACGTCTCTGGATTTCAGCTTTAAGGCTGACGTGCTCCTTGTGAGAAAGCAGTTCTGGATGCTCCCCAAGGCGAGAATGAACATTTGGGCTCCTTCCAAAGAGGAACCAGAACTATAGAGGTAAACGTTGTTCAGCTTGAGCTCCTGGTCAACATTCTCCATCCAGCAGCTTTGGAAATTCTCAGAGATGGCTTGGAGGACCATCAGCGTGTCTAAAGTCTGTAACCATTTATACCGAATGTCGGGTCCTCCTTCATTGAAGAGCCACTGATAACTCAGCTCTTGGAATATAATTAGATATCTCAGAATGATCAATTCTGTCCAGTCTGCACTGTGCTTCAGAAGACCAATGTTCACACTTCTTACACCTGATAAGTCTAATATCTTTTCAATCGCAGGAGTGAAAATCCAGGACCCGTTGCTGCATGTTGAATCATTTCCCCACATCACGCTAACAAACTCAAAAAACTCTGATTGAATTCTCTCACAAAACTCGGTGAGCTCTGCACCGCAAGGCTGCCCCAAACCGTCCATTTTTACACCTGTACAAGTCTGGCTGATGGTCGACAATTCAGGAAGTTCAGGCATTGGGAACATCTCTTGAACGCCGTCCGGCTTGTTCTCTCTCAACGAGCATGAGTTCCTCATCATTTGGAGTTGACTAATGATTCGGAGAGTAGCTTGAATCCTGCAGGAGGTCAGTTCGGTGAGGCAGATCTCAGTGATCTGCCACCGGTCCATGGAGGAACTGAAGTCCATGGCCACGGAGCAAAGCAAAGCCAGGAACGAGATGACGCAGGCAACCAGGATCCTGTGGACCGTGCGACTGCAACTGATGCAACTGCACCTGGGGAGAGAGATAATGTGGAGCAATGTGACATAATGTAACGTAACGCGATATGTTACAGAACAGCATGGCCAGTGCTAGATTAAATTAACAGTGTGCGCATAGCACGAGGTTTCTCAATGCCCTTAATGGACAAATAAAGCAAGTGCAAATAATAAGTTGCAAATAATGTCTGAGCAGAGCACATTTCCTGAAATGACTTTGATGAAGTCTTAAAATGTTACCTGCAAGTATTACAGTCTTCCTCCGTGTCCTCTGAGCTGTGTGCTAAGAGCTTCTCTCGGGCTTCATGTTTCCTGCCGTGAATTTTGGTTAAAGTGCCTTTTAAAGAGGTGGATGACAAGGTGCTGGATGCCAAACAGTCCTTCTTCATGGACTCCAGTGATGACATGAGACGCCTCTCCTCTCCTGCGTTACACCGACTGACTGGGATGTTCAAAGTTCTCAAAGGCGGCTTCGAGGGTATTTCAAATATTTTTCGAAATGTGCCGTTTTTTTCCTCATAAATATAACACCCATCCGTGCGTCGTCCTCTCCTTTTCTGGACATTAACGGTACTCAGGGCGTGACGTCATCTAATAATTGCACGACGCCGCATCGTGATTGGAGGGTTCACGCGCTCCGGGTTAAATCCCGCGACTCTGGTTTAAACCGGTTTTCAAGTTCTGCGTTAAATTCAAACTGCATTAAGTCGCGTTTTAATTTCGAATAACTATTTGGATTTTGAATATTTTATGCATTTTTGCCACAATAAGCGTAAAACTTTCCATTAGTTTGTTTTACAGGTTGAGTTTAAGTATTAAGTTAAGTATTTTTAAGGTTAAGTATTTTCCAAACGGTGCTACTAATAACAATCTGACTATATTTTAATGACTTTTTTTTTTACATAAAAAGCTTTCCATAATTGTATACAAACTATATTATATTTATATTTGCATTTTGAAATTTGAACACACATACTACACGTTTTTTTTTTTTTCCTTTCAAGGTCACAGAGCATTTCAGTGGTTTGAGGTATTAAATAGTTACACATACAGGGTGACCCAATATTACTGCACATGCTCAGCTTCTGACACTTAATGGCACTTGTGCATACGATGAATTCAATAACACGGAACATTTCTTAATGTCTAAGGATAATGGATAATGTTCCATGCAGAGTATTTCACCCTGTATATTAAGTAATCAATTTAATATGTTACACCCACACACAAACATACATTTAATTTATTTCTATTTATTGCTGCTATTAATATACTTAGTTGGTGAGCACATTCGGTAAAAATGAGGTATGGCTAGTATTTAGTAGTCAAATTCCTCATTGTATAGTGTGTTAGAAAATATTGCTGTGTTGCCAAAAAAAAAGAAAAAAGCAGCTAAGTGAAGAAAAAAAACGAGCGGCCATCATTACTTTAAGAAATGAAGGTCAGTCAGTCCGAAAAATTGGGAAAACTTTGAAAGTGTCCCCAAGTGCAGTCACAAAAACCATCAAGCACTACAAAGAAACTGGCTCACATGTGGACCGTCCCAGGAAAGGAAGACCGAGAGTCACCTCTGCTGCGGAGGATAAGTTCATCCGAGTCACCGGCCTCAGAAATCGCAGGTTAACAGCAGCTCAGATCAGAGAGCAGGTCAGTGCCACACAGAGTTCTAGCAGCAGACACATCTCTAGAACAACTGTTAAGAGGAGACTGTGTGAATCAGGCCTTCATGGTAGAATATCTGCTAGGAAACCACTGCTAAGGACAGGCAACAAGCAGAAGAGACTTGTTTGGGCTAAAGAACACAATAAAGAAAACTCTTTGAATGAGAAGGTGTGTCCAAACTTTTGGTCTATATATAGTACAGAAAAAGTTTGGACAGTTTGGATATATATATAAATCAAAGGCAGAATTTGTTTCCATTTTTGCACATTTCTGATCTGTTCTCTGGCTATAACAGTGCTGTAAAAATCAATGTTTATACCTATATATTATGTTTGGCAATAATAATAATGATAATGATAATAACAACATAGATAGTACCAGTCAAATGTAATTTATTTTAATTTAATCTATGAGATAACACATATGGAATTATGTAATTAAGTAGCAACAACGCTGAGTCAGTTATGATTTAAGACATGAAGGTCGGCTGTTCTATAATAGGTCATGCAAGAACAGTATTGTCAAGTGCATTTGCAAAACCCATCGAGCACCATGATGAAACCGGCTCTAATGAAGACCATCCCAGAAAAGCAAGACCTAACCTCTGCTGCAGGGAAGTTCATTTAGAGTTATCAGGCTCAGAAATCTCTCAACAAACAGCACCTCAGATTGGAGCTCTTATGAAGGATTTACGGAGAATAAGTAGCAGACACATCTCAATAGCAATTGTTATGTGTGTGTAAAAAAGAATTGCTATGTTAATTTACAATGATATATAGGGACAATATTTTTTGTTGTTGGATGCTGCACAGAATCACATGAAGCTCAGAAAAAGAAAAAAAACTTTATTCCTCCAAAACAAAATTTCAACAAAACATCCAGTGTTACCCATAAGCTTAAAAATCACTAAATTCAGTGCATAAAATAATAATCATATAAACAAATCCCTCCCCACCGACAACTTAACAATAGTCTCTTCTTTCACCTGGCTTCATAAGAATTTGTTCATTGTGCACAAGCCATAAGGCTGCTTTATTAAGCTTATTTGCCTACATAATAGACAAACAAATGTAAAAAAAAAAAAAAAAATCCACATTACTTTACCTGAATCTTGTCAGCCTTCATTTTTGCATAAATTTACATTCCCAGCGCATATCACCTACTTTAAACTAAACCTAGATTTAAAACCTTCTTTAAAATGTACATATCCCAGAGAAATACATGGTATCATGTCAGCGATTAGTGCCATGATGAGTTAACTCTGGATTACAGAATCTAACTTAATCTATCTTGATTTAGGATATCTAATATTTTACTCATGGGACATCCTATTTCACTGGTGAATTTTAATCCCGAGAACCTAATACTTGCTTGCTACAACTCTTAACATGTACTGTACTTACTGCCCTGTCTGTTCATTCCTTTACAGTGTAGTCTCTAGTCAGATCATTAGTTTTGTGGTAGCTCTTTTAACTTGATCTTCTGCTTCATTTATAAATCATTTTGAATAATAAAATATGTACACATAATATATATATATATATATATTAAACCCAAAGTAAGAGTAAGAACATTCATATCACCCCAAATAAGGAAAGGGAAGTATGATTTGCCATCATTTGATTTCATACAAATGAGGCTGTTCTTAAAAAGGTGGAACAGCAAACACTGTTTTCAACTACATACTCATATGAAAATCTAAAATGGAATGAATTTGCAGACACGAAACTATAGTAGACAACTAGCACTATTCGCAGTTCCCTTCTATGAAATATATACTTTTAACAAACATTCTAGTTGTATGATCATTCTTTAAATCACTTTTAATGCATACTGAATTATTTATTCCAAATATAATAATGCCAGCTTTACAGCAGCAAAATTGATTTCTATGATTAAATTAAGTAAATAATAATACTATTTATTAAGACATTCCATTGTAAATTTGCTGAGTTGTAGAAAGAAGCGATTATGAGAATTTGACTCGGTGTCCTCAGGACTCCGGGAAAGGTTTCTTCTTATAGATCCGCTGACGAAAGTTTACCTGATGGGGGTCAGAGTTCACCATCATACTGTAGACAGACATTCAACAGGGAGAAATCAGAAATATTGTGTGGCTTTCACTGTGTCAGTGCAATATGGATAATAGCTTTGGAGAGAACACCTGTACACCTACTCATTCATGAAGTTATCCAAACTAACATATGATAAAATAGATACAGCCTGATCTCTTTGACTTTGCATGTGCCATGGTTGTTGGTACCAGATGGACTGAGAATATGTAGATCTCCTGGAATCACACAAGAGTCTGTGAAGTTTACACAAGATGGTGTGAAAAAGAAAAATAATTCATTTTCCACACCATTTTGTATCCGCTCTCAGAGATCGTTGTGCATGAAAATCCCATCTTGCATGAACAGCCATAGCACATAAAAAAATAACTGAGATCACTGATGACTGACTGATGTTTGATGTAAAAAATTACCTGAAGAGCCTAAACTGTATCTAATAATGCACATAATACAAATACACATCTATCTATCTATCTATCTGAAACAGAAATTCTGCTTGGTCTGCTGATTGTTTTTGTGTGTGTGGCACAAGAGTGTCTCAGGCGTTTCTCAATGAATATAACAGTAGGCAGTGTCATCAACTTTTATGCCATACTGTGAGGTAATAATAATAATACTTCATTTGACTTTTTTTTTTTTATCAGATCATCATTAGGTGGATGTACACCATGGGCAGAGAAGCACGTTACCTCTAGAAATTAATAAAGGCTTGCATTAGAGAATGATTCCATATAGTGTAGAGCATGAAGTACCTAATGCTAAAACAGAATCTGTACCACTATGCTACAAATTCCTATTAGGATCTGAAATATACTGTATATCTGAATGTCATGTTCACCATCGCTGTTTTTCAACAATTTTTATACATCTTACTCACATTACTCATCTTCATAACTAAGTATGTATATTAATGGCTCTTTCAAAGTAGAGTCTGATGTTTCTGATAGGGGGAAAAACTCTTGAGGATTTTTTTTGTCCCTTTGGAGGAACTTCTACAGCTTCCACGTGGATTGTGTTTAGAAAGCTTGAACCCAGAACCTATAGGGACCCAGAGAACCCATGAGAAATGGATTCGGCAATGACACTACTGATTTGTGAACATTCTACCTGTGGTTACTAGGGCTGGGCAATAAAGACACTATAAATAATATACATGTATGGTATCGGCCTAAATATCAACTGTATTTGTATAACACAGCATGTATTCTATGTCTATACCAGAGTCGCAGAAAGCCTGAAGACAATCCGAGGAGACTTCGGGCACAAGGCAGGGTACACCCTGGACAGGGTGCCAATCCATCGCAGGGCGCACGCACACGCACACACTCACACACACACTCGTTCAATTTGGGAATGCCAAATAGCCTAATCTACATGTGTTTGAGCTGTGTGAAGAAACCAGAGTACCCGGAGGAAACCCAATCAGCACAGGGAGAACATACAAACTCTACCCACACAGACCCCAAGGCAGGAATTGAAGATGTAAGGTGACAGTGCTAACCACTACACCACTGTGCTATGTGTAACACAACAATGACTTCAAAAACATATGAGAATGAAAATATGGTCTAAGAATAATATTTTTTTTTCATTCGATTTTTATCACAATACCAAGCTGTATAGAAATTGCCCAGCCCTAGGTCATAATAATCACGTTTGTGTGTAAGTTAGTGCAAGTCTCAGCAGACGCATTAAGAAAGATGACCATCACCTCCGATTCATTAATTTAATCATAGTGAGTCAATATAAAAACAGAAATCAAGACGCAAACAAATGTAACACCACAGAAAAAGAAAATTGCACCCAATGATTTCCAAGCTGATACTTATAGAAGAAGAACAAAGCAAAAAAAAAAAAAAAAAAGAAAAGAAAGAAAGAAAAGCAATTACACCCTGAAATTTCACCAAAAGTTTTCAACGATGCAGTTTCACATTTCACAACCTGGAACAGAGACAACAAAGTGAAAACTATTTTTCATTTTCGATTGGTATGTACCACCACATAATTCTTGGCTTGGTTTTAATGGAATCCGGATTTTCTTCAACTGAAACGGATTTCAAGATGTATGGTAAGGTTTACATTTAACATATTTACATTCTGATGATGAAATTAGAGTGATGAAAATACAAGGGTTGTCTATTAACCCACACACGGTTTATTTGCATCAACGTTTTAGACGGATAAGAAAACTGACTCTAACCGATGACCACTAAAGCATGTTTGCTATTCTGCCTATTGGATTAGTAATATAACCCAAGGCAGTGCTAGGGGTTTGGTTCAGCTTGAGCTCTTACGCTTAGTGGTAAAAACAATCGTCTAAACAAAAAAAGACAATAACACCTAAGCCAAAGGGGAAAGGGAGGGGGACACAGACAGAGCCCCCACCCAGTCCACCAGCTTGGAAGAAGAAAAACTTGAAGGCACCAGTGAAGAATTTAAGCAGAAATTTCTTAACAAATCCACACACTATTTGATTGGATTAAATGAAAAGGAAGGAGTAGCCTGAAAATGAAAGTCACATTAATGAAAAATTTTGGTGACAAAAATTAATGTCACCAACTAAGATGCATTTGTATAAAAAATAAATATTTGTTACTTTATGACTCACAAATAATTATTAATAGCATTAACAATAATCAAACAATAAAAAAAAAACTTTCAGCAAGAGCCTGAAGAACTTCATACAGCAGTGCCAGCTACAATTAAACTGGTGCTTTCAGTTAGCAAGAAGTTTAGCTTGGGAACACACCCAGGCGAATTATCAGAGAGAGAGAGATTCTTCCCCGTCGCCTGACTCCTCAACAAGATTTTTGAGAGTGACAGGGTACCAACACCGATCATTCTGATTAAAAGGAATAAAGTAATTTTTGAAGGAGAAAGAAGATGAAGAAGGCGGGAAAAAGAAGCTCCTACACAAGCCCAGAGTTGATCAGCAATCCTTCATGGATTTATACCTTGCTCCTGAAGAGCGGCTTGGCGCCGGGGCCGCAGTACTCGTTGTAGATGAGCTTGAAGAGGAAGAGGTGGAAGAGGGCGACCAGGGATGCTACACTGAACCAGAAGAGGAAGGGGAGACCTGGGTCCTGCTTGGCCATGTGCTCGTCGTGCGCTAGGATGGCCTTGACATGCAGGGTGTGCCGCAGGTCCTGCAGATGCTTCAGATCTGTCGAGATGTAGAGCAGCGGCGTCAGGGGCTGCGTCACTAAAACGGGGAAAACGTGACCTCTAGGCTCAGATGTGAGCTCGACGGGTTCGTTACTGCACCCCGCCTCACAGGCATACAGCTTCACGGGCTTCTCTTCGTCTTGCGGTTTTACCGAGACGTGCAGCGAGGGCCGGCCCTCCGAGTCGGCCACCACAGAGAGGCTGATTCGGTCACGGTGATAGCGCAAGCCACGCAGCGAGTAGCTATTATGCAGGACGCTCGGCTCGGCCTGGAACTGCAGGTGGTTCTCTGTGAATTGCAGGCCACCAAAACTGAGCGTCATGGCTTGCATCATGCCATGAGCACCCGCTGAAACCAGAGCCTTGCAGGCACGTTTTTGGAGGGTTAATGTCCAGAGATTAACTAGTTGCAAGAGTGAAGCGGTGGTTCTCAGGCGCTCGGGCCACAGGTTTTCGGCGTGCATGGTGGCATGGCCGCTGAAGCAGTGATCAGCGTAGTTCAGGCTTGACTCGAGCTTATCACGTTCCTCTACGCTGAGAGTACTCTCCAGCAAAGGTGCTGTGGAGGAGGACAGGATGTAGTACAGCGTCGTGTTCACTGTCTGGCTCGAAGGTGTGTGTCTGTCTGTGATTTTCCTAATCTCTATACCTATGAAAAGAAAGCAGAACAGGTATTTTTGTATTAGTGCAGCAGTGTGGATCGGCATATTATTTTAACTGCTTTTCTGTGGCGCAACAAAAACGCGCAATATAACCTTTATAGGACAGTGATATCTCGTCTTGTGCTAGAATGGTCCAACCTACAACAAAAGCCTGATGGAATGTACATATTTCAGGCAAACTACTCTGTGTAACAAAATTACCAACATGTATATGTATCCTTATTCTTTACCTTTTCAGTAAAAAAAAAAAAAATACAATAGAAAGATGAATATTTAGATATTTTGATTGACTTGCCTGATAGGAAAAGGTCTGCCCATGTCTGCTGGTGCTCCTGGACCAAATCTTCCAGTTTGGCTCGTAGCAACTCCACCATCTCTCTTTTGACATCCTCTCGAAGATTGCTGAAGGTCTCGTCCGTCTTAGAGGGCTCGACAGGCTCCGATGTGTGAATCACATTCACTATGTTTTCAGTATGTTCGGATTTCGCAGGGACCTGAAAGTGTACATTTAGTCGTTTCGTCCCCACAGCCATCAACACCGTTTCCTTCTTTTCTGTTAGAACTTTTCCAATAGACAACATGAACTCTTTATCCTCCACCTTCTCAGTGACACCCCTAAACGACGGCGATTCCACAGACGCCTCGACTGATATCACTTTATCCGTCGGGTTGTTTATATGAACACGCTGAATATAGACGTTGGGTCGGCTCCGGTGTGCAATGTGTTCCTCTCGAATGATCACGCAATCACGAGGGGACTGGGAAGTATCAAGCAGGACGCACCGGGAAGAGAGTATGGAGCCTTTCCTGTACCAAAGCATCTTAGCCTGTGCCTCAGACTGCTTTCCAGAAACCTTCCATCGCACTATGGGAGAATATTCAGTCAGGTGGACTGGGGCAAAACCCGGCTGAGACGACGACGTCACCCAGAGTTTGTTAGAATCCACATCCACCAGTAGGTGTCCATTACCTGTTACAAACGGTACTGGCACTTTCATCTGCGGCGTGCTCATGACGCCCTCGCCTCGCTCGACCTGTGCCGTCCATCTGTTGATATCAGTCTGTAAGCAGACTCCAGCGGCTCCTCCAGCCTCCCCGAACAACTTGGGTAGCTTGAAAATGGTGTCGGCGCTCAGGTACCAGTAAAATATAAGGAAAATGAGCAGAACAACCAAGACTCGCCTGGCCCAGCTACTTGAGAGCAAACCAGGGAGCCCCTTTAGTCTCTGCTGAAGCCACATAGTTTCTGATTTAGATCGGATATCCTTTGAATAATCACACATCGGTGGTTACTGTTTACTCTACGTATAGAGCAACTGGTGAGATATAAAACAATATAACCAGGTCATAAAATGACTTCCTGAGGAAAATAAGTGGGAGAGGCACAACGCCTAAATGCCTCTGTAATTACTGACCTGCTTACTTACTGCTATATATATTATTAGTATATTATGATTATTAGTAGTAGTAGTATATTAAGTAACACTATTTAATTAAGCAACAGAGTCTGAACTATGACAAGGCGTTTAGCAAATTACTTTCAGTTATTACTTACAGATAAGTCTAGTCCTCGCGAGTTATGCAACCAAGTAAACAATCCATATTTCACAGCTAGGAAGCTATATACCGTCTCGACAGCGTGCTTTATAGAGTAAGTTAAGTCCTAAACTGCTGAACGTTGTACAACCTACAACACTTCACTTCACTGCTGCAATATTTATCACTGAAACACTTCAAACTTTCCTATCTGGCTTATGCGTCAGCTGACCCGACTTGGGAATTACTTGTGCAGCTAGCATAAGAGCTAACGTTGTTTATTTGGGATAACCTTTTTTTTTTTTTTTTTTAAACTCGCGTGGTTCCAACAACCCGCTGTTTATCTGACGAGTCTTTGGCTTTATCCAGTTTTCTTCCTCACGTAAATCCACGGAAACTCCGTATAAAGCACCATGACAGCCAGCTGATATATCAACCCACCAAACTTGACATTTCGGTTTGTTGAAACTGCCGTAAAGCAGGCTGACTCATAACCGGAAGTGTCGCGCTTCAAAGCGCTAGTCGATGTCACAGAACGTTTACAGTAGCTGATCTCAGACCAGAAATGTCTGACTCACGCCCTTTTTTTTTTTACGTGCATGATATTCGTGTAATCTGACCTCGGACCGGTATTTTTATTCACACCTTCGTATCGTTTTGATTGCGTGCTTGCAGTCGAGAACGTTTTTAAGGCAATTAAAACAAATTCGATTATACGTGTGCTTTGTTTCAAACTGGTCAAATGATACTTTTCTTTTCTGTTTCAAGCATGACTTCACATTTTGCCTTATTAACAGCAATATGCACGCCTGAATTCAATAATGAAAAGGTTTGGCCAAATATTTCTGTCTTTATAAGGTTGGGAACTGAATTAATCAGTTCAGTTCAGCTGTCCATGAGGCAATATTAGACTTTAGAAGGCAATACGTTTCTCAGGACACATCCCATCCAATCAGCTGTGTTTGCACTTATTTACCAGTTTAAATGTAAAAACAATTCGAAAACTCTCAGAAGAAGAGCTGCGGTATACTGCCAAGCAAATTGTATTCGATACAGGATGATGCTGGGTGGTGCAATACTCAGGTATCTTATCTGTCTTTATTACAATCACATTGTTCCAGTCTGACAGGAAGAACCTGTTATTGGAAATGCTGTGCATGTAAGTAATAAAGTCTTTCTGGCCCCTGCATGCATTAGTGTATTAGGTAAAAGTAATAGGTTTGCAAAAGTGACCGTTAAAATGACAATAAATAGTACATAAGGAATAAAGGTACATAAGGAATGATAATTATATATATTTTTTTAAAAAAGAACAAATTGTAAGTGAGTAGGAGGATATCTGTTACATTCATTTTAAATTGCACTGAGCTGTAATTTACAATAATTACATGACTTGTATGTCATTTAAATGAAATGATCAAATACACAAAGTTAATATTTATATCCATTTTAAGTTACCCAAAACTTATTTAGTTTTATATTATTTCATAAGGGACACAAGGGGCTCAGTGGTTAACACTGTTGTGTGGGCGCTGCCTTCAGTCTATGTGAGTTTCCTCTGGGTATTCAGATTTTTCATGAGTTTTGTAAATAGAGTATGATTGGGTGTGTGTCTTTGCCCTACAATGCAGTGGCACTCTTCCCGGGTGTATCCTGACTTCCCTGTTATACAAGTAGGTTCCAGGTCTAACATGACCTTACACAGAATAAGCGGCGTGGGAAGTAATTGATTGAATAAAACATTTCTTGATCGCAAATCTAACGACAAAACACAAGTTTCACATTTTTGAACTCTGCAATATTGCTCAGTGTCCACATTTTTGTGAAAGCATAAATACTGTATATAGAAGAAAAAAATGATAACTTCATTCAATTAATTAATTGTAGAACACAGCACCATGTTTTAAAGTGATTTTAGAGTGAATTTTGTAAGCAGTTAGTGGAGACACACATGTCACACTAGGGAACTTGTTCATTTGCTGTGGAAAAAGTTATTAATTGGTGACTTGCAGTGTCAATAAAATTTGCTTTTGCCACAAAGGTAGATGATTCTTGGGCATTTTTCTTGGATTCTAAAGTATTAGAATTTCCAGCAAAAGTCAAACGTATGACCAGGGTCACATTAAACTAATGCATGGCCCTGTGTAGACAAATATTTGAGGCTCTACCTCCAGGACAGGACTGCAAAGTTGTGAGTATATTACACAGCAAATACTAATACACTATATACTGGGATATAGAAAATACAGCTTACTTATGTGAATGTGATTCTGAAATACTTTTTAATCACACCTAAGACAAGCATCTCACCCAATACTGTACACCCTTAGAATGAGCCGTTCGATGAGCCGTTATTTCCTGTTTTGCTTGTTTTACATGCAGCCTGTATTTCTTCTCTCTTGTGTCGGCATGTCAAGCTGCGAGATGCATTAAATGCCACACTTCACAATTGTTAAGCATAAAATTAATCTAACCTGCTGTGGTGATGGTTTTTTATGACCTTGAGATCAGTAAGTGATTTAATCTTCAAATGCACATATTATATACTTGCACATCAGCTATTGTATAACATTTTAGCTACATCTAATTGCTGCAATTATTAGCTTATGAACTATTTTTCTCACAGTTAACTGTGCTTCAACTTGTATCCAAATAGCCTTCTGTATAACTAGCATTTGATGGTAACCAGCAAAAAAGACAGCTTATGCTTCAGAAAAATAACAGGGATTACTGATCTGTAAAAAAAAACAGGCCAGCATGTATTAGTCAGAAACCAGTATGTGCTGTGCCTTGTGCATGGGTGCATTCCATTCCACAGTGTACCTTAAAAGGTGTTCCCTATTCCCTGCTCCCTATGCAGGTAATGTCAGTTAAGGGAACTTCTCTAGACAAAATTTCACCATTTGAAACACCCTGCAACGTCACCAGGAGAGACGTCAATTCCTCCGTGCCTTACCATGGTAACATAAGCACCTTGGATACCTGTTGCTGATGCTGTAAAAATGTTCTATTCTTGTCGAGCACACTCAGCAATATCAGAGCAGTCATGTTTGACCGTCTTTTCCTTGCTTTACAGCGGTTGGCATCCAGTAAGTTGCAATGGCGCAACCTCTTCAATCCTTTCTTCATATTCGGCAGGAAGGTGGTAATAAAAGATGCTGACATGCCCGAAAAGATGCAACAGGATGCTGTCGAGTGTGCTAAACAGGCTCTGAAGATGTACAACATCGAAAAGGACATTGCTGCCTACATCAAAATGGAGTTTGACAAAAGATACAGCCCCACCTGGCACTGCATTGTGGGAAGAAACTTCGGCAGCTACGTGAGCCATGAGATCAACCACTTCATCTATTTCTACCTGGGACAAGTGGCCATTCTGCTGTTCAAGTCTGACCGAGCTTATCCTCGACAACTGGCCATTTATTACTGACTCTCTCTTTTCTTCTCTTCTCTTCTCTCGTCTCTTGTTCGACCCCTAGCTGGTGGAGAGGGCTGAATACAGACAGATTGTCACTGGAAGGAGATCAAGACCAGAAGCTGGTGTTGACCAAGAAGACAAGAGAAGAAATAAGTGTTTGAGCAGTGGTTGAGCTTTTGTTTCTGTTTACTGTATGTATAAAATAGCTAAATATTTAGTGATGTTTTGCTTTTTGGAATGTTAATTCGCTTTCAGCAAGATTTCTTTGATCAAACTGCCCCTTCATTTCATTTTTGATGGGTTACTCCATGAAAAGTGCCATTGAACTGATGGTGGGAGAAAAAAAAAGGAATTTTGAAGAACAATTGTATGCTAAAATTGTGATTAGACATAACAACATAAGGGTCAAATGATAACATCTCCACTCAAATACAAATCAGAAGACATCACACGTTGGACACATAACAATGACATGAAATTAACATTACCAGAAAAAGAATTATAAAGAGGCCGATATGGTGCACCCTATGGACTTTAAAGGCATGCCAACTGTACACTTCAGTTTGATCGCCAGCCGCTGAAAGACTGCTCAAGACGCTGAAAGACTGCACAAGCTGTGCGGCACTTTCAGTTTCCTCATCAACCATTACGACCAAGCCGCCAAAAGAAAAAGGCCTCTGCCTCGGTGTTAAAGCCCCCTTCCCCAGTCAGGATCACCGCCACTGCCGCCGGAGAGCAACAGTTACACTGGCTTTCATTGCATTTGACTCCCGATTGCAGCTGCACCAAAAGAGGACTGTACAGGGCCGGCTGGCCTCGACTGCAATAGTGCCACTGAGGAGCCTGCAAGAGCTGTGA
Source organism: Clarias fuscus (assembly GCA_030347435.1). Classification (NCBI taxonomy): domain Eukaryota; kingdom Metazoa; phylum Chordata; class Actinopteri; order Siluriformes; family Clariidae; genus Clarias; species Clarias fuscus. Next base: position 9,677,795 of record CM059213.1, on the reverse strand, counting down.
GTTCACTTAGCCACTCTCACAAGCTGTGTGCCTACATGCCAGCTGAGCACTGATTCGTATGTGTGTGTGCGCCCTGCGATGGATTGTACCCTGCCCAGGCTGTCCTCTGCCAAAAGTCTCCTGGAATAGGCTCCAGGGTTCCTGTGACAAATGATAAATGATACAGAAAATGAAGGAGTTCATTAATTATATATTGTTTTTTTTTTCCGGCTGAATTCGGTTCTGTGTTGGAGTACAATAAGCTTACGGAGCTGTAACTTTCAAACTAACACCAAAGTTCACACTGTGGAAATTAAATATTGAATATTAATTGAAACAAAAACTGATACCGTTATAAACTGTATACTATTGAAATGTGTACAACTCATACATTAATTATTTTATTCATTTACAAGATGTAAGGAGAACTTATTATTGAGCAGTTTTTTTCACAGATTAATAGTATAGATTTAATTATTGTGTTGTATTAATATTGTCATATTAATAGTAATACTTACTGTGCAATATATTTTACTAACTATTCATTTCGAAACATGTACAGTACGCATCGGCTGTACAATATTTATTACTCAGCCTGTAATTTATGTATTTACTGTGCTATATAATTTTTTTTTCCTGTTGTGTAATATATTAATCATTCCGTAACTTATTTAATGTGCAATGTATTCCTATTAGCTCTGCAATTCATTAATCAATCAATTCAGAAATATTGTATGCTACAATATATATTTAATCAGTCATGCTGTATATTGTTTTTTTCTTTCTTGTGTCAACATAATTTTTGTTCTAATTGTGCAATATCATTGTATGTTTTTGAATCATAATAAAGTAATCATTGATTCTTGATGCCGTCCTCAATAATAACCATAATCCATATATAAAAGTCAACATGGCTATGTACTGTATAAATGTATGTGCACACGTGGACAAAATTGTTGGCACCCTTCGGTCAATGAAAGAAAAACTCACAATGGTCACATAAATAACTTTAATCTGACAAAAGTAATAATTTAAAAAAATTCTATGAATGTTAACCAATGAAAGTCAGACATTGCTTTTCAACCATGCTTCAACAGAATTATTTAAAAAAATAAACTCATGGAACAGGCCTGGACAAAAATGATGGTACCCCTAGAAAATACTGGAAATAATGTGACCAAAGGGACATGTTAATTCAAGGTGTGTCCACTAATTAGCATCACAGGTGTCTACAATCTTGTAATCAGTCAGTGGGCCTATATATAGGGCTCCAGGTAGTCACTGTGTTGTTTGGTGACATGGTATGTACCACACTCAACATGGACCAGAGGAAGCGAAGGAAAGAGTTGTCTCAGGAGATTCGAAAGAAAATTATAGACAAGCATGTTAAAGGTAAAGGCTATAAGACCATTTCCAAGCAGCTAGATGTTCCTGTGACTACAGTTGCACATATTATTCAGAAATTTAAGATCCATGGGACTGTAGCCAACCTCCCTGGACGTGGCCGCAGGAGGAAAATTGAAGACAAATCAAAGAGACGGATAATCCGAATGGTAACAAAAAAGCCCAGAAAGACTTCTAAAGAGATCCAAGGTGAACTTCATGCTCAAGGAACATCAGTGTCAGATCGCACCATCCGTCGTTGTTTGAGCCAAAGTGGACTTCATGGGAGACGACCAAGGAGGACACCATTGTTGAAAACAAATCATAAAATAGCCAGACTGGAATATGCCAAACTACATGTTGACAAGCCACAAAGCTTCTGGGAGAATGTCCTATGGACAGATGAGACAAAAATTGAACTTTTTGCCAAGGCAAATCAGCTCTATGTTCACAGATGGAAAAATGAAGCATATGAAGAAAAGAACACTGCTTTGCTGCATCTGGCACAGGGTGTCTTGAATCTGTGCAGGGTACAATGAAATCTCAAGACTATCAAGGGATTCTAGAGAGAAATGTGCTGGCCAGTGTCAGAAAGCTGGGTCTCAGTCGCAGGTCATGGGTCTTGCAACAGGACAATGACCCAAAACACACAGCTAAAAACACCCAAGAATGGCTAAGAGGAAAACATTGGACTATTCTAAAGTGACCTTCTATGAGCCCTGACCTCAATCCTATTGAGCATCTTTGAAAGGAGCTGAAACATGCTGTCTGGAAAAGGCACCCTTCAAACCGGAAACGACTGGAGCAGCTTGCTCATGAGGAGTGGGCCAAAATACCTGCAGAGAGGTGCAGAAGTCTCATTGACAGTTACAGGAATCGTTTGATTGCAGTGATTGCCTCAAGGTTGTGCAACAAACTATTAAGTTAGGGGTACCATCATTTTTGTCCAGGCCTGTTCCATGAGTTCATTTTTTTTTTATAATTCTGTTGAAGCATGGTTGAAAAGCAATGTCTGACTTTCATTGGTTAACATTCATAGAATTCTTATTTATTATTACTTTTGTCAGATTAAAGTTATTTCTGTGACCATTGTGAGTTTTTCTTTCATTGACCGAAAGGTACCAACAATTTTGTCCACGTGTGTATGTTCCTTATAGACTCCACCATACTTTGAGGGATCTGAGCCAAACATGGCACATATATTTATCATTCCACTGGTCAAAATACTGCTGTCATTTCTACCTTATTACACACTCATTTTCAAGATGCCAGACGAGGAATCTTTCACTGCATAATAGATTGCATTTCTAAAGCAGACCACAAAATGGCAGACTTTACCACAGCACATCACCGCTCATTTTCAAGATGGTGGACAAGGAAACTTGATACTACTTTGCGAATATTCTGGGAGAAGCTGAGGCGGTAGGAGCAAAATAAAAAACACCTCTCAGTGCTACAGTGGAGACATAAGTTTTTCATCAGTTTTTCAGTGAGTGTTGAACTGCACATTCTGATTGGAAGATCCAAGTGCTATTTTTTCAAATGGACAGACTTTAATTAATCTGAGGTCTCCCTGTTTTTCTCACAGGCAATTTTAAGTTGCATGCTCAAGGGTGGGTTCCCCAAGGAATTTGTTCATTTTTGCAACAGTTGGCCAAACTACAAATATTGTATATTGTCCTTACAGCCCTTGAAGCCCTTTTCTAAAATTAAAATGGTAACTTAGTAATAGAAGTATAAAAAAAAAACACAAGGAAATACTTTACCTAAAGTACCACCACATAAAGTACCACCACAAGGTTTCAACTGTGAAAAGCCCAGGCAACGCAGGGTACTTCAGCTAGTAGGTATATAAATGCAGCAGCACGGTGGCTTAGTGGTTAGCACTGCGGCCTTGCACCTCCAGTGTCCAGAATTGATTCGTGCCTCTGTGTGCAGTTTGCATGTTCTCCCCTTGCTTGGTAGGTTAATTGAGTGTGGGTGTGTTTGTGACCTGCATTTGATTGGCCCATCCAGGGTGTACCCGGCCTTGTGCTCTAAATCACCTGGGATGAGCTCCAGCATCCACATGACCTGTATGCAGAAAAAAAGCGGCAAGGTCAATAAGTGAGTGATATATGAATACCTTTTCAAGTTTAGTTTTTTTTCCCGCAAGGCACAATAACTAATGGGAAAATGTTCATATCTACTTCCGGTGAAGCGAAGACACACTGTTTACTTGTTCCCTACATGGTTCACAGTTCAGTACACTTCACAGGGAACTTCAAGCCAATCTGAACGCACCTCATGTGTCTGCTGCTTTCTGATGGTTCCTAGCACTTACTGGGAGATGCCCCTGCCTGCAGCAGTATCAGGGCGGGGCCACACATTGAACATGTTCGAGCATGTCAGGATGGAACTACATGTGTAAAGTGTAGCTCCCCCACAACTGTGATTTATGCTGCCACCATGTTGTACAATAGAGTAATTATTTTCAAATGATGCTGGTTTTCTTTTTTTTTAAACTACAGAAAGTCTAAGTTTATTTTTAATTGTGACGATGCAGCAAAATAATTCATTGTAAATATTCAGCATATTAATAATATCAATATATAAGACACATCACCCAAAAAAAAAGGAGTAAAGGTAAAGATGTGCAAAAGAAATAAATTCAATCTGGTGTTTTATTTGTTAATATTATTTAATATGCGGCACACTTTACCATTTATTAGTTTTCTGTGTACTTATAATGCAAAGTAAACTTTTTTTCTCTACGCAAACCAGCAAATTATTTAAGTAATTACTCGATATGACCACATGGTTGCAGCTAGAATCTCAACAACATCTCTGAACGATCATGCTCGATCTGATAGTTCAGGCTGCAATCAGGTATACTAGAGATTGGTGCTTTTTGAAAAGGGCTTGTTGTTCATCATAAGCTTCATTCATTGCATGTTTTTCCATGTATTGTGAGTTTCATGAGTTGTAGGCCGATTGGCATTTCCAAATTGTGTAAATAATGTGTGTGTGCCTCCTAAAGCGATGACCCCGTTGCAGGCTGTAATCAGAGTTCCCTGTTATAGGTCCTCAGAGAATTATATAACTGTGACTATAGTACACCGCAAATACAACTTTTAATGTGTCTGCTACATGGAAGGAACACACAAGAACCAGATGTCACATTCCCAGATGTCAACAGTCTTTATTAAGCACAGTTGAGTTAGGCTCAAAGTTATCTCTAACGTTCTCTAAAAGCAGAGTGGTTCTGGTGGCACCCTGGTAAATGGCGGATGTCCACAATTCAGTGGACAGAAGGTGCAGATTCCTTTGTGTCACAGTGGAACGGCTGGAGCACGTAAGACAAGCAGGACAGGGCCAGTGGCACGAGACAGGCAGCTTCCTTCTAAGTAAATTCGGCCCAGAGAGCATGGAGTCTGTGAAGGCAGGAGACATGCGTCAGAACACACTCAGATAAGATCTACTCACGGGATGTGTCCTGCATGAATCTTTCATGGACCGACTTGTCTTCCAGCCCAGGTGCATTAGTAAGCCCCGCCCCCTTCTCATGCACACGGCTCTTGCAGGTAGCGCGGTATAAGTTACACTGTGTGTGTGTGTGTGTGTGGGGGAAGTGGTTTTAGATACGAGTGCTCTGGTTGTCAGCCAAGATAAAACCTAGAAAAAAAGGAAAAACAGCTTACCCTCCGAATGTGATTCTGAAATATTATTTAAACACAACTAACACAAGCATCTCACACAATACTGTACTGTACACCCTTAAAATGAGCCGTTATTTTCCGTTGTGCTTGTTTTTCATGCCGTCTGTATTTCTTCTCTCTTGTGCCGGTGTTCTATAATTCTGTCAAGTAGGAAAAACTGATAAAAACACCTGTTTATCAAGCTGTGAGATGCATTCAATTCCACACTTCACAGTTGTTAAGCATAAAATAAATCCAATGCAATATGCTGTGGTGACAGTTAAAAAAAAAAAAAAAAGAAATTTAGATCATTTCCCCAATAAGTAATTTAATCTTTACATGCACATACACTATTATATACAGGGTGGGCCATTTATATGGATACACCTTAATAAAATGGGAATGGTTGGTGATATTAACATCCTGTTTGTGGCACATTAGTATATGTGAGGGGGCAAACTTTTCAAGATGGGTGGTGACCATGGTGGCCATTTGGAAGTCGGCCATCTTGGATCCAACTTTTGTTTTTACAATAGGAAGAGGGTCATGTGACACATCAAACTTATTGGGAATTTCACAAGAAAAACAATGGTGTGCTTGGTTTTAACGTAACCTTATTCTTTTATGAGTTATTTACAAGTTTCTCTTTGTTCACAGCCATTGACATGTCGAATAGGTTAACACGTGATGAGTGGATCGAAATTGTGTTGATATCTGGTGAACGCAGTAACCGGGTCATTGCAGCAGATTTCAATGCAAGACACCCTACGAGACCACCCATCTCCCATGCTATAGTTAGCAAACTGCTTGCTAAGTTTCGTGAAACTGGTTCAGTGTTGGATTTGCCAAAATGTGGACGCATGAAAACTGTCACTAATGAACAAACATCAGTGGCTGTCCTAGCTTCATTCAGCAAGAGCCCACAGCGTAGCACTCGCCGCATGTCACTGGAGAGTGGCATTAGTCGAACATCCTTTCGGCGGATATTAGCTACTCACAAATGGTGCCCTTACAAACTCCGGCATCTCAACGAGGATGACCCAGATCGGGGCACACAATTTGCAGAATGGGCAAAACAAAAATTGGAACAGGACCCTTAGTTCACGCAGAAGATTTTGTTCAGTGATGAGGCAAACTTTTATGTGAATGGTGAAGTTAACAAACAAAACCACCGCTATTGGTCTGACACTAACCTACATTGGATAGATCCGTCCAAGACTGTTGGAACAAAAAAAGTGATGGTATGGTGTGGTATATGGGGTACAAAGATAGTGGGGCCATTCTTCATCAATGGAAACCTCAAGGCCACTGGATATTTGAAATTGCTACATGATGATGTGTTTTCCTCTTTATGCACTGAAGCTGGCACGTTCCCTGAGTTTTTCCAGCAAGATGGTGCACCACCACATTATGGGTGTCAGGTCCGAGCATTCCTACATGAACAGTTTCCTGAAAAGTGGATTGGTCGTCGTGGGCCAGTTGAATGGCCCCCAAGGTCTCCCGATCTGACCCCCTTAGACTTTTATCCTTGGGGTCATCTGAAGGCAAGTGTCTATGGTGTGAAGATACGAGATGTGCAGCACCTGAAACTACGGATACTGGAAGCCTGTGCTGGCATTTCTCCTGTGGTGTTGCTATCAGTGTGTGAAGAGTGGGAGAAGAGGGTTGCATTGACAATCCATCACAATCGGCAGCACATTGAACACATTTTATAAGTGGTCAGAAACTTGTACCTTGTACCTGTATAACTCATGAAAGAATAAAGTTACGTTAAAACCATTGTTTTTCTTGTGAAATTCCCAATAAGTTTGATGTGTCACATGACCCTCTTCCTATTGAAAAAACAAAAGTTGGATCCAAGATGGCCGACTTCCAAATGGCCACCATGGTCACCACCCATCTTGAAAAGTTTGCCCCCTCACATATACTAATGTGCCACAAACAGGGCGTTAATATCACCAACCATTCCCATTTTATTAAGGTGTATCCATATAAATGCCCCACCCTGTACTTGCACATCAGACATTGGATGGTGGTATAACATTTTAGCTACATCTAAAGATTTTCAAAAGACAAACCTGTACTAACAATTACTGCAATTATTATCTAATTAACATTTTTTCTCACATTTCCCAAACCCGTATCCCATGAGTATGTCGGTTCCAAAACACATGAGAAGAGTAAGTTTAATCAACCTCCTATTGGTGACCCAGAGATGATGCGCGTGCACAGAGCATACATAAAGACGTTTTCAATGGATCGTCGTTTCTTTCAAAATGGAAAATCAAAGTGAACAAAAGAGAGCGTCATACTACACTGAGGCAGAGTTGGAGGCTTTGATGCACGCATATGAGCAATTCAAGGCAATAATCATGAAGAAAAGCAATACGGCGGCATCGGCTAAAGATAGAGAGTTGGCTTGGCAAAAAATATCCGACATGCGTGAGTATATTAAATTGCAAATTTGACATCGCCTCCCCTTTTAATGCAAAACAAACACCCTTTCCGCATCCTATTGACTGTTAAATCACGGTGAAAGCAGTTATTTTTCCTGCAATTCATTTCTTTAGGATAAAACACCAATGTATATTGACTAGGAATATATGGTTTCTTATTTAATAAGGTGTAATCCTTCTGGAGCCAGAAGAACTTTGAGCCCAATCAAAATGATGCACAAAAACATTCTGCAAAAAGGTAATATTTGATTACACCATCACTGAACTATTTATTAAACACAGTTTAGTATATTCTTTCTGTCATGTAGCTAATAGAAAGAAGGCTGAAGCCCGTCTTTGGTGCGGGCCCACCACCACCTCCCCTCACCCCATCTGAGGAGCTGGCTCTGTCCCTTAATAAAGGGCGAGCAGTGGTTGAGGGCATTCCAGGGAGCACTTCATCACACACACCATGCACCGCATGTAACATGGTGAAGTGCAAGTTTACCACTATGATTTGTTTTCATTATATGACTTACCTAATACATTACTATCTCTGGCACTTTTTGAAACATGCTTAAAGTTTTTATGCAGGCTTACTTTATTTAACTGCATAAGATGTACTGTATAGGCTAGTTGTATTACTTTGACATGTTTTTTTTTCCTGCATTGTTTTTTCTTTGATATTGAGAATTTTATGGGTTCTATTTTCTTATAGATACTGATGGAGGGATTGTATTATTGGACCCTACAGAAAGAAAACAGTCTACGTGTTTTGTTGTCTGGTACCTTTTGTTGCTTTTAGATGTACATTTTTTCTCTCTTAGATAATAAGATAATGTATACTTTCATATTTCAACAGAAGGATGAAGAAGAAGAGACCACATCTGCTGTGACAGAATTGGACAACGCTGGTAGAGCCACTGGGGTATGATGTATACCATTATAATGCATGCCCCCTTTTTACATTAGAGTAACAAACTGTCATTGTCCTTACCAGGACATACCAGGGGATTTGCCCACAGATGAAGGTCCTTCAACTTCAATGCATAATATAAGCACTGTAAAAACTTGTGTGCAGTTGTCCATATTTAAATTTTAAACATCAGTCTTCCATCTGTGTGCCAAAATCTGTAGGGGTTCCTATGGGCCATCTTCCTCAATACAAGGAGGGTGGCGCTCTCCTCTTTTAGTGGCAATGTTGTGAAGCACAGCACAAGCCACTATGATGTCGCACACCCTCTCTGGACTGACCCGGAGCCCAGGCAGACACTGAAACCTAGACTTGAGAATCCCTATGGTCATCTCCACCTTAGCCCAAGTTCGGCTGTGAGCCAGGTTAAAGCGCGTCTGTGGTCCAGGTTCAGAGTAGGGTGTCATCATATAGGGCAGACAAAGGTATCCTCTGTTCCCCTGCAAGTAACCACTGTACTGTCCAATGATTCAAGTGTACAGTAAAAATATAGTTTAATTTGTATAAAGCAAAACAAACCCTGCTGAAATGTCTGGCATAATGATGACTCATGAACATTCTGGCATCATGCACAGATCCTGGCCATTTTGATGACTCAACATTAGTAATGATGTGGGTCACCTCACATATTACCTAGAATTAGTAGGGAAAAAAGTAATGAGTTTAATGATTTAAACGAGGCAAAAAATTAAGGACACAAAATAAAGTTGTTACCTATACACTGATGCTATGAATCGATTTCCTATTAACATAGTCTCCCTCATTTATTGAAGGCGCATTAATAGGAATAGGGGTGCCATCAATGCACCCAATTACATTTGGAAACCCTGAAATAGAAAATCAAATATGGAAGTATCGTGTGTGTGTGTGCGCGCAAGATGAATACTGTACATGTGTAGATATAAGTAGTACGTGTGTATATTAAATATGCGTCTTAGATTTTACTACAAAGGACAAACCTGCCACTCTGTGGAATTCCTCTTTAATAACATGCAGAGGTTTATGACCAGGGAACTGTACAAACGTGTAAGAAGTGTTTAAGTGCCAGACATACTATTCGAACGGCTCTACACACAGTTGCCTTTCCCACATGCTCTGCATCACCCACATTGTACAAAAAATGCCCTGAAGTAAAAAAAAAAAAACAACGTGCTATGAACAGAATCGCGGTTTGTGACATTTGCAATATGCGGTTTCAAGAGATGTGTTAAGTAAATGAACGATTCCCTTGAAAACCGATAACACTTTTAAATAATCGTTAGGAAATGAAAAGACATCAATACGCGGTCTTATAACTCTGTCCCGGCAACAAAACAAAAAAAACTTGTATAATTTGTGCCTCCACATCCACAGGATCATCATCAAAAAGGCACTCCATGCTCAATAAACTTCTGAACCAAACTTACCCTGGAACATTACCTGCTATCTTCAGAGAGTAAGTTGCTATGGTTACATACATACCCAAAAAGTTATGTTTTTGGAACCGAAAGTTGAGGTTATCCACTAACTTACTCTTAAACTTACCCGGGTATGTCACATAACCTGCTTTCTGGAATACCCATCTGTAAAAAAAAAAAAAAACAGGCCTGCACATTATGGTCAGAAACCAGTATGGGTTGTGCCTTGTGCATGGGTGCATTCCATTCCAGAGTGTAAAAATATAAAGCGTGCTCCCTGCTCCCTGTGCAGGTACTGTTGAGTGTGCTACATAGGCTCTGGAGATGTAGAACACAGAGAAGGACAAATTACAGATTACTAGCCTATAAAATAGTATGGATTAAATTATTGTGGCATATTAATATGATGTCATACTTGATCATTATGATAATAGGTAAATAAATCCAGCAGCTTGGAGTGGCTTAGAAGTTAGCACTGTGGCCTTGCACCTCCAGTGGCCTGGTTTGATTCCAGTCTCTGTGTGCATGTAGTTTGCTTGGTGTGTTTCCTCCAGGTACTTCAGTTTCCTCAGACATGCAGATTAGCCTAACTGGCATGCTAATTGGCATTCCCAAATGGCCCATAGTGTGTGCGCCCTTTGATCGATTGGCACCGCGTCCAGGGTGTCCCCCGCCTCGTGCCCTAAGTCACCTGGGATATTGAGAATGTCAGGGCGGGGCTACGTGTGTAACGTGTCGCTGCGGCTCAACTGTGATTTTTGCTGCCACCATGTGGTAGAATCGAGTCATTCTTTTTGAAAGATGTTGGTTTCCATTGTGAAAACTAAAGAAAACGTTTATAAAGTTTCTTTTTGATTGTGACTAGGCAGAAAAAGTATTCATTGTATATATTCAGCATATTAAATCATATGAATACATAAAACACGTCAAGAAACTGTACAAAAAATTTTAAATCTGAAGGTTTATGTTTATATTACAGTACTTAACATGCTGAATATTTACAATTAGCTAATTTTCTAGAATTTTCCTATTTTCAAAAATATACTCTATATTCACTTTGTGTATATTTACTCTTTTTTTTTTTAAACGAAAAATCATCTTTTAGGTTCTAACGTTTTTTTTATTGTGTAACCAGCATTACAGATAGAAATTTTAAGGCGATTGTCAATTTTTAACAATATAAACATGAAAGGAACAATAAAACAAGCATCAAGTACAATTAAACAAGAGCCAACGATCACACCCCAAACTTTTAAACAAAAAGAAACAAACTAACTAAAATAATAAAATTAAAAATTAAAATTAAAATTAATTGGGTGGAATTTAAAAAAAAATTAAAAATAACTAAACTAAACAGAAGGCAGAGATTTGAGAGACTTAAAATATGAAATAAAAGATTGCCATTTCTTTAAAAATGCTACTCCTCCCAGAGCATCTAATCTTTTTTAGTTTAAGAAAGAACATGGTATCTACAAGCCATTGAGATGTAGTAGGAGGGGAGGAGAATATTTCCAGTGGATTAGAATACGATGTCTAGCTATTAAAGATGTAAATCCCAACATATCCAGTTGTTTAGAACTAAACTGAGACCAGACCCATGGAACCCCAAAAACTGCAATAGCAGGGCAAACATCAATACCAACCCTGAGCACCTTGGACATCACTGTAAAGAAGTGACTTAAATTGCACTGAGATACTTCACATCTGTCACATCTGTCCTCTACAGTAGAATATACTGCAGATAGGCAGGCCTTAGAGAAATGAATTCTGTGTAGTACTTTAAATTGTATAAGGCTCAGACGAACACATATTGTACTAAAACATATTCTATCCAATGCAGCGGCCCACCATTCCTCCTCGAAATTCTCTCCAAGCTCCCCCTCTCCTTTTAATCTGATCAATAACACTCCCATCTAAAGATAATAACCGACCATATATTCTTAAAATTTGCGACTTATGATGAGTGTTAAACTTCAAAAATTCTTCCTGTTCTTGCATAGGAGGTTAAGAGGGGTAGCTTGGAAACAGAGTGGCAGCACAATGTCTAATCTGTAAGAACCGGAACAGATGGGAATCAGGCAGCCCCAGTTCTGAAGACAACTGTAGATAATTGCAAAAGGTACTTTCTTTATATAGGTCTTGAAAGCATCTGATGCTTTTTCCGTACCATTGCTTAAAAACAGGATCAGTAATAGATGGTGGATATATCAATAATGAGGTAGATATACAGTACAGGAACTTGCCTCCAATCCGCACCATAGTGCACTGGATGGATTGAGCCAAAATGTTGATTTATGAACATTTGCTGACCAGTAGTAAAACATAAAATTGGGAAGCGCTAGCCCACCACTAAGCCGAGATCTATGAAGTAATGATTTCTGAATTCTGGGCACTTTACACTTTCTTAGATTTAAAGAAGCGCATAGGAGGAAATAAAGGAATGCACCGAAAAACAAAGTGAAATTTAGGTAAGATATTCATTTTTAACTGCATTAATTCGACCAGTCAATAGAAAATATAGGTTTCTCCATCTCTGAAATTCAGACTTAGATTGCTGTAACAAAGGAGAACAAGAGAGGACAGAGAGGACAGGGATCTGTATCCTGTTTTACTTATTTTAACTGGAATGTCTGTCTGTAAGAGTCCCAAAGCCAATGCATTAATGGGGAAGCATTCACTAAAGTAATTACTCGATTGTACCATACAGTGGCAGCAAGAATGACTATTGGGGCGGAGCTACATCCCGACATGCTCGATCATGCTTCATCTGATAGTTCAGGCAGCAGCCAGGGATCCTAGGAGACGTTTTGAACTTGTTGATCATCATCAGAAGCTGCATTCGTTCTGGTGACCAAGACAATAAAGCATAAATTTGTCAAAAAACAATATTTGATTGATTTCTTAAAAACATGTACAGTATAAGGCTTTCCTTTTTGTTTGTCCCCTGCACATTTCACCAGCACATGCTGCTTTGTCCTTGTCACCAACACACTGGTTTTTGTTGGTCATCAGTATTTGCTGGTTTTTAACCACATCGTACTGGTGGTTGGTGATTACCATCACAATCTGCCAGCGCACCCTCAAGATGTTCAAAGGATGTACAATCCAGGTCCTTGGCATTCAAGCACCATGTTGAGCTGTGCACTTTGTTTTCAGATGGATAAAGTAGCACACCACAAAAAAAGAAGAAAAAAAAAAAGATATTAGATTTTATTGTGGTGGCGACTTCATGCGTCGTAATGATTCCTCATGCTCCCAGAATCACTCTTTCACAATCTCAATCCTGGGATATGCCCTTTCATCAGGAAGAGAAAAATCCATATATGTGATAGGCTGGTCATTCAGTACATTCTTCAGCTGGCTTAATTCTATTGCCACAAAATGCTGCTGTGCATACTGTAGACCTGATTAACTGAAGCAGACCCATATCACATCACTGCCCCCAGAGTTTTATACAGTGGCCACTATTCATGATGGGTGTATTACTTCATGTGCTTCTTCCGTTCTGCACCCATCGCTCTGGAATAGGGTCAATCTGGATACATCAGACTATGTGACAGTTCTCCATTGCTCCAAAGTCCAAGTTTTATGCTCCCTAGCAAAGGTAAATATCTTTTTTCCTGGTTAGTCTTACTTACATGAGTTTTTCTTATAGACACACAGCAGTTTAATTTCAATCATGTGAATTCTTTTCCCATTGAGTGTGTGGAACTGCTTTTTTTCTAATTTCTACTGTCATTTTTTAAAAATACATCTTTACTAAGCATTTAAAGGAGCTCCATTCATAATTTCTTTTTGAATGCATTTCCTCTGCTTAGGTTCAGCACAGTCCTTACAGGTTACTGTTCTTACATTTCAAATCTTGGTTGTTTTTGGTACTTGATGCACACCAATAATTTGACCCTCCTGAAGTGAAGATATTATTATTATTATTATTATTATTATTATTATTGACTGTACTTTCACCTACTACTTAAGCACTTAACATCTTTATTAAAGCTAATTGTATGCTTGGGTGGTTTATTATATATTATATATATTTATTATTTTTATTTATTTTTTGGCATTCATCTTTAGTTCAAAGCAAACACCGATTAGCAGTGGACCCATAGGCATACCTTAGAGGTGTAATAAAATGTTTGGAGTCAAAGAGGTATCATTATAATTTTTTTAAAGTTACAATTAAAATATCAGCGAATGGTTTAACATTTATTCAGGCTACTATGTTACAGTAGGGTGACCACCTAATTTGAATGCTTATCTATTTTTCGGAGGCACCTACATTATTGTCTTGCACTAAAGTGTTGTCATTTAAACCAACAATCCAGCTTTGTAAGGTTAAGGTTCTCGTTTAGGTGCCAAATGATGGGATTTAAACCTAGTTATAATCTTAAAAGAAGCTTGTAAAAATCTTCTGATCTCTAGCTCAAAAGCACTTAAGCACTTAGGTTCCAGTGCTTGTGGTGCATATTATCAAATATTTGCATTTACACTTACACTTTCAGGGAACACTGCCATTTTCGCACCTCTCCTCTTACCAAACTTCACATGTAACTTTCAAGCCTTCAGATCAAAATGGAAAAAGTGTGTAAATGCTCTACCTTTCACTGTTGAACCTAGCTGTGATTTCTTCAGTCAATCTTCTCATGCATCTGTACTAAGTCTTTAAGTTATCTCCAGTAATGATTTTTTTTCTGACCACATTTCTTCCACGAAGTTGAAGGTTTAGCAGTATCGATAGATAGATAGATAGATAGATAGATAGATAGATAGATAGATAGATAGATAGATACTTCATGGATCATGAAGGAAATTTTCAACATCCAGTAGCAAGGATAGTAACATTAAAAAAATAGTAGACAATAAACATGTAGAACATGTAAAGTGTCAAACATGTAAAGTCTAGTCAAAAAAAAAAAAAAACACCAAGATGACCATGCTACAAGAGAAATGACTAAGAGAAAATATATATATACATAAAATATATTTACATTTAGGCATTTGGCAGACACTCTTATCTTATCCAGAGCAACTTAAAGTCCTTTGAGTTTCCATTTCCGTTGCATAGATATAAGATATATATATAAATATATAAAAAGAATTAAATGGATATGTACAAATATGAAGGAAAACAACATATATAACTGAGGATGAGAGGTGGTTGTTGAAGGACTATCTGATCAATTCCAAACACATCTCTATGCACCCTAAAGAGGTATTAAATCAGTGTATGGCCCTGGAAACAAAGGATTTCCTGAATCTGTGAGTAGAGCAGCTCAGTGACAGAAGTCTGATACATACAGACATAAGTCTCATGCAGGGTGACCTGGATTACAGACTACCAATACAACCAGGACTCCACAGTATAACAGAATGATACACTGCACCTCTGCAAGCACGAGAGCTCCACAAGGCTCCTGTACTCCCTCTCCTGTCCATCCTTGATGCACCCCATGTTGAAAACATGGTGTTGAATCGAAAGAAAATTAGGGAAATTAGTATAAAATGTGTGAGAAAATATGTAGAGATCGAAATGATCAGATTGTCCCTGAGGAGCAAGTCGAGGGTGACGGTGGTAAGGCAAAAACACTCCCTTAGATGGCAATAGAAAGAAACCCTGATAAGAACCAGACTGAACAGGGAACCCATCCTCATTTGGATAGTATGTTAGGAGGCTGAAAATTCAATATAACAGCAGAGGTGTTTATGTTAATAGAGTCCAGTTTGTTATTGGAGGCTCAGGTACAAAACTGTTAAAAATAGAAAATAAAAACAGTCTTGCCCTATTAATCAACTGCAGTCAGCAGTTTTCTCCCTTCTTCTGGTCAACAACATTGTAAGTAACTAGCACTAACCCTAATATCCTTATCACAGCAAGATGTATGCTGGTTTAGGTGGGTGGTGTATGTATTTATTTAATCATTCATTCAGCAAGGCAGCTTGGTTAAATAATATAAAACCTCAAAACCTAGTTAGCAGGTTAGCATTAAGACGTCATTGGATTAAAAACAAAAATAACAAAATAAGTCCCTGCTCAAGCTAGTCACTGAACTGTAATTCAGTGACTATATCCCTGTCCTGCCTTTCACTAGCTCGATGCTAATGTAGCATAGCGTCAAAGCTAACTGGGCAGTCTCATCGGAAAGGGTGGGCTTAGCTGTTTATATAACTCGGGCTAACTTTTACTCGAAACATCTTCAGCACCCACGACATACTGCTTTTCCTAAGAGTGCCCAGGGTTTAAAAAAAAAATAATAATGAAGATTCGAAGGATAACGTTTTGGTTTGGGCTTTTATGCTTGTGCGCATTTTCTCCGTTGCACTGCGAGCCAAAGGGAGCAATACAGGAGGGTAAGGCTGTGATTTACTGAGACATACAGAAATGTAGCTTCTATACAAACGCAGCGTACACAAAGCGTGGGTTTGGAGTTAGTATTTTATTAAATGTATCGTTAGGTTGGTGACAGAAATAACGACAATGGAGTTTATAGTACAATCCGGTGAAAGCTTGTACGTTTGTGTGCGCACGCGCCTGTCCGTTCGTGCGTGCGCGCGCGTTCATTCCAGCGGCGCTGACGTGGAGTGTGCATGCCAGAACTAATGCAGTTTTACAGTTAGCATTATCGTAATAATCGTACACACGCGAATGCAACATCTTTTGTCTGAACTGTTTAGTAATGTCAAGACTGAAATCTTTCTAACTGTGTCAGTGTAACAGCTAAATGCATCCCACTGGGAACGCAGGAAGAGTTTTTCCTCACGAAGTGATTCTGCCTTTATAAAAAATGTTTTATAATTATTTTACTTTTATTATAAGAAATAACTTGTACAACGTATCAGACGTTACCATGACAAGAAACACTAACAATATCCGCGTTCTATCCACAGTTTTGTTTCCCTTTATTGCGCTGAAAGCTGAGAAAGCAAATCATACAGTTGCACAATAAATGCTAAAAAAAAAAAAAAAGCCTTTGCTTTTACAGTTCATATAATATCCGCTTTATGTCGGAAAAAAACGCATTCAGTGCATTTACTAGAGTTGCAAATGTTTATGTAAAAAAAAACAGGGAAGAATGAATGGTGTAACTTGTCCCCATTATTCCTTACTCTTAAAGCACGTAGGCTGCAGGGATCCCCATTTCACACAGTTCCCCCTGGACATGGGAATATGAATATAGTCCCCCCCCCCCCCCCCCCACCACCACCACGAAAAAAGATTGAAATCTAAATTAAGCATTTACTTTTTAACAGGTCGACTAAAGTGTGTCTGCTTAAGTGACATTACTGTACATTAAATTTATATTTTATACTGTACATGTAAAATTGAGAATGGATAGAGGCTAGTCCCACAGTTTCACACTATGTCTACGGTGTGTGTGTGTGTGTGTGCATGCACCATGCACCCTTTTATATAGGCTATTGTTTATTCACAATTTTGGATGTGACAAAGCATATCTGCAAGGTTATAATGGATTGTAATAACTAGCTCATGAAGGTTCTGCATGGCATTTATCTTCAGTGCAAAGCCAACACTATTTAGCAGTGGACAGCGTATTATAAGTATTACCAGTATTATAACTTACAGGTGTAATAAAATGTCTGGAGTTACAGACGTATCATTATCAGAAACAAAGTTACCTTACATTACATTAATGTCTTGCGCTAAGGCCTTATCATTTAATCCAACAACCCAGCTTTGCATGCGTGCAGCTCATTAACTGTAAGGTTAAGGATCTCAGTCAGCGGCCAAACGATTTGGGATTTGAACCTCAATCTTAAAAGAAGCTTGCAGAAACCTTCTGATCACCAGCTCAAAAGCACTTAGATCCCAGTGCTCGAGGTGAATATTATCTCAAATGTCTCGCATGTTTGCATTCACACTTGCACTTTCAGAGAACAACAGCTATTTTCTCACCTCATCTCTTACCAGACTTCACATATAACTTTCAAACCCTTAGATCAAAATGGAAAAAGGGGGGGGGGGGGGGGGTTTCTCGCAGCTGGAATTTTTTATACGATGTTTGAAAGGTGTTTACTCCATAATTTATGCTGACCTGAAGTAGAAACCTAAATCAGTACACAGTAATTTGAAATATAAAACGAGGCCACAAGTCTTTTTTACAAGGAGACTAGCATGTTATTTTACCGTTGCATGCGTGCTAAAAGAAATCAGCTCCGTGAAGTTGAACTCCATAACACCTATGCACACAGAATACTTGTATCAGTGGCATTTGATGATTTTTTATTATACGAATAATGTCATTTCTGGATGTTGTTTTTTTTTCCAACAGGAAATCTCCTTGTATTAACTGTAGCTACAAAAGAAACGGATGGATTTAAGCGATTCATGAGATCTGCGAAGCACTTTAATTACACAATAAAGGTACAGAAACGGTTGGCGTCATCTTTCCAGCTTTAAGCATGAGTACATTCCTGAAACTGGTGCTTAGATTAATAAAAACACAATCGGTTATTTATTATATTTTTTGTAGGTTCTTGGGAGAGGTGAGAAATGGACAGGTGGAGACTACATGTCTGCACCAGGAGGAGGACAGAAAGTACGACTTTTGAAGTCTGCTCTAGAGAGCATAAAGGACGAGGACAAAGTCATTCTTTTTGTAGACAGGTATTTGGGGTGATTTATTTCACTAACTTATGCAGCTTATGTTACAAGGAAATGAAATGCTTGGTTAAAATGAAAACTGAAGGTCAGGACATGGCCAGAAACGTTGTTAGATTGTGTAAGTTGTTGCAGGGATAATTAACTTGGTTAATATAATGCTTAAAAGAGTTACATGTTACTTAATCATGTCCTGACTTGCCTTGCAGCTATGACGTTATCTTCGCCTCGGGCCCTAAAGAATTGCTGAAGAAGTTCCAGCAGGCCAGGCACAAGGTGGTCTTCTCCGCCGAGACCCTTATCTGGCCCGACCGTCATCTGGAGGATAAGCACCCACATGTGCGAGAAGGGAAGCGGTTTCTCGGGGCAGGAGGCAAGTGTTTGTTGTTCATTGTTGACACGGCAAACATCGTTAACCAGGCTATTAGCAATTGCTTTCATTAATGTTTGCTGTGACATTCCTAACCCTTGTCCTGAATGAAAAAAAACCCTGTCTGTTTGAAAGTTTTCTCTGCATCAACACAACAGATTCAACGGGTCAGCTAATTAGCATCACTTTCTCTGTTGAAGTGGGTGTGTTAAAGCAGGGAAAGCCATAAAACCCATGTTTTAGTACATTGCTATATTTCATAGAAATTTATCTCAAAAAGTAATTAATTTAAGAAAGAACACTTTGGAATAACGAGTAATGGCGCTGTTATTGGGAATAATCCTCATGCATCAGGTCATGCTGGTACCACTGTTGCCAAGGTGGATTATTTTCCAGTAAGAGCGTATTGAAGAAAGGCTGATGGCACGGTGTATTAATGGTTCCCTTTGTCACCTTGCACATCCAGGGTCCGGGTAGGATTCCCACCTCGGGTCTGTGTGCATGGTGTGCAATGCTATCCATTATTCACTTACAAGGAATTAATTTGTGTTTCCACTTTTAAACGAACACCAGTTTTGCCGTTGGCCTTGCTGAGTGTGTTCTATGAATTTACTGCGTTGTTGTGAGCTGATGTAGTGAGCTAACAGCTGTGAAACAGTCTGGCAGTGTGTGTTTGTGAGTTCTGCCCCCACGTCCCCTCCGACCTCTGTAATAATGTGAAACTCAGATGTGGGAACATGAGACAAAGTCATTTGTTCCACTACTAATTTCTGCTTTTGTACTCCTCTTCCTTTTCTGTATATAGGCTTCATCGGCTATGCCCCGAACCTTAAACAGATGGTCTCTGATTGGTCGGGACAGGATGATGACAGTGATCAACTCTTTTATACCAAGATCTATATCAACCCAGAGAAGAGGGTGAGTATTAACATTCATTATCAAATAATCTTTGTAAGGTGGGAACAAAGGGTTTGTCTCTGTTTTTTGTCCTTGCACTTTAATGAGATGTTTCGGTGCTGATGTTCTCACTCCTTTCATTTTCTCGACAGAAATCCATAAATATAACCCTCGACGGCAAGTGCAGATTGTTCCAGAACCTGCATGGAGCGCTAGGTGAGTGTGTGTTGAGTAGGCAAGGGACAAGAAGAGAAGACGGGCTACTGGACAGTCCTTTATAGGCAAGCGAAGTTGCTGACTAGTCCAAGTACAGAGTAACAGCTTTTATTGGTTTAAAAAAAAAAGCCAACCTTTCCCTTTTTTCTGTACTCCTCCTTTTCTTTAATGAGACCACGGCTTTTAAATTGCTTTGGTGGAAAGGTGGAAGATGGAGTTGATGATCTGTCCCGCATTAAGCCTGAGCTCTTTTCTTCACGAGATCTCACTGCAGGGGTGGAAGCCAGAGCCTTGGCGTTCTTCCAAGCTCCCTTAAGCCCCGGTTGTCCCGCTTGCCTCCGTGTGCCTGAGTAAGTGGAATGTGAGAGTAAACTGTAGGATGTGCCTGTGCACACGTAGGCCAGCTGAACGTCAAGCAACCATTCATTCTTGTTGAAGACTTCAGTCCTGCCGTAGTCGGGTGCTAACAAAACCCTTCTGTGTGCTCTCGGAGCCTCAGCTCTCGCACTCGAGCGGATGTTTGAAAACCAACGTAAACAGCTGGACCTCTGTTACATTAATGATGATCCGGCGTATGCTTTAGTTGAATGTTCTGTACTTGGCGTGTTTATGGTGGAAACAATCAGTTCTATAGCACCGAGGAGTCTCACTGAATATTTAAGCAGAAGATCACTTTAGTTTGACTGTGTTCCTGCTGGAGATAAAACCTGGCAGAATCCCTTGGCTCAGGAGATCTGTGTTTCGATAACTGCAAAAATCTGGAGGAAATGGAACAGTACAAAAGATCTTTCTGTCTCCTTCCCAGTGGAGAACCTATCTTTCTGGGTTATTTAACAACACACAGCTCTCACTATTATAAAGAATCCTCCAGGGGAATATTGATGGGATGTTTATTTTTTTTTCTCCCCCGGACTAGATGAAGTCGTATTGAAGTTTGAGAATGCAAGAGTGCGGGCCAGAAATGTGCTCTATGACACCCTACCTGTTATTGTCCATGGAAATGGGCCTACGAAGGTAAACAGCCTTTTGTGTCATTTATTCCCAATAGAAAATTATAAGAATATATTACTCTAAATGAATGCCTTTCTATTTGGGTGTGCTTTCCAGCTTCAGATAAATTACCTCGGCAACTACATCCCAAAAGTGTGGACCTTCGAGACTGGCTGTACGGTTTGCCAAGAGGACTTGCGGCCTCTTTCAGCAATCAAGGTGGGAAATTTTTTTTTTTAATTTTTTTTTTTTTACATATCCTTCCTATTTATTAGGTATTTATTGGGATTAAGAGATTGTGTAATAAGAAACTTTCTAGATAAGATAAAATAAGGATACTTTCTAATGGTAATTTAAATTTGATGATTTTTGTACCTTTTGGAAGTGGCATGGCTTATTGATGTGGGATATTCTTGGCCTTAACGTTTACTGTATACATGCTGATGGTGTCGTTCCTCTGCAGGAGAGCGAGTATCCAGGAGTGGTCATCGGCATTTTTATTGAGCAGCCCACCCCCTTCGTGACGGTCTTCTTTGAGCGACTACTCCGTCTCCAGTACCCCAAAGATCGCCTTAAACTCTTCATTTCCAATCAGGTGACGCATTATTCCTTATTATTTCAGTTCATATTTCAAACATTTTGTTGCTTCTGTAAACATTTAGCCAGTTTTAGATGCTTTAACGGTAGCTTTTAGCATTATGCTTCATGTTCAATAAATTGATGAAATAATGTCAGGTAGGCTGTTACCAAATATTTTCTACTGTAATAATCTAAAAATAACCTAACTACGTTTTGTCCATGTTGTTTTTTTAGTATTGTTTTCTATCACAATAGATTTTTGTACGATCTTTTCCAGGAGCCCCATCATGAAAAGCAGGTCCACGCTTTTCTACAAAGTCATGAGGCAGAGTATCAGGCTGTGAAGCTGATCGGGCCCCACGAGGGTGTTGACCACATTACCTCACGCAATATCGGCTTGTGAGTTTGCAAATGACAATGAAAAGCAGAGTGTAAAAACATACAGTACCTACAGTACAGTACTATTATTATGGCTATACTTCTGTCAGGTTTCCTGGGGTAAGGCGTTCATTTGGCTTTGTGGTTTTGTCCCAGTGATATGTGTCGAGATGATGCAGACTGCGAGTACTTCTTCAGTATGGATGCTGATGTGGTTTTGAAGAATGAAGACGCGCTAAAGATACTAATTGAGTTAAATAAGTAAGTGCGAACTTGTTTTGCTGAGCCCCAGAGGAATGGAGTTGACTATGCCGTATTCAGCAGCTTTCAGACTAAAGCATGTACTGTAGACTTCATTTTAATATCACTGTCTCATTCTTTACACCACAGGCCGTTCATCACACCGATGATGAGCAAGCCTGGCCGGCTGTGGTCTAATTTCTGGGGAGCTCTAAGTGCTGATGGCTACTACGCCAGGTCTGAGGATTATGTGGATATAGTCCAGGGACGCAGAGTGTAAGTCTTGCTTGTTTACCCACCCCACGTGCACACACACACACACACATATATATATATATATACACAGTGGAACCTCGGATTGCGAGTAATGTGGTTTACGAGTGTTCTGCAAACCGAGCAAAGATTTTTCATCAATTAGATTTTTAATCGGAAACCAAGCAAGTATTAGTTTACGAGCGCCGAGTATCATGTATCACGCATGCGACTCTTATTTTGACACCGAGCGGCAAGTGACCACAACTGAGCCAATGATTTTTCTCTCTCTTGCACTGCGGAATTATGGGTGCTCGTCTCTTACTGGTATAATCAACATCTCCCTCTCCCTTCTATGTATGTGCACGCGCGTAATTTGACACACACACACACACTCTCTCTCCTCCTGTGTGTGTACGCGCGTAATTTGACACAGACACACGCACACGCTTTCTTTACACAGAAAACTCTGCTCTGTCGTGATTCATTTCAAAGGTAAGGTGCTGGTTCATTTTTTTTTTTCTTTTTTTTTTACTTTACAGCAGTGATTCCGTTAGTATGCGCTCACGTGAGTGTGATTAGAGAGATTTCTTTTTTTTCCGTTAAGCAGTCTTTCCGTTGTGTGTGTTTGTTTTGAAACTTAAAAAGCGTGGTGGGCTGAGGAAGGAGGAGTTTTACTGTGTAAGACGAGGCGAGGGAAGGGGCTAATACCACACACACACACACACACACACACACACACACACATACATACAATTACACGGCGTCTGCACGCACAAATGGAAACACTTATCTGTCGGGATTTATTTTTACTTTTTTTAAATGTTAAGTGCAGGTTAATTTGTTTTATTTTTACTTTATATATTGTATTAATTATTTTTATGTATTTATTGTTTTGGGCTGTGGAATGAATAATTTGAGTTTTTATTATTTCTTATGGGAAAATCCGATTTGGTTTACAAGTGTTTTGGAATACGAGCCCGCTACCTGAACGAATAATGCTCGTAATCCAAGGTTCCCCTGTATGTGTGTAATGACAATGAAATTGACCGTTTTTGTGTAATATATATATATATATATAATATATTGTGTATATATATTTTTGTGTTCTCCCACAGGGGTATCTGGAACGTGCCATATGTGTCTCAGGTGTATCTGGTGAGAGCAGACGTTCTGAGGAACGAACTGAAGGCTTCTGATCTCTTCCAGTCAGCCACCCTTGACCCAGATATGGCTTTCTGCTCCAGAGTGCGGGACCAGGTCAGTACACTTTTCTTCTGCATAAGGTGCAGAAACAACATCAGTTCTGAAAAGCACTAGGTAGAGGTGATTTTGCAAAATAGGCTGCATTAACGTAGGTCTTTTAAGGGAAGATTTGGCATACCTGTGCTCTGATTTAAGAATCCTATTTAATCTACAAAGCGAGCGTTCAACTCAAACTGGGACTTTGAATTCCGCAAACGTCGAAAAGAAGGTCCATGAATAATGATCCTTTGAACATACAGCAAGTGGAATGCTCGATCCTTGAAAATTAACAGATTATCACCAACTTACAGAAGAGATGCATCTGTCTGTAGGAACTTTACGCACAATCATGTACCAACACCGCTCGCATATTACACAAACTCTGCTGGGAGTTATTGCATTATCCCACATACAGCCCTGACCTCACTCCAAGTGATTTTGTCACATTCGGGCCATTAAAGGAGTTCCTGGGAGGCCAGCCTTTCGGAGTGAAGCAGGCAGTCTGTTCATGGCTTCACTGTACTGATTTAAACTTTATACTTTGATGATATCTAAGCACTAGTCTTACTCTGGGATAAGTGCATTAGTGTAGCAAGGGAATATATTGAGAAATGAAGGTAGGTTTTAACTCTCATAACTGTGTTCTGTCCCGGTTTGACATGAACGGCCCTTACAGAACATTGAATATTAGAATAGGGAATAATGTGAATGCAGACCTTTCATGTGGCAAAGCTGATGATGCTAGATGAGCTAGTTTTAAAAACTGCTGATCTCCAAAAATGCTCACACACAGCAGTGTCTACAGTTTACAACTGAATGGTGCGGGAAAAAAACAAAACATTCAGCAAGCAGGTGTTCTGTGCCATGTCGACAAATGCCATGTCGATTAAACGATTTAAAGGAGAATGATCCTTGACCGTTTTTGAGCTGACATGAATGCTACTGTAACACACATATCTGATATTCATATTTAACACCGTTAAAACTTGACACAGATGGTCTACAACTGCAAAAGACCACATCAAGCTGTAAACCCATATGGTTCATTAAAAAAAGAAAGAAAGAAAACAATGCTTCTTGTTTAGGCCACGCCCATTTCTGTTTTAAACCGAAGTACATTAACAGATGCGAACATACTGTATTAAAAACAAAACGGATACATAATTGTATATAATGGCACTGTATTATGCAGGTGCATTGGAAATATGGAAGTAGTAGGAGTAGTACATCTTCAGAGCAGAGCACCAAGCCATTGTGAAATCTAGCATAATGTTATATGTTCAGTACTAGTGACATACTTGGTATACCATATTGTGACTGATGTTTAGGTATTTGTAAAATATACAGTAGTAATGCATGACCCTATGTATGTATTCCAAATCTTCTTATTTCATTCAAAGGGCGTGTTCATGTTTGTAACAAACATGCATACTTATGGCCGAATCCTGAATACAGAACACTACCAGACGGATCACCTTCACAACGATCTCTGGCAGATTTTTGAAAACCCAGTGGTGGGTGGAAATTTTTTATATTCCTAACAGCACATTGCAGTGTCCCTTTTGTGTTTAACTTGCTATTGGTTTCTTTAACAGGACTGGGAAGAGCGATACATTCATCCAAATTACTCAAGAATTATGAAAGAGGATATAGTGCAAGCGGTAAGAGACTATGAAAAGACCACCGACCACTGGGGACTTTTTTTTTTAAGGTGGATCATTCATATTGTCTTCTTTACTCATTAACATTATTGTCTGTCCTACAGCCATGCCCTGATGTGTTCTGGTTTCCTATTTTCACCGACATAGCCTGTGAACACATGATCGAAGAAATGGAAAATTTCGGCCAGTGGTCAGGAGGTGGCAATATGGTAAGTGTTTGTTTTTTTGGGGGAAGATTCTGTTACAGTTGCAAAACTAGATGTTACATTATGATCTAGCTGACGCATTTTCTTCATGCATGTAAATTAGTTTATGTTCTTTTCACCTTGCACACTGACTAGGCACAATGAAGTAGTTCCAGTTTTACATCTCTGACCTTTGTTTTTGCAGGACACTCGAATCCAGGGTGGCTACGAGAACGTCCCGACTATCGATATTCATATGAATCAGATCAACTTTGATAAAGAGTGGCACAAGTTCCTCTTGGATTATATTGCACCAGTGACAGAGAAAATGTTTCCTGGGTATTACACAAGGGTAAAGCCTTTTATTTCTATTTATAAGGATAAACAAAATAATTTATTTGATGTTCTGTACTGTCTTGAAGTAGGTTTGCACCATTTGCTTTTAAGAAATGCCTTGCAGTGTTGGATTGTGCAGGTGGCAACCTTAAACCCTAACATCGATAATTTGAGGGTTTTATGGGTCGCACGGTTTTAAAAGATTACTACATTGTCTTACTGTAAGGAAGTTGCATCTTAAAATGATTCAGACAGCTTAAACAGTTAATGCAAACATTGTCCTAAGACTGATAAGTCCCTGGATATAATTATAGAGTTCATTGATTTTGTTTTTGTTCTGCATCCTCATTCAATTAGTAGATCAATCAGATTCTGATTCACATCAAAACAAACATGAATGATGACCGTTCACGCATGTGAAAGCAGCGGGGCTGTGTATTCTTCCCCTCACTTTTTGTGGGGTGCTGTCTTGTTTGTGAATGCTTACATGACCTCTGATCTCTGTGTTTCTCAGGCTCAGTTTGACTTGGCATTTGTGGTTCGGTATAAACCTGACGAACAGCCCGCGTTAAGGCCCCATCATGACGCTTCAACTTTTACTATAAATATTGCCCTCAATCAAGTGGGCGTTGATTTTCAGGTGAGTAAGAGCCCAGGTGTGTTTTGGCCTTCGTTTATCAAATACATGTGGCCCAGCTGAATTGAACTTTAGAATTAATATGTCAGTGACATTATTTTTTTTTTATATGAATGTGTACATATTAAAGGAGGCACGGTGGTGTAGTGGTTAGCACTGTCGCCTAACATGCTTGGTGGGTTCTCCCCATGCTTGGTGGGTTTCCGCCGGGCACTCTGGTTTCCTCCCAAAGTCCATTGGGCTAATTGCCATTCCCAAATTGCCGTGTGTGTGTTCGTGTGTCCGTGTGTCTGTGTCCGTGTGTCTGTCTGTGTGTATTACGATGGATTGACACCCTCAGGTTAAACCCTACCTTGTGCCCTAAATCCCCTGGGATAGGCTCCAGGCCCCCCACGACCCTGTATACAGAATAAAGCGGTATAGTCCATGAGTGACACCTAGAGGACAGAAACATTTCATGCTGCATGTTTAGGCTGTACACTTTTTATCCCTGTAAGCCTTTTTATAACGGTGATTATTTGTTCACTCAGATACATTAACAAGTGTTTCATGCATTGTAGCACTAAGTTGGGTTTAATTTGCTTTAGTAGTTTGTATAGTTGTACGAGTTTCTAAAAGAAGCTCGAATAGGATTGCATTTTGTTAATCAAAATAAAACTTAAGACATATAATGTACAATATGAAAAAACATAAAGTGTGTAAAACCTTTCTCAGGGAAATGAATCATGATGAGCCAGTTTAGCCATCAGAGGTTCCTCTTAATACGCTAAAGACGCTATAATGCTGGACAGCATTTCCTTTCCCAGCATGCTCTGCAATGTGACTTGATTATCATATCTCCTTATTTGTTCTCCTTCTTTCAGGGCGGTGGCTCCCGTTTCCTCAGGTACAACTGTTCCGTTCAAGCTTCGAAGAAAGGCTGGGCCCTTATGCACCCGGGCCGTTTAACACACTACCACGAAGGCCTGCCCACCACGGGCGGAGTCCGATACATCTCCGTCTCATTTGTGGACCCTTAAGTCTGACGACTTCAGAGGAAATCCATGTTGTATTCAATTTTTTTTGTCGTAGATGTCCAGTGGGAGAGCTGAGGCAGGACTTTCAGAGAGACAATCGGTTTAGCAAAGTGTTGGGAATAAATAAGACCGTGCCTTTCATTGGTGTGTAAATGTAATAATGGTCTAACACATCACTTGAATGCAGAGGAGACCTGTACCTTTTCTTTTTATTTATTGATCATTTCTAAGCAGTCACACCATTCATCTGGGATTTTTCTTTATAATTTTTATAAAGTTTGCCTTGGATAACTTAATAATTCACCTGTTTTTTTTTTTTGTTTTTTTTTTACTTGATAAGGTTGCCCAGGCAAACAGTGCTACTGTTTCAAAAATAACTGATATACATTTTTTCTTTACTGTTCTTTTAAATCATCTTTGTCATGTTTTTTTTTATTATTATTATTGATGCATCAATAAAAATGACTGTTTTCTTTAATATTTGGTTATATTAAGTTTATCTGTTTAACAGCTTGCTTTTAACTTGCGTGAAACAGAGTACACAGTTCAGTCATGAGGACCGCTTGGTGAGAAGACGTGGTAGGGATTCAGCCCAAGCATCTGATGAATGTTGATTTTCGTTGCTTTGTATCCTTCCTTGAGCTCATGATGCGCTAGCAGTTTAAATGATTCAGCAATACATATAGAGTGTTTCCATAGCTCTGTCCCAGTGAGACCTGCAAGAAGGGAAGGGAAGGAAAATAAAATGCCTATAGAAGATAAAGACTTCTTCGACATGTGATATTGATATTTATACATCCTTTATCTTGGCCAGGTCTTGCAATCCAGAACCCATTCCAGGAACACTGAGAGAAGGCAGTAATGCACCATGAATGTGACTCTAATATTGCAGATATGCAATCATTATGTATGCTTCTGTAATTGCGGTGATGCAGGATATGGAAAGGGAAAGGAGTATGAGGGAAAATCACTGATTCACAAACAACATCCTAAAATGAGCTACCTTGCCTGGCCAAATTTTTTTTATATATATATTTTTAAAAAGCCGCTATTGCAGGAGGGTTATTGGGCTGCATTAAGCAAAGAAAACAACTAAAGAGATTTGAAAATACTGGAACTGGGTTATGATCCCTTCAACACATTAAAATCTGGATACTGCTAAAGTACCAGCTTTGTGGAAAATATGTGGTCAGGAAAAAAGCATGAATGGAGATAATTGAAACGTTTAAAGTTGTACGGTAAAACATCAACAGTAAAAACCAGAGCTGTGTTCTATGGAAAAAGTATGAGCATTTCCATACCCACACAATGTGATGAGAAATCACAATGTTGTGACTAAACAGCTGTGTGACCATAAGAAAACCAATAGAAAAAGGCTTGGATCTGCTGGGGAACATGAAGATTGGACTTAATTTAATAACCAAGCTTGATAATCAGCAAAAAATATCACAAAAAAAAAAAAAACAGCAAAACCTTGGTTTCATTGTTTTGTTTTTTTAAAAGAACTTGCTTTCAGAAGGAAATACAGTGCTTTTGCATATATACTAAATGTAATCATTGTTTTGTCTTTACATTCTGCATGTCCCTTGAATTAAAGGTCAAAAATGACCCTAATTAAAGAATTCTGGCTGATAAGGAGATGTGTTGTATATTGTGTGTGGTTTTTGCCTGTGTGCTGTATTGCACAAAGCCAAAAACCACACAGCGCCTGTTGTGTTAGTATTATTTGCTTATGTAAGTCTGAACTTTCCTTTGTGATCAGTAAGATACACACGTGGACAAAATTGTTGGTTCCCTTCGGTCAATGAAAGAAAAACTCACAATGGTCACAGAAATAACTTTAATCTGACAACAGTAATAATAAATAAGAATTCTATGAATGTTAACCAATGAAAGTCAGACATTGCTTTTCAACCATGCTTCAACGGAATTATAAAAAAAAAAATGAACTCATGGAACTGGCCTGGACAAAAATGATGGTACCCCTAACTTAATAGTTTGTTGCACAACCTTTTGAGGCAATCACTGCAATCAAACGATTCCTGTAACTGTCAATGAGACTTCTGCACCTCTCTGCAGGTATTTTGGCCCACTCCTCATGAGCAAGCTGCTCCAGTTGTTTCCAGTTTGAAGGGTGCCTTTTCCAGACAGCATGTTTCAGCTCCTTCCAAAGATGCTCAATAGGATTGAGGTCAGGGCTCATAGAAGGACACTTTAGAATAGTCCAATGTTTTCCTCTTAGTCATTCTTGGGTGTTTTTAGCTGTGCGTTTTGGGTCATTGTCCTGTTGCAAGACCCATGACCTGCGACTGAGACCCAGCTTTCTGACACTGGCCAGCACATTTCTCTCTAGAATCCCTTGATAGTCTTGAGATTTCATTGTACCCTGCACAGATTCAAGACACCCTGTGCCAGATGCAGCAAAGCAGCCCCAGAACATAACAGAGCCTCCTCCATGTTTCACAGTAGGAACAGTGTTCTTTTCTTGATATGCTTAAGTATAATTAGCTAAATTTGCCTTGGCAAAAAGTTCCATTTTTGTCTCATCTGTCCATAGGACATTCTCCCAGAAGCTTTGTGTCTTGTCAACATGTAGTTTGGCATATTCCAGTCTGGCTTTTTTATGATTTGTTTTCAACAATGGTGTCCTCCTTGGTCGTCTCCCATGTAGTCCACTTTGGCTCAAACAACGACGGATGGTGCGATCCGACACTGATGTTCCTTGAGCATGAAGTTCACCTTGGATCTCTTTAGAAGTCTTTCTGGGCTCTTTTGTTACCATTCGGATTATCCGTCTCTTTGATTTGTCATCGATTTTCCTCCTGCGGCCACGTCCAGGGAGGTTGGCTACAGTCCCATGGATCTTAAATTTCTGAATAATATGTGCAACTGTAGTCACAGGAACATCTAGCTGCTTGGAAATGGTCTTATAGCCTTTACCTTTAACATGCTTGTCTATAATTTTCTTTCGAATCTCCTGAGACAACTCTTTCCTTCGCTTCCTCTGGTCCATGTTGAGTGTGGTACATACCATGTCACCAAAGAACACAGTGACTACCTGGAGCCCTATATATAGGCCCACTGACTGAGTACAAGATTGTAGACACCTGTGATGCTAATTAGTGGACACACCTTGAATTAACATGTCCCTTTGGTCACATTATTTCCAGTATTTTCTAGGGGTACCATCATTTTTGTCCAGGCCTGTTCCATGAGTTTATTCGTTCAAATAATTCTGTTGAAGCATGGTTGAAAAGCAATGTCTGACTTTCATTGGTTAACATTCATAGAATTCTTATTTATTATTACTTTTGTCAGATTAAAGTTATTTCTGTGACCATTGTGAGTTTTTCTTTCATTGACCGAAGGGTACCAACAATTTTGTCCATGTGTGTATCTATCTATCATCCATCTATCCATCCATCCATCTCAAAGTAGCCAAGGGCAAATTCACACATTATAAAGTATTATAGAATAGTGTTTGATGGGTAAAAATTTGTGTTGGAATTTAAACAGGAAAAGGGTATATTGTCTCATTTATTATGGGTGTGTCATAGAGTGCTGTCATTCTGGGAAACAGTGTTGAGATATACAGTATAGCGGTGTGGCCTGGGTGTGAACTTCCAGCCTTGACCAAGATTATGCCTCCTTGGAGATAAAACAAAGATTTTGCATATAAACATTTTAAGCATTTTGCTTATTATGTTAGGTGTAGTTTCAGCAGCCAGATTAACTCTGAGAGGCTAGGGGGGTCTCACAAATGCCTAACTTTTAAATGAGTGGAGCTTTTAGTTATTAAAAGTAGATTGTGTTAGCCTGACTGATAAAGAAGGAGAACTGTTTGAAAAGAATGGGAAGGTTTTCACTTGAATATTACCATACAGTAAGACCTTAATGTAGATCTGTGACTGTATTTATGGCAGTTGAAATGCTATATTGTATTTTTTCCTCATCCACTGAAAGATTCAACAAAATGTGGCAGAATGTTAAAATTACAATAACAACAACAACAACAAAAAAAGACCTGACTTTATTTAAGCTGTAAAATAAAGCATTATCATTACATTTTGAAACTCAAATCAATTTTGTCATTCATCACAAAATATATGAATATCTGTGCTTTTCCTCTTCACACTACGGGAAGACATTCGAATAAATATATCATAATTGTAGGGCCATAGTGTGTGTGTGTGTGTGTGTGTGTGTGTGTGTGTGGCTGAGTTCACTGCATATCATACTGTGTATGACTGTGTATATGACAAAATTTGATTTTTTTTTTTTTGAAAAATGACCCATTTTTGTAGCTTCCTGGTGGTTTACAGATTTCATAGAAATATAAACAAAAGTAATGCTTCATTTTTTTAGGGCCCAAGTACTATGATAGCACCCCTATGATATCGTAGTGTGTGAAGGGACCTCTTGTTCTAATGTTGGGGTCACGCTGGGAAATAATTACTGAAATTCATGCCGGGGATATACAGTATATACTGTATGCATATTCAACCAGCAAGTTTTTTCTTGATTAGAAATTACATTGGTGTCTCCCAGAAGATAATAAGACGATGATGTACAAAAGTTATCAATAATCAATAGAAAAGCCTTTATTGGCTATTACAGCAATCCAACGCTTCCTATAATTGCTGACCAGCTTTTTGCATGTCTCCACTGGTATTTATTCATGAGAATGAATATACAGTAAAATGAATGAGAATATATAAACGGAAATGATCTACTGTGATCTAGAGATGCGCGATACTGTGACGTAATATATTCTGTAATAACGTGTGTAATTTTAGAACTGTTAATGTAGGCTCTTGGCCAAAAGGAAATTAAAAACAAAAACAAAAAATATTGTTCGCCTTAATCTTTTGTTTTGTGTTTAAACCCTAGATGCTATTCTACGTTTACTCTATATATTTTTTCTCTCGTTTCAGTACTATTTTGTAGCACTTTTATCGTACGAAACACCATGGCGCGTTCTGATGATGTCATAAATTGCAGCCGGAGGATAGCGCGCAGTGCTAATCATAACTAGTTATTGCTAAATTGCAGCACTATGTAAATAAGCTACTTACTAAACGTGCTTATCCAGTTGAGCAGCGGCGTTTGTGTTTATTAACGATACATGCTGTATTTCTACATCGTCTGTTCACGAAGTTATTAGTCGCGTCGGTCTTCCAAGCTTAGGTTGCTAACGCTAATCTTACTTTCACTATATGTGAGCTAACATTCGCTGGCTGTTGCTCGGTTTTCTGCTCCGGTTGTTTGTCAGCACATCATATTAACAGACTAATATAATATTCTGTTTCTTGGCCATGATGCCCGAGGACTTCTTCTAGTCACTTCTGCCTTGGTAAGTAGTTAAACCTAACCTTATACTTTATAACCTTGTGCTAACAGAAGTTATATACATGTTTTTCAATCACACAATCCCATTAAATTAATTAATGTGAATTATACTGACTGGGATTGTTCTCAATATTTGTGCCACTCCTAAAAATGATACACTGTATCGTAACCTGGTAAATCAGCTAAACTGTTTTAATTAACTAGCTAGGTAATAAACATGTATATGTAATTATTGCTTTATTAATAAATAATAATACAATTATTAATACATATATTACAGCAAGGACCAATCATTTTTCTTCAGATGTACCGCTTTAGTTAACTATGGAGTAGGCCACGTCCCTTTTATAAGCTCGGGGGTAAAATAATAATGATAAGAATGGGGGTCACTGATCAGGGAAGGAAGCATTTAATGTTGTTTTTGAGGAAGACTGGGCAGGAAAGTCGCCTTTAAAGGACAGGAAATCTTATACTGTAGGTGGTGGTGATACAGAATTGCAGACCTCCAACTAGATGCTGTGAGGTACTGAGAGGAAACGTGTCAAGAAGAATTGTGTGTGTGAAAATACTGGATAAAACAGATGAAAAGCAAATAATGATAAGATCAGGGAGGATTGCATTAGATGTTTTAAGGAAGGCTGGAAAGAAGGCCAGGAAGATGAAGGCGAATTAGACCTACAGTTGGCGCTAATGTAACCAACCTACTGGTTTCCAACCACCATTAAACAACTAAGAAACTAATAAGGCCAAAAATATTGCTCTGACTTTTTTCCTCTACAATCATATTGAAGTTAGGAATATACAGTTTACTTATATACTTTTGATAATAATTACCAGTTATCAGAAACATTTAAAATTGTTCTGTCTGTATGTGTCAAAGATATCGTTTACAAATTTCATGCTTTACATGAGTATACATATTTGTTTATTAACGGCTACCCTAAGAAGTATGAACAAATGTCGCATTATGGGAGGGGGGAGACTTGCAAGCCTCGCGGTCTGTGTGCATGGAATTTGCATGTTCTCCCTGTGTTTTGGTGGGTTTCCTCCCACAGTCTTAAAACATGCAGATTAGGTTCATTAGCATTACCGAATTCCCTGTAATGTGTGAATGCGCATTTGAATGTTGACTGGCGGTTCTACCACAGTCGTAAATACAATGTTAATTACCATTTGACCTCCACAGTAACTAGTTGAACTAAAGTTAGTTAATATGAACCTGTCCCACACTGTTAAACAGAGGAGAGCGGCTGTTTTAAAGAAGTTAAACCACCCAACATTCCGAGCAATGACTACTAAATCACTATTTATAAAAATAAGCCTCAACATTTAAAACGTCAAAGGGCATTTTCACATTAGGCATGATTAATTTGTACCTGGCAAGATCAATTGCTTCCCCCCTCCTCACCCCCCTCACATTGTGTTTGGTCTCAGTTCTTCTGTACATTTGCGTTTTTATTTTTTCACTCTCCGAAACAGCAGGTGGCAGTGTGCATCTACTTGGTTTGTGAGCTTCCATTCAGCATGAGAAGAAGAGAAGAAGATCGCTTACATTTACATTTAGGTATTCGGCAGACGCGCTTATCCAGAGTGACTAACAAAAAGTGGTTTGAAATTTCTGTCACTGGATAGATACTTACTTATACTACTATACTATGCTATACTATACACTTATACTATACTTATAGATAAGAACTTGGGTTATTAGGTTGCTAACTAAGTGCCATCAGTCAAACACAGTTGGGAAGAGTTTTTTAAATTTATTTATTTTGATTTAGTTTTATGGGGGTTGGTTAGTCCAAGATCGAAGGTACTGTTAACGTCACATCTAAAGTGCTCAAGTTCTCGAGTGCTACTGGCTCTGATTCAATTCATGCCCAAGTATGCTGTCTTGCTCACGAGATTACCTTTTCCAGTGGTTTAAGGCACGGTTCCCAAGCCTGGATCTAAATGAATCACTGATGTAAATGAACCAGACTTGGTGTTTTTGGAAAAGACCCTCGGTCCCTAATGTGAAAATGCCCCAAATTAAAACCTCCTATCCCCTTGAGGCATGGCTCTGGGGATGTGCTATGGTGTCAGGATGTTGGCAGTGGATCTTCCCTCGCTGTGGGTTGTGGGATGGGGCCTCCGTGAATCGAGCAAGGGTTAGCGTTCTTGGGCAGTTTGCCTGCTGGGAATTGTGCACTGGGTTTTCTGGTGCTTTTCTGTTGTGTCCAGCATTGACTTTTTTTCTCTGACTTGTTCTGCTTTGGCTTTTCTGTGCCATTATCACCATTACTGATATATAATTAGTTATATATAGTTAGTGTGATTGGTGTATCTGTATGTTTTTATATAAATATAACCTGTGTGGAATAAATGCAACTGGTTTCAGTTTCAAACTGAATGACTAGGTGTGATTGGCGCAGTTTCACACATTTCCGAAGCTGCTATGTTCTATATTCACAAAATCAGATCCTCATACCTTGACATATGTTTATAGCTACGACGACAAAGAAAGTTTGTCCTCGTGTTAAAGAAATATGCTTCTCATAAAGCTCACACTCCAACTGTTTCATTCTAGCAGCTTTACAGATATCTAAATTTAGATTTAGATCCCTAATAAGCAAGATAGATGTGGGAGTGTCAGAGGGGGGAAAGAGTACCTGAGATAACATAGAGAAGAGATATTGAAGGGAACATTATTACTCTAAATTAGGCTGCATAGTCCAGTTAAGTCCCTTTTTACCATAGATTACACATAGAAATAAACAAATATTTATATAGAAATGTAATCTGTGGTGAAAACATATTTTTTGTTGTTGTTGTGAACTTGTGCATTTACTGTACATTTTATTCCATGCTTAAAACTTAACCTGCAGTCAAAGTTTTTATTTTTTAACAGCTAAAAATACAATTAGCGTATTAAAAGAATAAAAGTATAACATACAAGGTTCAGGTGTAAATATTTTTACACACAGAACAAAACAAACAAACAAAAAAAGATAAAAAGATACACAGTCTAAGTAAACTTTATACAAAATATATTTAATATTAAATATATAATATAGTAAACGTATAATAACAATAGACAGAGTAAACCAATAAATAAATAAATAACAAAAAAATCAAAACTCATGCACACGCGCATGACGTACGCGATGGGCGGGCGTTGTGGGTGGGGCTTTTGGACAGACAGAGAACGCAGCCAATGAGATGCCAGGGTAGTCTGCCGCGCAGTAAAACTGCGGAAGTGAAATAGTAGACGGAGTGGAGGTGTAACCCCCTGCGTGCGAGGCGTGCGGTCAAGACATGAGGCAACGTTAAGCTCGCACTGAGCGTGGCTGACCAGAGGAAGGTTAGAAGTTAGTCGTGATGGCGGATTAACGCGCAGATATCAGATTTGACCTGATCGTGTGTGTGTGTGTGTTTGCCGGTATAGAGGAGAAAGCAGTGTGACATTGACATTGGACTTGTGCTCCTGTTCAATCACACGGACTCGATCGCATATATTTCTCACCACAGGATTGTTGTCATACCACGAGGTAAAGCTTAGTGAATATTTCTGTGTGTTGTATGTTTCGACGTGACATTAGAAAACTTTAACTAGAGCACACATCATCAAGGTATTTACTTAATACACTTATACAATGTCTAGTTTCTGGTGGTGTTTAAATATTTCTGACCTAATGCAATGATCAGATTTGACTTGGATTTTATCTCGCTTATCCTTTAGATCAAGCTTGTTTGAAAACAATTGTATCCTTAATGAGTCTGTTTCAATCTGATCACATGAGAAAGAATGAAAATGCATGAGTGAAATGTCCAGTTCTGCCTGTTCCAGCTCAGGATTTGGTAAGACAATAGGTCAGGGCTCATTGTTGTCAGACCACCTCGGGTTTGCTGAAGGCGCTCTTGTCTTGTCTTATCTTTAACTTCATAACAAAAGACACGGATTTAACCAATGTGAACTATGTAGTTCACTTTATGCGACTGATTACTCTGTATGTAGCAAATTAAGAAGTTGGATGTTTTGTTTTAGATATTGCATCGTCCATTATTTTAAATCGATATAGATATATGGACAGAAATAGAAAAATATATTGAATCACTCTTGGATATTACTAATTCATAGACCAATATAGTCCAGGGTCGTAGGATAGAGGGAGACAGTAAGATTCAGATTCAGGCTCTGAACCCTGACCGCAATCTAAAGTTCCCCTCAGCGAGCGCTCAAGGTGACTTTTAATGGCAACGAGCATATCTGTCAACTCGCGTGGAATCCTTTAGAGGGAAATTGATCGGTTGCTGTTTTCTGTTGACACTGTGTCTGTAAAATAAAAGAGGCCCAATTTGAGAGCGAGAGAGAGAGGTCACAGACTCCTCCCTATGTGGCTCCCTGTGTATTGGCATTAGCTAGAGATAACACCAGGATTTGGACACCAAGTCTGATTCTTCATATTTTTTATGTTTTTAAAATGTTTGTTTGTTCATGAACCTAGAAGTCCACTTTGCATCAGCTCCTCCAGTCAGTGTGTGTCATCAGTATTTTTTAATTTTTCTAATAAAGTAAGTCCATTGTAATCACTGCATTTGAACATGACAAGCAAGCAAGCAAACAAAGCCAATCTGGAAATGCGCCCCTTCAACACACACAATAGGAAAGACCTTACCGGACACTGTTTAAAATGCATGTAGATTTTCACACACTCTGCTCTTTACAAACATTTACAGGCTGTAAGCAAACATGCAAAAACTATGATGATTTTATAATTATATTTACCGTGGCATCTTCTGATGTTTATTATGTGGGTTTTAACCCTGTGCTGTGTCCTGTGACAAACCCTAAGGTTCCTTAAATTCGAAAAAACCATGTGCGTTTGTGTGTTAAAATATCTTGGACTGTTGACTCATTATATATACCAAATGCGATACTAAAAATGACACTAGAGGAAGTGAAGCAGGTTTTTAATGAGATGTTTAGGCTGGACAGAAGCCAGGCATCTGTTTTGAAATATGATAGCAGTTCTAATTTAGTGTTGGTGTTTTTTTCCCCAATATAGTGTATTCTTTGCTTTAAAAACAAAATATATTTTCTGTTTAAACATCCAACAACAAAATCCATCACGCAACAGTGCTTTGATTTTTTTTTTTTTTTTTTTGGTTTCCCCTCTCTCTGATTTCAGGGCAATGTCTCTGGTTTTCCCGCGGCCCAACACTAGTGCAGTCGGCAAAAAGGACAAGCGACTCATGGCTGAAGTGAACGCATCCCCGCTAAAGCACTTCGTCACCGCGAAGAAGAAAATCAACGGCATTTTTGAGCAGCTCGGCGCCTACATCAAAGAGAGCTCAAGCTTTCTGGAAGGTAAGTGCACACAGATGTGTTGTAATTTTGAGCGAAGCTGATCCTCGTAAATGCAGTTTGCAGGATCTGATCCTGGATCAGCTCTATTATTTCACCACACTACAGGAATGCCAGGCACAGTGGTAATAGGTTGGATGTCAGTCTTGAAAGACAGTAGACAACTGTAACAAAAACTGTACTGATTATATCATATCTATAGTAGCATGAAGCACATGTTGTTCTTAGAGACACGGGCTGTTCCTTGAGCTTCTCTGGATTTACGCGTGTGGATATGACAGCTGTGTTGTATTTGTGTAACAGAGACGCACAGCAATGAGGAACTGGATCCAGTCACTACAGAGGAGCAGGTGGCTGAGGTACGAGGTTACCTGTCCAAGGTGGCAGGAATCGGAGAGGTGCTGTCCCGTAGACACATGAAAGTGGTATTTTTTGGCAGGTACGTGGTTATGTCCGGCTCCCATCCCACATAATTTTTTTTAAATGCTCAGGATTTCTCTGACTCATGACCAACAGCATTAACAACTGTGCATGGACACACAGACTCGATGCATGCCGGGAATGCGCAAATGGGGCATGGTTGTTTCAACTATTTTTTAGTGTTTACATGTGCTAACTCTTTGAAGAGAGTACAAGGTTGTAACAGTACACATCACTTAATTTCTCTTTGCCAGATTAAGAGAGTGTGTAGATTCAGCTGTTAAATTGAGGAAAATATATTATAAACATACACTCACCTAAAGGATTATTAGGAACACCTGTTCAATTTCTCATTAATGCAATTATCTAATTAACCAATCACATGGCAGGTACTTCAATGCATTTAGGGGTGTGGTCCTGGTCAAGACAATCTCCTGAACTCCGAACTGGATGTCAGAATGGGGAAAGAAAGGTGATTTAATCAATTTTGAGCGTGGCATGGTTGTTGGTGCCAGACGGACCGGTCTGAGTATTTCACAAACTGCTCAGTTACTGGGATTTTAACGCACAACCATTTCTAGGGTTTACAAAGAATGGTGTGAAAAGGGAAAAACATCCAGTATGCGGCAGTCCTGTGGGCGAAAATGCCTTGTTGATGCTAGAGGTCAGAGGAGAACGGGCTGACTGATTCAAGCTGATAGAAGAGCAACTTTGACTGAAATAACCCCTCGTTACAACCGAGGTATGCAGCAAAGCCTTTATGAAGCCACAACACGCACAACCTTGAGGTGGATGGGCTACAACAGCAGAAGACCCCACCGGGTACCACTCATCTCCACTACAAATAGGAAAGAGAGGCTACAATTTGCAAACATTGATTTGCTAACCAAAATTGGACAGTTGAAGACTGGAAGAATATTGCCTGGTCTGATGAGTCTCGATTTCTGTTGAGACATTCAAATGGTAGAGTCAGAATTTGGCGTAAACAGAATGAGAACATGGATCCATCATGCCTTGTTACCACTGTGCAGGCTGGTGGTGGTGGTGTAATGGTGTGGGGGATCTTTTCTTGGCACACTTTAGGCCCCTTAGTGCCAATTGGGCATCGTTTAAATGCTGCGGCCTACCTGAGCATTGTTTCTGACCATGTCCATCCCTTTATGACCACTATGTCCCCATCCTCTGATGGCTACTTCCAGCAGGATAATGCACCATGTCACAAAGCTCGAATCATTTCAAATTGGTTTCTTGAACATGACAATGAGTTCACTGTACTAAAATGGCCCCCACAGTCACCAGATCTCAACCCAATAGAGCATCTTTGGGATGTGGTGGAACGGGAGCTTCGTGCCCTGGATGTGCATCCCACAAATCTCCATCAACTGCAAGATGCTACTCTATCCTATCAATATGGGCCAACGTTTCTAAAGAATGCTTTCAGCACCTTGTTGAATCAATGCCACGTAGAATTAAGGGAGTTCTGAAGGCGAAAGGGGGTCAAACACCGTATTAGTATGGTGTTCCTAATAATCCTTTAGGTGAGTGTAGATTTGTAGTTAAATTAACCCTAAAAAAGTTTTGTCACCCCCAGACAATTAAATGGTCATATGAGACCTTCTGTGTCACCTGTATAAATAAAGATCCCATGTCTCTCTACAGCAGACATTGTTTTGCATAAAAAATTGTCAAATAGCTGCTTGATGCTTGTGGAGTTTCTGGCTGTTGTGTGAAAACCCCTGCCATTGTTTGATACATGCACAGGACAAGCAACGGAAAAAGCTCAGTGATCAACGCCATGTTGTGGGACAAAGTTTTGCCGTCGGGCATCGGCCACACCACCAACTGCTTCCTGCGGGTAGAAGGGACTGACGGCAACGATGCGTTCCTGCTTACAGAAGGCTCAGAGGAAAAGAAGAGCGTTAAAGTAAGTCACTTAGAGATCTGACAGAAAAGAGTGCTGTTCATCATGCACACACAAAGTCATAATGGAATTCTGGTAACATCGACGTGAGTCTGTAGGTTTAAGGTTTGCTCCATTAACCAGTAAGAAAGGCATAGTTTGTGAATTATTCATAATTGCTTAGCAAATAATGTCTTGTTCTTTGCCCGATCATGCCTGAATTCTTTGGCAGTTCACGCCTAAATAGTCCAGCCACAAATGTCTCAAAGTTCATGTGTGATTGTCTTTTATCAGTCAGTGTAACAAGACAGGAAACACCACCTTCATAGCGAAGGGTGTTTAAAAAAAAAAAAAAAAACGATATCCCAGCACTGCTTGTTTGTCAGATCTGATATATATATAAAAGAATCAGCTTCAAGATTTACATTCTAGTGTTTATGATCACAACTTCCATGGTGGAGGCTCAACCTTTCAGAATGTTTTGTAATCATTTCTAAGGTAAACTGATATGCAATTAGCATTTGCAGAGCCTCCAAGTGTGACCCAAATGCATAGCTAGAACTTGACATGTGAAAGTCTTCAGGACAGAGCAGTTTTGTGTGTTTGTTTGCTTAACATTACACTCTGATTTATACTTGTCCAATTAAATTAGATAAGTAAGGGAACGGCTGTAAACGATAGAAGCAATAACAGGAATGAATTTGCATTGCCTGACCTTGACATTTCTGAAGGGTGAAGCATAAACCAAAGAAAACAACTAAGGATGTTTGACATGACTGGAATTAAGCTAAGAACTGTCCAACACGTTATTTATGATCGGAAATAAATATCGTGATTGGAGATCAATAGGTTAGTGAAGTTATTTTTTCTACAGCTATGTTTAATTGTGAGAGCAATTAAAAGTAAGAGCATTTCCACACACACAATGTAATGAGAACTCGCAGGATTGGGACTAAATAGCTGTGTGGATCATAAGCAAACCACTTATGGCTAACACCTTCCATTTGCTTTGGTGGAAAAAGGTCATGTGGACTGATGACTTCAGACTGATCCTGTTCCAGGGCGATTTGCACAGATCATGCACAGTGCCCACTGTACCATCCACTTGACGTATAATATGTGATCTGGGGTTGCTTCAGTTGGTCAGGTCTAGGCTCAACAACGTTATGTGGCAATAAATTGAAGTCCGCTGATAACCCGAATGAGCTGAATGACCAGAGAGTCACACCTGTGAGGTTTTTCTTTCCTCGTGGCGCAGAAATAGTCCAGGATTTATATTATAAGAATCATTTTCATACACAAACTAACCAAAGCTAAAGGCGATCAAACACTAAATTAATAATTTCATTAATAAATGAATGTAATTGCTGAGGTGTAAGAGAAATAAAACACTACAGAATGTGCTACCATTGAAAAGTTATCCTACTTACAGTAATCTTACTCTTTTATTCAGCCTGCAAACTGTTGATTAGTTTCCTGTAACATGTCATATGTTTTATTCCTCATGCCGTAGAATATAGGGTTAAAATCATGAAACAAAACCTTTTTTTTTTTTTTGCATTCATTATTTTATCATGTTGATGCTGACTGTCAAGGTAGTAACAATAGTCAGTTTTTTTTGTTTTGCTTTTTGCTTTCACTGAATGTAATTATTTTTGTAAATAAGACTTTTTACTGAAATCTATAGTAAATTTTTGGGGGATTTGGCACCGTTGAATGCTTGTCCGTCTGCTGAGAACTGATCCAGTTGACCTATAATTAGTCCTTCATGAGTGTGGAGGTCAAGGCAGCCAGCTGTCACAGGGCCACACGTTCGTTTTCTGCTATCTGAGCTCTCGTCTCATGACTTCATGTGTTGCATGAGAAAGGCGTCCCTGTCCTCTGGAAAATCTGTGCGGTGTTATCAGGGCAGCGTTGGTATTAATTTACTTATTATTTTTAATCCAGTTAGACAGCTAGTGCTGTTAACATATTTAATTCATGTGCAAGAGGTTAGACATAAAATGTCAAATTTGTTGCTTCAGATCACACGGCTGTTATCAACATCTAAACATAGCGCAGCCATTATGCACCGCGCACACCTCTTAAGTCACGTCCTGCACTTTTGCTTTGCTAGTCTGCATGACGTACAGAATAACCATAAACAGATGCATTTCAAAGCTGTCTGTCATGAAGAGAGCTAAAAAAAAAGTCTCATGTTGCACACAGCCTTTTGCAGCTGAGGAGACTTCCTGTATTATGCTCTGAGATGTCGAAGTATGTTCAGCATTTACCACCAATCTTGGCGTGTGAACGATTGAGTGTGTTGTGGATTGAGGAAGGGATTTATTTCAATGCAGATCCTTCCTGCCAAACAGCCTGTGCTGGTTTTCCCCAGACGGCAGGGCTTTTATCTTATTTCAATGTGTTGCTTGTATTGATTGTCACACATGGCCTTCTGCTGGGCTGTAGTCTGTCCGCTGCCTCTTCCAGAAGCGTTAATGTTTTAACAATATGTTGTCTTCATGGCAGTTTATAGTGCAGTGTGTACAATGAAACCGTGAAACTTGCGTATATGGTCAACTGGAAAAATAAAGAGAAAATAGACAAAGCTGAATATGAAAAGTCAATGTGAAGTCATTTTATTATTATTATTATTATTTTTTTTTGTGAATCAGTTTTTTATATAAAACTATTCTACATATGAATTTTCACAGACTGGGACACTTGGATCAGTTTAGAAGACTTTTAACATTTATTGTGCTGGTAGTCTTTATTTTTATGCATGTGTGTGTGTGTTTGCAGACAGTGAACCAGCTGGCCCATGCCTTGCATCAGGACCAGGAGCTTGATGCAGGCAGTCTGGTGTGTGTCATGTGGCCTAAAGCTAAGTGTGCTCTACTGCGGGATGACCTGGTGCTGGTGGACAGGTGAGTAGATCAATCAGACACGCACGCTATAGTGATTTATGTCTTTCAAGCTGTAAAAGATTGCTCAAAACACTTGGGTATGACCCATTCGCTTTCTG
The DNA here is from genome assembly GCA_030347435.1 of Clarias fuscus. NCBI lineage: Eukaryota > Metazoa > Chordata > Actinopteri > Siluriformes > Clariidae > Clarias > Clarias fuscus. The sequence continues at coordinate 9,634,309 of CM059213.1, read as the reverse complement.
TCCTCAGCCCAGGCATTGACGTCACCACCGAGCTGGACAGCTGGATCGACAAGTTTTGCCTGGATGCTGATGTTTTTGTTCTAGTGGCCAACTCGGAGTCCACACTAATGCAAACAGTAAGATTATTTATCAACATGGATAATTTACTAATCATTGATCTGAATGACACATGAGAAGCCAGGCAAATGAGTTTTACATTTGACTGACCCCGGCTGAGAGTGTGGTATGTCAGAAGAGCTCAGCGAATGTCTGGCATCTTAACACTTGCAGAATAAGAACTGTCTAGATTTAACAAAGCAGTGGAATGAAGCAGAACTGAACAAGAATCTCATTCTCTCCTTCATTCCCCTTGTAGGAGAAATCATTTTTCCACAAGGTGAACGAGCGACTCTCAAGCCCTAACATTTTCATCCTGAACAACCGCTGGGACGCCTCGGCCAACGAGCCGGAGTACATGGAGGAGGTACGATTGCAAACAAGATGCATGTCAAGCGATCTTGTTTCTATAGCGATTATTAACCATGAAGAAAGCCACCAGTGTTTTGACGTTAGCAAGATAATTGCTCATCTTGAAGCATTTACCATATTGGAGAGTTAGAACATAGCTGTGCTGCTTGTGAAGCTTGATCCACCTTTATTATTAGAGCAGAATAAAAGGTCAGTGGTGTCTCAGTTACAAATAGAAATTAGATTTATGTTTGTAGCTTTTCTTTTGTTCTGACACAAATTGCTGATTTAAGAACTGAAAATGAACCTGAGGTTAATAAAGAATGGAAAAGGTTTAACTATAGCCATCATTTTCCCATTTTTGGAATCATTTTAGAGACTTTGGCCCAATACCATTGATTTCAGATTTGTTTTGGTTAAATTTCTCACTCAATTTACTGTTATTTATTTATTGATTTATTTATTTAACATTATTTATTTATCAATTTTCAAAAGTCTATTGCAGCATCTAAAGTATGCTTCCACTACATCAAGAAAATAACAGAAGCTCCAAAAAAATCATTTTTAGTACTTTAACCCCTATTAGCTGATGAGGGGTCTGGCCTCATTCCAAAGGCTTAGAACTCATACTGTAAGTTTTTAAAAACTATTTTGCACATACGTTAAATTAGTTTAATATTTATTAACAGGTCAACACACATTTTTCCAGCTGAGGATGATAAAAAAAAAAAAAAAGAGACTATCATGCTTATTTTTATTTAAGAGCATTGGCATGAACTCAAGTTCTGTGAGTAATAAATCAATAATATAAAAAAAATAATCAATTAAATTAAAAAAAGCAAAATGATCTGAAAAAATGTATTGGTGATCTGAAAAAAAAAAACAGGGATTTATTATGCCAAACAGCTTTTATCAGGAAATAAATAATAATAAATAAGTTAACTCCTTAATGGCAATCAATAGATTAAACGTTAATGATTTAAGATCCCTAGTCAGAGAAGAGTTTGTCTGCAGCTCAGATTTTGTTTTATTGCTGTTTAAAATTAAAAACGGGTTGGTTAAAATTTAATATACAGTACTGTCCAAATGTCTCTGCTTGCTTCATATTTTGCTTCCTAAAAGAAAGAGCTTCTGGTATTTTTAATGTAGTCTTGAGGAATAGTTCTCCAGTCTTCTGGACAGAATGATTTCCAGTGCTAAATAATTTTGGACTGCTTACATTTTGTGCAGCAAATACCCCAAAAATGTCTGATTTTTAAAGTTTTGATCGAATTCACCTGCTCAGTTTGTGTCATTAATCTGTACGTGACTGGTAATACCTAAGGTATATTATTAAAATTGATATTTTCTTATATTTTGATTGGCTTACATAGCAGCATTCATAGCGCATTTTAGCCAAAAGTAATGAGCAGTAGTGTAAGAGTGATGCTCGTTGTGTGTTTCAGGTCCGCCGGCAGCACATGGACCGCTGCACCAGTTTCCTGGTAGATGAACTTGGAGTGGTGGACCGAGGGCAGGCCAGCGACAGAATCTTCTTTGTGTCTGCTAAAGAGGTGCTGCAGGCACGTGTGCAGAAGGCTCAGGGCATGCCTGAAGCAGGTAGGAACAGCAGATGCCATACACATCAGCTCATGCTTCTACACTGGCTGATCGGCTTCTCCTACAGTACATTGTATACACCATCAGTGGTCCAAGCACCTTTCACAAATAACGTTTAAAAGAGGTCTGGGTAACACATGAGGATAAACAAGTGTGTAAAACCGTGTAACCAGTCCATTGACCTTCGCTTCCACTTACTGCAGGTGGTGCGCTGGCTGAAGGCTTTCAAGCTCGCATGTTCGAGTTTCAGAACTTCGAGCGGCGATTTGAAGTAGGTATTAGTTCCAGCTTGTCATTGGTCAATTTTTTATTTCTTTTTTATTTGTTGAAACAACTGTCTGAAATGTATTGGTTGGTGTGATTGTAGGAGTGCATCTCCCAGTCAGCGGTAAAGACGAAGTTCGAGCAGCACACCGTGAGGGCCAAGCAGATCTCAGAAGCACTGCGACTCATCATGGACTCCGTGCATGTGGCAGCCCAAGAGCAGAGGTGTGAAATTAAACACCACACATCGGCTGCAAGTAGTAATACCACTCTGCAGACGGACCGGGCTCTCAAATGTGATTAGTCAACGTGACTGGTGTTTCCTTCAGTCCGGAAGGCACAGTCACTGTAACATAATAATAAAGTCATCCCTACACAATGGAGATTTTTTCCATTGTCTTTAAATGACCCATAGATTTGGTCATTTAAAAATGGGAATATTACTACTACACGTGCTGAGGTGTATACACTAAAAATAGTCCAAATCATGTCCTGCAAATTAATTCATGTTGATTGATGATCCAGGATCCACTGCATGGAGACAAAGGAGGAGCGAGAGGACCGGCTGGAGTTCATTGATAAGCAGCTGGATCTGCTCACGCAGGACTGCAAGAGTAAGATCAAGAGGATCACAGAGGAGGTTGAAAAACAGGTATTGTAAAAGATCCTAACCGCATTAATTTTAAACATTAGTATCACTAAGCCTAGGCTTTACAGCTATCATACTGGATCAGTTTTCCCCTGTGTATTTCAGAAAAGCCTACTGAGATTTGTGTTAGTCTGCCATCTAGTGGCAAGATGAGTAATTACTTATTTGCTGTTAAACAGGGTGAAACAGAGTGACCTTATTACCTTACAAAATGAATTCATTTGAAACACTAAATTACCACGTGTCAACTTGTTTTAAAGATCCTAAAACACTAATTTTTAATAATTACTATTACTATCTCTAGGCTTTACAGTTATCCTGCTGGATCATAGTTTTCTCCTGTGTATTTCAGCAACGCTTACTGAGATTTGTGTTAGTCTGCCATCTAGTGGCATGAGAATATTCATCTGCTGTTAACAAAATGGCTTAAAAGTTTATGTAAAGTTGTTAATATTTATTAATTCAATACTAATAAAGTTTGTGTTTTTCTGCTACTAGAATTGTAATTGTGTAATAAAAAAGACTTGTATTCCATAAAAAAAAAAAATATATATATATTTTTTTTTAAACTTTGTATTCCATAGATTAACTCAAATAGAGCTTTATTGCTGGAAAAATCTACTTTCATCAATGTGATATTGTGTATTGTGATATTGAGTAATTGTGGGTTTATTACAGTAGAACCTCAGTAATTGTGTTTATTCTACAAATCAAGTTAATCTAGCTAGATAGACATGAGAAATTAGTTACAATAAGTTTAAAATGGCAGACACTTTCTTTTAAAACAAGATGTTAAAGGACACGACTGCAACTACACATCTTTTATCCGTGATGCCGATCAGGTATCGAATGCAATGGCCGAAGAGATAAGGAGACTACATGTGCTGGTAGACGATTTCCACATGGACTTTCATCCCTCGCAGGTCGTTCTGAAACACTACAAGAATGTGAGTGCAGTAGCCCGAGTGTAAAATTTATCTCCTGTGTTTTATTATGTGCCATTACTTTTGCTTTCACATTTGTTGTTAATGTGCTGTGGAAAGTCCGCAGCTTTCCAGAGCCCTGTTTTGTCCTGTGCTGGGAAAGAGGATTGGTTTGTCTTCTCCTGAAGCTTTTTTGTTGTTATTATTATTTATTTTTTAATTACCGCAGGAGCTTCACAAGCATATAGAAGAGGGTTTAGGTAGGAATATGTCTGAGAGGTGTTCCAATGCCATCAGCGCAGCCCTGAACAGCACACAAACTGAAATGATAGGTCAGTGTTACCAACATTGGTTTAATGTTTTACTTCCCTTCAGCAGTGTCACATAAAAACAAACGCTTTCGTTTTATTTACTCCAGATGGCCTGAAGCCCCTGCTGCCCACCTCAGTTCGAGAGCAAGTGGATAAGATGGCACCCAGACAGTGCTTCAGTCTCTGCTATGATCTCAACTGTGATAAGCTGTGCAGCGACTTCCAGGAGGACATCGGCTTTCACTTCTCCTTGGGCTGGACCATGCTGGTCAATCGCTTCCTTGGTCCCAAGAACACACGCCGTGCTCTCATGGGCTACAACGACCAGGTACGGTCTGGCTCTAGGTACCAAGTAGGTGTATCAGACTGATATTGACCTGAAGTGCTATCAGTATCCAATCAATATCATAAGGGCTTTTATAGCAGATCTGGAAAACTGTGCATTCCAAGAAAATTCCTGTTAGAAATCCAAATTTGAAATGGATCTGCCACATCATTATTGGCTCGCTATAATATTTATCTTACTGTGACCTGAAGATGAAGTGAAGGTGAAATATTTCAGATGAAGAGGATTAACTCTCATAGTACAACCAAGAATGTGAATTCATTACCAGTGAGACTTCTTTACTCTGAAGGGATCTCGGCCTAAAGTTTTTCTACTGTGAAGCTCTTCATTTAAGTGGTTGCCACTTGTCTTTGTGTCTCATCAGGTTCCCAGGCCGTTGGCAATCACTCCTGTGGGTACTGCCATGCCTCCCTTCCCACAGGGCGCCATGACCCAAGAAGAGCTCATGGTCTCTATGGTGACGGGACTTGCTTCTCTCACATCCCGGACGTCCATGGGCATCATAGTCGTCGGAGGAGTCGTAAGATATCTGTTGTTTAGCTAAACATTATTAAAAAGATATCCTTTTTTTTTCTCTCTGTAGACATGAAATTTAAAGCCTTGATGTTTAAAGCCAGATGTTTTGTGTGTCTATCAGATCTGGAAGGCGGTAGGTTGGAGGCTCATTGCTCTGTCAGTGGGGCTCTACGGCCTTCTTTATGTGTACGAGAGGCTCACGTGGACAACTAAGGCGAAAGAACGAGCTTTCAAGAGGCAGTTTGTAGACTACGCCAGCGAGAAGCTGCAGCTTATCGTCAGCTACACCGGCTCCAACTGTAGCCACCAAGTCCAGCAGTAAGTTTCATTTCAGCTGAACTAAACTATATGAAAATGTCAATGGAAGTGTAAGACTTTTTTTTAAAAATAAAAATAAACAAAAGATTGCATTATAGAATTGGGTGTTTAGTCTGGGATGGAATAAAAACATTGTGTTTATACCGAAACAGAGTTTTCTATAGTTTTAACCGTTTTAACCAATATGCATCCACCACATGTTGATGTACATTTTTGAAGTTGTCTACTTTTTTTTGAAGTACAGTCGTGGCCAAAAGTTTTGAGAATTACATAAATATTGGAAATTGGAAAAGTTGCTGCTTAAGCTTTTTTATAATAGCAATTTGCATATACTCCAGAATGTTATGAAGAGTGATCTGATGAATTACATAGTCCTTCTTTGCCATGAAAATGAACTTAATCCCGAAAAAAAAAAAACTTTCCACTGCATTTCATTGCTGTCATTAAAGGACCTGCTGAGATCATTTCAGTAATCGTCTTGTTAACTCAGATGAGAATGTTGACGAGCACAAGGCTGGAGATCATTATGTCAGGCTGATTGGGTTAGAATTGCAGACTTGACATGTTAAAAGGAGGGTGATGCTTGAAATCATTGTTCTTTCATTGTTAACCATGGTGACCTGCAAAGAAACACGTGCAGCCATCATTGCGTTGCATAAAAATGGTTTCACAGGCAAGGATATTGTGGCTACTAAGATTGCACCTAAATCAACAATTTATAGGATCATCAAGAACTTCAAGGAAAGAGGTTCGATTCTTGTTAAGAAGGCTTCAGGGCGTCCAAGAAAGTCCAGCAAGCGCCAGGATCGTCTCCTAAAGAGGATTCAGCTGCGGGATCGGAGTGCCACCAGTGCAGAGCTGCTCAGGAATGGCAGCAGGCAGGCGTGAGCGCATCTGCACGCACGGTGAGGCCAAGACTTTTGGAAGATGGCCTGGTGTCAACAAGGGCAGCAAAGAAGCCACTTCTCTCCAAAAAAAACATCAGGGACAATTTGATCTTCTGCAAAAAGTATGGCAAATGGACTGCTGAGGACTGGGGCAAAGTCATATTCTCGGATGAAGCCTCTTTCCGATTGTTTGGGGCATCTGGAAAAAGGCTTGTCCAGAGAGGAAAAGGTGAGCGCTACCACCAGTCCTGTGTCATGCCAACAGTAAAGCATCCTGAGACCATTCATGTGTGGGGTTGCTTCTCATCCAAGGGAGTGGGCTCACTCACAATGTTACCCAAAAACACAGTCATGAATAAAGAATGGTACCAAAACACCCTCCAACAGCAACTTCTTCCAACAATCCAACAACAGTTTGGTGAAGAACAATGCATTTTCCAGCACGATGGAGCACCGTGCCATAAGGCAAAAGTGATAACTAAGTGGCTCGGGGACCAAAACGTTGAAATTTTGGGTCCATGGCCTGGAAACTCCCCAGATCTTAATCCCATTGAGAACTTGTGGTCAATCCTCAAAAGGCGGGTGGACAAACAAAAACCCACTAATTCTGACAAACTCCACGAAGTGATTATGAAAGGATGGGTTGCTATCAGTCAGGATTTGGCCCAGAAGTTGATTGAGAGCAGCCCAGTCGAATTGCAGAGGTCCTGAAAAAGAAGGGCCAACACTGCAAATACTGACTCTTTGCATAAATGTCATGTAACTGTCAATAAAAGCCTTTGAAACATATGAAGTGCTTGTAATTATATTTCAGTACATCACAGAAACAACTGAAACAAAGATCTAAAAGCAGTTTAGCAGCAAACTTTGTGAAAACTAATATTTGTGTCATTCTCAAAACTTTTGGCCACGACTGTAGTATTAGGAAACCTAAGGGGAAAAAAGGCTGGAGAATAATGATGGAAATGTACTATCTATGGAATCTATGAATGATTTTGATTGAGGCATTAATTCCGAGCAGTATACAGATTTTTTTTTTTTGAGCTATTGTGAATGTATTGTGCCATACTTCTAATTGTTTATATAGCTCTTAAACTTTTTTTTTTACAGTTATAGGATTTAGCCTTTTGTTCCCTAGTGTTGGCATTTATCGTTAAGTCATTTATTCCATTTACTTTCTTTTTAAATCTGTCAAAATGTATTTTATTGCACCAAAATCTGACAATGTCTCTTATTGTGTTAATTTTGACCGTTGGGTCCTTTCATCATTTTATTTCTAATTTTTTCCTCATACTCACTATAAGGTTAAATGTAATCGATGGACAATTTGTTGGTTTTCTCAGTGCTCCCTCTAGTGGACAAATCATTATAATATGCATCTGGATGACTGACCATGCTGTGGTTGTTGTCAGAATAGAGCATTGTAAAGATGCGATGCACAACTGAAGCATTTTTCCATATACCTACACTAACATGTTTTTTCTTTTTTTTTTTTTCCTTTTCTTTTTTTTTTCAGGGAGTTGGCAGGCACCTTTAACCAGCTGTGTCAGCAGGTCGATGTGACGCGACAACAGCTGGAAGAGGAAATTCAGGACATGAACCAGAAAATTGAAAACTTAGACACTCTACAGAGCAAATCGAAGCTGCTCAGGTAACACCAAGATTTTTTTTCTTTCTCTTGTTTGCACAGAAAAGTAGTCGGTGACATTGATGAGTGTTAATGAATAATTGTGTTTTGAATTTTCCTGTAGGAACAAAGCTGGCTGGTTGGACAGCGAGCTAAACATGTTCACCCAACAGTACCTTCATCAGAGCCGATAAAAGAAAACAAGTCCGCTTATTTAACGACATGACCAAGACCAACACTACTCACTTCTTCTCCTACCTAAAGAGTGCTCCAAGGCACACGCAAAATACCGATTTATTCTGCTTGTACGAATGACGAGATGTTTCAGCCATGCTTTTACAGAAGATAGTAGGAGGATTCATTAATTCCAGATCAATTTGATGTCTGAATGTGTTGCTTTCTTTTGCCATTGTATGTACGTTTGCCTGTAAGGATTCGGAGATGACGCACTGAACAAAGAAAGGAGTTTTTTTTTTTTTTTTTAGGTCTTCGACAAATAGTGTTAGCTTGAATTAACTATTTATTTTTTGCATTGTGAAGTTGATAACCCCGGCGTCTTGTCTCTGCTGGGGTCTGTGGGATTTACAGCGATACTCCTTGCATGCTAAAATGCCATGGAGGAAGAGAAAAGGAGATCGCAAATGTTGAAATGCTTATCTTCTCTGTGTGAATGTATGTTATGAAATGAATGAGAAGTGGTGTTTCACAGTCACAACCCAGGACTCATGCTCTTGGGTGATTTTTAAGAAATATAACCAAAGTTTTATTAGTTAGTGTCAACCAAGGACGTTGGTTTCTCTGCTTCGGTTTACTTGAAAGTGTGACGGCGGCCAGGGAAAACTCTTCACACAGTGAAATTTTGAACTGAAATATAGCACTTTTTATTCCTGGATCTCAAACAGGCATCAAGCATTATATAATATCCCAAAAAAGTGAAAAGGCAGAAAATATAAACACCCATGACAGATAATTCGACAGCCAGTATCTGATTACAAACCAAAATGTTGTTGCTTTTGTCTCAAAGTGTGGTATGCACTGTGTGTGTGGAAATCACACCGAGTTAGCAAGGTTTTTAAAAACAGACGAGCTCCTTACTCAGTCTGGGCAAGACCAAGTTGTTTTGAAGAAATTTACACCGATCAGCCATATAAAAACCTTAAATATAATATTGTGTAGATTCCCCTTAACCCACCAAAACAGCTCTGACCCCTCAAGATATGATTCCACCTGACCTCTGAATGTGTGCCGTGGTCTCTTGCTCTAGGATGTTATAGCAGCACATCCCTTAAGTGATGCCAATTGCAAGGTTGTGCCTCCATGGATCAGACTTGTCTGTCCAGCATGTTATGTGGATGTTCTGTCGGATTGAGATCTGTAGAATTTGGAGGCCGGATGAACAACCTCGAACCTTTTGCCTGCTACGTTTCCATCATGGTCAGAATTTACTTTTTTTCAGCAATTTGTGTGACATTGGCTTTACTGTGGGATCAGGCCAGACTTTGGCAGACTGGCTAGGCTCCACCCTGGATTCCCATGATCCTGTCACCAGATTATTAGTATATAATTAATAGTAGCACATATTAAATTAGATTAATATTATGATTGATCCTACCTTCTGGTTGGTCGGTGTATTTGTGGTTTCGTCAAACCTTTTTATTTTACGTTTAGTTAAAGTAAAAAAAATTTTTTTGTTGTTGTCATTTTTGGCTGCCGAACTTCAACCACAGCAACGTCTAGGAGGTTTTCCCGAACCACCACACAAATTGACTTTTGCACAGATAGCAGGATTGCCTGCGAGCGATTCGTACCTTTTACGTATGTATAAGTAAGCCATTATATTACTGCAGATCTTTTTGGTACGGGTTTGGCGTCTTTATTGGTGTGAAGTCAGGTGAGTGAGTGTGGAGTGGGCCTGTAGATGGCGATTGATTCCAGCATGTAGTCTTGATATTGTGGACTGTGCAGTGGGCATGGTTTTGTTGCTGCGACCACACTGCAAAACCCCCAACTGCATTATAATGCAATCTCATGCATATTTGCAATGTACGCTTAGTGATGGCACTAATTACTGAATCCAAGCTAAATCAAATCTCCCTGGTTATGTTAAAAAACGAATGGAGACTTGTTAGGGGGAGGCAGGGGGGTTAGGGGTCGGGGAGAATATAGGATGAAACGTTCTAGCATGTGGTAAAACATGACATTGCAAGTTTATGGGCTACTTATTTAATATTATTTAAATCACTGAAATGACTCTTTGAATTGCAATGTTTCTCCACGCCATGTTTGTCTTACACTGAGATTAATATTAAGTTACTACATATAAAAGGCGTATTTAATGAACGTTCAGCTCCTACACGTGTCCTGACCATTTTGTGAGTGTGTGAGACTCAGCATTGGCCCATTGCTGTTTCTGCATCATGTTTTGCATAACGTTGTTCAGTTTAGATTATTATTTGTGCCAAGTGTTTTAAGAGAGTTGAAAAATTCTCCATTGATTGTGCACTTTACTTTTGCTGTATTTTTTTCTTGCCTATTTTTTTTCTGTGTGTGTGTGTCATGTGCTCAGTAAGTTAACAGAGAGAAAGTACATTCAAACTATAGATTCCATGTCACTGGTAATGTAAAGCTGTGCATGTGTTGACTGTTGTAACATGTCTTATATTCCACACATGTAAAACTAAAATAAAATTCATACCGTTGATACGAGTTTTATTAATATTACACCTCCTACAACATCGCAGGCTTCAGATGCACACGGCTTGCGAAGGAATAATTGTATTGATATGTTAATTGTGTTCATGGTGGAATATGTGTAAAGCGTGTGTTGCTGGGACGAAATTACTGCAGAGGATGATTTTTAATGTTTAGCCTGATTGTTAGGATACATTTTTAAAATATATATCTGTGCTGTGCTGTCGGTTGGTGCCAATGCCTAAGGCATTGTATAATTTAATATGCTATTTAATTAAGGGTTGAACTTGAGGCTAAGCTAATTAAAAGCTGAAATTAAGTATTTTAAATGTCTTTTACTTCATAATGATTTTTTTTTTTAAAACAACCTATTATTTCAAAAGGTGTTTCAGATGTTTGTACATTGTAGGTGAAACTAACTCATATTCCTTACGCTTGTAGTTGACCAAGAAATGCATTGGGGGGGTGACATAAAGCCAATTCAGAATTTTCATGACCATGTCTCCTTGCCAGAACATAAAGTATCATGATTAATATCTAATAGTTTGGTATTCAAACAGTAATTAAGGCCTTAATTAATGAAGCAGTCCTACCGAACTCACCAGTCCCTCAGTTCATTTGCATGTTAATTATCATTAGCAGCAAGGGGGGGAAAAGCTACATGAGCTAATTTACAGCCCAATTTCTTTAAGGGGCCAGATGTTTCTCCACCTGAAGAATGAGGAACGAAATAAAAACACCCACAGGATTTAAAGTATTGGAGGTAAATCTTTGAAGTAGATGGTTAAATTGTGGAATATGGGGTGGCCCGATGGTCTGGATCCGTAAGCATTTGCTTTCTTATTTGATGTTTTTTTTTTTTTTTTTTTTCTGACTCCAGACTTTATCTTTAGGGACATATGAAATCAGTAGTCTGCCTGAATCAGCCTAGAACAGTGTACTACAGAATTAAAATATCTCTGTATGTAACAATATTAGCTCTGAAAAATTTTGCTCATTGTATACGAAAGTGGCACTAAGTCGGAGGCCCTCAATTTAAGCATTTGTTGTAATTTATCATTTTAAATACATTTTGCCCATAGATCCAGACTTTTGGGCCACCCTGTATTGAAATATTATGATGTGTTTAGCTGTTGATGTTTTTTCTCATTAGAATTACTGAGCAGGGACTTAAAGACTAAATTAGCAAACTGAATCCAAAGAAATCCTCAGGACCTGACATGATTTAAAAGTGTTGGTTTCTTTCTTGAAATCCGGAATCAAGGCGCTAATAAGACTGATGAATAAAAGGAGATAAACTTGACCCCAATAATTACTGAGCATTTCTGTCAACAGTAATCTGGGGAAGATCATTCATTGACTTCCCATTGCGCTTATCTTCTACAGGGTCACGGGAGGCCTAGAGCCTATCCTAGGAGACTTCAGACACAAAAAACGGGTCCATCCAGGAAAGTGTCGCATTCCATTGCAGGGCACATGCTTGGAAATTTGGGAAAGCCTGTTAACCTAATCTGCATGTTTTTGGACCGTGGGAGGAAACTGGAGTATCTTCAGGTTCTCCCTCCTTGGGTCGTGTTTGTGGAGTTTGCATGTTCTCACCATGCTTGGTGGGTTTCCTCTACCACCATGCCACTCCTGATATGGTATACAATATGTAACATCAGCCAACATGCAAACATATAAGATATAACATAATATATAATAAATCAACAACATTGACCATACAGTTAGCTCCAATTTGCTAATATACATCATTAATAGTGGTGGCTCAAAGGATTAAGATTGTAGGTTACCCCAAGCAGAAATAGCCTTGTCACTTTTCCTGGAAGGCAGTTCATTAGGCATGTATCATCAAGTGGGTCAGTATATAAGGCAGAATTCCCACTGCATTTATGTTAACTGCATTTAAACATAGCGGAAGCAGTCGGCAGCATTATCGATGTAGATTTTTAAAGCAGGTTTAACACTGCACACTTGAAGTCAGTATGAGGTTGAATTCCTTCAAAAGGCTTTGGCTGCCAATAAGCAGGGAAGGGCTCGAAAGGTAGCTGAGTTTGAGAGGACCAGGAGACTGGTGGGTTTGTACATGTAGCCTCAGCCACAGGGGACAGCAGACACATAATGCAATTAGTCTGACTCTCGTACATAACCCAAATACTATTCTGCTCTCTTGTAATTCATGGCTGACATGCAGCGGGCAAAAGTCCACAGTTTGTTGAAGGTAAATGAGATCATGCAGATACATGACACTCTCCTGACTCTGGAGCTGCAACTAGTGGTTCAGTTAGAGGTATCCATCTATCCAGCTACCTATCCATCCAATCACCCAAACACCCAATCTGCCCACCCAGCCCGCCGACAGGCCCGACTGCCTACTGCCTGCCTGCCTTATCTTACCTTACCTGTCTACCTACCTTACATTAACTTATGTTACTCTATATTTACATTTAGGCATTTGGCAGATACTCCAATCAAGAACGACTTACAAAGGTGCTTTGTAGTTTCCATCATTGGATAAATTCTTACACTGGGTTACTAGGGTACTAACTAAGTACTGTCAGTCAAACACTGTTGGGAAGCTCTAGCTTACCTTACCTTACTTTACCTTTTCTTCCTTTACCTACCTGCCTTCCCTTAAGTTACGTTACTTTACTCTACCTTACCTTACCTTACTTTACCTACCTACCCTTACATTACCTTACTTTACTCTACTTTACCTTCCCTTCCCTTCCCTTACGTCCCCTTACTTTACTCTACTTTACCTTACCTTACCTTACTTTACCTTACCTTACCTTACTTTATGTCCCCTTACTTTACTCTACTTTACCTTACCTTACCTTACTTTACCTACCTACCCTTACATTACCTTACTTTACTCTACTTTCCCTTCCCTTCCCTTCCTTTATGTCTCCTTACTTTACTCTACTCTCCCTTCCTTTCCCTTCCCTTACCCTACCTTACCATCCCTTCCCTTCCCTAACCTTCCCTTACCTTCTTGTACCTTCCTCTTTGGTCAAACAGATCACAGACATTTAATCAAAGTGTTTTTGTTGTTGTTGTTGTTGTTTTATATAATAAAAAACAATGAGGGAGGAGAAGCTGTGTCCAGACTTTTGACTGGTACGTTACATGTTTATAATGCTGTAATGCTGTGATGACCATAAAACCACAGTTCACTATTCTAGACCACATGAAACTAATAGCTTCTACACATATGATTAGGCAAAGATATATTTAGATATAAAGCTCGAATTTATTTAACTGCTCTTAGAAGTACAGGCAAAATCTGTGATATAAAATGAGAATGCTAATAATATTGTTATGCACGGCTAATACCCCGTTTTGCCAGCCAGTACATGTACAAGTATTTTCATTTGGATACTTGCTGATACTGAATACCAACACCAGTACCTCGGGTTGTCCCAAAGCATGTGAACATGAACGTAACTTTAGATGTAATAACGATGGGAAACAATGGAAAGAGAAAGTAATAAATAAGCAGACTAAGAATTGGACACACTTAATAGCACTCTATTTATAGTAGGTAAACACCCATTGGGACTCTTTGAGGAATTCCAGGAAGGTGAGAATGTTGAGCATGTATTGGTCTTGAGCAGAAAATATGCAGACGAGGCTAGATATGGTGGCAGCAAGAAGAGAAAGAGCCTTGATGATGACACAATGACAGTGTAATACGATGTCACAAATTCCTCAAAGGAGACAATGATTGCAGCATTTTTACTGAAAACAAATATTTTTCAGCATCAGACAGATGACTGTAAAGATGAGGGATATAATTGTGTATTCCATCCAGAATCAGAGTTGGTTAATTTACTAAACAATACAAAAAAAACAACTAAAAAGCACAACGAATGTTCGTGGGATAGACTCCAGGCCCTTCCAACTCTGTACAGGATAAATGGTATAGAAGGTGAATGAATAAATGTATATTAAAGCTGCCAACACCAACACCCAACCACACCCCTCTCACACATAATAATAATATTTTACATGAAGGAATGACCAGGGTAAGTCCTTTGTTATTTTGGATGAGGGAAGAACAGTTTATTAGGTAATACCAGTGTTTCCCAAAGGTCTGAACTGGTAGGTGAAGGTGGTAGCCAGTGGAACGAGCCGGCATTACCTGCCAGCCCAAAAGTGGTCTACTACCAACAAACAACAAATACATATGACCTTAAACAAAATATTTATATCAAAAATATATCCATTTGCACATATGTGAAGAGTAAGATGAAGTAAACACTCTTTGGTATACAAAGACGGCACAGTTTGTTGGAGCACATAACCAGGGCATTTTTAGAGTATTTGAATAATATTTTAGTAAATATATATAGTCTCAATGTCAAGTTAGTACTGTTGCCTTGCACCACCAGGGTCCGGGTTCAAGTCCCTTCTCTGTGTGCTTGGAGTTTGCATGTTCTCCCCGTGCTTGGTGGATTTCCTCTGGGTCCTCAGGTTTCCTCCCACATTCCAAACGACTATATTAGATATTAGCTAGCTGCAGCTCACTGTAAAATAAGCAAGCACGTAGATAGAGTGGTTTATGGTACCATGTCTTGAAAAAGGACTACTTTCTTCTGAATGGTTTTAGTTAAGCACTTTGAGACGTGTGTGTGAGTTTAAAACCAGAGCACCAGTCTCCAGTTATCATTGAATGATACTGTACAGTAGATGCCTGTGTTAGTGGAAAATCAAAGAATATAGCTTTCTGTAAATATGGCTTTATAAGAAAAATAAGGTGATCATGTTTTCATGTCTGTCATGAACATGAAATGAATGAAAATATTGCTGTCTGCTGATAATTTATAACTTTAGGGATGTTTTATCATACGATAAACTGGACTTTTTAGACTTTTATGACTTACCGTAAGAAACACTATGAATGGGATTATCTATTAAAACATGTTGGCTCTGTAGGCTATTATATTTAAATAGTGAGAAAGTGAGGAAAAAAAAAAGCTTTATCTTGTTATCTTGAAAAGGCTTCTTTCTGGGTCTACACATGACACCTACATATTTAGAAACATCTGATTTCTGGTTCTATTTTATATCGAAAGACAAACAATAGGTCAAATTAGTGATTAAAATAGATTATTAACACATAATTGAAATTACACGAATCACAGGCTAGTTTTTAGAATGAAGCAGGGCCCATGCTAGAGCCCTGATGATGACACAATGGAGTCGATGATGTCATAAATTCACAGTTCAAACACAAACAAAGACGGACGGGGATCGCAGCATTTTTATTAAGCACTAATATTTTTTCGTTTTTCGTTTTAGACTACATCAAACAGATGACCGTGATGATCATGGATATGATTGCAGATACCAGCCAGAATCGGAGTAGGTTCATCTATATAAAAAACAAAAAACCTTTCATCATAACCTCTGAATGCTTGATGGTTTTCCAAATACATTACTCATTTACTACTTTTTAAGAAGTTGGTGTTGAAAAAGTCATATTATATCAGTCTTTCAATGGCATGCTCTTTTTCAGGAGAAACCATGAGAAAGCTGACAGGCCATAAGGCTGCAGTTCAGGCTATGGAACTGATGAGCAGTTTTTTCAAGCATATCAAAGCAAATGACAAGCAAATGAGTAAGCAATGACCTGAGACAGTAAATGACAAATGATAAAAGTAATTAAAAAAGAGTTAAAAAAAAAAAAAAAAATATATATATATATATATATATATAGTCATTTACATCCGCATATATATATATATATATATATATATATATATATATATATATATATATATAAGTAACTTTTTACTCTTTTTTAATTACTTTTATTATTATTGTCATTATATGATAATTGCTGAAGGTAGTGAGGACAGAATCAAAAGCCATAACTGATATCATTTGTGTTACAGGTGAAAAGATCCGCACTGAGGCCGTTAGGGTGCTGATGGGAATTTTCCTCTGGGATCCTGAGAGAGATGACCCCACACCGTGTAAGTTCTTACTGTGCGGAGAGTAATAGAAGGATTAATAAAAAGGTGAAAGAATGTGAAAATACTTCAAAAGTGAAAATTTTCTTTTGAAACAGACCTTGTGGAAGTGGTGGATGCTGGAGCAGAGCAAGAGCACAGCACATCTCAACGTGAGCCTGAGCAATCACTCACTCTGATACAGTTAGAACACTGACAGTAATAACTTTTCAATGGCCAGTTTCTGCTTTCTCTAAATAATTTCAGGCAAAATGCCAAAAAAAAAAAACGTTGTGTTAATGTTGCTGTGGTGAGGACAAAAATTAACTAGTATTAATGACAGATAATCCCTCATATTCATTTGTTCTCCATTCTTAAACGGAGATCCTAATTCTGTGTTTTAAATAAGATTACATAAGTCTTAGAGGTCTCCAAAACGTACCTTCATCCTGCAACGTTATGACTGAAGTAGCGAATATATCATGTATTCTGGCATCCAAAGTCAAGTCGAATATCATACATATGACATAAATCAACACAGCACTATGAAATTAGACAACAAACCAAGATTATATAAAGTGTGCACGTGCACGTGTACATTTTTCCAGCCAAACGGAACATATAGTTAAGTACTGTAGATGCAAACCTACACTCTAAAAAATGCTGGGTTAAAAACAACCCAAACTGGGTTGTTTTTAACCCAGCTGCTGGATAAATATTGGACCAACTACATGCTGGGTTAATTTAACCCAGCAAAATGGGTTACTTATTTATTAACCCAGCAAGATGGGTAAAATATTCAATCCAAATTCTAGGTCATATTTAACTATAATGCTGAGTTAATTCTACCTCACAAATAGGTTATTATTATTTTTATGTTTTACATGTCTATGGGTAAAACAGTTTAAACAGTTTAATTACTTTGATATACTGGTCTATTACAAAAGAAAACACTACGTTTTGCAAACCATACATATATGCAATAAACAACACCGAATTAATTGTACAAAACATAGAAAAATATTTATTTTTCAAAAGCACAAGATCAGACAATACAAAACACGTTCAACAGCGACATCATTACGATACTATTACTGAGAAGCACTAATGCCTGAGAGCAGTGCTGGTCATTATCTCCCAACATCAGGATGTAGGTGTATGGCCGCGACTGACAGATATTCCACGGTGTTGGTTCCAACCTGAGAAAGAAAGAAAGTAAAAGTTTATGTAAAAATTCGAGAGGGTTGGCTAGTATACATATTTGTAAGAAGATTAATGGTTTGTAACACCTCAGCTATTTTATATGTGTTTGCTAACGCTAACAACCTAGCTAAATGCTAGCGTCATGCTGGCACTACAGTTAAAAGTTTAGATTTCATTCATCACTTCACCACCTTCATACACCCTGCAAGCATTCTACAAAGAAAGCTAAAAAGCGCAGACATTTTTGCAGTTTCTTTCATATACATGTGGGGTTCTTTGGTTTGGCTAGTTAGCAGCCATTGTCAGATAAACTAGCATGTTATAGCACAAACCAGGCTGAAAGTTTGAGTGTAACACGGTAACAGTAATAAATGTTACATACAGTGAACAAATTCAGTCATAGGTGAGTGAAAGTGTGTATACAGACCTTATATTGAACATTTACATTTCCTCTTAAATGCGTGAGGAGGAAGAAAAAAAGACACGAAGCTGACACAGCCACTGAATACACCGGTGAACTTCGGGGGAGGGCCGGTCTGATCTGTGATGTTAGCTGTCACTAGCTAACCCAACTCCAACCCAGCAAGCTGGGTTAAACAAAAAGTACCCAACTCACTGTAAATAACCCAGAAATATTACCCAACAGAGGCAACCCAGCGTTTGGGTAGTAAAAACAACCCAGCATTTTTTAGTGTGTAAGGTGTGGATATAAGGGTTAACTTGCAGTGAAATCTTTAGTTTTAACCTGTTTATCTATTGGCCTACCTAGAATTCTTTACCAATTATGAACATTGTAACATTGGAAAAGTCAAATTCTACAAATTAAAAATTCAAAGTAATTTAATGACCTGCTTTTTTTTTTTTTTTTTTCCAGAAGGAAACATGAGGCAGCTGACAGGCCCTAAAGCCGCAGCTCGGGCTATGGAACTGATGAACAGCTTCTTCAAGGATATCGAAGCAAATGATAAGCAAATGAGTGAGTAAAGACCTGATACAGAAAACTGACCATATTATTGCAATAAATGCTAATGGTAGTGAAGACAGAATCTGAAGCCAAAGCCTGTGACATTTGTATTACAGGTGAAAGGATCCGCACTGAGGCTGTTAGGGTGCTGATGGGGATTTTCCTGTGGGATCCTAAGACAGGTGACACCACGCCACGTAAGTTCTTACTGTGTGACAACTGACGGAAGGATTAAATAAAAAAAAAATTAAAAAAAAGGAAAGTCAATAATATAAAAAAGATGAAAAATACTTCAAAGGAGAAAACTTTCTGTTAAAACAGAGCTTGTGCTAGTGGTGGACGCTGGAGCAGAGGGAGAACGGAGGGGAACAGGGCACAGCAAATCTCTGGGTGAGCAGGAGCATACACTCACATTGATATACAGTATCTCACAAAAGTGAGTACACCCCACACATTTCAGCAAACACTTACTATTGAAATAAAAAAGTGGATATGCTTTTGAGTAGTCAATGTTCAGCAGTAATTCACGAGAGCTGCGCACGTTGTTGCTGGGATACTCTTCCACACCCCATAGTGATATCACGGAGCTGCTGGATGTTAGACACATGGCACTTTGCTGCTCCGCTTGAGGACGTCCCACAGGTGCTCAATAGAGACATGCTGTACTTGGCCACTGACAAACACATGAACATGATGAATAGGACTATGTGACTACTGTATGCATGGATAAATATGTACAGCTTAGGGTAGACCACTGAGGGTGTACTCATTTAGGTTGACAGCTATTTTGACAATAATGGCTGTATGTTGAGTTATTTTCAGAGGACAGTTAATATATATACTCTTATACAAGCTGCACATTGACTACTAAATATATCCAAGTTTCATTTCTATAGTAGTGTCATTTGAGAAGCTATACTAAAATGTTTGCTGTAATTTGAGGGGTGCGCTCACTGTTAGACTGCAGATAAATGCCGAGGCTTTAGTACACATATTTGACATATGCATCATTTTTAAAAGACTGTGATCATACAATATTATTTTTTTTCTATTGATGATGATGTAATAAATGGCAAAGGAAGAAAGATAAATTACAATAAGGTCCAGGCCCCCAAAGCAAGTACAAATATTAATATCATATCATATGATAACAGGAGAACTGCTGATATTAAAATGAAATAAGGAAATTAATCACTCTATCTATCGGAATCAATGCAATCTTTTTTTTTTGTTGAAAAATCAATTCTAATCCATTTTTATGTGATGAATTAATAATTAATCATGTGATTTTTTTTTTTTTTTTTTTAAGCAGATAAAGTTAAGTCTGAAGCAGTTGTTGAGGCTGAGGCTGCTGTGCACCCTAAAAACAGAAAGTCAAAATATGCTGGCACAGAGAACAGCAGAACTCAGGGTGAATAGATGCAAACACTGACACTGATTAACCTCTGCAAATAGATTTGATCCTTTACAAGAATTAAATGTTCAAATAGACACAGACAAAGAAGCAATTAGATGCTGAGGTTAGTTGACATAAAACCAGATGTGACTATATGTAATTTCTTATTTGATAATATAATTATGAGAAATGCATCTTATTATTATTATTATTATTATTATTATTATACAGTATTTTCTAATGGTATAATAAATAACTATCGTGCAGCGAATCCTGTTGTAATCAGTGGGGGAAAGGAGAAGAGGGCAAGAAGCGGGAGAGGGACATGTGGCAAAGGAAGAAAGATCAATTACAATATGGTCCAGGACCACAGACCAGGTATTAATATTAATGTCATGTCATAATGTCAGTAATGTAACAGGAGAACTGCTGATGTTAACTTAAACGAGAAAACGAAGGGAAACTCTTTATCTCTCTCAGATTATTCAGTCTTAATTTGATATCATGCTTTAATTATAAATTGTGATTTTTTTTTTCAATGTGGATACAACTGAGGGAAAAGCTAAAATATAAGATAATATAGATAAGATAATAGATGAGAATAAAAAATAAATCTTCCTATTACTGTTTAAGACTGTGCGATTTTTCATTTTTATTTTTCTAAAATTGAATAGAAACAAAGAAGCTAAGCCTAATATTAATTGAGGGTATGTGATTCACTCCTATTAGTGCTAAAAACCTGAGAATACTAACTTGTTAAAAGCAGGGATGCTGAAAGAGAAGGATCAGGGTGCGAGGGCTGAAGCCATCAACCAGTTCTTGAAAGCCCTTCTGGTACAAGAAAAGGAAAAGCTGGGTAATGAAACAAGAATCCTAAAAGAGCTGGATGATGGGATGGAGGCTAAAGCTGAAAAGGATGAGGCAGAAGAGACTGAAGCAGAGAACAGCATAACTCTGGGTGGGTAGGAGCAATCACTTACAGTGAGACATCTCTTTACCAACAACAACACATTTCACAAAATACCTTTAAACAGCAAGAACTTTAATAAAAAAGGAAGAAAACAAACCTAAAAAACAATGCAAAAATGCAATATCCTGGACAGGGTGCTAATCCACTGCAGGGCACACACACATACAGTACATACACTTGCATGCTCATTCACACACTATGAGCAATTTGGGAACGCCTATTAGCCCTATCTACATATTTTTGGACTGTTGGAGGAAACCAGATTACCTGGAGGAAACCCACCAAGCACAGAGAGAACATGCAAACTCCATGCACACAGACCCTGAGGCGGGAATTGACCCCTGAACCTTGAGGCGCATGGCAGCAGTGCTAAACACTAAGCCACCATGTCTCCTCACTAATAAGTCACGTTAATATTATAAAACAGTTTTATTTTTTTGCTAGTGATAAGGTATGAATTAGTTGAAAAATGTATGTATATAACAGTATTATTTAAAACTGTAATCTTGCTGATTTATCATTTTTGAAACATTTAGCAATCATCAACATGCATGACAATTCTGCCGAAAACACCGGCAAAGGAACGGAGAAAAAGAAACACGGCAAAGGGAGAAAGATTCATTACAAAACGTTCCAGGACAAGAAAAGAGGTATTAATGTTATTATTGTTATTATTATTAGGTCATGATGTTCATGATGTCACTAATGTAACCACTGCATGTTCTCTATTAAGATGAAATACATCTTTATTAGTCCTGAGTGAAGTTACAGACGTTCAGATTGAATTTATTTTTATCAGTTTAATTCAGTTTTTTGTTCATTAGTTTTAGTTCCGTTCATGTGATTAACTGGTATTAGTGATCTTGGGGAACTGAGAATATCAGCTGGTTCTAAAACCAGCTGATATTCTCAGGGATATACTGATATACTGATATACTCAGGGATGCTGAAAGAACGAAGCAGACTGTTTAAGACATTAAACATTTTTGACATGTAACATTACAAATTACAAAAATGTTCCAAGAAAAGAAGTATAAATGTTATTATTCTGTCATGATGTTAGTAATGGAACTGCTGATATTAGCTCAGTTCACATGATTCACTGGTATTATTGCTCACTCATCGGCGTCATTACCGCTTAATCCTGTATTCAGGGTCATGGGGGGGCCTGGAGCCTATCCCAGGAGACTTAAGGCACGAGGCAGGATACACCCTGGACAGGGTGCCAATCCATCGCAGGGCAGACAGACATACACACTCATTCACACATTACGGGCAATTTGGGAACACCAATGAACCTAACCCACATGTCTTTGGAAACCCACCAAGCACGGGGAGAACATGCAAACTCCATGCACACAGAGACGGGGATCGAACCCGGACCCTGGCGGTGCAAGGCGACAGTGCTAACCACTACACCACCGTGCCGCCCTGTTAAGAACACTGAAAACATGAACTTAATATTTATATAACTTATTCAAAAACAGGGAAAAAAGAGGAGGAGGGTGGTGCGAGGGCTGAAGCCATCAACTTTGTCTTGAAAGTCCTCCAGGAAGCTCAGAACTTCACCATGTCTCTGGGTCAGTAAAGAATACAGATATTAATCATTTTTAGTCTGTCAACGTGTTATGGGATGGTGCAAAAACAACACAAAGTTACCTAAAATTTTTGAAATGTGAGACAAAAGGCAAAATAAAAGGCTACCAAGGCAGAAGAAAAACGCTCAAAAACATTCAATGTGATTGATTGCACTGAAAAAAAAAAAACATAGCAAAAAAGTTATTTTAAACATTAAGAACTAAAATTAAATAAATAAAAAAGAAACAAATACATATAAATAAAAAAAAAATCACCATCTTCATCTTTTACTAAGTGATATCAATATTACAGAACAGTTTCTTTTTATAGTGATGAGGTACAAATTACTTAAAAATGAAGGTCAATACCAGTACTAAGACTGTAACAGTGTTCATTTATTATTTTCTAAAGATGAACCAATCAGCAACATACACGATGAGCCTGCCAACAACCCTGGCACTGGGCATCAGAAAAAGAAAAGGACCAGAAGAGGGACACGAGGCAAAGGAAGAAAGATTCATTACAAAAAGTCCCTGGACAGGAAAAGCGGTATTAATATTAATAATACACCTGCTGGGCTTAAGATAAATCCTTATGAATTAATATCACTTTTGACGTGAGTGATGAAGGTACAGGGCAGAATGTCGCGGTAATGAAACTTACCGGATGCCAACTGCCATAAAACAAGTTCAACAACTGAGAATATTACATTATTTAAAACCAGAGATGCTGAAATAATAATAATAAAACACTACTGTTTGTCATGATGTCAGTACTTGAAGTTAAACTCGAGGAAAATAAACAAAGAAACTAATATACTGTATATGAATGATGACAAAACAAAGCACTGTTTCGATCTTTCACTAATAAGTGTTATTAATATTACAAACCAGTTTCATTTTTGATATAGTGATAAAGTATGAGTTGCTCAAAAATATTGTCAGGATGTCAGGAATGTAACTGCTGATACTAAGATAAGATAAATCTCCATTCATCCTGAGGGAAATGGTTGAAGTTGAGTTTTTATTCAGTTTATTTTTTATTTTAGTTTTATTAGTTCAGTTCATGTGATTCATTTGTGTTAGTCATGTTAAAAAAAAAAAACGGAGAATATTAACTTGTTCGAAAACAGCGATGCTAAAAGAGGAGGATGATGGTGCGAGGGCGGAAGCCATCAACCTAGTCTTGAAAGTCCTGCAGGAAGCGCAGAAGATCACCATGTCTCTGGGTCAGTGAGGAAAATAGATTATAATATATATCATTATAATCAATAATATTTGACAATAATATTTCATATACAAAGTTAAATAAGTTTTATGGATCATGAGAAAATGAGGCAGAATTAAAGGCTACAAAAACTCAAAAACATTTTATGTGCTTGATAGCTCTAATTTCATTGTTTAAATAATAAAAAAAAAAAACTAAAGAATAACCCTAACCCTAACCCTAACCAATCCATACAAAGAAAAAGAAACAATGAAATACAAATAATGAAAAAAATTTTTTTATTGATAATTATACCTTTACTATTAATATTACATAACAGTTTATTTTATTATAGTGAAAAAGTATGAGTTACTTAAAACATTTGTGTCGATACCAGGATTGTTTAAGACTGTGACATTGTTCTCTGAAGGTGGAGCAATCGCAAACGTGCATGACAAGCCTGCCAAAAACCCTGGCATTGAGCATCAGAGGAAGAAATGGACCAGAAGAGGGACACGAGGCAAAGGGAGAAAGATTCATTACACAAAGTTCCAGGACAAGAAAAGTGGTATTAATATTAATATTAATATTGCATCAGTAATGCAACTGCCGATATTAGTTTAGTTTATGTGATTCATTGGTATAAGTGATGAGTGATGGGTATAGGACATCGAGAATATTAACTTATTCAAAAACAGAAATGCAGAAAGAGGAGGAGGATTTTACGAGGGCTGAAGTCATCAACCTGATCTTGAAAGTCCTTCTGGAATAGAAAGAGAAAAAGATCACCATGTCTCTGGGTAAGTAAAGAAACTACATTTTAGCATGTCAAAAATATGAACTTATTAATTAATAAGTGTCAATAACAAGATTGTTTACCTCTGTGACATTGTTATTTTATTAGTCTCTAAAGGTGAATACAGCTGAAATGAGGACGAGCCTGCCGAAAAAAAAAACACAGGCAATCCGACTGAGAAAAGGAAACGAAGCAGGAGAGAGGGGCAGCTTCTGGTTAAGCTACTGTATACTGTGCAACTGAGTAATTCATTTGAATGAAAAAAATATAGACCAATACTGATATTTTTGCAATAAAAGCTGGAGAAAAGACACCAACAAAGGAGCAAAGTTACTCAAGGTAAATACGAAATAAAGACATGAATATTAATAGATAAATTAGCTTGACAGCTAAATCTAGTCTACAAAATGCATAAGTAAAAATGAATAAAGCAAATATGAATGGAAGAAAATTTGTAATAGTAATCTTGCTTAAGATGTTTATTCTCACGTTATATCCTAAGGATGAAGCAAAGGCAAAGAGGCAACACATAGAAGAGGGAGAAAAATCAAACGAGAGCTACGAGAAAGAACAAAGATAATCATGAGAAATTGATAAAACACCTACAGACACATGCAGGAATCAAGGACACACTATTCATAGCTAATACTGTTTATGTTAATCTAATATGACTTACTATAAAAATGTACCATCTACAGTACTGCGCAGAAGTTTAACGTGGGTGTGACAAAAAAATGATGTAAAGTAAGAATGTTTTCAGAAATAGTTGATAGATTGTTCATAAACGTTAATATTTTATTTGTTATAATCGATGAACACTAAATTAATTTTTAGAAACTCAAGTAAGAAGATGGAAAGTGAACGAACTGAAGAGAAAAATCCAAATCAAGTCTTTCTTTGATGTGACCACCTTTTGCCTACTTCTTCTCCTAGCTTCTCCTAGGTACACTTGCGCATCGTTTTTGATGGTGACTATCCTGCCCAGCTGTTCCTGTTTCAGCTAATGACTGTGTTTCAACCTACAGAAGAAATTGATTATAGCTGCTTGGTATAATTGGTTATCCATACACCTGACTCTGATCCTACAAAATCAATGTCTTTGAGCAACTGTAAGAATTGATGCTGTTTGAAGCCAAAAGGGTCAGCACACGAAATATAGATTTTTCTTCTGTTTGCTCACTTTGCATTTTGTAAATTGATTACAAACAAAACAAACCATTTAAATATGTATTTCTGAAAGCATTCTTACTTTACAGTATTTTTATTTTATTTTATTTTTTTTACACCTGCCTACCCTTAAGCATAACTCAAGCATTCTTCTTTAATTATTAAAGAGTATTTAAAAAATAAACAAGTATGGGAAAAAATATTATGAGAAGTCATTTATTCTGCACATGCACTGGGTAGTGTAATGTTTACATGCCCAGTTTTCACCTCATATACTGTAGACTGGGTGCTGGGTGAGGTGATTATGTGAGCTTTTTGCGTGTGTTGTGTGGAAGGAATTTTGCTGCTGGTGACTCGTTCTTCTGTTTTCGCCACTCTTCGGATTCGAGGCCAAAGTTCACATATACAATTCAAAGAACAGCATATAAATTGGGGAGGGGAAAATACAGCTGCTCATTTTATGTGCCATCAAAAATATGACAAATGGGTTGCCAAGAACGAGTGAATTATCACAAACCTGGCTGACAAAGGAGGAGCAGTGGTGGTCATGGATAACGTCAAATATTTTAAGAAAGAACTTGTGGTAATTGGATAGCCCGGAATATATTATCATAAACCAAGACGCTGGGCAACACGTGGGAGCGATTGAGAGAAATATTGTTCGCAGCTAAAGACGCAGAGTGGATTACTAAACCAGAGCATGGCTATTTGTGGTGGTTACACCATAGGATACCCACTTTTTACATTTTCCCAAAGATCCATAATAATCTCGGAACCTCTCCTGGGAGTCGTATTATATTTTCTAATGGAGCCCTTACGGAGCCTACCTCTCAGTGTGTAGACTTTAATATTAAGCTTTTGGCCCAACAACTGTGTTTACACATCCAGAACTCTACTCATGTTCCGAGGGTCTTTTATGAAATGAGGCTTCATGCTGAGATTTTGTGCTTTTATTAAATAAAACTTCGTGTGTGTGTGTGTGTGTTTTCTATGAACTTAGAATGTGGAATACTTATTCACTAATATTGCTCATGATGATGCCTTGAAAGCTTTGCAACACTTCCTACCGAATAGGCGTACAGAATATTTGCCTCTTGCTGATCTCATTCTCCAGCTTAAAGACAGAACTTTTAAAAATAATGTATTTCTTTTCCAATACAAACTGCCATGGGGTTTGTTTTTGCTAACCTCTTTGACTTTATTTAGGACTAACATGCCTTTTGGCCAATTTCATTGTCTTTGATATTTTTGTGATTAAAGACCAAGAGTTAGAAATGCAGTAGGTATTAGCCTGATTTTTGCTAATAAACCTCTTCAAACACACACTTTTTGGGGGGTTATTTGCATAACACTCAGTGTTCCGAGATGCATGACCGAGTGCCAATGTTTCAATGGCCAGTGCGGCAGTATTAGAATCGTTGTCTGGTCGTCCTCCCATATTTTGGAAATGTTCACGGAAATCAGAGCTATTGTGGTGACTTTATAGGGAAGTGAGCCAGTGTGTCCACCACCAGGGATGCATCCTGATTGTAAAGGGAGAAAATAACGGATGCAGTGTATTCTCCTTTGCTGCAAAGTGGTCATTGGATAGCTGCCTGTAACACTCCTATACCCAGCACACCACATCCGGATGGAGATCCATAAAGATGAGTTCCCCTGGACAGAAGTTCTGCTTTGTGGTTCAACGTCCTCGGCACATTGGTGGGTTAAGGTGACAGAAAATGTTTGTTGCTCTGTGTACCAGCATGATCTCTGCTCATAGTGAGAAGAGGTTTGTAAATGATGGCATGTGGAATAGTAACCCCTTACTGCCCCACTTTGACACTGACACACCTAGTTTCAGCCAATCCTAGCTGGCCGTGTGCGACAGGAACCTCTGATTTCCACAGAGAAATTAATGCTGTCAAAGAGAACTGTTGAACTTGATGAATGTCTACAAATAAAACAAACAAACAAAAAAAGTTTTACACTTGCACAAAATGCCCAGTCGACTGTACGTCTTGTAACAAAAAAAAAAAGAAAAAGAAGAAGAAAAAACAATCCTCAGTTGTAATATTTGTCAAATTGGTTGTGCACCGCTTATTGCATATGTTTCCTTGTTTTTACACAGGCTGGACAAACTGATAAAAAGTCTGCTATTACAACAGCAAATCTGGATTAGTCTACAGTTAAGCATTTTTACACTGTACATAAAAGCAATCCGGACAGCCTTATGGTTGAAGGCCTGGAGACTATAAAAACAGAACGTTCAGGCTTGTGGGTAACTGAAAGTGTTATTGCAGAGAAAAACGTTTTACATATACCAAGTGCTGACTACTGTATAGCCAGGAGTGAACAGAGGAGAAATTCCGTTGCACATACTCTGATGCTTTTATTGCTGTGTAATGAAGAAACTTTTCAATCTCTTGTTGTAGCTCTGTTGTGCATGGTCTGGTGCGTACAGTACGTCGCTCCCTTTCAGTATTAAAGTTATGAGGTGAGGATGCAAGTGCAGCAAACAAGTAGAATATGTTTATTAGTGCTTTCTTAACACACCAAACAGTCAAGTGAATTTCAATATCGGTGTCGTAAAACAGTCAAGGGACAGGCGATTAGCAAACAACTAGACGAGGCAGGAACTGGACTCGGAAGTCAGAAGGAGTTGTTAAACACAAGAGGCAATCATATAATACAGGCATGGTAAAGGTTTGGATAAATCGCAGGAGCGTATGCCTCGCAACATGAGTCTTTTTTGGGGGTTATGCTTACACTGCTTGTGGAATTGCCCACAGGTGTGTGTGATTAGAACGCCAGAACTGTGTTTCTCATTTTCCATGTTTGTATGCTGTAGTGACTCATGCGCATCTAGCGTCTGGTCTCTGACAAACGGTATATACTGTTATTTTTGTCTTGGTTTTCCTGTATATCCATCTTGGCTTTCTGTGCAGGTTTTTCAAACTGTCTAGTAACAGCATGCTGAGGGCTTCACTGTAAGGGAGGCTGGTTTCATGCTACTACTGTACATACAGGTTGTCACTCAGATCCCTTTCAGTATGCACTGAGATTGTTTATGTTTTTAGAAATCCCCCATGAAACAGCCTTCTCCAAGGAAGAGTGCTATAATACCTGCCAAAACAATAACGGCCCACAAATGTAATAAACAATAATAATACAAATATTCAGCTTTTAATATAATAATCCCAGGAACATAATAAATTTTATATTACGTTTGTGGGAAGTAGGGCTCCAGACAAACATAAATCCTTGGGAGCTATTGGCTCCTAAACCAATAATATTTAAGAGCCAAATCAAATTTCTAGAAGCTAAAAATGATTCCTTTTCATAACGTTACAAGGTGAATTCATGTAGCGACGATGATTTAAAATGGGGTTGTGGGTGCAAGAAACTTCAGAAGCTGTGCTGAATACTGACCGAGTCTGATCTGGAACGAGTCTGTACCTGAAACTTAAACTGGCTGACTCAGTCTTTGATAGCATCTGATGTAGAGGATGCCTTGATTTAGAGGAATCTTTTTAGATGAGAGATTCCAAACCGTAAAAAGAGTGAAAGTGAAAGGGAACTGCGAGCAGTAAAGGGAACAATTGAACAATGGTTCATCACTTTGTCACAAGCAAAATTACTCATCAGTCACTGTGCCTTGCTGGAGCACAAAATAACAAGGAGCTTGTACAAGACCTAGAATAAATTTTATGCACTATCTATAATCAAGGACAAAATAATAAAATGTTACATAATAATAATAATAATAATCATCATCATCATCATCATCTGTGAGTAATTTACATATATTGTAATCAATAATTTGTTAAAATTGCATAGGTTATTTATCTACATGATATTAATCTCTTTAGTATTGACATTTATCTTGTATTAATTAATTAATTAATCAAATCACAATTATTTAGATGAAATATTTTATTTTTTAAGTGTGAAATTTCCACAGTAGCAGCAACAGGTTACTTTATTAATGTCAGCACCTCAGACACCTCTTGTTGCTACTGTAAAAAAATTCACACTTAAAAAATAAAATATTATTATATATTAAATTAAAAACTGATGGGTGCTGTCATTACTAAAGAGATTAATATTTTGCAGATTAACAACTTATACAATATTAACAAATCATTGATATGAAGATATGAAGATTACATACAAATGATGATGATGATGATGATTATGATGATGATGATGATGATTATTATTAATGAAGTAATATAAAAATTATGTTAACCTTTACAATAATGCAAAGAGAGAGTGATATCTGTTTTGGGGACATCACACAATGTTCTGCAAGAAGGAATTTTCTCTAGGGAAGGTCGCTTGGCATTCAACACAGAGCAGTTAGTAGGGTGAACTGTGGGATGGAATTTCACTAAAATTAGCCAGCTTTGGCTAGTTAGCCAGTTAAGCTATATCACACGCAATACTTGACACTGCACTGGACAAGTTTCAAAAGATTTTAAAAATAAATAAATAAATACGTCACGTCATTAATAAATTTAACACAGCTCAGAAAGGATATTATATTTGTGGGCTGTTATTACATTTGTTGATGTTACAAAGCCTTTTGCTTTTCATACTTTTCCATTTGAACTTTTGAGCACTTCAAATCTTTTCTTTCTTAAGTGGGTGTGTATTTTCTTTCTTCTATATAGATTACATATGTTGGCGCAAAATGTCTGGTGGAACATGAGATTACATAACGTGCATGTACACAACAGTGTGAGACGAGTGTAGGACAAAGAATACACATAAATGTAAATACACAGGACAGTAGATACCCATAAGGTGGGCTGCAAAATGTAAGTGGTGTAATAGCAATGAGTACATCCTTTGCAGCAATCACTGTATACATGTATTCCATACAGGGGTAAAATCCTCTAACATAAGGGGACAGGTTTAAAAAAAAAAAAAATTATGTCCTTGACTTCTGTGCAGTCTTCCTAATGTAGTCTTCCAATTCACTGTAATCCTGACCTGGATAAAATATAACTGAACAGCCAAATAGCAACAACAGCAAACCGATCTGAGCAGTAAATTTGAAATGAGCACTTAGGATTGCAATGTGAACATAGCCAAATGACTAATGAATGAATGCTATCGCTATAGAAGTTGATAGATCAAAGTCAGATTTTATTTGTCATATAATCAACCATGCGACATGCAGTGAAATCGTGCTTACACGACTACCAATGACCAAAAATTTTAATAAAATATAAGTAATTATTTTAGGTTTTAGGTAATTAAACAAATCCACACTAAAATAAAATTGCAAATATAAAATATGACTGAAATGTGCTAATACAAATTAGAATAAACGGAATAAAACAGAGTCAAATCAAATAAATATGTGCAATTGATAATATAGAAATATAAGAGATTTGTAGGAATATTATAATGTGCAAGGATGGATGGCAGCAACAGTTATGATCGTCAAACATAAAGTGCAGAGTGACCATGTCCATGATTATTTATGGGCAATATGAATATATGTGAACAGAATGAGAGCAGTGCAAACAAGCTGAGCATTAACAGCTGAGGTAGTTGTGTGTTTAAATCACCACGTGAGAGGTGAAACAATAAATACATTAAGATTCAATTATTTGTCACATGTACCTTGCCGCACAGTGAAATGATCATATCCATGTTATGAAGCTGAGGTCAGAGCACAGGGTCAGCCAGGTGACCCTGGAGTAGGGTCATCAGTCACTCAAGGGCTCAACAGTGGCAACTTGGCAGGGCTGGGGTTTAAACCCAAAATCTTCCGGTCAGAAATCCAGTAACCTACAGCGTTAACCATTTAAGCCATACTGACAACTTAGTCAGTGTGAGTGTCAGGGGATAGCACAAACGCAGTCCCCCTAGTCCTAGAAATGATGTACTCAAGATTCCTACATTTAATGAATTTGCAGTTGGTCAGCATAGCTTGAGTGCAATAGCTTAGCCTAGCCTTGAGAAACTACCTTTTTTTTTTTTTTTAAATATGAGATTAGCCTGGGGTGCTGTCTGTATTCTGAGATCAAATAGTTTTCGGGAAGAATCAGTACAGTAACTGAATTAGCTAATGAATCAATCAGTAGTCTGCAGTAGACCAATTATATATTTGCTGTCCTTGGCATACAGTTCTGGATATACTATTCGATATACAGTTCGATTCTCGCCTCAGGTCTGTGTGCATGTGCAGTTTGCATGATCTCTTTGTGGTTGGTGGGATCAAGGGCGCAACAATGGGGTATGCAGTATATGCAGTGCATGGGGGCGCCACACGGAGGGGGGCGCCCCCATGATCTTGCATACCCCTCAGCAAATGTGCAGTTGCGCCCCTGGGTGGGATTCTTCTGGCTACTCTGGTTTCCTCCCACAGTCTAAAGACATGCAGGTTAGGCTAACTGGCATTCCCAAATGGCCTGTAGTGTGTGTGTGTGAATGACAAATGTGTGTTGAGCTGGCAACCTGACCCCTTTAGTCAGTGCCATGGAAACGACAGGTATATCTACATGGTGGGAAATATATAATCAAAAAATAAAATTGTAAATAAATACAATACATATCAGCCATATAAATATAGATATGGGACACCATTATCATTTCCTCATTTTGCTTGTTTTTCTTTTTTGGTATACAAAAAGTGCTACCTTAACCCGACTGTGGCAGGTGGTCAGGTGTAAGTTTCAAACGACAGAGATAATAATTATGGCAATTTAGGTGGCGTGTTATTTTTAACAGAAAGTGAGTTAAACTACTTGGCTACACGACAGATCTACTGATTCCAGCTGATCAGTCCGTGTATTCTCGGTCAGGTGTATTAAATCGGAATTTATTAGACCGTGTCGGGAAAAGAAATTGCTAGAAACGTAGTTGCCCAGACGCGCGCACCTCTTGAAACCAGTTTGAACCTGTTGATTGGTGCGCGCGCGGGAGTAGCGGTTAACGTTCTTCACCTGAATTAAACGTTACACCAGAGGTAACTGTCTTAAATTCATCAATTATTTAATGTATTACTTTTTATTTTTAAGAAACTACCTATCAAAGAAAACACTGTAGAGTTTTGTTTTTGAGAACGGGCAACTAACTATAATTCATTCATTGGAAATAAGTAGATAATTAGAACAAAACAATTAGCGAGCTAAACAGGGGGAATTAATGAGAATTTTTTTAAATCATTTTTAGCTAAGCTTAGCTTGCTACTTACCCTGCGCTGTTAGTAAGTATGTCTGTTTATACCGCGAATCAAAATAAAGCACTCATCTCTGTTTACGAAGTTAAACTAAATGGCCTGAGTATTCTGTAAATTCTGTAATATTGAACCAAATCTGCCTTTTCAGGTCTGTCACTTTACAGAAGCATGTCAGAATAACGCTGCTGCAGCGATGCAGAGGTTTTAGAAGGTAGGACAAAATTGTTATGGCAAGTTGTTAAAAATATTTGAGTGCTATCATACAAACCATTTTATCCCTATTTCTCTAAAATCATATTAAAACACTGGATGAGAGAAAGTATTATTAATCAAATATATGTGTGTGTGCTTTTATTCTTTGCATACAAAACTTCCTGTTCATTGGTTTACAGTATTTGTTCATCTTTTCCAACTGCTTTATCCCAGGGAATACTGTAATCACTGGTTGGGAAATACACACCACATGGACACACACCCACTCATTCACTAGGGCAAATTTACCTGTCGGTATGTTTTTGCGAGGTTAGTGGAAACTGGAAAGCGTAGAGGAAGCCTATGCAGATGCAGGGAAAATACACCCAAACCATGGACCTTGTGGCTGTGAGGCAGGCACAACGCTTCAGTATTTGCTG
Organism: Clarias fuscus; assembly: GCA_030347435.1. NCBI lineage: Eukaryota > Metazoa > Chordata > Actinopteri > Siluriformes > Clariidae > Clarias > Clarias fuscus. Next base: position 9,600,685 of record CM059213.1, on the reverse strand, counting down.
CACCATCACAGCTTCGTTTAATTTATTAAAATCTGGTGATGTAGTGATTAAAACTGTGGTCTTGCACCCACAGTTTTAATTCTTGCCTCGGGTCTTTGCGCATGGAGTTTGCACGGCCTTTCCATGCTTGGTAAGTTTCCTTCAGGTACTCTGGTTTCCTCCCACAAACACCCTATAGTGTGTGTGAGTGTGTGCGCTTGTGTGTTTGGCTAGATTGGCACCTCGTCCAGGGTGAACCTCAAATCTTATATGTGATTGACTGAAGAGTCTTATTATAATTTACAAACTGTATAATTTCTTAGGATATATAAAAGTAGGGAAGCTCAGGAGACAGCCTGTAGGCCAAGATCGTCTGTGAGTCGAATTTAAGTTCCATGTTATATAATTATAATCAAATAGAAACTATATAACATAATATATAAGTGTAATATTTTATACTCTTTTCCCTAATTTTCTTTTGATTCTGTGAAGCTGCTTTGCGACAATGACCACTGTTAAAAGTGTTAAATAAATAAATAAATAAATAAAATGTTAATAAAATTAATTAGAATTGAATAACAATATTTCCATCTTGCTTTCTGAGGACTTAGTCCAATAACCACTGCATAAGTAGGCCAGAGCGTGAAAAGCAGTAAAAAAATTGTTAAATATTGACTAAAACAAACATATTCCTAGTTTCATTACAGCACTGTTTTCTCTCTGACACTTTCCATCTTTTTGAAGTTATCAAAAAAAAAAAATACAACCTGTCATAAATGTACAAAAATGAGTTTTGCTTTGCAGAATTATAAAAAACATATTAGGTTTTTGTACACTTTGTTATTAAGTTGGTATTAATTTTTTTAAATAAGGTAAATAAATGTGATCGCTTTGCACTCACTTAATTTGGCATCGTCTTCCTGGTCACATTTTCCTACAAAAATGAAAATGTCCTTTTTGTCATGCAGCCTGATGCCACCTTGTGGCACTGGATGAAATTAATCTTTTTTCTTTTCCAAAGAAGAAGCTTATAATATTGGTACATTTTGTTTTTAGGTGACAAAGCAGTAATACAAGCATTATCAATATAAATAAATTTGAGATTATTATTAAAATATTTTTACATTTAGCCACAAGATTATAGCTGAACAGTATTATAATATACACTGTAATCAACATTGTATAAACTATAATCACGATACACAGTACCGTGATATGCGGTATTGTGTAACTATTGTGAATTTGATTGAAGGTACCTGATTAGATGTTAAGATTTAATACTAGATTTTTAAAAATTATAAATAGTTTTTAGCTGTAAATCATATTTGATGATATTAAAGTATCATTTTCTTTTTTGGCTGATAATTTTGCTTGTTACAAATAAAAGATTATGTGTGAGCTTGGTATTATTAAGAAAAAAATATCTAGGCATGAGATTCATAATCATCTTTCACTATCACTGGACTTTTGGGATACACTAGATATTAGGGTTAGGAATCACCAGGAATACGATATTACCGCAATACCCTGGTGCCAATTTGATTGCATTGTGATTCTGTTAGTATCATAATTTTATAAATATCTCGATTTATCTATTTTTTATTTATATAGATTTTGTTACAATTCTAAACAAACTAAGCAAATAATTATCTCCTGCCACACAGGATGCTGTGCTGCCTGTCAGTGTTGGAATAGTTTAGAGTGCACCACCTATAGGATTATAAAGGAACACCACCCTCAAATGCAACCTCAAATGCAACCTCATATCTACCAGATATACTACACACGTGGACAAAATTGTTGGTACCTTTCGGTCAATGAAAGAACAACTCACAATGGTCACATAAATAACTTTAATTTGACAAAAGTAATAATTTAAAAAAATTATTACTTTAATAATAATTAATTAAAAAAAATTATTACTAAAAAAGTTCCATGAGTTTATTTTTTTTTTATAATTCCGTTGAAAAGCAATGTCAGACTTTCATTGGTTAACATTCATAGAATTCTTATTTATTATGACTTTGTCAGATTAAAGTTATTTCTGTGACCATGAGTTTTTCTTTCATTGACCGAAGGGTACCAACAATTTTGTCCACATGTGTAAATAGACTAAATAGATGTATTAAAGACATTTGAATAAAGATTTATTGGTATTTTCTTTCTAACATAAATGTGAATGATGGAATAAATTATAACAGACTTTAAATGTTTGTCCTAAACCGTATTAGCCATTTAGGTCAATTGGCGTGTCATTTAAACTTATGCAAGATTAGGTATGAGGCAAATTTGATATTTTGCTTACATTTAAATAGAGACAGAGAAGTCACGCAGAACATAATATAATGTCAGAAGAAATGTAATATCTGACATACTGTAATCATTCTTGTTCTTGGCTTCCATAACTGAAAAAGACAGTAAGCACAGGGAGAGAGAGAGATCTCTTAGATAAGGGTTGCATAAAGTGGGTTGTGACATATAGTATGGTCTGTTGAAACAGACTATCAGTGTGAAATATCATGGTTTAGAAATCTGAAATAGTCATATTATTCATGTAGTTCAATATCAGGATATATAACCATTGCACATTTTAAAAACATTTCACTTTTTTTTAGGTGTGCTGCTTTTCTTGAATTGTAATACAGGATTTCCTGGAACAGATATAACATATCTATTTGTTCACTTATTAAACTGAATAAATGCCTCAATTAATTTTTGCAGCATGAGCAATTTAAAACACAGTAGGCAAACATCTGAGAAATACCAGGTAACACAAAGCATAATTTCCTCACAAGTCACAGTACAGTTATTATAATAAATATTTTTCATACTGTTCTACATCATCCAGAACCTAGAATTGTTTTGAACACTGTAATTGTTTTTCTAATAAAAAAAAAATAGCATGGCAGGTTCAAGAAAAATGACATTAAACCCACATAAGCTCGTTTTCCCCCTTATTGCACAACACCCATCAACCAGGAACAATGAGCACCAATGCATGCTTTTCCTATGACGGCTGCTCATGCAAAGCAGGAAAACAATGAAACATGTTTAGAAGAAACTGTGCTCCCCTAATCACTTGACACTGAATAGCTGGTGGCATTGTCAGGAAAAGTTCATGACTTTTGTTGTGCTACTCTCAGAATAAGAAATCCAGGTTTTATTAATATACACATCGGAACCACACGTAATCCTCGACACATGCCTGCCGTTCATGATCCTTCATAAATCAGTGTTTTCCTGTAAGATTCTCAATACTAACCTCCATTTAAACTGAATTTTACTCCACTGTCCATTTTTGGATGTTGGGTGTTTTTTTTATTTTTATTATCTTTAAAAAAATAAAGTGCAGGGTGCTTTTACAGTGCAAAGAGGGAATATTCTGAATTGAGAAATTTGTTCCACTGATGCCATACAATGTCATTCCTAAACACACAATTTCAAATTCTGAGTAGTCATTAAATACTGGTCATTGTGGTTTGGCTTCGGAGGAAATATTTGTCTTAGCTCAGTTGCAATGTCGTAAACATATTAGAAATTAGAATGCAAGAGCAAAGGAAACCAGGAGCTGTTGCAGTAATATGTACTGATTTATCAATGACAGAGCTTATTTATGTGAGCAGACTATGCCAGTCTTCTGATGTCATACTCTGTGTGTGTGTGTGTATGTGTGTGTGTGTGTGTGTGTGTGTGTGTGTGTGCATGCATATGTGTGTGTGTGTGTGTGCATGCATATGTGTGTGTATGTGTGTGTATGTGTGTGTGTGTGTGTGTGCGTGTGTGTGTGTGTGTTTTGTGTGGGCACGGAGGGACAATATGGTCTTTATGAGCAGAGCTGCGCTCCAAGGCAGAAACATTGTTCGGCAGTAAAACATTCCGAAACCAAAACCACATGTTCCAAAGTGCAGGACACACTTTACATTGCAGAGCTGTTACTCAATCGGGACTGGAGGCTCCTGAGCTGTGCCACACCAGTGTTGGACATTGCACTTTTTCATTTCTACCTGGAGGCTTAAATGAAGAACAGATTCTGTTTCAGGCATGCTGCAGGAAAGGAAAGGGGGAGCAACCACTTGGGAAGGAGTGTGCTAGAGAGAGAAAGAGAGAGAGAGAGAGAGAGAGAGAGATTTTAAGCACAATTGAGCATGCTGCTTAATGCGAACTGTCTTGACAGTCTTACAACTGACCGTTTTGTGTAGTGCTTAGTGATTTATATTCATTTTTTTTTATGGATTTTTTTTCTTCTTTTTTTACAGCTACTTTGTGTGCAGACAACTATATCCCGTCATGCACCAATACCATGAACCATATGTTGTCATGGAATACTACATTGATTACGTTCTGTAATCATTTTTTTTTTGTGTCCGCTTTTAACCCGTTTGTTGTTTACATTTAAATAAATGTTTAAGGGCATTGTCTAAAAAATAAATGCCCATAGATGCCCTCTGTGGTCGTCTGCAAATAATCCACAGCACAGTGCTTAGACCAGACCAGTGCTCACTCAGTCTGTGTCACTGCTTTTGTTTCAAAGTGTCTTTAATGCCAGGCGCAAATACCACACTCATAATTTTGCACAGCATGGAGCTGTGAGGCCTCTTTAAAGTGGCAAGATTTCAAGACTTAATTAAAATGTGCCGTAGCCAACGATAAGGGGCCCCCTTGTGAACAAAGAAAGCTTGAGTGGGCCTGGTATCCGTGCAGCGATACGCAGGCAACAGCTGCCTTTAGCAAGAGCTAACCCCTTGACCAGTGAGCCTTACAGCTAAGTTTGGGTGTTACTTACTGTGCGGTGTGATGATAACAGGTGTGTTTGTGTGAGTGATTAACAGTTAGTACATTTAAATAAATTGGATTTTATTTCCATAACTAGTGTGCTGACCAACTTATTACAACACTCTAGCAGGTTTTGATGTTTTATGTTTTGTCAAACATTTTCACCCATAAAATTAGTCACCCATTGTTGGCAATACACAATTTCTAACTAAATATAACCAAAGCCAGTGAGTATAGGAACAATTTATTTATTTGGTACACCATTCAATCAGATATCAAAAGTCTGTATGGTTAATGTATTTCTGTCTCTAGTCTTCTGTGATTGTAATAAATAAGTAAACCATGGAAAACTCATTTAGTCAAAATAACATTTATTCTTATACAAACAATGATGATATATGAAGATATTTTCAGCATATAAGATTGCATGAGGGTTATTAAATTTCACACCCCAAAGATGACTTTATCTTTGTTAAAATGCAGATCCAAAATTATTGTCAGCCTTGGTAAAGATATGTAAAATCATAAAAATGTTGTGTGGATTAATTTTTCTTTTTCTAAAAAAGTAACCACTTGTTAGGATTATTCTAATCCCAAGAAATACTTAGGAACAAAATCTAAGTGAAGCACATATATTACACTTTTTCATTCATTCTAATTGGAAACATAGTTACATTTCCATTTCCTCTGTATTGTGATAAACCTGTCTGAAAGTGGAAACAAGTTTTTGGGCACAAGGACAGTGAGGCAAAATGTCTTTTTGTAAGACGCTGAAGAAATATTTTTTATCTAAACAGAAACTTAAATGTCTGCAGATTTCTGGATGTGACTTGAGTAGGAAAGTACTGTAGTTCTGTGTTTTATGGTCAGATGAATAAAAAATTGCTTTTTTGGTAACAGACACTCTAGGTGGGTTTGGCATGGAAAGTTGGACAAAAGATTATCCTCAATGGCCTGGGAAAACGTGTTGGTATACATGGGCTACCACTGTTGGGCCCTTGAGCAAGGCCCTCAACCCTCAATTTCTCAGATTTATAATGAGATAAATGTAAACTGCTTTGAATAAGGGTGCTGCCAAATTGCAAACATATAAAACATTATATATTTTAATTTATTTATTTTAAAACATGCTCTCAAAAAACTTGCTCCAAATTTTTTGGATTGTGTACTTGGATAATGATCCAAAATATACATCCCAACAAGTCCACACAACTGGTTTAGTAACCACAGAATCAAATCTTTGACATAGGCCTTTGACCAAAATGTCACTGGTAATCTGAAGCGGAGAGACCACAAGAGTCGACCCTGGAGAGGAGTGAGTGCCCAGGAGTGTATTGAGGAGTGCGCTCAGATTCAGGTCAAGTGAATTCAGCTTTATTATCATGTATGACAGCAAGTGTCAACCAAAGTGCTGCTCAGTATAATGAGTACAAGATCAGTACAATATTAAGACAGAATATAATAAAATGTAAACAACACAATGAAAAATCAAATAACTAAAATAAAAGATAGAGAGAGACAGCAAAAAAGACCATCAGTAACAAGATGGCGACCTTACAAGGTCTCAAATGGCTTAGAGAATAAATGTTTATAGAAATTGAATTAAAAAATGTCCCATATACTTTATACTTTAGGATTCTTTACTACCTTATGACTAAAACCATGTAATTTATTTCTTTAAACAAAATAAAATATAAAAATATGTCACTTACTTGAAAACTTATTTAACATTATCCAGAGCACAAATTACCATACCAATTACATTGTCATGCATGAGAAGATGGCTGCCACTTCAAAACGTTACTCTACACCCATGTATCTCTACAGTCACCTTAGAGTTTAATCTAATAGTCTTTCTACCAGTGCATATACACATGACCAAGTGCACAAAAATGTGCTAAAGCCTTAGATTTTTTAAGACACTACCGCTGATTGTAGTATAAGTAAATGATAGGACCTGTGGGAAATCCCCACCTTTTAGTACCCTTTTTTCCCCAAACCATTTTGAACAGTAGGTTGATCAAGAGTATCAGATATGCTTTGATATGATTGTATTGCGGATCAAAGAGTCAGACCTGAGCTCCAGCTAAACATTTGAATGTGTAAGTCCTAAATTATTTTAAGTACATTTTCACATATTAAAACCCAGTGAAAGCAATTAAGCAAGCAGGAAAAATCATTTTGTTTATTATCTTTAAACTTGGTTATTTCATAATGGATCACTCTGACTGATCTATTCAAAGTCTTTTTGTTGAGACATAGATATAGCTAGAACAGCTGTCTGAGAGGTGAAAAGTTCCCTTGTCAGAACCCCCCATTAAAAAAAAAAAAAAAAACAGCTTTATTTGATTACAAGGGGATGTATGCCTCTCATTGAGGAGAAAGATTCCAAAGCCTGAGTCCAATCTGAGTCCAGGCATTCAGGGTTTGACCGTAAGTATCTCTCTGAAAATAAAGTACATTTTCTCCAGTATTTTGGCTTTGAAAAACCTCCCAAAACCCCTTAAGCACCCTCCAATTTTTTCATCAGGTACTTCTTGCCAGTGACTTACCAATAATATCTCTGTCCAGAATAAACAGCGGGAGATCCTATTGTCCTATTCCTCATGCCGAAGCCCACCCTCTAGTTCGTCTTGTCTTCCCTTCTATATTCCACAATTGCCAATCCCAATCTAATTTATGTAATATTTTGAAGGTAACCGTATACGTTGAGGTGGCAGCGATAACATCTCCAGGCCCCAGTGACAGACAGGAACTGTGCAGTATGCGGTTAATAACATAAACTCCTGCAAAAGGCCAGACCTAGTGAGCAGAGATTCAGGGAGAAGAGCGAGGAAGTCAGAGGGATCTAATTGGGAACATGTGAGGTTCCCTCAATGGAGGATTAGCCAAGAAACGGAACTCGGCCTGAGCCCCGAGATCGCTTTCAATTAGATGCGCCAGGGGCGAATGAGTGAGAGAGACCCAGAAAAAAGTTATAAAGCATGGAGGACACAGTAGAAGACTCCTGGCTAGGGCTAGCGCGGGGTCACATCTAAGTGGTGCTAATAGAAGGCAATAGACAGAGTACTCTCGTTTTGAACTGACTAGCACACTGCATAAGGATTTGAATATCCTTGGGAAGATGGGATGAGGAGAAGTATAGAAGTAACCTTTAGCGGGGAAATCAGTAGGGAACTTGTACCTGTTGATACTAAGCTGAAATAAAAGTGTCACATTACCTTTCCAAATCAATCTCATCTTGTGAAGCAAGCTTTTAAAAATAAGAACTGATACTACATGAATCTGACCATCCACATCTCTCCTATGGCATTTTCAGCATACTACAGCCAAGCTGCCACCAAATATTTTTTTTGGGGAAAGATTAAATGTGGTGGCAGTGGCTATCTAGATTCTGTAAAAGCAGTGCAGAGCAGTAATCTCTACGCTTTCTGTCTGTAGGTAATTGGCCTCGGCAGCAGATGGAAGTAGGCTAGCTCTCTTCGCACTTCACTAACTGCTGTACCTTTTGACACACGCTCTGGCGTCCACCCAACAGACTCCTGCAGCTCTGCTAAGTAAGTCTCCCTTTAGGCGGCAGTCACAAATTCAGCATATAAACCACTAAGAACCCATTGGGATGTTTCATTGGTAATTAAAAGTTGAAAGTTTTGTTTTAAAAGCTTACCAGTTGAGAGGGGAAACAGTTTAGCATGTAGCTCCGGTAGAGTGTTGGAAGAAATGTATAATATAAGTGGATAAATATCATCACTGGAAAACTTCAGCACGGCGACGAAAGTTTCCAGTCACGCCAATCCTCCCCCTCTCTGGATACTATTCACTGATGCGTGGTATTTTAAAAACATAGGACGAATTAAATCATCTCTCACCTAGCAGCGACAGATTGGTGCTTACAGCATGTGACAGCTATGATTGATGCAGTTTGAACCCTCCTATGGTTGCTGTATACAAAGCCCCACAAAGGCTCATTTCACTCAGTCCTTACCATCCCTCAAGCATCGCTTGCCTTTTTTGGCCTATTGTGCAAAGTAAATCCTTGTTTGTTTACTTTATGTAGCTTTTTAAAATTTTATTCTAAAATCATACATTTTCATAAAAATACACATGGACAGGCTTTGTTATTCTTTCTGCATAATTGAGTCTAAACGGTGAGCTTTGTATAGACATGCTCCTTAAACCTTTGAGTACAGTGATCAGGTTTATAAATTGGCTAAGTGAAGTGTGAAGGTAGACATACACATACAACACGTGAGTGTTGACAATACTTTATCCATGCTAATTTATCAAGGTGCAAAATTAAAACAAATATTCCCCTGATTAGGGTTTAGCAAGGCAGTGTAATACATTAAAGAGCACCGTAGTGCAGGGTTAAAGGTCATTTTCTTTGCTTAGCTCAATGAGGTAATTATGTCTTTGTGTTTATTACATGCTGACTGCCCTGCTTCTGTCTCTGTTTCTCTCATTCTGTCCCTCCCTTCCTCCCTCTCTCCTTTACGCTCCTCTCGTCTCCCTCCCTCACATTAGGCCTCTCCCTGTGGGTAGAGGTGCCTGAGATGCTGGCTGGGCCATACATCTCTGTCAAAATCTCTATGAATAAATTAACCTTTTAAAGATTAGTGCACCCTAATACCTCAGGGTTTTTACACAGAACAAACACTGAAAAATGTTTTTTTTTTTTTCTTTCCTCCAAAGCCTCAATAAGTTGGTGTTAGCCATGCGTTGAATCCTTTAACGGTATAGGCATACTGCTGGATACATATTATTGTGTTTATAAACTGGTTTAGTGTTCTACCCTTAAATACAATTTACTAGGTAATGAGTATGTAATTAATATGATTTATTGTCATGTCGATGACACATAGAATGCAGCAGCAGTGATCATTGGCTAACCTTTTTGTGCATATAATGAGCTTCTGCATGAGGCTTCCAATCAGTTTATAAACCACAAATTATTTCTCTGATTAAAGTAACATTTGATGAAAATGTATTAACCACAGGTAACTTTGTTTTTCCAAAGGGAAAAAAATATCTTCAGCTTAACAATTCCATAAATAATTATTGTATTTTTTTGTATCTGCAAGCAATTTCTTCCCCCTTTGCAGATTAATACATTTTGTTTGTCCCACTAAAAGAATGAGATTTTATAGCCAATTTAAACATTTTTGTTGTACCATGTTTTGATGTGCTTCCTGCAGTATATTTCACCACAGCACTAGGAAATTATTTCGGTTTAAAAACCAAGGTAATTCTTGTGGTTACAGAACTGCTTGCAAGGCAGAATATCGAACAGATTTCATCAAGCCCGCTAGTAGTGCAACACACACCTGGATGATTGCAGACTATACTTGATTGAGTTGACTGCATGAAGAGTATAAATAATCAGACATATCTAATTGATCAAGGAAACATACCTTGATGGAATTTCTAAAAGAAATTAGATTTTATACAAACTTTTTTTAGTATAACTTTTTTGATTATTGGGACTGTCCATCTAGGTTTTGAGAAAATCAGGATAATTGCGTAGGGCAGGTTTTAGGTTAAAATTCCTCCTTGCAAAATAAACTCGTCATGTAGACGGAGGGAATATGACATGCATTGACTGTCATTGGTTTTGGGTTACACTCGCAGGACGGACGGGAGGCGTCTCCTATATTTCCTGGCTTCTTACTCGTGCCAACTCGTATACCAGAGGTTTTCTCCCTCCCTTAATTTTGTATTTCGGGGTTTAAAAAAAAAGAAGGCAGTTCGTGCACCCATCTGTGCCCATATTCCTGTACTTCTCCCCTATTCCCCCTCATCGCTCAATCTTTGTTTAAACCCTGACGTTTTAGGTAAGCATTCTCTGGGTTAATTTATGTCTGCAGAACGAAGCTTGCCAAGACGAGAGCTCAGGAGAAAAGGCCACTGCTTGGTTTTGAGACTTGAGACTTATTCTGTGGCTAATTTAGTTTTTAGTGAGGAAGCAGGGTTTTTTCATTGCCATAAACTTTATAATGCACTCCACCTTTTTGTAGGAGAAAGTTTTAGAAATTGATTTTTTTCCCCTAACCACTTTCTAACCATGTGTCTAAAGGGTAAACACATAAAGACATTGCAGCTCCATTATATTGTAGTTATACTGCAATAGAAACATGCAGTGTAAAAATAAAAGCTTTATAATTCCCTGGTACGTTTCTGATACTTTATGGCAATTTTTTTACATTTTAATTCATACTTTGACAGAGAGTGTTCAGTCACAATATATTTAAATAAAAACTTATTGCTTAAGAATATTCCAGTTTGAGCTGTCATGCTTCCTCTTTCTCCAGTGCTTATTGAGCTTTCATAGGTACATCAACACCTAAAGAGAACCACTAATCCCATGAGCTAATCCACTTAGCGTGAGCACAATCATGATGACCTTGTTACGCAGGACATGAGTCTAACATCAATTTCCATAGTCAAAGCAGTGTTTTAAAACATGTACGGTAGTGTTATCATTATAATGGGTTGTGCGATTGCATGATGAGTGTGTGTTGAGCCCTGATTTTGGCTTGTCGTCCAGCCTCGTGGTAAACATTGTCAGTCGGAAAAAAGCCACGCTCCAGTGTTCACAGTAGGTGGCTCCATAGCCCATCATATCCCGCAACCATTTGTCTTATATCCCTGATAGTAAGCCGCTGTTCAGACACGCATACACACACACACACACACACACACACACACACACACACACACACACACACACACACACACGCAGGACCATTGCTGTAACAGCCGACATATGGAAATGCTTGATTTGATATAGTGTCATTTTACATTGCAGAAATGAGTGCATGTCTTTTTTTTTCTAAACTCCTTTTTTTTCTCACTCCCTAACCGGTGGAGTGCGAAATATGATCCTGGTTAACTACTAGTGTTAAAAATAAAAAACAGACATGTGCTATTAAACCATTAACCGCATAGTGGAGGAAGGAGCATAAGATATGCAGAACAAATAGCGCAAATAATGTGTTTTCTTACTGATTATACTTAAATCTTTCCCCTCAGTTTCACTGATTTAGAATATCCAGTACATAGACATTACATTTTATTATTAAAAACGCTCTCAATAATAATTGCTATATTTTACTTGACATTTATATTGAAATTAAGGTCAGTTCTATGTGTATTGTCTTGTAGTAATTCTTTTGCGAAATCATAACCATTGGACATTTTTTTTTAATATTCATTTACAAGCCACTAAATGTCCTATTTTTTCCCCCCCACATGCACACTTTGCTCCGTGCTATTCTGCCCTAGTCTTATATTTCCTATAATCTTTCCCTACAACCACCACCCTTGGCCAGTAGAGGTGTTTCTTTACAAGCTCTGCTTTTTTACATTCCCCATGACGAAGGGAGAGAAAGGAAAGCAGGAGCACTGTAAGTCTCCCACAGGTCGAGAAAAAGCTGACGTGTATTACCGTTCTCAGCTGTAAAAAGCCAGCGAGCAGATTGGTTGTGTTTGGGTCAGGTCTGCATCCAGAGTGAGATCATTTCAGAAAAAAAGAGACATGAGGAGAAAGGGGTCCGCTGCTACAGTTCTGTCTGTCAGAGCAGCTAAATAACAGTGCCAGCTGTGGGTTCTCTTCCGTTTACAGCAAGCCGCTGTACTGTAACACGTAAGACAAGATGCTTTCTCGGGTGTGCTAGTAAACACTGCGTCCACTAGAAATAAAGCAGGCTCATTGTGCATGTGTGTGTGGGTTTGGGTGTGTGGGCATTTTTTTTTTCTTCTAAGTGGGGACCAGATATTCCCACTAGGATCAGACCGTTTTGACCTTGAGAGGATGTTTGGTTGGTCCACAAGTTGTAGCTTTTATTTAAAAAAAAAAAGAAAAGGGATACAAGGATAAGACAAATGTGTGTGAGTGAGTGTGTGTGGTCATTGACATCAGAGCTTCTGTGTGGTGCATAAGGAAACAGAAGTAAACAAAATAACCCATGCGCCACATGAGAAACAGACCAACAAGCCACAGACTGTGCTTCAGGCAGAGGACATGCTGCTCTTTTCCTTTTCATTCCTTTCCTTTTATTTTATTTTCTTAAAATAAATCAGATATAATTTTTTAAAAAATATTTTTGAATAAAAAAAAAACGCACAAGTTGAATAAAGAAAAAGTCTGATTTATGGTGTGTGGTTTTGTTGTCATGTTACCGCTGTAATGAGCAGTTGAACCTGTTCTGCTGGGTTGCGTCCATGGTGGAAAGTAACCAAAATGTTTGCTCCCGTTTTTTACAAATCCGGCTTCTTTCACATGGCATCCCATTTGAAAAGCTTTGACTTTGTGTTAATGAAGTGAAAAATTAAATCAGACCATCAAACCTGTAACATATGTTTTACAGTTATAACTCTTTTTATTTACATTGACTCTGATTAATGGCATATAGCGCAGGACGGGTCTGACTGTGCCGAGTTTAAATATGGAGCGAAAAATTATTAACCTGCTTTACATTTGCATGAACGATGCAAAAGGTGACATTGTTCACACCTTATGCCAGATCAACAAGTAAGCCAATGCGATTTTAGTCTTTCTTACGGGGGAGAAAACTGAACACGACAAAGGATCTGTAGTAGTACAGAGAGACGTGAGCTCCTCTAACTGGTATTAAATCGAACTGTCTCGAGTCCAACACCAAAACTAGAGCTAAACACTCATCCTTGTCTGGAGTAAGCTGATTCAGAGTGGTTTGCTGTTTCATTGGCTGTTTGTTGTTTCCTGCGCGGCTGCGGTTGAACTGGGCTCTCCTAATCTTGCGTCGGTTGAGACCTCAAACGCCTGTCACCTTCACTGCAACGCTCCGCTGCCTGTCCCCGATTGGCTGGAGGCAGATTTATTTCTCCCTGTCACAGCCAATCGCGTGGCAGCGCCGCTCAAGGCTCTGTTTAGTTACAGTGACACACATGCTGATTAGAGGCGGGACATGATGGATGGACCTGGCCCAGGAGTTTTTATCAGCTCATAATGAGCCTGACACTGCACAGACACACACACATACACACCGGCTCACACTCAAGGGTCACGTCTCCCACATACACACTCTCACAGGAGGTCAGGAGCTAACAAACAAAGCATCTTTTCCTGCAGAACACGCCAGCCAAATGAAACGGACCTGCTTTCAGTCATCTGTGTAGATACTCCATCATCATTGCCATCATCATCAGCGCTGTCATGCTAAACAGCACTAACGTTCCCAGTCCTCCTCCTTTGGCAGAGAGTGTGATTGAGTTCCATTTCTGGCTCAAATGAAATAAGGCAACGATGGGAACTTTTTCAGACCCCCTTGATTATGTCAAACCATAAGCAGTATATAGTCATTTCCAACCCACAGCGGTGGTTTCTGTCTGCGTCGTATCCACCGTATTTGTGCCAATTCAAAGGGAATGCAGCCTGCGGTGTGTGACAGCTCGGCATGAAGTCATGCTTGAGATTGGGCCGTGAGAAGTGTACCATTTCAATCTGCCATGACTCCTGCCTAGAAGTCTCCAGAACTCCTGGGCAGTTAAGGTTGCCAGGCCACTTTGCATGGAGTTTGAGGTGGTTTCTTTGTGCATTGACCTTGACATTGATTTTCATCATTGCTCCATAAGTGTACAGTGATGGTTTACGTGCGTATTTATATTGACATTTGCTTTATGAGAAGTTTATTCAGCAAAATTGGCTAGACTGGTGTGCTTTCTCTTCAGTAATTGAACTCTGGGTTTTAAGCCGTGTGATGGTTTTTCAAGGATGATCTGCAGATGCAAATATGACTGAAAATGTTTTATTTTATTTTTTTTTTAGAATATGGCAGATGGAAGACAGAATGTTTTCAAGTCAAAGGACTATGTACAAGATAAGATTTATATGTAGAGGCACTCAGACAGACATGTCATCTGAGGAAGTATTTTACTTTGAATGGCACTAGCCAAGGAAACTAAGGAGAGAGAGCTTAGGGGCAGCCTAATTACCATTCTTCTCCATATACAACATATGCTGGCCAGCATGATAATGACTCAAAACCTAAAACATTCATAAAGTGTTGCTGGATTGTAAGTAGCAAGGTTAAAAAATGCAACCTTAGAGGCCTGAAGTGCAGTTTCTGGCTTCCTTACACACACACACATGCCTGTCTGTCTGTCTGTCTGTCTGTCTTTCTCTCTCTCTCTCTGTGGCCTTTCTCCTATGTTGGGACTGTCGGGTTACATCATAGGGAGCAGTGGCTCCAAATTGGATGCAGAGAGTGAGAAGTTCAGCGCTAGCCTGGGGCTGGGAATATTTTTCCATTTATTCGGGAAGAGAGCGGAGAGAGTTGAAGGGAATAAGGGGGGGGGGATGAGGAGGAAAGAAGCATGACATGCAGACAAAGGGGGCGGAACGCATTACAGGTTAAGTAATGAGTAATCAACAATGGCTCCTTCTGTGCAGCCCCTCGCCCCTCACTCACTCCCCACAATCTCTTATGGAAGTGAAGCATGGTAGCATGGCAAGCAGCAAATGCACCTACCCAACACCGGCACTCCCCCAGTCTCCCAGTAAACCCCCCCCCAACCCCAATACACACCTCCTGGTGGTAGAGACAGGCCTGACTTTAGGCTCTTATGGAGCTCAGACATCCAGCACAGCAAGATAAAAAGGGCCCCCAAGATAATCAGCGATGTTGTTGCATCTGAAATTCAGACTTTTACACATTCTCCTTTCCCCTGATGTCAGGTGTCTTCTCTATTTAGTTGTTATAACTATTTCCTGGGTCTTGAGCTTACATTTGTGGAGGCATATTCTGCAGCAATATGTGTATATGCATTTCTTATGTTACTATAGAATTACTCCTCTTGCCGCTCTTGTAGGGAATCAGTTGTTGCTCAGTGAAATACAGTATATTGAATACAGTGTGTATACAGTACTATAGCGTATATATGAATAAATCTGTAATAAAAATGAAATAAAAAGCACTATCTTTCTAGAATTTGTGTTTATCCACATAGGGCATGTCTCACAAATATTACGACAAGAGCCCCGGCCTGGGGCCCAGTTTGTCTGTGTTTGTGTGTGTGTGTGTGTGTGTGTGTGTGTGTGTGTGTGTGCGCATGAGTGCCTGTGAGCGTGTGTATGCATGTATGATCTGTAACCATGCACTATGTAAAGCCTCAGGGACGGACCTAGAGCTTGTATTACATTTTTCACTCCGCACTCACACACACACTCTTAACACACTTATGGTTCTAATCACCTGATCATTCCTAGTATTAACACCCTGACTTGCTATCAATCGCAGTCATGTTCAATCAAATAAAGACGTCTGAGCTCCTTTTCTTCACAGTGACGATTGTGATTTTCATCGCTCTTATTCTCGTTCTCAAATTAATGTTGGTGTACCGAATAGGACTTTTGTGAATGATTTGGGCTTGGGCGCATTGTTAAAGCGGCATAACTGTAATCTAGAGAGAGTGAAAGTGTTAAGCCGCCATGAAATAGAGGTTGGAGTTTGGGTCCAGGCCCAGTTTGCTTTGTCACCCTGCCAAACCATCTGTACTAAAAAAGAAGCGCAAAGTTTTACTGCGCCTGCAATGTGATTTGAATCCATCCTAACCGAATGTGGTGAAAATAGAGCCCAGTCACTTTTTAGCTTTTGAGCCTCCGCACTTACTACAGGTTTAGGAAGCCGTTTCACCCGAGCATTTCCAAGCCTTCGCCCTTGCCGACCTATCGCATGTTAACCCTTACATTCAGATAAGTAAAATGCGCTTATTTTGCTTGCTGTGCTGCTGGATGTCGGATTGATGGCTTGAGTTAGAAGACCTGTGACTGGTGGTAAAGTTTCTGGAAGATGGGACATATTAGTGAACATGAGCCAAAAGGAGACACCTACAAACTGGTGACCGTGGCAGTAAAAGCGGCAAATAAAAGTCGTTTGTCGGGCAGGTCTGTTCTGCACCATTCCTTCTTTTTTTCTCAAATTCCAATTAAATACAAAGCTGATTCCCCTTAACGGTGTCTGCTTTTTTAATATTGCACCAGTCACCGCTGAGCAGAAAGTTTATGAGTCTGCTTCAGTAACAGGACAGAACTGTTAAAAGTATTTTAGCAATAAAAATCCCATAAAAGATGTGCCAAATTGAATTATGCAGAACCCTTGTTAAAAAAAATAGGGAATTTGAAAATTGATTGTGTGGTCTTTTTTTTTTCCTAAGGTGCAGTGCAGTTTATTGAAAACATTTGTTTAATTTATTACATGTAGGCACTTTTATACATATGTTCATGATGCTCATTCGCAATCTTGGTTATCAAATGTAAAAGAAAAATAAACTTTTCTTGTACAACTTTTTCGTTTGTGTTATTGTACTTTGTCTAATTGCACATTGCATTTATATTAATGGAGAACTTGGAATGCATTGAAGCCATTCTGTGGTGTGACATATGGCTTATATTGAGGGTGTCTGAAACATGCCTAGAAAGCATGACTCTCTAATTGGACCATTATTGCAAATGATGCAGGTACGTATAGACACAACGCTTTTCATGCTATTTTACCAGCTCTGTTCCGTTCTTTTAGGTTTAATTCTTCACCCTTGTGACCTGCTTCCTCCTTCCCCCCCTCCCCCTATGTGGGGTTAACGTATCCATGATGACCGTGAACGCCAGCATGGTGCTGGGGATCCAGAGAGCAGCTCACCTTGTCTTGGGACGTGACTCAATTAGTCCTTCATTAGGCTTTCTCTGCATTTTTTTGTGATTGCTGAACCAAATTGCTTTCTTATGTGCTATTTTCATTTGTACTGGCTTTGCGGAAATGTATCTGATTTGGTGTCAGGGTTCAGAGAGAATGCAGCGTGCTCTTTTGCCGATAAATCTCGGGTGGGTGCCAGAATACGCACGGCAGTTTTGCTCGACTGAAGATCTGAGATTCTAATCTGACTTGAGCTGTTTGTGCAGTGCAAAGCTGCATACAAGGGCCAGTCTAATTCCACACTAACAATATTGCAGAAAATCTGCATTCTATAAGCATTTGAGGCTTTTGACATTTGCAGTCCATATGTTTGCATGTAGAAGAGGCAGTATGTCCTTTCATATGCGTGCATTATGTTGATAGGTGCAGGAAAACATTCACATCTCCACCCAATTCATTTCTATTTCCACATCATGAGAGCCTGAACGAGGCTCACCCACATTCATTGGGTCTTTTCCCATTTAATTTTGAAGGCCTTCTGTGCAAGTGCAAGATTGCTCCTCCAGTACAAGCACATGTGTAATGTGTCTTGTGCCCTGGGGCCATGTTTTCTTAGGGTGATGGTGTCCTTTTAATTCCCCCTCCTTTTCTTCCTCCTTCTGTTTTGATTTCTACTTAAAGTTTGATGTTCGTGCCCTCCCTCTGGGCCAACATTAGCTTGTATGCTAATAGGTCTATGCATATTCTATTAGCACTGTCAGTGCAGGATGAGGGACATATGTGGTGAGAGCCGGTTTGGGGGCAATAAACTCAGCAAGGGGATTCTGGCTGCTCCTGCACCATCAGTCATCTTCTTGCTTTGAGTGGCTCTGACTTATAGGCCTTAACAAGCTCTCCGTTTAAAGCTTGACTTTAACTGGTGCTGTCACAGTTCACTGGGAGGATGTGTATGTGTAAATCAGTAGGAGAGATAAGAAATTTGAATATAAAATGGAAAGCATAAGTAGTATATTTTAGATTAAATTTTAACAGGCATACTGGAAAGAAGCGGATTGGAGAGAAGTTTGAGTTTACTTGAATAATTTTTTTTTTTGACAGATGACCAGTACCAGTAATTCCAGGACTATATGTTTTGGTTTTGATTTTATTTTTATGAAATTAGATTGAACTCAAGAGCAGGGGATAGGGCAGATCAAACCTATATAAAATTTGCTAGTGAAAAGGTATCTCAGCGTTATACAGTGAATGTGTTCTACACAGTACTGATTCATTCAATGACAAAAAGGTCTGCTTTTACCAACATGTACATTGTTAAAACCTCACACTAACCAGTAACGTATTAAAAAGTAACAACTGTTTGTCATATTGAGTAAGGTAACTTTAACAGTTATGTTGATTTCAGGCTTTAAATTCCTGTGATTTTATATAAGATTAGGTTGATTTCAGGCTATTAGCTATAGTATTAATTATACAGTAGTATTAATATGCATGTGATGGTTACATGTTTGTGAATATACTTACCTGTATGACCCAAGTAAACTTTGATCATCATACATCATTGATAGAGAGATAATGTCTCTGTGCAGCATTAAATATTAAATAAGTGCTAAACCACAGAAAATTAAAAATGTTTTTAAAAGGCTGGTATCTGTCTCAGCAGCAGCACCCCCCCCCCCCCACCCACCATTTCTGCAGCTAACCAGTAAAGTGGTGCTCAAAATTGGAAAAATCTGTTGGATGAAAAGTAGCCTGCTCATTTAAGATGTTGAATTAAATGATCCGAGCTGAAGTCTACGTTGTAAAAAAAGCCAACTCGAGCTAGTTTTCAAACCCTTAGACTTGCCGTAGTGCACTGAGACAACATTCTCTCTAATCGGAGATGCTATAAAAGCAGTCGTCTGATGATATGATTGATTAGGGTTGAATATTTTACATAACGTGCAGAATGAAATGTTCTACACTGTTGGAAATATTTATACTGAGGTACTTTTTGGCCTCTCACTGCGACATTACAATTCTCCACACTAGCCTGTAATGAAAATGGAAACCGCACTGGAGATAACACAACCACCAAAATATTCACCATAAAAGAAAAGAAATCTGTTTATTCCTAAAACAGATGAACCTTTTATATAAATGTGGAAGCGATTACTTTAAGGGTCGTCTTTTAGAGTAATTCCCAAATGAAATTCTCCGGCCCTGTATTTATGAAGCCCGTTGCAAAGGACTCTAATGAGGCAATTAAGCAAAGGGTCGGACGACTTTGATCTAAATGTGGTGATTTTTACCAAAACATCTCATCATGATAGATACTCATAACTCAGGGCCCTTAATTGTGCTTAATTTGTTTGGAATAGGAATGTGTTTTCAATTAGACGCTGCATTCTACCAGCTTGTTTAAAGGAGTCTGTCAGAGAAAATTAAGAACTAGTTTGCTTTGGAAGTGACTGTTTTTTATCACGAGGAGGAGTCTCTTGAACAGAAGGCAGAGTATAATTAGACTCTAAAGAGAGGTCTGGGGAGGTGGACTGAGACAGAGCAGGAGAGGGGATGAGAAAAAAAAGGAGGAAATAAAAATTTTTTTTAAATCATCTGTGGTAATGGTAGCCAGCAGGAGCTGAGGTACGTCATCAGTGTGACTTTACTTGTACTAGTCACACCAAATGGCAAACCTGATACTGGTATGGTGTGCATTGTGGGACTTCAAGAAATGTATACTATAATGGCTCATATAATGGATGCAGGATGCAGAACATATTAAACCCTATAAATACCCTACATAGCTTGTCTGAAAACATAAGAGTAATGGAGGTTAATCTAGGTAAAACTAATGGTTGGCTTTTTTATACATAGTTTTGGAAGTTCACACTCGTACACTGTAAACCCTAATGCTCAAAGTAATTGAACATATTGAGTACTGTTAACCCTAAATAATTACAATTAGTTACAATTAATAGACCTTGATGAGTAGTTAGAACTTTTTGGTATTTATGAGTTTGTAGAAATTACACTTTTCAAGTTAGCTGAACAAATTAGACATTTTAAGTAATTGTAAGTACTTAAGTAACAGTAACCGTCTCCTTAAAGTTCCACCAACTTAAAATCTTTCAGCCTAGCGATTTTGTGCTTGATGTCATCAAGGCAATAGGGCACTGGTGGCTCAGTGGTAGGTGTTTCGTCTGCCATGTGAAAGGCCCGGGTTTGATTCCCAACAACTGGATGAAGTGCCTGTATGTTGTGGCGACCCATTGCCGGGAGCAGCCGAAAGTCCAACACCAATTTATTTGATTTGCAACAAATAATAATAATAATAAAAATTGCTATTAAATAGTATGAGTTAGGCTACCCAGTAATGCAAGTAAAGAATGATTAATATGAATGAGTACAACAAACTCAAAAACTGATAGTTCTGTTTACTTAAAATTGGAAACATCAACATTTCTTAAAAAAATTTATGTAACTGATTACCTCAAATTAGTATAAATACTACATGACAATCAGGTGTGATTGTTGATGTGCTTAGAATAGAACTCAGGCTTTCAAGATGTACAGTATATGTTGTTATTGACTTATTACTGTTTATCCACCGGTTGATATTTATTCAGACTGTGTGGACATAAAATCAGACACATGATTAGACCACAGAAAGCACTCACTCTGTATGTCACTCCTTCCCTTACAATATCTCTTGGTTTTCAACTTCACACTCCATTAGCTGTGTCTTCTTCAATCTGTTCGTTGTCAGTTTGTCAGTGATCATCTGTCAGCCAATGTCTTCCCCCCCCTTTCCACACACACACACACACACACACACTACTTCACAATCATTACCAGGAAGATGAGGCCTGAAAGTTTAATGCGTTGAGAGAAATTGGTAATTGATTCAAAGCCGATGCTGACATCCGTGTTCCACCTCTGACATGAGAGTTGACGTGACATGGGGAAATCGCTCTCACTCAGGGGAGGTTACTGCTCATGAACATTTCTGTGTATATTCATATTGTAACAGACATGGTATTGTTGTACAGGGAAGTATAACTGACTTCAACCACTGCATGTGCAGATGTCAGGTGTTTCCTTGTATACTGACTATTAACTTATAATCTCTGTGTAACATACTTGTTGATATACAAATAAATCAGGGACACCGATAATCCAGCTGGATTGTTTTTTAAAATAATAGAAATATGTTATGTACTATATACAGAACTTTTATAATGCTTTGTAATATAGAACAAGAATACTTTTACATCAATTAAATAAGGTCCTTTCTCTGCTTATATTATATTAAAGAAAACAAAACAAACATACATTTTCTGTTTATAGTTGCTCATTACACAGTTCTCACAGATTTATATGCTGAAATGGAACTGGCCCTACATATTGCTGAATATAGTCAATGTTTTTGGCATTCACCAGTTGTCTTTATCTTATAATGTGATTAGAGCTGTTCATTATAACCAGTGCTTCATATACAAGTGGAAAGAATATTTTTTCCATATAGTCAGTTTTAATATAAAAAGATACAACTGACTGACCAACTGATTGACTAATTACTACAGTTAAAACAATCATGTGTGGGAGATACAGTGCCTGGATAAACTGTATAATAGGTGTTGTAATAAACACAAGAACATGTTTTTTTAGCCTGAATTCATAGCCAGTTGTTCATTACGTTGGTTGTCGGGTAAAAATAACATCAATTCCTTTTTCTTTTGTGAGTGCATGTACAGTAGATAGAATAAAAGTTGGCTGTGTTAGAAATAGCTTTGTGTCACGTGCACTTCATGTTGTCTTGTGTTATCTTTTTGTATAGTAATGTCATTTGTATAGTACTTCAGTATTTAATAATTTATTGTGTAAATTTAGTTTGTCTTAGATAGTCAGCTAATTAGGTGTCCTAGTTAGCTAGTGCTGGTGCTATACAGTATGTAGCACCTTGGTCCTGGAGGAACGCCGTTTCGTTTCATGGTGTACTGAACTGTATATGGCTGAAATGACAATAAAAGCCTACTTGACTTGACTTGACTTGACTTCTCTGAACATCTGAGATTTTGGATTTGTTTTGATACACTACAGTGGAACCTTGGATTACGAGCATAATTCGTTCCGGAAGTGGGCTCGTATTCCAAAACACTCTTAAACCAAATCATCATTTCCCATAAGAAATAATGAAAACTCAAATTATTCGTTCCACAGCCCCCAAAAATAAATACATAAAAATAATTAATACAATCTATAAAATGAAAATAAAACAAATTAATCTGCACTTTACCTTTAAAAAAAGTACAAATAAATCCTGACAGATAAGTGTTTCCATTGGTGCACGCACGCGCCATGTGTGTGTGTGTGTGTGTGTGTGTGTGTGTGTGTGTGTGTGTGTGTGTGTGGAATTAGCCCCTTCCCTCGCCTCGTTTTACACAGTAACATTCCTCCTCCCTCTCCCCACCTCGCTTTTTCACAACAGTTTCACAACAAACACACGCACGCACACACACACAACGGAAACACCGTTTTAACAGGAAAAAAAGAAATCTCTCTGAGACTGACATGAGCGTATATTAACAGACACACTTTTTAAGTTTTACAACAAGCGCATAAAGTTGAGAGAGTGACGCTCGGTGTCAAAATAAGAGTCGCATGTGTGAAGCATGATACTCGGCGCTCGTAAACTAATACTTGCTCGGTTTCCGAATAAAATTTTTTTAAAAATCTTTGCTTGGTTTGGGAACACTCGTAAACCACGTTACTCGCAATCCGAGGTTCCACTGTATATTGAAAAACACTATATGGACAAAAATCACACCCATGTTTGTTTCTTCCCCCAAAATTAAAAACACACACTTGTAATTAATGTCTTTGTATGTTGTAGCTTCAGAATTTTAGTTCCCTGGAACTAAGAAGCCCTAACCTGTTCTGGCACGACAATTTTCCTGGGCATAAAGTGAACTCCCTCAAAATATGGTTTGAAGTGGTAGAACTCAAATAGCCTGCACAGAGCCCCTATTTCAACCACTCTGAACACTAGATGAACTGGAACACCAGCTTCACCTCTCCTGGCCTGACATCAGTGCCTGACCTCACTAATGCTCTTGTGGCTGAATGAACACACAGCCTTGCTCCAAAATCTAGAGGAAATACTTGCAAAAGAGTATGTTCCAGTAGCAGAAACAATTCTGGATAATTATGGTCATATGGCCACAAATTCTTGGACATATAGTTTATGTACTGTATAATATTATCACTGTTTCTAGAGGATTAGAAATTCATCCTTAGCCTCCACAGAGTTAATACAAATTACAACATTCCTGTTTCTTGCAGCTTGTGTTTCTTATTTTTGTTTTCGGTTAGAATTTGTACTGAGTAATAGTTTATAAAGTGATAGGAGTGTGGAACATTCAGCTAGAGTGTGGGAAAAAAAAAAGATGTATCTAAGTATAAATGGAACAAATTAAAGCGTCTCTAGTGCTTCTTAATGTCCACTGTTTTCACTAAGGTGACATCAACAATGTCACAGATGTTTGTTCGATGGAGTATGAATTTGATCAATTTATGAGTATGAATTACTAACCAATCGTGATGTACAGTAGGATGTACTGTAGGATGTTTTAGAATGTGTACGGAAAAGTACAGTCGTGGCCAAAAGTTTTGAGAATGACACAAATATTCGTTTTCACAAAGTTTGCCAAGCCTGAGCAGGAGTCGAACCCCTGACCCCTGGAGGTGGGTGCTAACCACGATGCCACTGTGCCACCCGGTAAAAGCCATAGCTATAGTATATTTGAGAACTCGCATTTTTGGGACTAAGCAGCTGTGCTGCCGTAAGACAACCACTTGTTAGTGAGACTAATGAGACAAATTTTCTAGGGAGCATAAAGATGTGCCTTTGGAGCATTGGAAAAACTCTGATGAGTTCAGATTGATCTTATTCCAGAGCGATGGGTTCATCAGTGTAAGAAAGTGTGTGAAGTGATGCACCAATTGTACAAAGTGGCCATTGTAAACGCCTCTGTAGGCAGTGTTGTGACCTCAGGTTGTTAGGTCTAGGCTCTGCAATGTTATGTGGCAATATAATAAAGTCAGCTGATGACCAATGGAGGTTTTCTGCCCTGATGGAACAGGCATATTCCAGAACTCAAACTGAGACAGAGTAGTTCTGGGAGAATGAGGACTCATTTTCACACATGAGCTGGTCACCACATTGTGTGCTGTAATCAAAACTAAAGGTGACTGAATGAAATCTTAGAGTGTGCGGCTTTTTTTTACTGGTCAGGCAGTGTATAATGCATATTACAGATAGCTGCTGTAATGTAGTAGTGTGTTCATGCCTGAAGTATTGTGATTAACTTTTGCGAAGGGATGGATGAGCGTACTGGAGCTCATAAGATATTAGAGGTTTTAGTTAACGTGCAGTCTAGCTTAACCATCATGAAGCTAGGTGGTCTTCTTGGTTGCGTAAGTTGCATTATGAAAAAAAAGCTGATAGTCCTCGGGCAAAACTCTAGCACAGACTTGTCCCATTATGAATTTATGTAAATATAAATGACTAAAATACTGGCCAACACACTTTAATATCTACAGTACATAGCATCAGAGTTGGGTTTTTAATAAAACATAGCTTAGACTTATCACATTGATAATTTTCACAAAGTATATATATTGTTTTACAAAATAAATTATGTTTCATGTTTCAAGATTTGCTTAATAAAATAATATCATTTGTATATTAATATTGCTGTTTTTCTTAAAGAATTGGATTAACTCTGACACAATAATATTGCAAAGAAAAACACATATTAATATGTCTTCCTTGGAATTTAGGCACCCCAAAGCTATTAAGCTATTTCTGCTCTCCTTTTTTTGCTTTGTTCTTGGGAAATCATGCCAAAAGACTTAATTAGGCTGAATAATAGCCAAGCATGTGCAGCCTGTAATCCCCTGCACCGAAGGCGTGTGTTAATGGTTTCCTTGTCATTCACTGAAGTTATAAGAAAACATGTTTCCTTTCAGCCTCCTGAAACATGTTCTCTGCATGCTGTCTGGGCTAAACGCCCTGCACCCCCTCAACCCCCCACCCATACACTTTCTTTCTTCTTGATCTCACTTTCTTTTGTGCTCTCTCTCTCTCTTTTATTTCTCTCTCTTTTTTGACCTCCTTCCTGCAGTTTTGATTCATCTGAAGGGAATTATGATGAATCAGGTTGGGTTGGCACAAAGTCCGCCTTGCCGTCCTCAAACGAGAGAACAAATTACTCACTTCCCTTCTTCATATTAAGTACACTTTTTTTTTCTCTTTTTCAGGTGGTGTCCAAGCCCTTGTTGTTTTTGCATGTGCTGAAAGACTTAAAGATATTCATGAACCTTTGACCGTGGCTCACTCACCCGCCAAACACGAATAGCTGAACCATGTGTTTACCTTACGCAGAAAGCAAATAATGTTTTATATGATTTCCTATGCAGTAGAGATCGAATATTCATGAATCCTTTATACATAATGTATCATGTGGTAGTCCACCTTTCTGTAATGGTAAACAAGGTCACACGCACATGTTTGAAATTATAGTTCGGTTACTAATGTTGAGTTTAAAATGATTTCACAATCAGGTTGACATGAGGTTTCTGCATGTATAAACATTAGTTTTCATCTGGACCCCTTTAATTAAACGCTGACTAACTCAGGTAAAGTGAAATCACCTGTTATTAGAGCATCTTAATACCATAAGAGCATAAACAGTAATACAATTATTAATCAACATAAGATGCCATTTGTTTTTAATCTTGCAAAAAATACCTTGCATATTTTTTGCAAGATTGTGTTTATTTCCTAAACATTAAGCACATGCTTTTGGGAGTTTTAGTACAGGGGGCGTTTATGAGAAAAAGCAGGCTGAATAATCATAATTAGATGCCACTGATACAAATCAATTCAAAACCGCTTCACTTTAACATTTAGTGGATTCAAAGAAGAGTGTACACAGATAGTGAAGATTAAATGAAATGTATATTAGATGTAAATTGATAAATAAAGCAATTTGAATGGCCAGGTATAAATCTTTTAAACTGTAAAATGATAAATACTTAATACAATAATAGGTCTTCTAATAAATATTTAAGTAAGGAAGTGGTGTAGAGTGAAGGAGTGCGAGATTATCCAGGCTTATTTACAGAATGGAGAAAAAAATAACACATTCACACCTTCCAAACGTATGTGGTAGGAAAACGGTGTACCGCAAGTCATGATCCTAGTCCACACGAAATCACATGATACACTAAGCAAGAACGACATCCATATTTCCTTAAATAGCTAAAGCAGAAAGAAGTACACACAAAAATGTGCGTCTCCCTTATAACATTTACATTACATTTACCAAGCACGACCTTTTCTGAGCTTGAACATGAGCTCTTAGACATAAACAGGCATTTGGCCTGTAATCTCTATGCTTGATGTATCATCGTCCTGGCAGTCTTTACAGATGAAACACTACATCCAAATATATGCTGTCCAGGCACTTGTGGCAAAGTAGACTCACTGATCATATTTAAGTGAGAACTATGTATGGCATGCACTGGCATTGAACTGTTTTGCCTTCAAGCATTAGAACAGTCACTTCCAATCACTTGATCCCTGTGTAGGGAGAGTAGGTTGATATCTTGCTCCTAGGTCAGGACAGTCCTCTAAGAAGCCTGAGAAAGAGCGTCTTAACACTGAAACAGATTAGACAGCATTGGTCTGATGCTAGCATACTAGCCACCATTCTAGATGTACAGTTGGTGGTGCCAGTCTTGGAGAGGGTGCTAGGATTGCTGAACAACAGCCACAGTGGCAGTTTGCCTGGGCTTGCTGTAATTACTAGACTTTAAGAAGTGGGTTATCAGCCTTTGGCTATATTCTACACACTGTACCATAGACAGAGACATTCCCCCATTTTACCAAGATGCGCACGGACTCCAGCGGTCTAGAGAAGCAGGATTTTCTAACAGAAGTGTGCGCTCGGGAGAGATGCCCCATCCGGTGCTGAAATATAATGGCCTGCTAAGACATATCAATTATCAAGGTGGCATGTGGTTGGAATGCGCCTGTCAAAACAGAAACTGGGTTCTGGAGCTCCTCACAATTTGCCTATAGACAGGCTAGACTTCTGGCCACAATTGTGACATGCTACTCCATGAGGGGTGTTGTCATATGTCCCTCCAGGAAGTCTGGACATTAGCTTGTACTTTTTCCAGCTTCCACAAGTTAACAGTGCCTGTCCGAGTGGTGTGAATAGTTTGCGGCTCTCTGAATGTTGGTTGACTGGCAGGATTTGTCATCCGAATCAGTGCCAGCATGGAGAAACGGACATGTCACAGTGGTATTTATTGCATCATACACATTGGGCCTTTGGGATACATTGGGACACGCAGTTAATCTCGAATGTAGATGTAAAAAAAGGCTTTTACTTTCATTCTTTGCATTCTGATTAACATTCATGCAGTTTCAACCTAGCTAGGTTGTAGCTACTTTGTTTAGAAAGCAATTACTCGTGACAGACAGTGCTACGTTAACTACTACATGAGAGAGGAACAAAAGTAATCAAGGGGCTAGCTGTGACATAACAAACAGCACGGCAGGCAAAGCAAAGCTGAGAGCGCCATTTCCGCCATGCGCTCGGTGTTTATCTGTTTGATGTGCGTGACGCCTTTTTCCCCCGCCGGGAATTAATGTCGCGGAACATTCCTACCGCGCTCGTGTCTTTTTCATCTGCTCGGTGGGGGAAAAAAGTGACACTGGAGGTGACAGTTCAATTTGCGCAGAATGGATGATGGCTATCAGCAGTGCGCCTAGTGTGTTGATTTCTGTTTGTGGCTGCCAGTGGAGTTGTGGCTGCGCGAGGAGCCCGAGAGCCCGTCTTCTCATCTCCGTTTGGACAGCTATAGCACTGTCAGCGCTTCGGCTTTTCACGCAAATTATCCCCGCGTTTCCCTTCCTCTCTATAAAGGGCACAGTGATCTATAGCTTCAATTTCCCTGCTCGCGCCGTTCTAAGGATTGATCTCTCTCCATAAATGATGATGATTATTATTTTTGCCTTGCGCCGTCTTGTCACCTTTATTAGCTCCTAATGTGCTAATGATGAGCTCTCCTATTCTGTCATTCTTTCTCTCTCTCTCTCTCTCTCTCTCTCTCTCTGTCTCTCTCTCTCTCTCTCTCCATTTTCTTATTCTCATTCTCCTGCCCTGTTATACTCTTTTTATTTCCGTGCTTTTGTTTTATTCTTTCATTGTCATTCAGTCCCTGCATTTTCCATCTCATTTTATATCCTACCATATATAACTCTCTCTCTCTCTCTCTCTCTCTCTCTCTCTCTCTCTCTCTCTCTCTCTCAATACTGTTCACACTAGGACACATCTCCTTGCATTGAGGTCAGCTGTCCCGTCAATACATAGATATTTGACAAGAATTTGACAACTCAGGCTGATTAAAAAACAGCTGCGTTCTGCTTTTTAGAGAATACTGCCTGAAAAATGTAAGTGTTCTACGCCTATTGTAGAGAGCTCAGACTTGGCCAACAAGATGTGCTTGAAAAGTCTCTGTTCATCTAATGAAACTGTGTCTAATTAGGACCAACTGTCTCATAATAAGTCATTTTATTATTATCATATCCTTATTAAAGTGTCATGTCTGTTATGGCCACTTAGTGATCACTACTGTTTCTGTACCATTTAGCTATTTTTTCACTCTTAAATGGAAGTTCAGTTTTCTTTAGCTTATGCTGAAAAGAAACCAGTCCAGATATTGGCAGCATTTTCTTTTTCTTTTTTGGTCTTCAAGCTGCTTCCCTGCACTGGGAATTCAAATATGATCTAGCCTGGGTTTGAACAGTATGTGATAGCCATATATGGTGATTTGTCTTCTGGGATTGCATGGCTCAATGCTATATTACAAAATACTTATGGGTGATGCAGGGCCCATCGATGGCAGGCTGCTTTGTGAAAAAAAACATCACATTCGTTCAGAACGCTTAGCCAAGGCCAATAGCACATCTATCAGTAACGACAAAAAATACTGTCTATTATTTGACGAATCTAAATGTCAAAAAAATCTCTCCTTGTTTAATGCTGAATAACAGACAGCAACTCTGAGCGAGCAGTATTTGTCACCGAAGCTCCTGGCATCTGTAGCGGAATAATGAAACCTCTTTCAATGTCGCTCAGTTTTATAAAAGTAAAAAACTAGGTGTGCTTGGCAGTTTTCTCCATGCCAAAGAGCAAGCCAGATATTAATCGCTTAATTATGTCAAGCAGTTCACCTTATGTTTCTCCATCTCACTTTTTCCAGTTTTTCTTTTAAGTATGTGTACTTGGCTGTGAATGGCAGTCATTGTGAATGCAGCCATTGTGACAGTAACTTATTGCATAAATCATTGCTGTTTAAGATTAAAACAACAATAAATAAACAAAGGACAAATGCTGGAACTGCAGTCCACCAACGTTTATATGTTTTGCCAGCAGTACCTCCCACGCCATGAGGCTATGCACTACGGGCTGAAGGAAAGGACACTTTAAAGGAAAGTTACACCCATTTCTTAAAAGAAATAATAAAATACTTAGAGGGCACACCAGTAGATACAAATAGCATCAGAATATTTTATAGCAATAGCTTTTGTATTGATGTTTTTATGTTTTAGTTTTTACTTAGAATTGTCCAATCATTAATTAATCAAATTACTGTGCTCAAACATTGCTGTGCACAAAACTCACATTTTATTAAACCCACTTGTACTCTAGAGGTAGCCTAAAGTGTGCAAATCCATGTATTTAGTGATGTGTGTGTGCATGGCAGGGTAACGGAGGAGCCAGGCGACTTCCGTTATTATCAGCAGAGACTCTGTAAAAGCCAAACTCAGCAATCTAGCACTGCCCTCCAAACTGCAGGCCCAGCAACCCTGCATTAATGGATAGAGGATCGAGAGAGAGAGAGAGAGAGAGAGAGAGAGACTGGATGACTGAGAGTAAAGAGAAATTTATATTCAGCAGATTTTCACCAAAACATTTTCTCCGTCTGAGCCCTGTCAAAACAGCCAGGGTCAAACCAGCCATCCTGATGGCCTAAGCATTTGAATCTATAAGCAGGGGAGCAATAAAGAGAGAGAGTTGCCTAAACAAAGCTGTGGTTAATATTTAACAAGAAAATAATGGAAAAACAATGTTCAGAAAAAATGCAAAAAGGAGAGTCTAGCATGTCTTTTATTACAGGAAGCCAGTCTAAATAATGCATCACAGGTTTTACATCAGGTTTGATATTGTGAATGTTAAAATATTAGAATATGTAAAGGACAAAACTCTACAAGGATGGAGCTAAATATTACATTTTTTTTTACTAACTCATGAGATTGTCATCTTTTTCTCTCCATAGTATTCATAACTGATTAATTTTGAAATTCCACTGAAGACCTTTGAAAGAAAGTAATGAAAATGTGTTTCATATTTTCACCAGAAATTTAAGGTTATTACGAACTAAATTCTATGCTTAGAATAGTAGGATGTTGCATTGTTTACATCATGTCCATATTTGCATTCTCCCTTTATTCTGACCTTGAGCCGAATTTGTCTCTGCCATCTACCTTGAACCTAGTTAAGCATAAGCTGTTTTTTAATTAGGCATGAGACATATTTCACTTCAATTCGTGTGAGACATCAGTAGGAGGCCAGTCTGCCTGGTGGACAGTGTCTTGACTCACCGGATATATATTTTTTTGTGTATCTTGGCGGTGGAAAGATGACGAACTCGTTTAGGAATCTGTATTTTAATGGGCCCTGTGGCACCAGGGGAGGCAACTCATGAGGAGAAATACATGGACATAATTCCCAGTGAAGAAGATCTAAAGAAGTTCTGTTAGGGTGCAGTAGGATAAACCACTTAAAAAGAACCATACTATATATTAGAGTGTTTATAACATGGTTTTAACACACATAAGACCTGACAGTTAGACTCCCTTGCTATTTGTCCCTCAATAAGTCAAAGCGCTGTCTAGGAAAAAAAGAAAAAACTTTCTCAAACCGCTGTTTCCACATTTACGTTCAGTGCCCTTAACAGCATCAAAACAAGCAATTTTGCCCAGCTTCATTTGTCCTGTATTTTTCGCTTTGTCCACTGCTTTGATTTACTGTTTACTACTCTTCATTCTTGTTATTCATTCTATATACTTTGACAGTACTGTGACAAAGGTTTGAGTCAGATTAGAAGTTTAGAGCAACTCTTATCTGTGCAGTACAGTCACCCGGTGGACAGACACTTGCCGTAGTTACACTAGATGGAGCTAGTAAATAAAAAGACTTTCACACTGTGACTGAGCAAGACCAGGGACTAAAGTAAATGTGTTTCTGGACCTGAACCTTGATTTGTGTTCTGATAAATGTAATTAAATTAATTTGAGTGCTAATTGAGTGCTAGTTACATTATTGTATTAAAATAGTTTTAGTTTGGGCCTGTTTTTCATCTGAAAAGTTCAAATTAAGAATCACAATAAACATGAATGATATAGTTAGATTATTTTTGCTCCTTGTCAATACAAAGTGTAATTGACATTTCTAATGAGCTGTGTTCCAGAAGCCAGTGTTTGACATATTGCCAGTTTAATCAGAGACTAATACAGTAGTGGTCAGATAACACTACAAGGTGTCTGAAGCACGATTGCTCACCCTGACATATCCGTTACACATCTAAGTTGTAAAACCTAGGAACTGCATCGCCTTCGCCAGGTGAAACACTTTGCTTAACCTGCCAAGTACAGATTCAGTGAAATCCCCCTCTCCAAGCTGACAGGCGGTTTCTTTACTTTGGGTAATATGCGATTTACCAAGCATAAGTCTCGAGAAGGGAACTCCAGACCTTGAACCTGTCTTGCGGTTAACTTTGCTCATTGGCAGAGGCTCTGTTCGATTGTAAATGGTCTGCTTAAGCTTCATCATTATGAGGGAGCAGGCGCTGCTGCTGCACGGTGTACAGGCTCTACACACAAAGAGCTCTTTTCTTAAATAATTGGTGATTACCAGTGGAACAGGCACGGTCTCTGTGTGTGTGCATCGGTGGTGGTGGGGGGAACTGGGCTACTCCGTGGTCTGCTGGCACCATGTGGTTGTGATTTTAAGCAAGGAAGGTGTGCCACTGTACTCTCAGCTGGCATCTGCAGCATGCCCTGAGCATGCTGAAGCAATTGGCCCTGCAGCTCAACCTCTGCAACCTTTTCCACCTCTGCAACACTTCACTTGTAATATACGCATGGGGATCGGCCAGGCAGGGCTTCTTCAGATGCTCCCAATTTTCTTCTCTGGAACAAGGGGAATACGTGAACATGTTTGTGTTTTTTTCCCCCTCCCTTAAGAGTATTTGATTAACATAAATACGTGTTGCTGTCTGGTCTATATTGGCCTCCTGCTTGCTTTTCAGGTTGACCATTTATCTTTCCAGTAAGCGATCAGGTTCAATGGTATGTAAAGAGACACGTGGAATGCCAAAACAGAGTCAATAAAGCGACGAACATCAAAGGTCTTGCCCCAGTACCAAGGACAATGGTCTCCCTCGGCTGAATGGTTGATCCATCACCTTTTAATGATGCTTTGTTCATCTGTTCTCTGGGGTCACTGCGCAGTGCATCTCTAATCAGAGGAGTGCTTCAAGACTTTGGGCAGCAGCCAGTATCTGATGCATTCCAGTAATTCAGCCATCCCAAGACTCCTGAAATGCATTTCCTCCTCTTTGGTGTACTGACCGAGGGGTCTTAATTTAATTGCACATCTTGCTGTTGTTCAGCTTGGATAGGCAGAAAGCCAATCGAGTGCTGCCTCAAGCTGCCCTGAGAGAGAGAGAGAGGAAGAGAAAAAAAAGCTGGAGATTTCAGGCGTTGTGGAACGATTGATATCTAAGATGGTTACCTTGGTAACATAGCTTGTAATGCACCCTGTCTTGAAGTCCTCACAGCAAATTTGCTCAAAATGAAGTATTTATTTAAGTAGCACTTTGTGTTTCTTAGCATTACAAAGAAGCATATGGTCATAAGCCTGCAGGTTTGTAAGTGTGGATTGGCCTCCTTTCTTTGCTTGTACTTAAAGACCCTGTTAGTTTACTGTGGTTTTTCTGTTGCAACTTTTCCTCTTTATTTTTTCTTGCTGTCTGTGTCAGCTGCCAGAGTTAGATTTTGCTTTTTTTCTGCTGATCTAAGATCGGCTTATTCACCCGACATTCAGGTTTGCAGTTTTAAGAGAAGCCACAGGACTGGTGTCAGCAGAGTGCAACAGGGCAGCTGGGTCAGCGTAGAAGTGCAGAACTTATGATACATCGCCGGCATGAGTCACCACGATGTAGGCATTTTTAGAGCTGTGGTCCTGAGAAAACACAGTGCTCTGGACCTGTCATGAGCAGCTATTCCCAGACAAAACAATTGCAGATAATTATGAATTTGGCAATAACTGTCTTTCAGTATATATCTTTATCAGAGTCCAATTTGTGGTTGCATTCCTGCATAAGAATCAGGAGCAGGGTTGTAATGCCGGCGAGGGAGGGGGTGTTCGGCATTTATTCAGTGTAAGCATAAGTTATTCAAAGAGCAAGTGTATCCTAGGGGCATGGCAGTTAAAGTTGAGGATGAGGTAAGAGATCACAGAGGTTTGAGTTAGACGTTAATCTGGCCTCAAAGCAACGTTCGGCTCCATAAAACATCAGTGTTTTTCTACAGGGTGTCCACTTTCATGGTGGCAATTCAACTTCCTCCTGTCTCATTTTCTTTCCTCTGCATTCTTATTAGTGCCTAATAAGAAGATTCTGACACTGTTAGTGGTTTCCCTTTTTTTCTTTGTGTCTGAACAAAAAAAATCACAGTTCAATAACTTACAATTCACACTGTAGATCAGCTTATGTCTTATTTTAGCTTTTTAAAATTTGTCGTTATATTGTCCAAACATACACTTGAGGATATAACAAACTTTATCTTAGCAACATGGAATCATTGAGGAAAAGTATCAGGTTTGTGCAGGGAATGAAAATAATCTTCATTTGTTTACATAGTTTAATTTATGCATAAATACTGCAGTTAAAATTGAATGACTGAAAGTATTATGTTCTGTTACAGTGATAGAAAGAAGAAAAAAACATTCCCTCTCTTTCTCCTGCTAATTTTTATTTATTTACTTACTTTTTTTATGAATGAAATTAAAAGCTCATTTCAAGCCATGCACCCACATTGTAATTTAAGTCAGTGTGGAGTAAATCATTTTTGTGGCCACAATTAAATATTCCCACCGGTCTAAAACGTCCACAATATTATGTTCTTGCAGAGACCACCAGATAAATCTGCGCTGTCGGCTCCGATTCACTACGCCACATTAAATTCTCTTAGATCAATTAAACTTAGCGGCTTGGTTTACAAGTGACGAGTTTTAATGTTAGCTGGTAGGAGCTGTGGTAGAAGTTACTGAAACTTGCACACGCACAACAGAGCAGGAAAAATCCCAAACTGGCTGGTTGGAAATTCAAACCTGTGTGTGAGTGTGTATTTTTTTTACAACTCGGTCTAATCACCTGAAAATGGAAATTTATGAAAATGATCTCTAGAGAATGCATTTTATATTTTCACTTTTTATGTTTACAGGGTCTGGTACCTTCAGGCAACTCCACGTGGTTATCTTTGAGTCAGCCGAGCTTCAAGGAGGCTGCACACAATGTAGATGTGAACAGAGATCTCTTAATGGACAAAGAGCATCTAAAATAACTCCTCGACATAATATCAACTTCCATTTATTCCCATCAGGTATTATAGC
The DNA here is from genome assembly GCA_030347435.1 of Clarias fuscus. Lineage (NCBI taxonomy): Eukaryota > Metazoa > Chordata > Actinopteri > Siluriformes > Clariidae > Clarias > Clarias fuscus. The sequence continues at coordinate 9,565,470 of CM059213.1, read as the reverse complement.
AGAAAATTTGACATTTTCATTGTAGTTTAATTTTATTTATTTATTTTATTTTATACAAATAAACAGATGGTATTAGAAAGAAAACGCACCAGATGCCTATGCTGGATCTCATCTTCGCTATAAACATAATGTCTAAATTATGCAATGCGACTAGATTTATTAAATTCATATTATTTTTTCAATCTTAGTTTTCGCTGTTATAGAGAACATACCAAGAGCGTTAAAAATCACTGAATATATTAACTTTATGACCCCGGTGCGGCACAAGCATCTGTGATTTCACATGCTTTATGTACAATTTACAGTTGCGGTATTGAATGACATGGTGGCAGAGGTAACCCGAGCCATGGTCGTGGATAAACCTTCGTTTTTGGTGAGCAGTGCGCATGCTTTCTCGGTTGCATTGTGGCTTTACTGCCTCTCCCAGTGCGCAGAGGTGTAGGCAGAGCAGGATGCTGAGTGTCACGGCTGCTAAATAAGCGCTACAGCATTATTGCCCTAGCATAAGGGGCTAATGGGAAAAACACATGGGGGAGCGGGAGATCTTGCTTTCACAGAGAGCCAAGAAGAGGATCTGTCGGCACAGATGAAGCTAGGCTTAATCTCAGCCTTGACATTCATCCCTGTTCAATAAGAGATGCCGCAAACATTTGTAGCTCACACCAATTTCAAAAGCAGCCTGTGTGTCACATTAGAGGCAGCATAAAAAATACTTATTATAATTCCCTATAATCTTTTAGGAGGAAATGAGCATCTTTGGGGCAGACCTGATTGCAAATAATCACAGCTCATTGCAAATTTGTTTCAATGTCTTTCTTTTAACCACTTGGACATGGTGGAAATATATATAACAAAATATAATTTTTAAATCTTATCAAAACTTTATTAAAATATTTTAAAATAAATTTAAATGAAATTATGTAAATTAAATTAAGGAAATTATTAAAGAAACCTCAGCATCAACCTAATTTCCCCTCATGTCTATTCCAACCACTCAGCATTCAGCATCAACTGTGTACTAATCACCGGCCTGATCATCTGTCACTGGCTTCACCTGTTTCTCACTGGTTTATTCCTTAAGTTAGTTTTTTTCTTATGCTTGAATGACTCATAGGTCTCTCTGTGGCTTAAGAATCAACAACAACAACAAAACATTCCTCTGAAACTGCTCAGGGACTGGATTAAAAGTAACAGCCAAAAACTGGCCAAAAATAAGGGCCAAAAAGATCTTCAGGAAGCCTGGAGAACTATTCAAGACTACATTAAAAATACAAGAAAGTCTGGCTCTTTGGAAAAAAATATGAAGAAATCTACGCTGGCCCAAAACTTTATATACAGAACACCATAGGGTTCGTCCTTGTAAGCCAAGACATACAAGTGAAGGTAACAGTTGAAGACTGCAAAAAGACTAGGTGTAAATTTGTCTATTTTATTCTATTCTTGCTTACGGTGGATGAGTCTGTGCCCATGAGAGCCTCGGATTTAGGGTCTTGGCTGAGAAGAGAAAAATCTGTTTTGGTCTTCTGCTGCTGTAGCCCTTCCACCTCAAAATTTTAAACGTTGTGCGTACTGAGATGCTTTTCTGCTCAGCACAATTGTAATGAGTGATTCCATGGGGTAGTATAACTTTCTTGGCCACCTGGTAATTTTTTTTCACCTCTCATATCAACAAGGCTTATCACATACAGAATTGTCAGAATTGTAAACATTCCAGAAGGTTCATTCTTCTAAAATTTTTTAAAATACCCAAAAAGCCCTTCTGGCACTAGTAGCCATACCATAGTAAAAGTGACTTTACGCCATTGTGCTTCTGCCACACAATTAAAATATTGGATACCTGCATAAATGAGCAGAGATACAAGTGCTCCTGTTAAAGTGTGCAGTGAGTGCATTTCAGTCTAAAGTTGTTAATTAACACACTTCATTTCAACAAATTTCCATTGCAAGATCATGATGTCTGTCACTCTGAAACAGGTTGTTTATATAACGTTCATTTATTATGACCTTTTGGTTTTTGTCCATCTGATGCCTTCATCTTTGTTTACACTACGGGTCATATGTGTGCCCTTTGTTTGCACTGAGCTGAGTCCAAGTAATACCACAGTGGGACTTTCAACCGGAGTGAGAGAGAAAAGGGGCAATTGAAAATACAGTACATCCTGTGTTGGAGTCTAAGTTTTCCACCCTGGTGAAGGTTACATCCCCTGGTGCTGAAAGCAGACTGTTTGTGTTGATGAAAGGAGGGCAGTGAGAGAATGATGTTTGTTCTGTCTTTGTGGCCCCTTAGTGACAGCAGTCCACCTGGGTCTCTGTCCATCGTGTCAGGCCTCTCTATGGCAAAGACGGGTTTGTTCCTCCTCCACCAAGCCATAAATGTACAATAAAGCTGGCGCAGGCCATATGCGCGGTGAGGGTAACGCTCCATATATTTTAATGATACTCTGGACAAGTCCATACAGATTGGACAGAGTTTGAATTAAAAAATAAAAATAAAAAAAAACATGGAAGGATTCCAAGCCTTGCATTTTAGATTTAGGGTCCTAGCTACAGTACATGAAGGACCTTAATTGCTTGACACTCATTCACAAAACATGACAACTTGGAAAAAGAAAAAAAGTCCCAGATGCATGGGAAGGGGATTTCTTTGTTTTACTTGCACGTGTTACAATTTTCCTTACTGTTGTCTATGAAGGTTCATTCAGTCTAGTAGGAAAACTGATAAAGAAACTCTCTCAGATGCCATTTACTAGATACATGATAATTTTAGTAGATTTACTTCTCAGTAAAAGGAGTACTACATTCACTGTTATATTGTACTCTCACTGGCCACTTCATTAGGTACACCTTGATTGTGTCGTCTTGGACCCCATTTGTCTTCAGAATTACCCTTATTCTTAATGACATAGATTCAATAAGGTGCTGGAAACATGCTTTAGAGGTTTTAGTCCATCACACAGTCGCTGCTGATTTGTCAGCTTCACGTCCATAATGCAAATCTCCTGTTTCACCACATCACAAAGTTGTTCTATAGGATTGAGATCTGGTGACTGTGCAGATAAGTTGAGTACAATGAACTCATTGTTATGTTGAAGAAACCAGTTTGCGATCATTTTAGCTTTGTTACATGGCACGTTATCCTGCGATCATAAAGGGGTAAACGTGGTCAACAACAATATTTAACTGAGCTGTGGCATCTAAATGATGCTCAATTGGTAGTAAGAGGCCTGAAGTGTGCCAAGAAAATATCCCCGACACCATTACACCACCACCAGCCGATACGAGGCAGAATGAATGCTTTCATGTTTTCACCAAATTCTGACCCTACCATCCACATGTCGCAGAAGAAATCTGGACTCATCAGACCAGGCAATGTTTTCCGGTCTTCTGTTGACCCATTTTGATGAGTTTATGCAAATTCTAGTCTCAGTGGTGTGGTCTTCCGCTGCTTCAGCCCATCTGCTCCTGTACTGTGTTGTGTATGCAGAATTGCTCTTCAGCGTACCTTAGTTGTAACGAGATGTTTTATCAGTTCGAACCAGTCTGGACATTCTCCTCAGACCTCTGGCATTAACAAGGCATTTTTGCCAAGAGAATTGCCACTCACTGGATATTTAACTTTTTTAGGGCATTCTCTATAACCTCTATAAGATTGATATTATATCTATAAGATTGTTATGCATTGAAATCCCTGCACATGAGCCTTCTGGTGTCAACAATCATGCCACTTCATGTATGTTTTCATCATTCTGATGCTTGGTTTGAACGTCAGCAGATTATTTTGACCATGTCTGCAGGCCTAAATGCACTGAGGTGCTGCCATGTGATTGGCTGATTAAATATTTGCTTTAACGTGCAGTTGAAAAGGTATACCTGACGAAGCATCTGGTAAGTACTACCCCCCCCCCCCCCCCCCACACTTGATGTATCTTTCACCTTGAAATGTCAACTAAAGTTACACCTTGGATTGTGAGCATAATTCATTCTGGAAGCATGCTTGTATATCAAAACACCCATATATCAAAGCAAAATTCCCTTTGATAAGAAATAATGGAAACTCTGATGATTTGTTCCACAACCCAAAAATAATAAATATAAAAATAATTAATACAAAATATAAAGTAAAAATAAACCAAATTAACCTGCACATTACCTTTGAAAAGAATCCTGAGAGAGCAGTGTTTCTGTTAGTGTGTGTGTTTGTGCACACACGTGTATGTAAAGCTGAAGTAAGACAAGAGGTAGTTTACTTAACTTAAAGACAGTTACCGTGTAGGACGACTTTCACACACACTGCATGTGTACACACTAACAAACACACACACACACACACTAACGGAAACACTGCTCTGTTGAAAAATTAATTAATTTAACAAGGACCTCTCTAACGACACATAATGTGATCATAATGTTATAAGTTATATGTTATATAAACAGTACACGCGCGCACAGATGAAGACTATAGTACACGTGCACTGAGACTGAGCATGGGAGACGATTACCCATAATTCCAAGGTTCCACTGGGCTTTTCCTCTAAACTGAGTAACAGGTGGTTTTTGGAGGCACTATTTTTTATTGCACCAAACACTAATCATCAGACCTCTTCACTGATGCCATGATTGGAATACTGAACATGCGCAGGAAAATCTGTTACACATGTTAGTCCTGCTCAAATGTAGTTTTGGTCTTATAAGGTTTATTTGGTGAACAAAAATCAGCTGTTGATTAATTACCGTTTTGGAATTTTAGAAAACCTGCTGTCAGGTGGAATCAGTTACAAAAGCTTAACTGCTTCAATTAATAAAAACAAATTGAAGACCACTAAGACCATAGCACAGAATTTCTGCACGATTTATATAGTAATCCAGATGTGGTAAGTCCTAAACAGATTCCAGTGGGTGTAGGGTCCTATTGCTTCACAAATGTGATGTGTTTTTTTTTTTGGTGGAATTGGACAATCAACACAAAATGCTGATGATGCTTTGCATTTTGGAAATGATCCACTGATTGTTGATTTCATGTTGCACAATCTAACTAGTGGGGCCTCGTGGGAAGGAGGTAATCAAGTAATCACTTTGAAAGCAATTATTTGGATGTGTCCTACCAATCTGAGGTAGGCCAATGAAGGAAATGAAAAAAAAAAAAAAAAAAATATATATATATATATATATATCTTTTATAATCATGCATATTTTATTTGTTTAAATTGCATATTTACTTGGGCACATAGCTCTGGTTTTTTCATTGTCTTCTTTGCAGATAAGATTGCAAGTGCATCAGCATATACTTTACATATTAATTAGGAAAATCAGTTTTGTTTATATGCTGTATGTCTCTCAAGACAAGTCAGCTGTTAATGCAAAAAAAAAAATCCCCTTAAGTAGGCTCCAAAATGTATACAAAATTAAATCCAAAAGTAATATATCAAAATAGCCTAAGGATCTGTAATGACAGCTGATCATGTTTTACACTCATACTTGGTTGTGTTTTAGCACGGCTGTGAGAGTTTGGAGTATGGAGATAATAAAGGGCTTCTCTTTTTAGTTTAAAAAAGCCCTTAAATTAAAGCAGATTCTGGGCACGCGTGCTGAAGGAGCGCTTTGAGCTGCAGATGTTCCTCTGGTTTTGATGGGAGCCCAAAGACAACAGCCAAAATGATGAACAAGTTGAGGTGGTTAGTGCAGTTGTCTAAACACGAGGATGCCGAAAGCTCAAGCCCGCTTGTCTACTCACCCCAAGGGTAGCTGCGAGAGTTTGTATATGATTGCTGGGGACACAGGGTCAGGGACCGCCACAGGAAGCTGTAGCACTCATGTAAAATTATTTGTTATTGTTCTTTAATTTCAATCAGCCACACCAAAAAGCTTTCTTTAGTATGTAATGTTTTATGGGATTGCTATTGTGCTTTCGATGATGATGAAATTAAATCATTGTGTATCAGACGTCAGAGCATGTTATTAAACATATGCACATTAGGTAACTGCATTGCTAAGTTATTGTGACACCCTGGTTGGCTGAATAGGAAACGAGGAAACAAGAGCCAGTTTGAATGGCAGAGTTGTCCTGTCTTTTCTTCCCCCCTAAAACACAAATGGCTTAAACAAGCACTTTTTATTGCAATTTGTGTCATACATAATAAACAGACAAACAGTTCAGTCATCTGGATTAGTTTTATTGAATCCAGTGAAGTTGTGCTTAACTCTGCAGGTCTCAGGAAACCGACAGCCTGCTGACAAAAGACAGGCACATTAGTGTACTAGTGCTAACAATACACAGGTGTGTACATTTGCACATTACCTGCTCAGTTTCTCCAGCTTCTCCCCTCACTCAAACACTTGCCAATTTCATTCAAGAAGAAAAGAATTCAAGCAGTTTTGTTTCACTTATAAAACAAGTGAACGAGTGGAGGGGCACATACTGTAGTACGGGGGAACCATTTGTTTGTGCCATAAAACCAAGTCTCAGTATTTCATTACACAACATTGGTGGTGCTCTGAAACAATACTGGTGGAAATGCAGATCAAAAGTCACGCCTCCACCGTTCCATGGACTTGTTGAACATCACATTTTTTTTCATAGTGGATCATTTTCACATTCTCAACCCTGAGTGAGTTTTTTTTCTTCTTCTTCTTCTTCTTTTTCTTCTTCAAACTTGGATGAGTGCCGCAAGTTTTCTTCCTGTCAGAGCTGTGAATATCCAAAACCTTGAGGCAAATTCTAAGAGCTGAAAGCTGAGAGGCAGGAAAGGCTTCATGGACAGGCGGAATTTGTATTATTTTGTTTAGGCTCTGACAGAGATTTTCACTCTTTCCTGTTAAATCCACCTATTCTCTCTCTCGCTCTCTCTCTCTCTCTCTCTCTCTCTCTCTCTCTCTCTCTCTCTCTCTCTCTCTCTCACTCCACCTGGCTGTGGTCTGCTTTCACATGCGTACATAATGTATGCTTCTCTCATGCCAGGTCCCATCATTAGACAATTTTGTTCATGTTCCAGATGCTTTTTTTTCTTCGTTGTTCTACCCATCTTCTTTTCCCATCATCTATAATCTTTTGGGATTCAAGTTGTCCTTCAACAAAAAGTGAGAAAAATGGGTTCGGAAATATTCCAGCATTTCACCTTAGGTCTTCTGCCTTCATATGAGGAAAAAGTAGGAGAAAAATAGAGAAGGAGGACAAAAAGAAAGCTCTGTGAAAGAGTGCCAGTCGTGAAGAAAACTGATTTATTATCACCAGAAATCAGCAGCAGATGTCAGTGTACAGCTCCCCGCTGCAGCCAATTAAAGACAAGCACGCAATGATCTCCCTCTTTCTCTCTTTCTTTTAGAGCAAACATAAACAACACCCCTCGCCACTGCTTTTGGGTTGTGCCCTGATGATAATGGCACGTTACTGAAAACCAGAGAAATGAAAGAAATAGATTGTTACTGATGGAAGTCCTTTTTTTTTTCTAGAATCCTGTTTCTGATAGAAGGCCCAACTGGCACATGTTTCCCTTTGAAATTACATACATACACTTGGACAATAGCATGTATACTTTTTTTTTCTCCAAAATGACATGCAATAATAATAATTGTGATTGTTTGCAGTAACTGACATTTAAGAATCTCGATAGATATGTATTTGCCCTAAATTATAAAATGAATGTGAGAAAAGGATGTGATGAAAGGATTCTGGTGCAGCTTCACTCCATGCTTTGAGTCGCTACATGCGTTCCATCAGCAAATATTATCCATAAGAATTTATTCCTTGTCACACTTAGGTACATTCCGGTTAGTGGATTACAGATGTTTGTCCAGCATTCATAGCAGCTTAAACCAGAGTACAGGGCCAGATGCGTACTGTAAGTGCTGTCTTATATTTCAGTCTTCTCAGGTGGGCTTCTCTACTTTCAGAAAACAGACATTGTCCAAGGTATAATGCATCCAACATAGGAATTAATATTAAGTAGCAGTATAAAGTTTGGGAATTTCAAGGAAATAGAAATGTGCTGGTGATTTGAATTTCTCATTTGGCATATAAGTATTTTTGTATATATGATGTTCACATAATGTACTGTGTTTCAGTGTGCTATTGTCATATAAGAGGTTAGTTATTTAATTTAATTATCTGCCATGTAGATAAGCAATGTGGATGAATTAATAAAGTAATAAATTTTTAATATGAATAAACCTTATTGATGTAACCATGAAACTGATTTTAAAAGCAACCATGATTTCTGGCCTTGATGTATTTTTACATCAAGTTTTTAGACAAGAAGAAGGTAAAGTTTAAAACTATTGTCATGTAATCTATACTTAGGCTCATCATTAGTCTTAATAAAGTAAGGAATAAAACACAATGGGACATGCTCATCTGAGTTTCGGTTGCCCCCACCACGTTGATAATTTTCCTACATCAGCATGATCCATGTTTCAAACCTCTAAAAATCAGCAATAAAGATATTTAAATGCTACACAATTTTCTTATTTTTTATTCAGCTTCCTCTATTCATTGATTTATATTTACATTTAATTTTGCGGGGTATCCTTTGGCCAACTTCCTATTTTTCTCTCTAACGAAGCAATGATACTTTTCATGTTACACTGTTCTTACACATCTTTCCATAAATGTCTTTAAGACATCCTTACAGAAATTTTACATTCAGTTTAACTTATGTGGAGAGTATTAGAACTAGTGCATACATATTATTTGTGATTTGTGACCTGTGATTTGAATTACAGCTTTAATTCTAATACAATCAGAACTGCTGGTAAACATCAGCATGGAGAATTCTGCGTGTGAATAAATGAATGAATGACTGTAATGTTTTGTGTGTTTTCATTTGTGTCTCATAATTGCTAGGTTATATAACGTGGGTAGGAGCCTTTCTGAATTTATCCTGACCACACAAATGTACTTTATTCAGTCACCCATAGTTGGGCTTTGTCAGGAAATTAACAGATCAGTTACAGTGAGCATCGCAGAACTTTCAGACATTCAGGACAAATGAGCAGATATTCAGTGTTTCTCTCGCACCTTAGATCCTTATAGTGTCCTTATAGCAAAGCTGCTTTCCTCCCTAATGTAATCAGTAGTCAACATTTCGGTTTATGGTATGTAATGATGCGTGAGTTAAATAATAATTAAGCTTAAAGGCTCCAGGGAAATGCCCTTGTTTGGGTGGTATCTTTAAGGTTTGATCAATGACGCTTGCATGTAGAGTAAATAAATAGAAAACGGCAGGATCGGGTTTACACATTAGAGAACTAAGTTTTTGATTTATTGTTAATTCTGTTTTGTGGGCAGTACTTCCTCAAGTGTTGTAGCTACTAAGTTTATTTTTTCTTGGGTTTGGCTCTCAGGCCCTTTGACCTTGCCTGTAGTGTTGGTGGTGTAAAATGTTTTTTTCATGGTAGTGATGGACTGATTGTTTTAAATTTAATTCAGTAAATAAATTTTTTAAAAATTGTATGTGTGTGTTTTTTTGAATATGTCTTAAATATATTTACTGATTCTTTATTGAAATACATTTTAATTGAAGAGTCTGTAAATTTTCTTAAATCCCAACGACTGATAATGTCCAATTTTATTTTCAGATCAGGTTTTCTAAATTATAAAGACAGTGATACATATGTTGGAGTTCAGCTGTTGAAGTTCTTTTGTAACAAGTAGAATAATTGTACAGTAAGAAAATATGATCAAAAATACACTTCCACCTTCTTCTACCACCAAGTAAGCCACAGTGTAATCCAATCTAATGACTCGTGTCAGGTTTTTTTTTTTTTTTAACTCATAATCAAACATACTCCCCCTGCTGACTCACTTTCCAACATGGCAGAAAAATGTTTGAGCAGGAATGTTCATGGAGAGCGGGAAATCTTGCAATCTCTAACTGTTTTGTTTTAAATATCATGGCTGCAGATAGAAAATAGCACATTTTGTAATCATTCCCATCCAGTATCCTAAAATAATTGGAATGTTTTACATTCTTGTTTTTTTGTTGTTGTTGTTGCTGATGGACTTGATGGACTGATTGTGTTGAACTCCATTCTTAGTATGGGTGCTGTCTTAGCCTTTAAAGATGTTTTCTACTTTCTTATTTTTATGTTTTAGAGCAAAACTACAGTGTGTGATTTGGCTGCCTCTTTGTTATTTTTTATTATTTTTTTGTTATTTTTTATTAAAAATTTTTTTTTCTTTTCCTGGTTTGCATTTTTCCCAGGAGAAAAAACCCTGTGCTCATTGTTTTGGAAAAGTCCTAATATATGCCATTATTATGGAACATGTATTAAACATGTAGTTCTGAACTTGGGTTTAACACAATTAAAAAGAACAATATTTTTTCTGCCATTTGTCATTAAACAGCCTTGTTCAAATTTGTTTATGAATTCTCAACGTATTTTACATTAGTCTCATCACTAACAGTATCTGCACGTTAAGGGTTTCATGAGGTTCGAGGCTCAATTTTTAAAAGAACAGGAATCGAATGCATATCATAATGAAGTAAACTATTAATTCCCAGTTTGTCAGATGCGTTCAGACCCTTTTAATATGCTGGCCTGTATTTGGGTCTGTTGCAAAAGCTGCACTGTAATACGGTATAACTCACAGTACAGAACTGTATTGAAAATATTTCTTTAACTGATTCTATGACATGCATTTTGTAAAGAAAACTCGCTTACTAAAGCGCCATTTGTTGCCAAGCTATGATGTTAGGCCTCTGCTGAGTCAGAATAAATCTTAAACAACGTAACACTCATCATACTCCTAATGACTCGGTAATGTGTGTCGTAATAGTGTTTGACTTCAGAATACAATGCAGCTGTTCGTGTCACACTTGTGTGAGAGGAAGGCGGGCCTTCTTTTCTGTGCTCATTAATTGTCTAATATGCTGCCTGAATGGCAATTTACTGACTCTTATAAATTTGCTGTTAAGCTGCGCTGCCCTTGAAAGCAAGATCAGAGTCAAGGCATTGTTTGGTTTTCACGAATACGTTCAAGAATAAAAGCATGCAGGCACTAATGTGTGTTCATTATGTGATAAGAAAGTGCTAGATTAGGCTAACACCTTTATATAAGCTTGGCTTATGAGCGACCAAACGAAGGCTCACACCTTCACTTTTCTAAATGGAATGCTATCATTGATCAGATAAAATCAATTACTCATGGTGTAGGTTTATCAAACAGCTATGATCCGAGCGTTCTTATGAAGGGAAATGGGGTGTAATTAGTACTTTCAATTGTATTGTATTTTATATTACTGTTGATGCTTGTAAACAATAGCAAATGATAGAACGTTAGAAATTTTCAAATTCATATTTTATTTGTCACGTACACAACTATACACAGTATAATATGCAGTGAACTGCCAATATGGCTGTCCGTAACCTAAAATTGATCTGTAAGCTGTAAGGTTGTTCTGGAAGGCTTGGTACAGTACACACACTCACATGCAGTAGGCGTTTAAAGTGAAATGCATGTTGACTAGCCGTTCCTGTCTGTCGCGTTAAGGGATTGTGATGCCTTTTTCTACATTAACAGTCTATATCCTTGCTGCCATGTTTCATACTTAAGAAGGGTCAAAATATTAGCAAATAGAAACCTGAGAATTTTTTTACATGATGTATTTTATGAGAGTAGCACGTATAAAAACTCACAGGAGAGCCGAAAGCTTGCCTCATGTCTGTAGAATATAATGTTGTGCCCTGTCTGTGTCTGGAAATAATCAAGACCAAGTGCCCTCTGAAGCACAGTGCCTGCCCGTGACATTTTGTATCAGCAGTGACTACTCACACACACACACACACACACACACACACACACACACACACACACACTCATGGCTAATGAAACAGGCTAATGACTCCGCTCCACACCTGCATTGCAGATTTTATGAGCCAGTGTTACTCAGCGACACCTTGAAGTCGAAAAAGAAAGAAAAAAAGATCAGGTATCCTACCATACTGGGTCTTTACAGTAGCAAGTGGTTGGGAGACAACTTACATCCTACAACCTACCCCCTGCTTTTATTAATTTTTGACCAGGACCGGATTCGTCCATATGAATCGATGTTGTCATTTTGTTTGGTATAAGGTATACGTACGTTGCATATTGATATTTACATTTCTAAATATAGACCAATTAACAACATATTAGCTGCTTCTCATTCAGCCCACGGAGGACCAAGTAATCCAGTGCCTTGTTTTGAAAAAAGGAAACATGGGGATTATATATAATATTTCTCAGAAAACTACACCTCCCCAGAGACTTAATTAGCCAGCTCGAGTGCTGCAAAGCTACTCTGTGTAAGAAATACCTCCACGCTGTTCACACTCCGTAAATCTTCTTGCCTCACGTCAAGGCGTGCGGGGTCTGCCGCAACCGGAAACACTGATGCTGAGCCGAAAGAACCTCATACTTCACCTGTGACAGATCTGGATTCGTATCTGACATGGACACACGTGTGTGTCTTTGTAAATTTGCAGCACAATTTGGGATAACTTGTAACTCGTAATTTGTGATATTATCAAGCTATCAAAGTAGTTAGGACAAACTAATCAACAGTGTTTTTTTTTTTTCAGGTCTGATGTCAGAGTGACATTCAGTAGATGGGTTTTATGTTAAATATCACGCTGAATGTAAAAACGTATCTATATATATTAATATGTATTTATTTAATATTTTTAATAAAACATTATCTCTGAATTTAAAAAAGAGTTCTGTACTCACTGCAGTACCGTATGCAATGTCTAGGATTTTGCATAATATAATAATCTTATGAATCACTTATTGCAGCCTTGATTTATTTTTTTTTGGTATGTAATTCTGTCTGTTTCCACATGAAATTCTTTCATAATGAGTCAGATGAAGAGGACAACAGCTGGCGGAGTCACGAGGGCTTATAGATTAGACCCTTACCATAAGCACGGAGCATGGAGTTTCCATTTCAAGGTAATATAGCTCATGGTGTCAGCATGACTAGTACTTGCGATTGTATTATCATGCGTATGAATATTTTAAACACACACTAAATCCATTTTTTTTCTCATTCAGATGTAACAGATTTTTATTTCTACAGTATGTAATTCCAGCCTTCTAATGGTTTCTACTATATGTAGCCAAGCCTCAAACTCCAATCATACGTAATAACTTGATGATGCAGAGTAATTAAGAAATAGCATTATGCTTTAATATAGACTACGTTTTGTGTCACCTTATCGTACAATAATCATAAGAGGTGGGATTTCCTGTTTTCGACTTTTAACATTTGATCCTAAATTGTTCATTTCCGTGTGTTGAGTCTTAAAGGGGAAATAGAATATTAGGCAGAACAACTTTGACTGATTTTAGACCAAAGTAACATTCCGCGGAGGCACTGTGATGTAGTGGTTAGCACTGTGGCCTCGCACCTCCAGGGTCAAGGGTTCGAGTCCTGCCTTGGGGCTGTGAGCGTGGAGTTTGTATGTTCTCCCCATGCTTGGGTTTCCTCCAGGTACTCCAGTTTTCTTTCACAGTCAAAAAGCCATCCAGAGTAGGATAGTTGTAGTGTGTGAATGAGTACAGTATGTGTGCGTGTGTGCTCTGTGATGGACTTGCACCCTGTCTAGGGTGTACCTTGCCTTGTCCCCAAACTCTCTTTGGATAGGCTCCAGGATTCCCACAAACCTGTACAGGATAAGCGTTACAGAAAATGATAGAATGAGTAAGATTCCGTAAGTTATTTCACTTAAAAGATGCTCTTTTATTGCAATTTTTAAAAACTATATTATAACAAAACATACACATTTTATGGAAGCTGTAATATAATTTTTATGTTTGCTAGATACCATACACTTTAGGTTTTTTTAGACTATGATGCTAAGGATGCTTAGAACTAAATTTGCTTCTTAGACTCAATTACTTCTTCTCGAATTGTTAATTGTCATAACAATTAATTGTACTGTAACACAGGTTCAGTCCATGTGGTTTAACGCAAAGTTCACAAAGGTTTGTCGTCTTATTCCAATTCACTTTTGAGTTTACTTGTTTAATTAGTTGTTCCTGGTCTTAGAGTGTGTCCTGCTTGACTGTGATAAAAGCCCTCAGCCACACCATCCTCTAAGCTGCTAAGATCGATGCTGGTTTAAGTAACAGCACTGTGATGCTTTTGGCGGGCTGCTACAATAGGAAATGTTCTGTCATCATTTAAAATACCTGCAGTATACTTCCAGAGAGATGATTTATGACCTCACTGTAGATAAATAAACGAAACATTTATATTATTCAATGTTCTGCCAAACACAGTCATAACTTAACCTTTATTTTCCCTTACATTACTCTTCAGCAAATGTTAGCATTTTGCAACTCAGCATATGCCACATGCAAGGAGTTGTTTTCAGGCCATTCATACTTTTTCTTCAGCAGGTTTAACCTCATGTTCGTCACTGAGCACTGAGCTACATGTTGCTGTAATCAGTATTACTACCTTACTGTTCATCTTTATTTGTGGTAGTGATGTTCAGGCATTTTAAACCAGTGATATGAGTCATGTCTGTGATAGGCTATACAGCTTCACAGCAACATTTCCTGCAGAGCAAGAAGGAGAAAGTTTTGCCTCATCTGTCCTCTGTAGTTAAAATGTAAAAGCAGGTAATAATACATAGATTCTAATAATAGCTTCTTCCTTTCCCTAGAAAGTACACGCTTTTTTGTAATGGGATGTATTGCTCTTTTTTTTTATTTGTGGCATGTGTGTAACTAGTCATTCCCACACAATAACTAACATACAGTCAAGATGCTATTGGAGGCATTAGTGTAATGTAGCTGCTTAAAGTAATACATAAATAAAAGAAAGAAATGTAAGCAACCATTACCAAACTACCAACATTTAATCACACAATAAACAATTTGTTTCAGTTATAACTAGCAGTATATGATCTGGAGAAATAATAATATTTTTACCTATATTTAATTCCATTGTAAAAAAAAAAAAAAAAGGATTGACAAATTTAGGTACAAATTATTGAGTAGAATTGAGTAGCCTTTGTCCAGCTTGGTAAGATAAGATAGAACCTGAAGCAACAGGCACTCTGCTTGACTTCCTTCTCCCACCCGGAATGGCAGCAAAAAAAATAATAAAATCGCCAAATTGAGGCAACAAGATAGAATGAATGGAGGATAGGAAAAGTGTGGTGAGGAAGGCCATTAAAAATAAGAGGAGATCAAAAAAAATAAAAAGGAGAGGCAAGGGAAGAGAAGTCAAAATGAGAGAGAGAGAGAAAGAGAAAGGGGCAGACAGAGAAAAAAGTCCTCCCGTGGTACACAATGCTCATAGCTGGGGTTAAGTGCTAGTGTTTCATCCAGTGGGATTTAGGGTCCACATTTAAGCCGTCCCTAGTGCAGGGGCCACCCCAGTCATCTGCCATAATAACAATGATGATATACAGGGCCATTAAAACAGCGAGCCGCTGACATGCTGAACAATAGGTCCTCACAGCAGGCCTGGCCTCTCTGGACATCCAGGTGCACTCTTGGCCCTGGTGATTGCCTTGTTTTTCATTCTCTAGCCCTCACTGTGTGGCCAAAGATGCTCTGCGAAAGATGCCCTGCAAAGAAGGGACAAACTGAATGGAAGTAAGAGAAAGTGAAAGGGAGGGAGAACCAAAAAATTTGGCAACGCTAGGATAGAGAGGGAATAAAAGATATGTTGTAATATGTATGTTGAAAACAGTGACAGACTTGTTTGTAACAATAGTCATAAATGTGTCCTTATAATGATGACGGTGGGTGGAGAGATGTACCTACCGCAGTGCTCAAATGGGTAAAAAAAAAAAATCTAAAAGAAAGAAGGGTAAAAAAAAGGGTCCTCATCATCAGGTCAGCCGATCTTTTGGCGCTGAGCGAAGAAGAGATACAAGCCACACAGTGGAGGAAAGCCGAAGGTCTGTCTGTCAGCAGGTGCTCAAGGCTTTCAGGGAGGGAGCGAGGGAAAGATGGAGAGAAAGAGAGAGTGAGCAGTTGTTAATCTGGACACACAGACCGACCCCTGTGTCTGCTCACTCAAACGTGTGTCCGGCAAGGCTGACCCAGCCCAGAGTTGCCCCCATTACCCACAATTCTGCTCTGCCGACAGCCTTACCCAGGCACAGATTTGAAGGCTTCACTGAGCAAATCCTCGCCGTCGTACACATTAGAGTGGAGCCTTCTTCATGTGTGGTCCAACTGCAGTTTACGGCTCGAAAGAAAGAAGAAAAAAAAAAAGCAACCATCCTCAAATCCACCTATTAATGAGCTAAGTAGTCACCTTGTCACCAGACACCTAAAATCCTATATCGAATTTGAGTGGTTCATATATACAAGTAGAAAGAGGGGAGGAAAAAAACAGGAAGAAAAAGGAACGGTTCCTCAGTGTTGGAGTTCAGCCCTGTATGGTGAGGGGTTATTTATTTAGGCATGAAGAAGATCATGCTATGGGACCGACCCAATGCCTCAGGGAAAAAACGTTAATTACAAGTTGCAAAAATGCAGAAAAGGAAGCAAGAATTTCAATCATTTGTGGCATCCTGGTGTCATTCACATTGGATTGACAGGACTGAAGGTTTTTACATTTTGTTTTTACATTTTGTTCGCACTTTCATTTCCTTCTTCAAGTTAGTCAAGTCATCATACTGGTTTGATACCAATTTTGTAAATGAAATAAACCAAATTATTAATTTTCAATAATCAAGTTTGCTATTGATCTTTAGTATTCTAATTTATTTGTCTGCCTCTGTCTCTGTCTTTCCATACCACCCAGTCTAAAAACCAAAGTCTCACAAAAACAAAGAAAAAAATTCCATACCGCTGGACCAGAACTTGCTGTATTCGCCTGGCTGCATGTCACACAGAATAACATAATAACAAAGGGGGGGTCTACCTCTTAGAGCTATAATTATGAGTAAAGCTGTAGAGAGTTTGCATACTGTGTGGTGGATATGACCAGAGCGGTGGATTGAAGCCATGCAGGGCCGTCATAGGTCTCTCCTGAGACTCAGACATCGCTCACAGGAGCGTCTGTTCAAGCTCAGATGATGGCAGAACGCAAGTCTAACACACAGATTAATTCGTATTTTCCGTGCTTCTTTTTTTGATCGAGGCTCGAAGTTGATGGAAGAAAGACTCCCACTCTATGTGCCTGTCACCCTCCCTCTGTCTCCCTTTCTCATTCTCTCTCTTTTCTCACACTATTACATGTAAAGTCTTTGGCTTCTAGGACACAGTCATATATTGTGAACTCTCCAAGGCAATTGTAAGAGAAACCATTCAAGTACTTTCTGACTGGTTCCAGTATAAAAATATAACTCACGCTATAACCACAGGAACAAAAGTTTGACATTTCGCTTAAATTTAACTGAAATGTCAGGAATTCCCACTCCATTTAACGAGTAATGAATTACTGGCTCCTCATTTACGTATCATAATGTTGGCTGAAATGTCATGCTGTCTAAGAGAGAAAAAAAAAATCACAATATCTGCTTACACAACTGTGTCTCTGCATTGCTTGTTTATTTATTTATTTATTTATATATATATATTTTTATAATTTTGTCATAAATCTTCTGCTGCATACAGTAAGGCAGAGCAGACGTCCAGTTTTTTTTAATAGTTTGTCGATTTTTTTCCTCTTCATCTTTGTTTATAGCAGAGGGCTCTTGTTATTATTTCTGTTTAGTGATGGGGACCTGCCATCTTTCAGTAACACACAAAGAGCGACAGGGAACAGGAAGCGCACACGCAGACACACAAAATGATACCCCGAGGGACACATCTGCTAGAGAAAAAAGGCATTATTCCTCCAGAAGATGAAAAGTCAGTGCTAAATGTCTAATACTCATGTCAAAAACTTAGCAGTAGGCTTCTAAGAAGCACTGCGGGTGTTCTGAGAGCCAGATGAAATAACTGCTCTCCGGTAAGCAAAAGATGACAACCTGTTAATTTTCTACAGGACTTTGACACACCATCATTGTATCACATTGTTCCATGGTTTCAGCTGTGCTGTTCCCAGATCACTTTAATGGATTTAGCACAAAAGTGATCGATGGAATCAGTGGACCATCTTATTCTCAGCTCTGTGCTCAAGAAAAGGAGAAAAAGTGATGTTTATATGCCAGCAGATTTGATACAAATGAAGAAATAAGAAAAGTTAAACGCCTACCCTAACTTTAACCTTTATTCACCCCCCTCACCTTATTTTCCACAATGAGTTATAAGATTTCTTACAAGCTGAAAGAGAAAATCAGTGGAGGGGAAAGGAGACTGGTAGTAGTTGGTGGATATACAGGATCGGTGTGTTAGAGACACAGGAGGGCAGTCTTTAAACGTTTACTGCTCTCTCTCTCTCTCTCTCTCTCTCTCTCTCTCTCTCTCTCTCTCTCTCAATGTTGAGTACAGCACCTGCTGTTTTACAGCCTTTATGTAATTAAAAGTGATGTATATTACTAATATCAAATGTATTTACATCTCAAATAGGTTGGAATTTATGCACTTCTTTTCAGAAACCATATTAAAGTAAATGTTTTTTAGTAACCGGAAAAATATTAGGTATTCTTGTCATTATGTATATATTTTTTTCAGGTTAATAAGTAAGAATGGATTTTGGACAGAGAGGAACTCCAGTGTAAATGCATGTGCAAATTTTGTGTGGCTGTTTTTCTTGCATAAGGGTTGTTGGTCAGGGTTAGGGTTTTTACATAAGGAAGTTGTTTTATTTAAAATTCAAATGCTTTACTTTGTATAAGGCAATGTTTGTAGATGTTTTGAGTAGTTCTAAATCATTCCAAATCATTAACATAGTTGTAATTATATAAATAAAATATATAAATACTATACATTGCTATAATAATAATAATAATAATAATAATATGTATTATTGTTGTTGTTGTTTATGTTGTTGTTGTGAATATTTTTTATTAACCAGATATCTAGTGGCTTGTTTATATAGTTTCTTTAAAAAGGCAGGAAGGCTTCTATTTTATGTCTTATTGAACAAAACAAAGAACCTGATAGCAATAAACAAAGCTGTTGTAAAGGAACTATAACACAGTAAGAACTGTGTGTGTGTGTGTGTGTGTGCGTGTGTGTGTGTGTGTGTGTGTGTGTGCAGCAGGAGGCTGATTAATCTTGCTGTCACAGACGGACTGCCTCTGATGGACTGCCTAATGAAACTCATAAACAGGTAAATAAGCAGCCCTGCTTGGGACTTAATCCCAACAGTGAATAAGCAACAAGAGGCAATACTCAGCCTAAACAAGCCACAGTTTGAATGATTTATTGCTACTGGTGTGTGTGTGTGTGTGTGTGTGTGTGTGTGTGTGTGTGTGTGTGTGTGTGTGTGTGTGTCTATGTGTATGAGTGAGAGTGAATGAATCAAACGCTAGCATAGATTAGTTTGTATTTGTTTACTAGGGTTTACATGTACAAAATCTTCTACTATATAGAAGCTAGATTTTTCCAGCATGGATTGTCAGTTCTGTGGTTAGCTGAGAGTCTTTTCTTACACACGTTTATACAGAAACTTTGTGACCATACAATTATAGAATTTAAAAAAAAAAAATCCCTTTTGACTCACATATCCCCTCTGTATGCTTCTTGTCCACAAAAGCTACTTGTTCCACACATGACACAAGCGAGTAGCGAATGCTGTTTATTCTAACCATGTCACAGAGCTCTGTCATGGGTCAAAGGCTTCCCAAAGCAGGATGTGTTTGAAATCACAAATGTGTTGGTTTTGCTGAGGAGTCTGGTCAGAAGATGGTCCTAATCAAAAGGAAACTATGCGTAGTCATTTGGGAAAAGGTTTCCAGCTTGACCAGAGAAATGTGCGGTGTGTAAGAGGGCTTTCATAGAATTCTGCTCCTCACTAGTCTATTTATGACCCACTGAGGTAGCAACATGCTCAAATCAAAGTCAAAACTGCTGAACCTGAGCAATGAATTAATTAAAATGCTTTGATTTTTTCCCCTCCTTGAAATCTCATATTAGTTAATGCTGCCAGTGTTGCTCGATTTGCAGAATTCATAGCCTATACTCGATGTCCTCCCAGTGCTGTTTAAAAAAAAAAAATTTTATATTAATGTTTTGTGGTTATTACACTTCACATTGCATTCACATTTGTGTATATATGTCTATTTTGTGTACCTGGCGGATGTGATCTTAATAGGTAACATTTTGGTCGAATATTTAAGTAATAAAACAATTTGGTTGAGAAACTGATCCTAACTGATCCCAGGCCCTTACTTACCTTTTGTTTAAAGGAAACGAACGTAGGGTTTCGTTCTACTAACATGACATGTGTTTTGTGTTACTCAAAACAACACTTTATACATGACCTGGCTGATTAACGGACTTGTACCTGATTGATCCAATCTTTGTTGTTTAGTAATATGGTTTGAGTTTTCCCGAATAGTTTTTTTTTCCACTTCAATTCCTGCTATTGCTATTAAACAGGAATGCTTGTGTTTAAATACGCTCACAGAACTCGCTACAGCTCGTTTTATGAAGCGGGTACGGGTACTGCTCAGACACCTCTCGTGTGTAGGGTTTGCGATGGAGCTGCAGTTTTCGGACGCAGACTCGCGCGCGCTGTCGCCTGCACGCCGCCAATCAAACATCCGGGACTTTTCATGTTCGCGCCCTCGAGCCATTTCTGCAGCCTATTACCGAGCGGAAACCAAACGCTACCGAGCACGCAGCGCCGCTCTCTACATGTAATAAATACTTAATTAACCTTTTCATTTCTGTCAACTGTGCGAAGAGATGAAGGGAGCTAAACCAAAGACATTTGATGTTATTCTTCAGTTCTGTCAATGCCGACCATGCCCTGAATTAAAGCACATCTTGTTTTTTTTTTGTTTTTTTTTTGAAGAGTCGCGTGCGTCAATGTCCAAACTTGCAAAATTTTCACTTAGTGGGTTTAAAAAAAAAAAAACATAATAGCTTTGCATGCTCATTTTGATATTCTTATGGAAGTGCATGAAATATATAATAATAATAATAATGATTTTTTAAATCTATAGAGGTTTAGAGTTGAATGCGACACGCGAAATTAGGAAGAATTTATGAATTCAAATAGTCTCATGTTATTTTTGCCTTGAATTTAATCTCCAGAAATACCATGGTTGTTAATGGCAAGATTTGTTATAATAATCAGTCATCATAATGCTTAGCTTTGTGTACTTTTGTATTTTAAAATTCGTTTCTTTTATTGATATCTACATGTTTTTCATTTATTTTTCTTTTTTAAGTATAAATATTTGCTTTATAATAATTTATTAAATAATAATAATTTATGCATTGTTTTTTTTGGTTTGTTTTTTTAGAGCCAACAATGTTATAATAATTAAATATAAAAAAATATATATTATTATTATTATTATTTTATAATATATATATATATATATATATATATATATATATATATATATATATATAAAATAATAATTTATATATATAATAATATAATAATAATTTTATATAATTTTATAATAATAATAATTCTATATTTACAGGATCACTTATTCAATTGTAATAATTTTGTGACCATACCCAGGATAGTGTTCTTGTTATGAATATATTTCACAATCGGAAAGCTTTGACGTTTTCCTCCCGTAGAACGTGTGATTGATTATATCGTATTTAAGGTCACCGCTGTATTTTGCTAATTTTCTCTTCTTGCCTCAGGCATTGCGCTCCTCTGATCTCTGGATACAAATAACAATAAGAACAGACCCACAAAAAATGTGGCATAATGGAACAAAAAACACTGATCCAGACCTCCTGCTGCGCGGAACTAACTATGTTGGTATAAAAATGTTTATAATGGAATTGTATTCCCACATCTTTGTCGGTGTTGGCCAAATTTGTGCTGGTAATGTTTCGTCATTGTTTGTAATTTATCAGTAGCAAAAAAAACCCTGTACTTTTATATTTAATTGTTTTTGACCTAATCACACGGATTTTTTTTTTAAAGAAATAAAGAAATAAAATCCACGAAAAGAAAAAGAGAGGAGGGTGGTCTGCCTAATAATTCTTCATTAGTGAATTATGAATAGCCTTCTATTACAAGCCTGCTAAATAAATAAGCAATATCTATAATGAATTGTCGGGGAAGAAATTGCAGTAATTACACTTGCGGGTTTATAGAACACAAGGAGCGAAATATTGTTAAGAATCCTTTATTAGTTCATGCATATCGTCGTGCATTTCGTTAGCACGAAAACTGAAATAATATCAAACGGTTGCGTTTGCAAGCAGTGGCGCTAGAAAAGCATGTTCAAGGTTCAACCATCCCAATCAAAACAAAAAAAAAAAAACAAGTTTTAATAATGCAGTAAAAATAAAAATAAAAAAGCTCTAAAAAATTTTACAAAGCAAAAATAGACATAGAATACAGTAAATAAGCCAGGTTGCAGTTAATCAGGTGTACGTATGTTTTACAGAATTGACTCCGTGTGGCTTTGGGATTGACTTTTTGGCGAAAGTTGAGTGTATGTGTACTTAAGGTAGGGCGCCCGGTCTTCCTTTCCATGCACACTTCAGGAGAAGGACAAGGAGGGGGCACTGTCTGGGATTTAGTGGTCAGATTTCCCATTTCCCATAGCCTTTCAAGGTCTTGAACCCAATTAATGGCTAATAATTACCCAACTAACTGCGGTGCTGCAGCTCCTGCGGCTTCATTAGCGATAGGCGCGAGGGAGAGGGACAGAGAGCTACTTTGCAGTAGATTTCTTCTCCAGTAGCTCACCTGAAGGACGCAGTGCACCGTGATCATGGTGTTTGTGATTAAAATCCAAGCATATTTATTGTAAAATACACCTGCTTTCGACTCATTTAGGGAGTGTCTTAGCAATTTATTGAATCCATTTTTTTTTTCACTGTTGCTAAAATGCACGATCATTGGTTGGGGTCTTGCTCTTTTTGTGCGCAGGTTTGTTTTCCAATTAGCCCATGTCGCTTTTACTGTCCTCAAAGCCTCCGCACTAACCGCTTTCCCTGTTAGTGTTTTTGTTCCGAGGGCCATTGAGTGCTAATGCTATTTACAGAAGTCCTGGCTTTGTGTGTGTGTATATGTGTGTGAGGCGGGTGTGTGTGTGTGTGTGTGTGTGGGTGGGGGGTGGGGGGTAAGAGCGCGTGGTGCCACAGCCCCACCTTGAAGTCCCCATGTTTACTTAGTCATTACATACACTGCATTAGCATTTAGGGGCCGATGTCAATGTCGAAACAGCTTGGGATTTTTTTTTTTTTTTGGTGTGTGCATTCTAACTATTGAACTCCGAGCCACAACTGGGTGGATATTATTTCCCATATTGAGTGGGCTGAGATGTTATCAGCGCGTAACACATAAGCCGGGCCCTTTTCTAACATGGATAAAGCTTCGGTTTCAGCCCGTTTGAGTGGAAACGTGTAGGCCACAGAGAGCCACCTGACGTGGCTTTCTGCTGCTCACAGAGATCTATCTAATCAGTTCTGCCCCAGCTAATTATTACCAGTACCACCTTTCTCTCCCTGTTACTAGGATTGTGTCCCAATACCACATTACATATCCAATTATGCGCTCTTTATTCTAATGGGTGTTGTATGTATTTTCATATAATCACAAAGCAAGATTTCAATTATAATATTTACACAATATTATTGTAGTTATGTATAAATGAAAAGGGGCATACTGTTGATATGTCCTACAACATAGTAATGATTACCGTCAATTGTGCCGCTGTCATAAAAAGAAGTGCGGTTT
Source organism: Clarias fuscus (assembly GCA_030347435.1). Lineage (NCBI taxonomy): Eukaryota > Metazoa > Chordata > Actinopteri > Siluriformes > Clariidae > Clarias > Clarias fuscus. The sequence continues at coordinate 9,541,744 of CM059213.1, read as the reverse complement.
AATTGTGTAATGCTCCCAATTTGATTTAAAGTTGCTAATTACAGCACAAATTCACCTCCCTTATTATTAAAGTGTATGCTTAATTATAATACAATATAACAGTCTGGAAAAGTATTTCTATGCGCAATCGTACTACGAACATGTTTAGCATCATGGACCACACGAGTTAAAATTTGTATGAATACTGATATTGGTTTCCTGCTATCTCTACACTGTTGTTCAAATAGATAATGTCTATCCCCCAGGTTCTACCTGGGAATAATGCACCACATCCTTGGACAGTATTTATTTTAGGTCTATGATGTTTGGGTCAAGGTCACGTGGATGAAATCACCTTGTTACCGGGGTCTCTTCCGGGTGCAGCATCTCTCTCTCTCTCTCTCTCTCTCTCTCTCCCTCGTTCCTGCGCTTAAACCACAGGGGAAAATGGCAACAGTCTGGAAAGAAAATACTCCAAACGCGCGGTTACATAGCCATCACGTTTCCAGGAGCTCGTAAAAAAGGCAGACGTTTAAATGACGCAGTAAACGATTCCCAAATGAACGAATGTTGAAGAGAAACGTTTTTCTTTACAAGTGTAATTACAGTTAATTGCTCTTAAAAAAGAAGACCAGTTGCTGTGTATGAAATCATGTGTCCCACCCGCGAGGGAAATGAACTGCGTTTCAATCAGTTGTTCTGAAAATCTGGAGCAAACAACAAAACACATCTCTCGTGTTGGTCTGCTGGACGCTTGTGTGTATTCTGCTTCCGTATATGCATCTTTCATTAGCGAAGATGAAATAGCTCGTTTGCACGGTTGATGTTTTGACGTTAGAGACATAATACTTACGAAATTATATCAGGAACAGTCTTCTTGGTTTGCGTTAAATACCCAAGACCATCAAAGAAAAAATATATCCAATTCTGGAACAGACTTTAACATCAAGACAGGTGAGGTACAGGGTACAGGTCCCGCGAAAAGGCCGAGTGATGTATAAATTTATATTTATATAGACCATTTTACTAAGTAACTTTGGGAATTTATTACTCTGATAAGTAAAACAAGAAGCATCGTTCGATGGGTTTATCTCTTAGACATCATCAGCTTCTATATTACGATTAGGTTTTATAGCAACACCTATATAGCTATAGCTTCAGAACAGACAAATTTTGTGAAGCTGCTGATGCTGACAAGGCTGCTGTGTTCTGTTCTTGTTCACGTCATTAAACCATGCGGAAATCTGGAGAACAACAAATCTTTACCGATCCATATTAAAGCATCAGTTGGGTCTTTTTGTCGGGCCATTTTTAGCTTGTAGAAAAAAATATATTTAATAAATAAAAAATTAAGTATTGTGAAAATTATCTTGCCAAACGATGCCAGATGAGATCTTTCTTGAATTTCATCGGGGTCAGTGATTTAACTCCATACACAAGAAATCAATAAACTGTTTTAATAATAATAATAATAATAATAATGAAACAATGACACCAAAAATAAAATAAAATAATAGTGATTAAGTATTTGCTTAAATATTGGTCGGTTCCATAAATATACTCAACCAAACACATTTACATCCTCATCGAATGCGTCCGATCTTCATCTTCCCAGCGGCAAATGTAAAGGATGCCAAATGCAAAGCATTTAAATTTAACCTAATTTGACTGTTTCAAAAAAGGCTTCTGCAGAAATCTCACATGAAACATTTATCCATTGCATTAAAAACACTCAAAACGTTATAGCAAATTTAGTTTTTTTTTAGAGAGAATTTAGAGGCTAATCTTGTAGAGTCATCACATCACAGCATGCAGCGGAATAGTACTTACATTTCTGGTCATTTTTTGCTGTCTGGCTGCTACCTGCCACCAAACTAAACCTTGTTCACCGCGCCATCATTATACAAATAATGATGAAACAAATCGGTATTGGATGCGTTACTCGAGGGGCGACGTGCTGAACACTCACGCGCGCGCGCGCGCACATACACACACACACACACACACACACCTACCTTCCTACTCCTTTCTCGGTCACTCTTCCTCACTTTTACCTTTAGTCTTCGGTAACTCAGACTTGCCCCAACTTTGACAAGCAATTCGAAACAAAATAAATACCGCACTAGGTGTGTGTGTGTTTGTGCGTGTGTGCACACCTATGAATATGTCTCATAAAATCCAAATGGCTGCCAACAGCGTGCACAGATGATTACAGGGGGAAAAAAAGGGGGGGGGGGGGGGGGGAAACCTGAGAATGAACTGAGTGCTGGATATGGAAGCATTTTTAAAAATAATTTTATTTAAAATGATTTAATATTAGCAAAACACTGCCGCCGCGAGAACAAACAAAAACAAATTATAATAAAAACATTATTATTATTATTATTATTATTATTATTATTATTAACAGCTGCAACAATAATGTATTATTATTATTGTTGTTGTTGTTGTTAATAATAATAATGATGATGATGATAATATGATAATAATAGTAATAATCATCATCATCATCATAATAATAAGTAATTTTGCATACATGCTAGATTTCATACATTACCTTACTCTAGTCAATGCATTATTGTCGACAAAATATTTTCTGAATGAGTTAAATGCTCGAATCACCTTGCAGAGATGCGACCTTCACCCTGTCAAGCACTTTTTGTCGTCCCGCGCTGGAGCTGATTCGGCAGGTTGGCGAAAAACACGACTTACTCCACTCTAACAAGCATAGAAAGGAGTGCGTGCGCGCGCGCGCGTGTGTGTTGCGGGGGGGGGGCGAGATGGTGCGGAGCGAAGGAGGAGGAGGAGGAGGGAAAGAGATAAGTGATCTGAAGGAGAGACGATAGGACAAAAAAAAAGTGATGATGATGAATACATTGGAAAGTTTTTTTGGCCCCGACGTCGGTGTCAGATTGAATGGCCTGTGCGCATGTGCGAAGGTGTCCGAACTGACAATGCTCGTGAGATGAAGATAGTGCTGCTGCCGCTTCTGAGCTCAAGGAGGACGAGAGGAATCCACAAGCCGACGAGATGAGATCCAAGGCGAGGGCGAGAAAACTGGCCAAAAGTAGGTGCCTTCTTTCCCTTTCTTTTCGCGTCTTTCTTTCCCTTTTCCGGCCGCGCGCTTACTCCGTGCTCCTCGCTCAGATCACCAATGTGTCATTTTCATTGATTAGTTCCTGGTGAGAGCTCATCTTTGTTCGCGTAGATTTCTCAACCGTTCCTTTCGACCCTTCGATCGAACTTTAATGCCCAGAGTTCGCGCGTCCGGTCTTTTTGCGCTTTTGTTGCAGCCGGAGTTATTCTCAGCGTGAGAACTTGGAGATGTGATGTGGCCCACACGCTTTTCCCTCACTGATAAGGAGAAGAGCATCGCGCTTGTTTCACAGTCCCACTCTTTCGTTTTCACCACGCCGCGCGAAAACTTAGGGAAAACTTGTCGAATGGAATAGTTAACTTTTTTTTTTTTTTAGTCTTGTGAAATAATATTCCTGGCTTCTGAAATAGTGGGCGCTCGCGCACTGCGCATGGCCACGGCGACCCCAGCACTCTGGAAAAACTCTCTCCCGGACAAGTGGATACGATAGACAGCAGTGAAATCGTAACAAAAAGCCTAGATGCTTCTTACGAGGACTCGGCTCTAACCTACTTTTACTTTACAAGACGTCGCATTTACGACTTGTTTGCATTACGTCCTGCGCATCGTGTTGGTCCGGTTTCTTCGCTCATCTGGAACTGGTGATCAATAGAATAATGTATGTTGTGCAAAGAAAAGTAGCTGCTCTTTTCTGGACTGTTACGGCAGGAGGGAATCCGACTCCTGACGGTTTTAGACATACTTGAGTATTGCCAGCCTATCACAACGATGCTAGGCGTTTTTGTTTTTATTTCATTGCTCAATTATTTTCAGGAATTATCGTGTTCGGAAATGTTTCTAAGTTGCAATAGCTTGCATGCTGCTGACTTAGCACCTCTGTTTTACTTTCTAGGCTAAGAAGCAGTGTATTCAAAATTAAATGTTGTTTTAACTTCAGCACTTGACATGGAAATGTCATTTTGGTCATATTGTAATTTTTGCATGTACCGTAATCACTGGGAAAAAAAATGTGCAATTAGTAGCTCGTGCATTTCTGTCATTAGTGGTCATACAGCTCACAACTGTCAATATAGAAATTAATTTCAAATAAAAACAATCGGCGCTAATTTGGCGCAATTCATGAAAAATCACCCGAGTTATTATTTTTACTTAGTAATTTAATTATGCACAAGGAATTTTTTTACTATATATATATATTTTAGAAATTCACTGCATTTTGCTCTTATTAAACGGGGCATGTACTATTTATTACTGCAGTAATTCATTTTAAAAACCGAGTCTGCATTTACGAAAATATTTGTAACAAATTATATATTTTTCCACAAAACAAATGAATCACATGGTATTTCTGCACATTTGGTCTTTTTACTTACAGGAATTCTAACTTATTGTTGGCATGTCATTTATTTATTCGAACCTTATGAACGTTATATGGCGTTATTATTAGACTTACAATTAACGTTAGATAATTTACTACAGCGAGGAAACAGACTTGATAACTTGTTGAGGAATATTATTCGGGCCTTATCCTAAACGGATTTAGTATGGGGGGGGGGGGGGGTAGTTGGGGGCGAGTAGGCCAAATTAATTTGTGCGCATTGCCCAAAGACTTAACAAGATACGATTGACGGAGTATTTTTTATGCATTTATATATTTTAAAATATCGGGGCTTGAACTGAAGTAAATGATCGAAGTTCCAGCTTATACAGTATTACTTTAGCCCGGTCTGTACCTTTGAAGGCTAAGGAAGCTAAAGTGAGCCAGCAGCAGTTCGGCTATGTTTCGGAGCTTTTCCATGTCTTTCTTCGGAACACACACACACACACACACACACACACACACCTGTGAGAGAATATTTCATTGTGCTCCACATATCGGTGTCCTTTTCTTATCGATGCATTTCTTAAAGCCAGTTTCTAAAACCCAAACCCAAAGGCCTGTCCGATATTTCTCCCGGTTTTCACCTCCACGTTCTCAGACAATATACATGAAACGCTCAGGAGCAGCTCAGCTGAACTCGACACACTCAGTCAAAAAGGGTTCTCACAAAAAAAAAAAAAAAAAAATGCCATCTGTCCAAAATGGCCTGTTATAATCATGAACATACGTAAGAGCTCATGCACATAATGTATCGGTAATATAGCAGCAACAGAGTAGCCGAATGAATCAGCGTTTACATGGTCACACAACCGACAGGCTCATTTACAGTATAAATATTAGTTTAAGATGTAAAGACAAATATAAAAGAGTATAACATTTCTACTAATTGTATCTCTTACCATTTTAATTGTAATAGCGTAAATATTGAAAGCATATTAAAAACACTATTATTATTATTATTATTTTATCTCTCTATATATGTGTTTTTTTCAATATATCAATAATAATAATGAAACATTACCCAAAATAAAATGTGTAAACATATACAGACTCGTCGCAAATATTTCTCATGATAAAAAGCAGAATAAATTAATGAATTGGTTTAACATAAATTACAACAATGATCGTATTATTATTATTACTATTATTATTATTATTATTATTATTATTACTATTATTATTATTATTATTATTGTTGTTGTTGTTGTTGTTACCCGACTTTTTTCACAGGCGGATAGGTTAATTACAAATGAACTTTGAAATAAGTTGATTGACTTCATTCCGTGAAGAAGGCTACACGAAACACGACAAGCTATATTTTTTTATAGTCTATCAAAATGACTAAATATTTCGAAACGAATTAAATGCATGGACATTGCACTAGTCGGCTCTCAGGACTTTGACTGAGAGCTAACCTATGGGAACAACAGCGTCCAAAACGCTCAACGTGACTCGGGCTGCGTCCCAAACCGCATCCTTCTGTAGTGAATAGTGTTTCAAAAAAAAAAAAAAAAAAAATCATTACACCTGTGGTAACTTTACACACGCCTAGAGTAAGACCGGCCTGCTTTTTCTGACGTGATCTTTAAAGCCGCCATTAACGACGAAGTCCAGTGCGCACGGGGGAAAATCTCTATATGAATGTAATATTCCTATTTTCTGTATGGAAAATTCTGATAAAGTAGTCCTGCTTATTAGACTCATGTTTTACACGCCAGTCTCTTTATTCATCATTTATTTACTCCGTATATGATTTAAAAGTAAACATTCGCTGACTACTCAAGGGGGTGTTATTATTATTATTATTATTATTATTATTATTATTATTATTTATCCTCCAAAAAATCAATAGCCTTATCGTATATATGAGGCTTTTTTAAAAATTCTATATTTTGTTAATGAATTCAGATGAGGTCTAATAAAATAATTTAATAAAATGATTAAGGATTTGCTGTGAAAGAATCCCAAATTAGAGCAACGCAGTTAAAGTCCCTGAAGAGCAGAGTCATCTGCATGACAGTTCCTGCAGTGCCTTGTATGAAATCATCAATATGGATCGTCAGGGTTGAATTGTGCAGACTCTAATGGGTCACAGATACCCAGCACACCGATGTGTTTTGTTATGATCTGCTTATTTGGATTATTTTAGCAGATACTGTGTAGCATGGATTAGAAATATATCTTAAAATAAATGGGTTAACGTGGTGATGGTACAGTAAGCATTTTTGACTTAGATCAAATCCTCCTGTTCTCTATTACCACAATCAGTGAGCACATGTCCAGGGAGGCACACAGGGCTGGTGGACACATGTAAAATGAGGGCTGCATTAAGTAGCCTGCATGAATTCACCTCATTGCAGCCCACTGCCTTATTCCTTGCAAACTCAAAAGCTTTGTCGAGACATTGCTCCCGTTTTTTGTTTTGTTTTTAATCAGTCCTCTTTGAAGACAAAAATATGGATCACAAATCACAAGGTTCTTGTGCAGCCTATGATGTTTTGACAGATGTAATAAAATCAAGCCACAACACTATAAAATTGTGATGGGAACCGTGTGCAAGGTCTGCTATAAGGCTTAGGCCGTCACCACCAACCACTGGATTTACACAATCACAATGGCTGACGTTTAGAATTTTATGGTCATGGGGGCCGGATTCATACGATCAGTTTTTTTTTTTTCTTTTCTTTTCTTCCAGGCTAATGGTGTATAAGTGATTAGAAGCTGTATATATTCGCTTCACATAATCTCTGGGCTGGAGGTTTGTCTTTGATAAGAAGATGTTGTGAAAAACCAATCTAAGTGCCACTTGCGTATGACTGGTCAGGAAGGTGATAAACTGGGCTAATGAACGTCTGCGTGTGCGTTGGGGGTGGAGTTGTATTGTGAGTGTGCATTTGTGACTGCAAGCCAATGAAAATGACTTCCATATCCACAGGTGTGTGCTTTTGTGTGTGTGTGTGTGTGTGTGCGCGCATTAGTGTGCCCTAACAACAAGGCACTGATTCACGTTAAGCGCAATGAGTCTAATTTGAATTTGATGGAATTTGATTTTTGTACTGTGTGCAGAACACACACCAGCCTGCAGATTTATGTGTACTTGTACACACATGCGCTTGCACTTTGTGCTTAGTTAACTCCAGTGTGGTGCGAGAGGAGGAAAAGAGGACAAGGTGCTGCCCAGGTGGTACAAAGTGGCACTCTGCTCTGTGATCCGGCCCACCCGAGCTCCACTCACCTCTCGTGAAGACTGAAGCAGCACAAACCTGGCCATGGCCTTGTTAGTCACTCTCTACTCATTACTGTGTCGCTTTCTGCCCTGCCCTTGTCTGGCTCATGGCACCTTTTTATGACATCACACGGCTCAGGTGAAGGTGTTTTTTTTTTCTTCTTCTTTTTTTCCAATACGCTACATGCGCAGACAGTGGGACTGCAGTACCTCATTTGCTCTCCTTCTCAAAGTCCAGTAGGTGCAATTCCTCACTCGGGTAATGTTTTGGCAGGTATACACACATGCCTTAAAGATGACTCGAATGTCTTTGCTGCATTCCCCCTCCAAACACAACAGTCTTTATTTGCTACTTTACATTTATTTATTTATTCGTTTTGAAGAAAGAGGCGTATGTGCCATGGAGCAGAGCAGGGCGCCGAACACGGCCGAGTCAACACAGCCGTTACAAAACAGCCATGTCTGAGCGCAAGAGCAGCTTATCATGTTACAGCCTACTCTGTCTGCTGCTCCTCGGCCATGGAAGTGGGACAGACTTGACATTTTTTTCCCACTCAAACGTGATCCAGGAATTGCTTTCGCTTTTATGTCTTTTATAGTTCTCAAAATATGTACTATATTTATAGTTTAGGTGAGCATTTTGTTTGGGAGCTGATTAAATAAAAAATTTGGAGCTGAGTAATTAAAATATTAGTTTATATTTAGAAAGTGACCATTGGTTTTAAAATTTGTACCAGTTGTGATATTTTGGTTTCACCATAGCCTATGAAATGCTGACTTTAAATTGGAATAAAATTGTAAAAATTTTAATAAAACATTATGATTAGCAGGATTCTTTTTATTGAAATAGATTTACATAAATTTTAATCATTAGTAATACTTAAGTACGAAACATATGATTTAAACATGGCTATATTTATTTTGAATTTTGATGTTCTGCATATACATTATCTACATATTCATGTTCTATAAAGTAGACTATATGCCCCGGCACAAAATAACAAATTAATCTTAATTTCCTGTGGATGTTTGGTTAAAAATTTGACTTTAAGAATTTAATGAAATTTGACTTCTGACTTAATGATCTGAAATTTGCGAAGCAAATGATTATAAATTTTTTACAAATGTTTAAAGTTGATAAACTATTGTTTTTTTGTTTGTTTGTTTGCCAGTTTTTGCTTTTAAGTAATTTATTCACATTGTTGGCTGCATTTGCTCTCCTTTGTTAAATATTTTGAGTGAGGGCTAAATATTCTAGAGTTTGTTTTTGTTGCCATGTGATGACATACACCGACCATCTGACACTGTTAGAATCCTACTCCTTCCTACTCAGAGTCATAATCATAAAAACAATGATATATGAACGAATTCAGCATTCAGTTTATTAGTGTTCAATTTAAAGCATTTGCTAAACAGTGAACGGAACAGACTGCAGGTAGCTCTGTGTCTCTAAGTTTAGACAAAATAATCCATTATAGACTATAAAAGTAAATGTTTTATTATATAATTCTCATATACCGTATTCATTATTTTTTTTGGCTAACTGCCAGAAATACAGAGTAACAACAGTACAACTTTTTCTAGACACCTGCATGCTATCAGATATCATTACAAAAAATGTGCTTATAAATGATCAAATGCATGTCCACCTATTATCAAATGATTTCACACGTTTTGCGCAGACTTTCAGCTAAGGCAGGCACTGAGTGATAGATCACATTTCACACCAGGGCATGTTATTCACACCAATTAATGCTACGAAGGATCTCGTAACCTGCGTTGTCTCTGCTTTCTGTGTCTGATGCTTAAAGCCCATAATAAGCTGTTTTGATAAATGTCTGCTCTCCCAATATGGTTATTGACCCCTTGCACTGTGAGCTAATTTAGTCCCGAGCTGCAGTCCACAAAGACTTGATTTGTTTGTTTTTGGCCCTCCTTAGCCCACACTTCCTAGGACTCTTGAGATGCTCTCTCTCTCTCACTCTCTCTCTCTGTCTCTCTCTCTCACTCTGTCTCTCTGTCTCTGTCTCTCTCTCTCTCTCCCCTTTTTTTGAAGTGCATGGTGATCTTCCAGTAAAAGCTTGCCAGAAGTCATCTTATAGGCTAGTCAGGGGTTAAAGCTTTGTCCTTCTTGTAGTATCTGTACTGTATGTTGTACATCTAATTATATTCACCTTGTTTCCATGTAAATTAATTAATTCTAACTTTTAAGTGTAAAAATCTTACATCTGTACTTCAGACCTTGATGTAAAGCCTATTGGCTGCGCATTGAGACGTCAACACTTCACGCATTAGCATCTGGTCAGCTAATATCTGAATGTCTAAAATGTTCCAATGTTGTAACTCGACACTAGAAAGCACAAGATCAAGAAAGAGCCTTGTGGATGTCTATACTGTGTCAGGTTTGGGTTGGTGTACGAGTAATATAAAGCTTTTTAAATGTTATATAACAATTGCAATTTGTTTTTTAACATGAGAACATGCCTCTTCCTTTCGGAGATAATTGTATAAGAAAGTATTTCTTAGGATATAGAAATTGCTGTATCTTGCTTTAGTTGTATATTATTATTATTATTATTATTATTATTATTATTATTATTATTATTATTGTTATTTGCCATTTAATTGATGCACCTTGTTTTTTGCATGGAACTTTTCATGAACATTTTAATGTTATAAACCATCTGTGCAGAGTAGCCTGGGTGATTACTGGAGGACCATTGGTGCTTTATGGGATTGTATACATATTTAAGTTCCCCCCTTTTCTCTTTTCTTTTCTTCTTTATGCTAAGCTTTTTGCTAAGCTACATATCGAGTACTCTTGGGTGCGCATAAAGAACACTGCTACAGTAAGGGATAATGAATGTTTATGTACAATGTTACACAAAGTTTGTAGTTGCTGATCAGGTGGCTGATAGTAAACGAAACTACAAGATTATGCAAAAGCACTGGTCCAGGTGTTTTGTATAATTACATGGAAAGGATTCATTTATCTTTCCCCAGTGTTACCTGTTGACCAATGAGTGGTTTGTGAGTATTTCCCTCCACTCCCTTAATCTCGGATTTTCTCCCGGTAAAGTGGTTTCAGGCTATCTGTATTGTTTTGGATTCATGGCGTTAAATAGCTAAGCCACTCTTGTGTACACTGAACACACTTCCTGCAATACAAGAAGCGAGTGGCGATTTTGCTGGGGGATATTTACTTACCATCCTGGGCATGGCACATATACACATGTTCACAGACAGGCTCAGGCACACACAGGCTATACAGTAATTCCCCTATTCTGAAATTCCCGTGTTAGCGGGTGACTCAGTATCCTCCCTGTCCTGTGGGCTGCGTCCGGACAGACGTGACTTCTTCAGCCTTTTTGATGTTCCATCCTTTGGTGATAAGAAAGTGAATGCTGTTCCCAATAGAGCAGCTTCTCCAGAGGGACGCGGTTCACTGCGCCACTTTAAAGTCCGCCACAGATTACATGTTCAGAGGCGCCGACTTTTATGTTTATCTCATTCACTCATCTTCTCTCCTCCATATTGTGTCATTAGGAAAAGATGGGATTGTACTGTCCCAGGACAGGCTGGAATAAAAATGAGTGTGTGTGTGTGTGTGTGTGTGTGTGTGTGTGTGTGTGTGTGTGTGTGTGTGTGTGTGTGTTTGTTAGAAAGTTTGCAACTTCTGGAACCGTGATCAAGAGACTGCCATGTTTCAGAAGAATGAATTATTTTTTAACTAACCCTTTTTCTGTTCTAACTTTATACAACTCCTAGTTATGGATGAAAGAATCAACTGAAGCGCCAGTCAGATTGTTAGTGAAATGTTGAGAAGGGGTTTTTCAGGGGCGTCACCAAAACATTTCAAGATGGCTTATTAGCTCCAGCGCCACGGTAAGAACGCGGCAGCTCGTGAAAATATTGAATTGCAACAACATCCCGATGTGTAAATGTGCACCGGTGTAAATGTGCACTTCTGAGTGATGGACGACAAATGGTGACCTAAAGCCGGAAAAGGTCAGAAAGCGCGCATCACCACCGCATTTCACCACGGGGAATTATATAATGCTCCACAATTGAACAACACAACTGGTTGCTTACTTGTAGGCTAAAAAAAATTGACAAAATAGTACAACACTATTTTAAGAGTAGATGATGGTCATAACAATTGCTTTGCCACATTATATGGTAAATAATATTGTATTATCCAGGTTTAGTGTGTAGCTGTCTTTGTTTCCAGTCCAGTATCGATTCGATTCAGGAAAAAATATAGTTTATAGTAAACAGACTTCTGATTTCAGCTGCTGTACGTCATCGTGCTTTCTGTTTTGTCCCTGCTCTCCTCTCCTCTCTCTTAAGATTGTGACTGGTGGCATTAGCAAGAGGAGGCCAGTTCAATTCTGGAAGTGTCTGTAGTTTGGCCGTATGTCAGTAGCTGTCCACAAACACGCGCACACACACACACACACACACACACACACACACACACACACACACACACACACACACACACACACACACCCCTGTTTGCTCCCTTTCCTTCGTTTTTCTCTGTGAACTGCATGTTGGCATTTGCGCCTCTTTTCCGACTGCTGTCCACTTCTTCAATTCCTTTTCTTTTTTCTTTTCTGTCTCCCCCCCTTTATTTCACTCACTCTTCCTCTGCTCTGGAAGCCTAAGCATAGGCCTTTGAAAGGATGCGGCAGCTTTGTCCACCCCAATAAAAGATGCCATAGTTTCCCTTTTCCTCTCCTTTCTGTCCTCCCTATGCGGCTCCTGTAGAAGTGCAAATTGTTACCCTCCGAGGAGCTATCCTCCTGCTTCAGAGGGTCCCAATCCGGCTTGCTAATTACGCAGAAGATTCCGTCCTGACGAAAAAGGCCGCAATTCCCACAACCACCTGGCCTTCTTTTCTTGTCGGCTTTGATGGCAGACACCCCCTGCACCCCTCAGTATCACCCCCCCCCCCCCCCCACACACACACACACACACTCTTTCCCCTGTCCTCCCATACCTCACTTTTCTCTCCCTCGCTCATTAATAGGGGTTTTGAATTGCTTTCTGACCCTGACAAACTGCTCTTGTTGAAAGGGAGATGAGAGGAGGATGGGGGGAGGGTGAAGGAATGGAAATGAGGAGGAGTGACAGAGCGAGGGACAGAGAGAGCAAGAGAGAGAGGACAGGAGAGGTTGATGAGGGTGGAGGCAGGAATTCAGGGGGCCGGGGTTTCTGGTCATATGGTGTCTTTGTGAAAGTATGTAGCAGAAATCCGTTATCATTATTTTGGAGTATTTTAGTCCTTCCAAGAAACTCCACCCCTGACCTCGTCTTTCACTGTTGTCTTCAAAGCTGGACAGAACGGAGCACTGTAAGAAAAAAAAAAAAAAAAGACAGAAAATGTGACTGTGAGAACTCCATCACCCTGACTTCACCATTCATTTAGTGAAGCCAGGTTCCACCTGTAGGTGATGGACGGAAGTGAAGCCCTGACAGACTTTGTAAATTGCTTCATATTATTTCTCAGACTATCTCACATCTATTATTGCTTGTTGACATATAGATAGCTCTTTCAGGACTTACCATGGCTCTAGGGTTCTGGTTCACCCTGACCTCAGATCACTGCCCGTGTTCTTCCGTCTGCTTGGGTTTGCGTCTATGTCTTTTGGTTTACGTGCACCTCCCCAAAGATTCTAGTGTGGTTAATCAGGCCACGAGAAATTTTCCCTAGGTGCAGCTGGGTGGTGCCCTTCAGTGGGCTGGCATTTCATCCAGAAACGTGTAACTGCCTAAAGCCCGGTGTTCCTGGGATTAGACTCCGAAATAGACTCTTTATCATGACCCTGACCATGATAAAGTAGTTACAGTAGATGAACGAGTGAATGATTTGATTATGTGAAATATATACATATACATTACGTATCCAATATATTTTCCTCTGTAGTGGTCATGGCCAATCAAGTGTTTGTCAGATCACGTATATGAAAGATGGCAGTTGTACTCTCCTCCAAGCATGCTAAGTTGCTTTCTGACACTACATTGCCCTCTTATGTTAGTAGCTGTCCTATTGTTGACAGAAAGGAAGAAGTGGCTAGGAATTGGAAAACAAATAGATTAGCTTTCAGTTCAAGTCGATTCAAATTTAAATTCTAAATGCAATTTCTCTCTCTCTCTCTCTCTCTCTCTCTCTCTCTCTCTCGCTCTCTTATGATTTATTAAATGGTATAATAATTTGTTTTATGCAATGATATACTGTACATATGCCTTCCTATACCTTTGAGAGATGTAGCAGAATCCCACCGTTTAGTTGTTATTAAAAGCCGGCTGATTAATAAGCTACTATCATTGCACTCCCTTGATCCTGAGCTGAGAGTGTGTGTGTGTGTGTGTGTGTGTGTGTGTGTGTGTATAAGAGAGAGTGAGCGAGAGATAGAGAAAGCGGGAACATAGCTCTGGGAGCAAAACAAATTGCTCTGTTATACACTTGGACTCTATGACATTATCAGCTGGGACATTCCCAGAGGAGAGCCTTGCGCGAGATTAGCATCCTCCACAAAGGGCAAAGGATGCACTGTACTGGCGAGACGCCTCAGTCCTCGTCCACTTTCAAGATAATCATTAACTCCTACTCACAAAGACACTCACCTGGCTGCCACCCAACTCAACACTGTTTGTCTTGTTCGCATTGCCGAGAGAAGGTGTGACGCAACAGGAAGTGCCCGCGCATTTTCATTCACTTCCTGGTCATACCCGATTAGCTGGAGAAGGCCCAAGAACACATAGCATACATCGTCTGTTGAGATTTGTTAGGTCTTCATATCAGGGATTATTCATGTACATTATCGACAGCTGTCCATTAAGTTCAAAAGGACTGACGTACCTCGATCACACTTTATTTGATTTCTCATTTATCAAGGACGCTTAGTTAACGAATCTCTTAACGTAACTCTTTAAGTGTCACACGCAAACAAGCACTCAGTGACTTTTACTCTCTTCCCTCTCTCTCTCTCACTCTCTCTTTCTCTCCGTGCCTCCAAGTGAAGCCACATCCTTCAGCTAAACATAAAACGAAGATCCGGTTTCTGCGTCGTGTTTTACGAGCGTTTAGAATGCCAGTCTGTGTGGCTTTTCGTCCGCTCCCGAGTTGACCAGTCGCAAATGTCTCTGAGGTTTTCTTGAAGATGTCAATTAAAGCTTTTAATTGGGGCCAAGTTATTTAAAACAAATGTTTTCCTTCTGAAGACATCTCTCTCTCTCTCTCTCTTTTTTATTATTTTTTTAGACACCGGACACTGAAGTTGCATTTAACGGTGCAGAAACTTGCGATGGGATGCGGCATTCTTCAGCACGTGAACACTTTTATTTAACTTTCATCAGCACAACAATAACTCAGAAAGTAATCAACACCCACTGAGTCAAAAATCCAACAGCAGTGAATAGAACTGAGGGAACTATTCAAACGGCGTCGGGCACTTATAAATATTGTGACATAAGAGACCTAACACCACTTATAGTAATTGGTTGCAGCGGAGTGTAGGTCGATGCGTTATGGTCGCATGCTCTTCTCGCCGTCCCTGTACCACCTGAGATCATTTAGTAACCTTTTGTTTGTTATTCTTCTCTGTTTGAGTGACATATTTGGAAAGGCAGGAGGTCATAGGGCTCGGATACGGGCTGGTTTAGAGCCCACAGGTTGCGCTTCTCCCTTACCGCATCTAGTGAAGATTAAGAGCAGATATATACTGGACAGATCGACTTGAGTTGGGTGATTTCCCTGATGTAAAAATACTTAACAACATGGTGGAAGATAAGTGTGTTGTAGTAAATAAAGACCAAGTCACTGTAAGATTCACCAACTTGCGACCCTGTTTTCTGCTTTTTCACTTCACTTCAGATTACACTTTAATCCAGTTGCTGTCTTTGGTCTTAAAAAATAAATATATAGGGCTATTCAAATCTCTCGGAAGAACAATACGACAGTTTGCGAATTTAGTTTTTCACATTTAAACAAATATTGTTCTATGGAGGATAATTGGTGTGACTCTTTTTTTGTCTCTTAGTATGAATCTGGTAGTTATATTAGAGACAAGGTGTAACGTCTGATTGTCTGATAATATTTGAACGACAGTCAGTTGATGCTCTCGGTGGTGCGCTGTGTCTCAAGTAGCCAAAAACCACCAATGTGCTGAAAAGATAGCATTCCCTCCATCTTCACAGTGTGCATGTCAGCACTTGGCTCTTTAATTAAAACAAGTCAGCAGATTCTCCTGCTTTCTTTTGACACCTCTGTATTTATCTACCGGGCCCGACTTAGGGCAAGGTCTGTGCAGAAGAGAAGAGTTTTGTTTTAAGAGACTTGCCTTTGATGCCCCGGTTCTACTGCAAACGAAAAAAAAAAGAGAAAAAAAAAAACCTGCTGCCACATCTGACTTGAGTTTGCTGAAATAACAGCAAATGTTTGTCTTGTATTGTATGGCACGCTGTTTGAGAAGCAATAAAGCCCTTCTTCCAGTGCCTAGAGCGCCTCTTAATAAAATACTCAAGAATAACTCTTTTACCTTAATCACGACCATGGATTAAATAGCTCGCGGCGGGAAATTAGGAGCAGGCCCCCGTGGCTTTCTCTGTGTCTCTCAAGGAACTTTTATGCGGCTGTTTTTATCACAGTGCCATCTTTATTCCATCGATATGAGCAAAGTGATCAGATCTTTGTCACGAGGTCGATCAGGAGGGGGTAAAATGCCACAAACCTGCTCATTGACTAATAAGAGTCCTGCTGGTAAAAGGTCAAGGGTGTGTGCGCTCGCTGGGGTGAGTTGAAGAGCGCGTGCAGGGTTGTGTGTCTGTCCGCATGTGACAGGGAGGAATGTGATCGTGTTTATAGTAGCAACAAAAAGTCTACACTCTAAATCGGCAGCATTGGATGTATAAACAAAAATCCATGGTAGCGCACCAGAAATAATGCAACCTAATACCCAATTCATAGAAAACCAGCGAGAACCTAGAACGCTCTGTAAACCCCATAGAGCTTCGGGGAGTTTCGGGAAGAGTGCGTGAGAGAAGAGTTCTCAGTCACACACACATTCAAATGTGTCACTATTTTGTTTTTGCTTGCTCGATTTTCATTTAATTTCATTGCAGCAAGTGACCACAGAGTCTGTAGAAGATGCCCTTAAAGAGGAACCCGAAGGAAGACAACCTCCTAGTGTTTCTCAGCTGTATAAGAGAACATTACTAAAAACTGCATTTCAACTTTTGAACATGAACGCATGTCCATTATGTTCTTTTGGTGCGCTCGAAATGACGAGTTGAAGCTAAATGTTCATGCGATGAAGGCGCATGAATAAGTCTGTTTTTATTGGCCGCTAGTCACCTGTTTCACTAGAGAGAGAAAAGCGTAAATACGACCTGTTTATTTTCAGGCCTGCAGGTGCCTGCTAATGGCTTATTGGTTTAAAATGACAAGCTCGTGTCTCGCCAAGCAACTGCCAACTGATGTTGGTGGAGTAGTATAAATGTGTGTATACACTCGATTTCAGATTTTCCCCTGCCCATGACCTACAGAGATGTCCTTTCTTTATATAAACAAAGAAATATTCACATAATCAATCAAAAAATAATAGATTATCTTGACATTTCGAAATAGCTACAAATGTGCTGAAAATCAAGAGAGCTTCCTGACTTGGGACAATTTCAAATATTTTTGTTTGATCATCTTTTCCAACCAAATAATCTGTTTTCAATCAGAAACAGCACCGGACAAAACATGGACTATTAATGAAAGAACATGTAGTGTGCAAATGCCATAAATCATAATTCCTGAAGGTTATTTAAGCAAACACCTGTGCTTCTCTGGAAAGTACAGCTCACGTGACGAGCAAGCAAGACAGGCAAGACAGCTGAGTTTCAGTTCGGGATGAGCTCACTGCTCTGCAAGCGCACCATGACTGCGCACTGTTACCTGTCATGCTGATAATTTCAGTACGTGTACAACACAGCTACGGGAAATCTTCACTTTGCCCCATGGCCTCCACTGTCAACATTGACGTACTCAAGCCTCCCAGCATGACCAAGTAACAGCTATCTGCACGCAAGGAGGCCATTAATTGAAAGTGACCTTGTCAACTTCCTTACTCAAGAATCAATCACAAGATTTGTGTCGATTTTTTTTTCTTCTCCTCAAACTTTTTTTTTTTTTTTTTTACCCCAATGTGGCTACAAAGCTTGATTCAATTATGATATGGAGGCCTGTCCTCAGATGTGGGGTCCGTTTCCAATCGAAGCAGGAGGTCATGCTTCGTGCTTCACAATGTCATGACTGACTCTCTGAACAGTTCTTGGCGGAGGTGGGGGTCCACAACTGGTTTTGTTTCAGCGTTTTGGTTATGTGAATTTAGCCACCCCATCCCCCCATCCCCACCCCCCAATCAGGTTAGTGTCCGATAGCGTCCAGGGTCTCCGGTAAGGCTTTGAAGTGCAGGAACTCTGTCTGCCTGCCTCGGGCTGGAGCGCCTTATCTGTTGCACTAGGGGACTATTGTTTCAATCAGCCAGACATTGTTAATTAGGCTTTTCATTGGGATAAGAAGTAGGTAGAGACAAATCCAATTTGGCTACACTTACGCTTGACCTCGGACACCACCCCAGGGTCCTCTTTTCGTGTCGACCTTGTATTATGTGGCTTCTGGAAAGTTCCACCATGTTAAAAAAGGTAAAGTTGTCTTAGATTGCGTGGAAACAAAATGTAAGCCAACGCAGTGTGAACGCATACTGTGAGACATCATAATAAACATTCGGCGCTCTTAGCGACAGCGTCCGATCGAGTTGGCGCTGTGGTCAGCCAAGAAAAATGGGCCTTTAAGCAACAAAGACATAGTGGACAGGCTGCGATGTGTTTACAGTTGATCCAACTGGATCGGGAGGGGTTAAAAGGGGATGCCCAAGGGACAGCGAGCCCTCTTGTGAAAGGGTCTATTCTTCCTTGTTTTAGCACATCAGCTTATACAGCTGTTGAAGCAGTGAGGGCAATTATCGCCCGTTTACCACTGTTGACTTAGGAGCGCTTCTTCTGGCCATCGTTGGAATTTTTTATTATTTTTTCCCCCAGGATTTGTTTCTAGTAAATTCAAACCTTTTTGGATATGGATTAAGTGTTTGTGGTTTATCTCTTTGATAGCATCTGGCTAAAATGGCTCTAGTCTGCACCACCTTTTTTTTTTTACAAAAGGGATGAATGGAGATCGTCATGTCCATGCAAGGGACTTTTATATTTCTGCTGAACAAAACCATGTGTCCTGTGTGAAGTTTGGACAGAAACACATTCCTATCTTTGCTTCAGTGTGTAAACCCATAATAGACTTGTGTTGTGCCATCATAAATAATCAA
This sequence comes from Clarias fuscus, assembly GCA_030347435.1. Lineage (NCBI taxonomy): Eukaryota > Metazoa > Chordata > Actinopteri > Siluriformes > Clariidae > Clarias > Clarias fuscus. Next base: position 9,522,689 of record CM059213.1, on the reverse strand, counting down.
ATCACAAGCGGAAGAAAGTTAACCACTGAGTAACTCTGTACGGAAAGAGGCAAATATTTCATTTACCATAACGTAAACATGACCATTTACGTCCAAAATAAATGTTTTCATATATGCCTTGTACCATAAAAGCAATATTAATAGATATATACAATACATTTTGTGTAATGGAAAATCAATTTTTGGCAAGATTCTCAAGTATTATCCAACTGTGATGTCATAAATTGTATCATTTTGCACTTGTTTAATGAATAATATTTTGATGACACAATGGTCGTGTGTGCGCTGTGTGAATGTGTGTGGGTGTGTATGGTGTTGGGGTGATAGTTTTCTTACTTGAGATGGTATGACCTCTGCTACATCAGGGACAATGTGTAGGTGGAAGTAATGGTCCTTACAAAGGTGGCAGAAGGGCAAAGAGACATTTCCCCCTTGTGTGTGTGTGTGTGTATACGTGTGTGTGTGTATACGCATGCGCACATGTTGGCTTGCCTCTGGCGTCCCACTCAACTCTCACCCAAATTAAACCTCAGCAGGTCACTGGCCAGCGTTTACCCAGTTCTCTCTCTCTCTCTCTCTCTCTGTCTCTCTCTCTCTCTCTCTGTTGCTTTACTCCACTTTTGTTTGTCACTGCCTGAGGAAAATGTTCAATTTTGTGGCTTAGGTTCACTTTGGTAACCTACTAAAGTACAGAATTTACTGACTTTGAATTCACTAAACTCTTATCTTCCATCTACACTAACACTTTTTAGGGGGGTCTGTTTCCTGCTTTTAATATCATGGTTTTGCTACAAGTCCCTTCTGGTTTTAATGGCATTCTTCTCGGTAATGTGGGCGGACAGTTCGACTTGACATCCATGTGGGGGCATATGGCTCATTTGAGTTCGGCGGATGCAAGCGAAAGAATAAACAAAGCATTGCCATTCAGGTTCCAGGTCATTTTTGGCCCATGCAAAACCCATTTCCCAGTCAGCCCAAATAGCCCCACTCCTGTCCAGAGGACGCTTGCAATAGAGATGCCTATCGGATTCGGAGCTCCAAAATGAAACATGTCATAGCAAATTATGGCCATGTTTTTTGAATTACTTAGCCAGGCCAAGTATAGTCAGGGAAAGTGTGTGTGTGTGTGTGTGTGTGAGTGTGTGTGTAAGAGAAAAAGAGAGAGAGAGAGAGAGAGTCGGTGTTTTCTCTGGAACAAATAATATCACCATGGCTGACTCATGGCCTGTGCAAATGAGGAATGATGAGCAGAAGCCCAAGTCATTCCTTTCAGGCTATGTTTGGAGCATCATTTACTGAAACTGGCCCGGGCCTCGGCGCAATAATAACCACATCCTCCAAGCATCTTCAGCGTTGCCTTGTTTTTATAGCTGGGAAAAGGGACGGGCGAGCGCTCGTTAAGGCGCAGACTATTTCGGACGGAGAAAGGGGTGCAGTGAGAGGGAGCAGTGCCACGAAAATAGTCATCCTGATAAAAATGGTGCTGGAGTTCTCCAAACCCGTTCCGCCACAGCAAGAAGGTGACTAGGCCAGCTGAAAGGCAGAGGACTCACAAGCAGCCAAAAAATGAGGCGGGGGGGGGGGGGGGGGGGGGGATGTGTGTGTGGAAGAGAAGGAACAACAAAAGACACAAAAAAGTAGCTGCAAAGAAGATGTGTAGATGTGAAGGGTCAGAGAAGAAAAGTTATGAGCAAGCGTTTTTGCGTGCATTTTTTTTCCTCCGGCTTTCTTTTGGATGTCATGTCACTCATCCAAACCATTTTGCACTCAGTCATGTTCAAGTTCCTACACCAAAATAAGCCGATTTTGAAATTCTGTGGCATATGAGTGCCGAGTGCCAAGAGAAAGAGGGAAGATAGATGGATGGACTCCGACAGAGTGGAAGAGTGAGGAGGAGGGGAGGGTTGGAAGTCGAAGAGTGGGGGAGCATGGCTGGGGGTCATTGTTATCAAAGCTGGTAATAGGTTCTTGACCCTTTCTCTTAGAAGGCATTTTCTGAGCACCGGGGGTGAATAGATTGGAAGGGGTGCGATTTGTGGTGAGACACCAGCAGGTATGAATGCAGGCAGGGATTTCCTGCAGGAACAATGCCAGAGCATTTTCTGTTCCCCATCACATGTAGTTCTCAGTTAGATTCCATTCACCTGGCCAAAGGCATCGAATACTGGCACAAGGAAGGTTAATTGCTAACGACGGTACTGTTCAGTATGATTAATTGCATGCTCATGCAATCATGAGACAAAAAATAATATGCATTATAAGATCCTGTATTGGTGGGAAACTGCTATCGGTTACAATTTCAGTTTAAACTATTATAGCATATGATTGAAAAAAAAAAAAAACGAAATCAGCTGAGATGCCTCAGCCAAGCTCAGAGATAAATATTTAGATTCTAAAATCACTGGGACTCGTCTCTTTTTGCAGCTACGAGCTTGCCATGGCAGTGCTGTGGCTCCTTGTCCAGCCTCGTGGTCAGGAGGCGTCCGCATCCCAGCCTGAGATACCCATCTGGGGTTTGTCATCTTAGACGTCTGCCTGTGTCTTTTCCCTTCTTTCTGTAATTAGAGGAATATTTATTTTCCCTCACTCCCAGAACGGGAATACGCTACATCATGTGGGTTGGCTTTTTAGACTTTTGGAGGAATACAAAAATACTTGGCTGTACAAGCGCAGGGTTTGTTATGTTAAAATTGTTTGATTGACTGACAGAGGTATGGGAGAGTTCATAGGATTGGAAGACAGAGAACATGCATTCAAGCACTGAGGATTATGAACGTGTGTGTTTAAATGTACGAAAATAACAGCTCGTGTTTACTGACTGTAACCTTCGCCATGACTATGAATTTAAAGTACTGTCCTTTTGGAACAAATCCAAATTATGTCATCTATATCTCTCGTACAGGCCCGCTTAATAGGCTTCGATCAATATTGCTCAATATCTGAGATCATGCATGTTTTCTATATTTATACCCATTAAGCATATTGTCCATCACCAGATTGGCAAGTCCAGAGTTGAGATATATGCCGGGCAGTCTGGGATAAATCAAAATGTAAATGGAGTAGGGTTGATTTTCTTTGACATTTGAGATGCTCACCTCAGCAGTGGATATGATTAGTGCTAATCTGGTGATAACATATAGGCCTTCTCGGGGAAAAAAGACTGTTCCTTTTAAAAGAAAGACACGTGTAGTTTTCTAACTTAGCGGCTGTTTCCAGCATTGTGAAGCCCAGAATTTTGCATTGATTTCTTTCTCTCATCTTTCTTTTTAAACCCTGTTTACTTAATTTACCTGCCTTAATCTGTATGCCACTCAGACTCTCTCTCTCTCTCTCTCTCTTTCTTTCTCTGTCTATGATAGTGTTTCCTTACCTCACATGGCATCTGCAAGTTCAGGGCCGTGAATGAACTTGGCCCAAAAAACTACTTCTTTCTTGTTCATTCTCATCCTCTCTTTCTTGCTCCCCCTTCACTATCCCTCTCTCTCTCTCTCTCTCTCTTTCTTTCCATCCTGGTCCGCCTTTGCCATTCTCTGCACAAACGTAGACGATTCACTGAAAATGAGAGATAATGGCCAGCATCCAATCGGTCCGTGCTAATCAGCGTGCATCGTGGGAAAAGCCTAGGACGAGGGGTGAAAAACACGCCATTGTCTGGAGGAGATTAAAGTCCCCGAAAAGCCTGCATTGTCTGTGGAGGGGATAAATCTTCCTGCTGTCACTCAAAGCTGAATTAAATTCTCCTTCGTTTCTAAAAGGGGCTTATCTCTGCTCAATAGCTTGTTGCACTACAAGCAGAAAGGAATGTATTTGGTGAACTTGTGTTGCTGACACCTTATGAAGAACAAAAAAAAGGGGACCTAAGGACCAAAAAAAAAAAGAAGAAGAGAAAAGCAAAGTGCTGTCGAGCTCAGGGCCTGAAAGAGGATGTGCTTTTGGGTAGATTGGGATCATGATAGCTGTGAGGAAAGAAGGGGGAAAACGCTCAGGGCATTTGATTGACTGTGGTCAGGATTTAGTGGGATGGAGAGAGAGAGAGAGAGAGAGAGAGAGGAATATTCATCCTCTTCTCTTTCTGCACTGATCCGTTTCCCCGAGCCCTCTCTTACTAGTGCCAAGGGGCTCTTTGAAGCACGTTGTGGGCCGGAAAAGAGATCCGTCCCTGGCACAGTTGTCCTCAATGTGGTGGCAGCGTTTGAAAAGCTCTCGGCCGCATCACTTTATCTGTCCTCCAGCAAGTGGCCCTCGCCAAATGCTGCTCCCTCACACGGTTCTCTTTATCTGCTCTCCAGCAGGGCGGCCATGCCAAATACTGATCCTTCACACCAGGGCCTTGGACGGACCCTTATGTACCTTGCACATTTAAAACAGAGCCCTGTAAAAGGCTGCAAGAAGAAAAGCATAGGAAGAAAGGAAGAAAAGGAGGAGATATAAAAAAGGAACTTCTGCAGACACTGCTTCAAATGTTGGTGTCGCATTTTTCTTTGGCCCTTTTCTGTGTCCTGACGAAGAGTGGAAGGGAAAAGATATTGATGATACGTACCAAAAAAAAAAAAAAAAAAAAAGCCCATGAAAGAAAGAAATAAAGAGAGGACGTGAGTAAGTTAGGGACCAAGGAGGAAAAAAAACAAGCCTATTCTTCACCCCCTGCTGTCTGGTCCCTAAACAGGATTTTCCGCTTGCCGTTTGGGCAATTCAGTGTTGTTGTTTATGCCCGCTTTTAATTCTCCCCTTTCACAATTGCTAGGCTATGTTCGCGCGAACTTTGCTCTGGGCAGCCTAAACTTGGCTCCTTAACAAGCAGGCTTACACCTGCTTACAGGATTAAATTAATTAGCACGAAACAGAGATCCGAAGAGCGGGAGGGAGGAGGGAATAAGCACAATGAACCAACAAAGCCATTGTTGCCTAGTCATGGTATCCTCCAGAGCACATCCATCGTGTTTTGTTGTTGTTGTTTTTTAAAAGTGTTAACGGAAGTTAGACCAAAAAAAAAAAATAGCAGACTGGTTTGTTTGGGTGTGTGAGTTATAGAGGTCAGAGGGGACAGCCACTGTGGACTCACACACTTAGGAGCAGAATGTGAGGAGGAGGTTTGAGTGCGAGGGTCATCATGTGGAAAGAACATATTGACATTGTAGTTCTGCAAAAATTTCACTGTGACCAAATAAAAAAATCAACAAAAAGACGTCACATGTTGAACCGAATCGCATTTCCACTACACTAGAGGACGTGCAATAAATGCCTGACTAAGGAATTAATGATCTCAGTGACTCAAACATCTTTTGATTCATTTAGAGGTTTATTTTAACAGAATAATTTTTTTTACATTTCTTTTTCTTTAAACTAGCCAAACCTCATTGCTAAACATGTGCCCACATCTGTACCCTCCTCCATATGGCGAAGGCTCTTTTATTTACTCTTTCACAAAGAGGTCAGAGGGATGTAACATAATGGCGGACAGGATAGGCAGTTCCACCTCCGTAATTGGTTGCAGATGTAGAGACCATGCCCTTGTCATGTCTTTAGTCACAACCTTGACATTTGCTAGGCCTCCAGTGACTGGGGCAGATGTGAGGTCCTGCGTATGAACTCAAAAGTGTGCGGTTATTTAGATCCGCTTATTTAGCTCGCTTTGCGGTTGTGGCGACCATTTTTAATGTTAAAGAATTTATAATCGTCTCTATAAGCGCTCCGCATCCTTTGTTGTCCAGCCAGGCCAGGTTACAAGCAAGGTTATTCACAAGACTTTGAGGGTTATTTGATTCTCAAGAGCGCCTATCCCGCTTACTTAGATGTAGGCAGTGTGTGTGTGTGTGTGTGTGTGTGTGTGTGTGTGTGTGTGTGTGTCTGTGTGTGTAAGAGAGAGAGCCAGAGAAAGAGAAGGAGAGACAGACAGACACGGCGATACTGAGACAGATCACTTGAGAAGGATGTGACACAGAGCCACTTGACCTGGCGCAGATAACCATGGTGTTGTCAGCATCTGCATCCACCAGTGGATCTTAGATGAGTTTTTTTTCCTTAGATAATAGCTAAAGTAGGATTTAAAGGGGCAGTTCAGGTACATTTGACTGCAAATAAACATAGTTCTGCTCTTAATTTTGATCATTTGTGAGAAGCTGTACCTTCAGGCGGCACTCCCAAAACCCACTACTTTGGTGTTATATTTCCGAATGCCAAACAAAGGATTATTTATTTATCTATTCATTCATTCATTCATTCATTTATTTATTTTTGTCAGCACAAGGTAATAGTTTTAACTTAGAATCAAAACAACATTCTTAATTTACTTGGTTTGTGGCCGAGGAACAGTGAATCAGGACTCCGTCGTCTGTGGTCAATGGCATTTCATTCAGGAATAATGCATCGATATACAGAGAATAGCGATCTCGTCTTGGCACCACTGCTTCTCACATCTGTTGGAACCCTTCATATGAAAGAAGCACCTTTATAGGGCTCTTTATTTAGTTATGAAAGAGGTACGGATCTTTTGATCAAAATGTTGCTTTGCTGTTCAGGAATGAAAATAGGGTACGTATGGCCTGTAAACTGCCAGACATGTTTGCTGTTTGCCAAGGTTATGGTCAAGCCGTGTGCGCGTGTGTGTATGTGGGTGTGTGAGTGTGTTAGTATTAGTGTGAATATGGGCAGCTGTGAGGCACTCTGGCCTTCAACATCATGGCAGCTGTCACCTGTCTTCTGTCACCTACACACACACGTACACGAACACACAGGGGGCCAATGGCCTCTTGTTAGAGATGTACCTGAGAACTGTGTATTAACTCTGTAAAAAGCCAAAGAAATGCGAGAATTAACGTTAACCATGCTAATGCATTTGACATGCCTTTCTTCTCAATATCATCGTGATGTGTGATGGGCACCCATGCTCATGGCAGAGGAAGTGTTAACTCAACTGGAACGTTTTTTTGTCCTTCGAAAAGGAGGAGAAGAAAAAAGGAAGGGGGAGTGAGAGAACACGGCTAACAGGACTAGTCACGGCAGCCTTGATCCTGTCAGGTATTCACACCATTGTCAGTCCATATAACGGCCAGGCGTCCGTCCGTCATCCCCGCGGTCAGACGCCTAATCTGCCCTTTGAATGCGTGCTCTGGAAAAAAGCAGCCCCGGCGACACGCCGATTCTCCATTCACTCTCCCCTGCCGAATGCAATCACTGGACAACCCTGCAATAACGCTCTCCCCCGCCCGACCTCCCTTTGAAAAAACAAAATAAAGGTGGTGGCCTCGTCATGCTTAGTCCCGCCAAGATAAATCATGCACTCCAAATTAACTCCCATTCAAAGGGACAAGGGAGAACAAGGCGTCCGCGCATGGCCGAGGCGCTCCGAAGGCACTATGGCTCGACTCGATAAATGTCAAGCCGAGTAATTTTAGAGTTCTGATTAAAATCTTATCGAGGCAGGAAGTTAATGGAAAAGAGTTAATGAGAAAAAAAAAAAAGCCAGCGGATCCTGCCGTACATCTACGCATGAGGCTCCTCTTGAATCGGCCTCGCTCAGGTACTCGCCATTCTTCTCCAGCTCAAAGACGTGACAAAAAAAAAAAAAAAAGTGCCTTCCCAATCCCCCCCAAAAGTGCCTGGATGCCAAAGGACAAAACCAAGATTAAGCATTGGATCTTCAGTGTTTAAATATTTTTTTTTCAGTCCTTAATTCAAGGTAACAATTGTACAAAGTGTAAAACACAGTGCAAATTAATATTCCACACAGCAATCAATGCCCCGTGATGACACTTTTTCTTTTATGATTCACGATATATCAGTATGCAGGGTAACTTTTCCAACAAAAGATCCGATTCTCTAAAGTGTAACAGTGAAATCTGGAATAACAGTAGAGAAGTGTTCCTTTGTGTCTGTATGAACTTAAATAAACATTCATTCAAAGCTTTTTCAGTGTTTTGTGACTGCCGTAAACCAGAACATTGGTCCGCATTTGAACATTTCGGATCCTGGGGTTCTTACGTTGTCTTTCTTTTAAATGAACTTTTAAACGTTTATAAGCAAACCTATTGTAACTGGGAGGGTTCTTAGTAGAACAGTTTTTAGAAGCTGAGAACCTTTACCTACCCAAAGAACCCTTAAAAATATGTCAGCCAGTGTGTGTGTGTGTGTGTGTGTGTGTGTGTGTGTGTATGTGTGTTTGGTAAAAAGTTACCATTCCTGGTGGGAAAAGCCAACAGATAAGCAAAAGGTGCATCATGAGCCAGGAACTGATCTGTTTTAAGGACATTGATTATTTCCCAAAGAATATATATCCAGAATGACTGACCACTCTGTGAATCCTGTCTGAAATTAGCATGAATTCCTTATATTATGCACGGTCTGATATTTGTGGGAACACTATCTTGTGTGTTAGGTGTCTTTTTCCAACAAGCTACCACCTGTCTGATCACTCCTCCACCTCCACCTCCTCCTCCTCGTCCTCTGCTGTCTCTAGTGCTGAGCAAAAGGGGATGTCCTGCGTTGTTGTTCAGCGCTTCTGTGCCCGAGCAGAGGAACGTGCAGGTAGAACAAACACAGTGGTCTGCTGTACAAACAGAGGAGGACAGGAGCAAGTGATGAATGATGGGAGTGGTGCAGCCGGCAAACAAGCAAGTCGAGGGAAATCAGAGGAATTTGGCTTCTCTGAGAGAGTGAGAGAGATAGAGAGACACTAACAGGCTAAAATGAAAAAGATTCTAATCTAGTCTTGTAAATATGTATGTACAAGGAAGATATGATTTGTGTAACTATTCAGTCTTCAGGGGAAAAACTGGCTCCGTTATGACTGTGCTGTTAAAGAGCTATAAAAGCAGGAAAAGATTCATCAGTGCTGTGTGTAAAAAGATAAAAGCACAAGGTTTAAAAAGCACAAGTTTGCTGATGATTTTCACTTACTTGAACCTGAAGATAAACTTTTTCTTATTCTGCATGAATTACTGTTTATTTAGTTCCAGGTCAGCCAAGGAAAAAAAGAAGAAAAAAAAAGAGTTGTGCTGACATAATTCAACTGCCGTAGCGGTTATGTGCGTGTGTGTATGTGTGAGAAATTGCGTGGACATTTCTCACATATGCATGTGTGTCTCTATCTATGCTCATGCATTGTGTTGCGCGAGCACAGTGACACAGTTTGGTTGCGGAGTCTTTGACAGGAGTGAATTAATTGGGCCCCCTTGGATCATTTGTCTTTATTGCAGAGGCTAATTGGAAAAGAAGCAGGTGTTAATGGAGAAAGCCGGGCGGCTGCAGACCGAATCTCAAACACTGCGCTTGTAATGGAGCTCTCTGAGTGAACTTAACCATGTTTTAATTAGATTTCGCTCCCAAACGAAACCACACGTTTCTCCTCTCCACCCTCTTAGGTGAAGTGAATAGCCTAGAGAAAGACACGAAAAGAGAGTGAGTTGAGTTGAGTTGAGGGGGGTGGGGGGGGGGGGGGGGGCCTTCAAAACCATATTGTCTCTGTAATAGGGTTTCGTTTGGGCAATTGGGACTCCCCTCCTACACACATGCATATGCACAATGGAGGTGAAACCTGAGAGGCTCCCATGCTGTTTACAGTACATGGCCAAAGCATGAGTTGACACCATGCTCCAGAGTCCTTCTCACATGTGCAAATAATTTAAGTCTTGAGCCCCTTCAACACACTTTTGAACATGTTTACGGTGCATGTCCATCTGACGCTGGCACTCGGTTTGTTTATGAAGACTGGGCCGATAAGGCGGCACGTTGCTAGGAGCCAAATGGAATGGTGTCTGGATGTGGGAAATCCGGACGGGCCTGGCTAGCACGCTGGCCTCGTTAGCGCTCACCAACCTAGTTCATCGCTAAGTGATGTCAGCAAGTTTTAATGGAGGCCACATTTTACCAATTATGCCACGGAGGGATGTGAGCCGAAATGAGCGCAGGCTGTTTTGATGTGGTGTTTACTCGTTGAAGAGTTGTGTGTGTATGTTTGTGTGTGGTCTCTTTACCTCTTGGCCTCCTGCCACTGGCTAACCTTAAACCTTCAGGTATGTGTGTTACACACTGAGAAACGTACTGGAAAACGTTGCGTTTACTGCAAAAGATGCATCTGCTTGGTCACGCAGACATAAACTTGGAACTTGCTTACGTTGTGTAAAAGAATACATCTGATCCGCAATTCAGTCACGAAGAGCATCACCCTGCTTGTCAAACAAACGGGTTTTAAAATAAACTGAGTACATGCAAAGATCTGATTCGTTTCTATATAATGTTTCCTCTGCCCACATTCACCCTAAAAATGTACATTTGTCTCCCCGTCAGTGTTGGGGCACTTACAGTGCATGGGAGGGCTTTTTTCCCTTTCCTGTAGCATCTCCCCCTTTCTAATCCCTGTTCTAGTGTCCCTGGCTCTCGCTGCCAGTGGGTGTGGAGTGGATCTATAAAGCAGCGGGACTGAGTTCTCTCATTACTGTCACTGCCGGCTTTATGGGGCCTCAAACTGCAGCCGCTGCCAAAGGCATATAAACGCAGAGCTAGCAGCTCCAACGTCAGCCTCACAGGACTTGGGATGCAAATAAAACAAACAAACAAGCAAACAATACTGTGTGCGCCCAGTCCAGAAAGTATTTCTGAAGGTGATTCGACACATCACATTTTCCATTTCACAATGCCCTTTGCGAGATTATAATAGCTTTGCAGGATTTTCTTGTACGTAGTTGGTTACCAAGTATTGGCTTCCGTGTTGATAAACATTTTGAAATTAATATGTTCTTTCTGGCTGTGGAAGCAGCAAAAAAAAAAATCAGTACTATCCCATGCATGTGTGCCCTTAATGAAAAACGTCAAAACAAATTACAAATGCACTAAGCTCTCATCGTAGCCTCATACCTTTCAGGGTGTCATCCCTGGGGCATGAGGAGTGTGTGTGAACAGAGTGCCCCCATGGACCTCTGACATAGGGTCCAGCAGGGTGTTCACACACACACACACACACACACACACACACACACACATGCACACACACACACTGTCCCTGTGTCTGTGCAGTCAGAGGTTGGGAGGTAGTAGGTGAGCCTCAGGCAGCTTTAGCAGCATTACAGAGGGCCTTGCGCTAATGGTTGCCATGTGCTGCTTTCCAGACGTTTAAGGGGCCGCTAGATGCTACCTCCTTACTACACTTCCAAAAACATTAGCACGTAATACCTTAATGCCTTTTGTGTCTGCTCAGGGTTCAGTGGAAGAAAGATATAAAAAGAGGTAAACAGGCAGGAGGCATGCATGTTTGTTCTGGCTGTGCAGGAAAAGGACTTTATTGTTTTGCAGTCCTATCTTTCTCATCCCCTTAACCATCTGCCATCTGTGTCTTTTTTTCTGTCTCTTATTTCCCCTCCTACTTGGATGGTAGAGGGAAGCGAAAACTGCAAATGGGATTTTAACACGAACAGGACTCGTGTAGTTCATATTTAGTTTGGGTAACATTTCAAACCCTGATCCATTTTATCCAAGAGGCAGCTTTCGTCCAACTCTGATAATTGAGAGAATGATGCATACTCTTAAAAAAAAAAAAGGAAGAAGGAAAGAAAGAAAAAAGTTACTGCATGCTATTGACGCGCCATCCAGGAACAAGCTATGACCTCATGCGTTTCAGAACATTAATGCGTATGAGCAAAGGTATTCTTCTTTTTTGGGTGCAGAAGTCGCAAACGACAGTTCAGGAAGACCGTTACAAAATAAAACGAACTGGGGAGTTTTAGGAGTTCCTCAAGGATCCAGCGTAGGTCCATTTTAGGTTATGTTCTTTGCATTGGAGACACAACAGTGCCCAGGATCTGAACTCAAACTGATTAAAAAAGTGTAATTAGATAAATTTACCATTTACCTTTCCTTTCTACACACACACAAACACACCCACCATTTAGAGTACATTAGAAAAGACCTTTCTCTAAATTGCTGAGAATCAGCAAGAATGTTATAATAATACATTATTATAAGGCAGAGAGACAAAGTGAAAAAAAAAAGTATAATGCAGGTGTTTACATAGAGAGGTATTAAAGGAAGTACAGCACCAAACTATTCACCCTCCGATACACCCTCAGTTGCAATCAGTGGAAAGAAAGTGGTCTCTCAGGGAAAAGTAGACAAGATCTTTTGCTCCATTTTCTGAGCTCACCTTGTTATTAGCTCAGTGCTCGCCCATGTGATAAAGCAAATTACTGCAGACTAACCTCTTTCACATTTGCCAAATCACCAGGGTTTCAAATGTAAACATGAAAAGATACATTTAACTGGCACAAGTCTAATCTTTACTTGACAAGTCTAATTTTTACTTATTGCTGTATGAAACAAGGCAATGTATATTTAATATAGCTTGTATAATTTATTGTATAAGTTACATTTTTACAAACATGTGCTATTGTGTATATGACTGTATTAAGTCTTTTCACCTCCATAATCTAATTTAATCTAATCTAATCTTATAATTATATGATGTAATTGGATCTAATTGGCGAATTGGAAATAATCTAATTGAAAAAGGATAAATTCTAATTTAAATAATTCTAATTCAAATCTAAGAATTGATCATTCTAATCACTATTTCAATGCTTTCATTTGGGTTACAATTAATTCCTGCACTGTCACAATTAATACTTGCAGGCTTACCTCCATGTAAGCCTGCCTTCAATAAAGTGCTAGTTTGAGTCCTATCACGATATACGTCTGAGCAGTTAATAACTTTCACATCGAAATGGATAAATCGCTATTCTATATCATGTTGATTGGTATGTGCTATTGTGTATGTGACTGTATTAAGTCTTACTAGCAAATGAGATTTTCACCTCCAAACATTTTCACCTCCTTCTATTCACTATTAGTGAGTAGTTGTAGCTAGGACCAAAAGGATTTCTTGAATATTCAATTTGTGACAAAACATCTACAGACAAATGCATAAGAGTGTATCAGGACACAGCTTTATTGTCTTCACTAGTGAAGTAAAAGACATTTTTTTTAATTTGAGATATTAATGCTACTGTTAAAACAGCTCCTTGAACATGTCACAAGAGGTGTGCTTGTGCCGGTTGATTAGTAATTTGCCAAGTAACAATAGACTGCAGATTACTTAGCACTTAAGTGCAATTAGCCAAGACCAATAGAAGTCAATAAAAATGGGCCAAAGGGCCAGAGTCATAGTCAATAACTGGCTTTTATGCTTTAGTATGGGGTAAGGGTTTGAGCATGTTCTGTGATTTGCATACAGACAAAAAAATTAAAGGGAAATATTGGATTTAGGCTGGTTTTGTATTAAAGATGTGGGCAAGGGGGTGGGTCAATTCAGTTATGAATTGTGATTTGTTTGTGTGGCAATTCATGTATCACCACTTTGACAACAAAATAAGAAAAAATAGATTTTTAATCACCAATTAAAATCACCAATTAACAGCACCTCAGGTTAGAGCCGTTATGAAGGTTTTACAGAGCAGAAATAGCAGACACGTCTCAATATAAACTGTTCAAAGGAGATTATTGCATTTTGAATGCCTTCCACATTGTTTTACAATGTAGAGAAAAAAAAGAATCAGGAAAGACCATGGAATTAGGAGGCGTGTCCAAACTTTTGACTGGTAGCGTATGTTTGCATTTAAGGTGGGAAAATTGTGCGATTTCTCTATAACCCGACCGGTTAAAGTGTTATGCTGAAGTTGATTACTATGGTATTATGACAACCATAAACATTAGTCTTAGGTTCCTCGACAATAACCTGATTTAGACAACGCAGTGGAAAAAAAGCAAAACTTTTCACTTTTCCACTGTGTTGTGAGTTTGAACGAGATTCCTCACAGTTCAGATAAAGTCAAGGTATAAAGCTTTAGGTATGCCTCAACATTTTATTGAATTCTACATTTAATCCATCTTACATTATTCAGTTGGAAGCAATTGTAATATTAAATTGGGATATTATTATTATTATTATTGTTATTATTATTATTATTACTGCAGACTCATTAAGCTTAAGAATATTCTCTGGCACAATAAAAATAATTCATAATATGTTGTGTCTAAACAAAATTTAAAAGATGCATTTATGATATTACAGAAGTGTAATACTTACAGAACTGCAATGCAAATCAAATCAGCATGTAGGTATTATGGTAATATTTGTATATGTTGGTCCTAGTGGTTTCCATTGCTAGGTTAGAAATACCCTTGCAAGACTAACCAATTAATTGTAACCCTACAGGTAGAGTGCTAATGCATATGTGACGGCCGAACTTAATTGGGAATTGTTTGTTATTAAATGCTTATTGAAATGAAATTTCCATAATCTAATTTAATCTAATCTAATTATTATATGATGTAATTGGATCTAATTGGCTAATTGGAAATAATCTAATTGAAAAAGGATCAATTCTAATTTAAATAATTCAAATTCAAAACTAATATTTGATCATTCTAATCACTCTATTTCAATGCTTTCATTTGGCTTACAATTAATACTTGCACTGTCACAATTAATACTTGCACTGTCACAATTAATAGTACCTCTATGTAAGCTGCCTTCAAAATAGTGCCAGTTTGAGTCCTATCATGATACAAGTCTGACTAGTTAATAACTTCCACATCGAAATGGATAAATTGCTATTCTATATCATGTTGATTGGTATGTGGAAATAATAATGATTAAACTGTAATAAAACATAGTGCTCCAGAGGTACTGCGTAGAACAGATATACCTGAGAAAATGATAAAAGAAATCACGCTTATTTATTGAACAAAATTCTTTGATAATGACAGGAAATTGTTAACTGTTCAGTTCAGTCCACTCAGCAAACTGAAATAGTCAGCCATGTTTCCTCAGCCGTGTACGTGGAGCATGTGTAGTTGGAACCTTACTCAGTGCTGCACACACTACACTCAGAGAGAGAGAGATTACTGCCATGGAGAGTTAAGTCCAATGGATTCCAAGATAAAGATTTCTTTCAAGCAACAGCATGGCCTTATAGCCATAGTCAGCGTGAAAATCAAATCAAATCGATCCTGTACAAAGACACAGACGGACTTGTTTTGCACTCAGAGCGAGACGTGCACTCATGTGAGCTGTGGGGGCTGTCTGGAGCTAAGCTATCAAAGTCTGTCAAAGACTCCATTTTAGACCAGGAGAGTAATGTGCGAATTTCTTGCAAATGGCCTTTTGTAGCAATTAACAGGCCTTAATTACGGCTGAATGGGGAGCTGAGTGGCTAATCTTGGCTTCCAGGCCTTCAAAAGGCTCGTCAGCTATCTGATTATACATTGATCTATACACTCCGGCTATGTCCGTAATTTAGCACACACATACCGAGAGAAGGTCTCGATTTGTTTTGTTGTTTTCCCAAGCTCCAAGAGCTGCCAATTAAACCCCAGTCATCAAGTTCATTTTGCAGTTACTGTAATTAAGACCCTAATTAGTAAACCTGAAAACACAGATGTCTTCATTTTCTGCGGTGTAAAGGAATGATAAATGAGAGATAGGAAGAGAATTGGTTCCGATTATGTTTCTCAAGCTTTCCTGCCAGGGGCCCTCAATGCTGGACCAGCATCAGTGCAGCATACCGATGCCGAAAATAGTGCAAGATACTTTTATTTAGTATCACCAAGGCGGCACAGCATCCATTTTTTTTTTTTTCTCGCAGTGGTCCAAAACATGAGGCAGAAGCAACAGAATGTCTGAGAGCTCTCTGCCAAATTCCCAAGTTAAGAAATAGCACAAGAGGCTATTATTTTTGGAATGGTAGAGAATGATGTCATTACTCTAGTCCTGGTTAGCATGCTGTAGTCAGCGGTGTGTAATATGCTATAACTGTGTTTTAATCAGTTATTATTTATACTAATGTTCTGCCGTTAAGAGGTTGTTTTAACAAATCTGGGCTGTTTGATTTCAGTCCTACATATGCATCTTATCTGTTCACAGTAAAGCACTATAAAAAAAATAAAAAATAAATAAATAATGAAGTATTATTAAAATGATTTGAATCAGGACTAAGAATAAGAGCTAGATATGCACACCTGCAAAATCACATAGTGTAGTAGTCCTACTTTTCTCCAGCAATGCGCTTCAAAGCAATCTCCCCCCATCCCTACCTTTCCTTCTTCCCTTGAAGGAAAATAAGCTTCTCTACGCAGCACGCAGCACATACGGACAGAGAGGGTCGAGATCGATACCAAAGGTCACTCCTCTAAAAGGCCAGTGGCTCCACAAGTATGAAATGTCACTGGTGAATTATGTGCTGTGATTCTGGGCTGGACAGATCAACCGCCTGGCTGTACATCTCGTTCTCTTGCTTCATGTTCGGGAATTAAGGTGGATGGAGTTTTAATTGAAAAACACAGGCTTTATTATTATTATTTTTTCTTGTAATCAGGCGAGCTCAGGAGAGAAGGTGAAATAATGAGAGACTTTGTTATCTAGGGGGTGACTTGTTCTGCCACAGCATGAAGTGACTCTGATGATAAGGTTCCACTCATTCCCAGTTGTTGGCAATCTGTTGGCAATAAGAGGCATCTCAAAATTTAGGACTGTGCTTCTGTAACGAGGTGTGTTTCTGTGTGTGTGTGTGTGTGTGTGTGTGTGTGCGGGTGGGTGAGTGAGAGAGAGAGAGAGAGAGAGAGAGAGAAATACAGGACCAATATATTTTTTGTGTGTGTAAAGTGTGCAGGCTCCAGGCCCCTGCAACGCCTACGCGTGTTAAGAGCGGGTCTTGACTACACGCGGATGTGTGTGTGAGTCAAAGGTAAAGGCAGGCAGAGCGAGGCCGCCTGTTGCGGGTGGCTTTTGATGGAACCAGGCAGCTGGGTGTGTGAAGGAGCAGGGCAAAGCAGAGGCGGCCTGGCTCACCGCTGGCCTCTATTCACTGGCTCTCGTTAAAAGTCCTCACCCGCTGCTTCCAATCAGACGCTCTTTGTAGCTCTCGCTCTGTGCCAACGCACCAGGCCCATGGTTTCTCAGCGCTGGCACATCTGTGTCTGCAGAGAAAGAGTGAGAGAGAGAGTGAGAGAGAGAGGGAGAATATGGGAATGGGGACAGCGGGGATGGCTGACCAGAGAGACTTGATGATATATGAACTGATGAGCACAGGTAGGATACAGCAATAAAGACATGGATGGATGGATGGAGGGATGGAGGGAACAAAGAGAACAAGATTTACAATGTGCAGAGTGACAAGGAAAATAAGATGGAGCGAAAATGCTCTAAGGTGAGCCATAAAGTCAAAGGTTAGGTCTGTGGGTAACAGTGGCCCTGAGCTCCAGTTGATAAATAAGACAGAAGATATGACATGCCTTTATAGGAAAATAGTCAATGTTTGGGTGGTGTGATGTGCCCCAACATGAAGCAGAGGTACTAATAATATGCAGTAGTAAGAACAAAAACACAGACGCTTTATTTTTAGCTTTAAATTATGTGGAGTGTCAGTTCTACAGTTCAGGTCCCTGTATGCGCTATGACTATAGAATTCTTTTTTTTTTTTTTTTAATACGAACCTGTGATCCACATTATACAACAGTTCCGACCGAGTAATCTGGATGGACGAGAAGTATTGAACGAGTCATGATATAGAGCATAACAGCACTGGGACGTTTAACTATACAGTATGTATCACTCTGTGTCACAGGTGTTCTAACGATCGTTAATTACACTAACTGTCACAGCATGGGTGAAAGTAGGTTGGTACTGGAAAGAGGTGAGAGCAGCACTTTCAGCAAGAAAACACATCTGATGATGTTATGTCATCTTAAAAAAAACAACATTTGCCTCCTTAGTAATGACTTCTAAATTGCCCCTGACCCATCTGTGGTGTTTTGTTCATGGCTAACGTGGGCTACAAAGCTAACTAGCTTCTAACACAAGGCTGAACCCCAATCCCTCTCTAACCCCTGATCAAGGGCACTGCTTGGTGTGTGAAACAAGGGATTGTACACCCTAGAGCACTAGCTTTCCATTTTACCCTATTTGGTATCCAACCCCTTAACCGTGGACGTTTTATTAGTTTAATATTCTAAAATGTGTATAAATGGTAATATAAAGTAAATCTCCTAAATTTCTCAGGTCTGTCCGCCACCTCCCTGGTTTATTGTCCTCTCCTTTTGACTACATAGTACCAATAAGAATTTAAAACTCCTTTCACCCGTCCTAACTGAAATGTCACTATAATCCAGTGGTATTAAACGGCATTGCAGAACTGCTGTATAAACGTAACATCACATGGGAGGTAGTGCTGTTAGAGGCAAACAATCAAGAAATCCCTAGAGCTGTGGTACAAAGACCTGAATCATAAACTTGAGACAGAACGGATCTAAATGTTGGTACATTATTTCCCTTCTCCCACACATGAGGCTCCTGTTGCAATGAGTTTAAAAATCCAACACACGAGGAAACACTTTACAACCTGGACAGGAAGCGTACAGATGTCATTAGGAAGGTTGTTCATGTGCCGATCTGCGCTCTTCTGCACGAAGCTGACACTCTGTGTTGTGCAACTCCTGAGACATCTGAGCTGGAGGAGTGATTTAATCTCCCTGCATATTTTTCAGTAGACAATCCCGTCAAAACAAAACCCCGAATTTGTCGAACCCTGCTATCTCCGCATGGGCGTCGTCCTGGTGTCTCAAGCACCAACTGGAACGCTTAATAAATTAGCGTGCCTTTGTGACCGTTTGGTGTCCCATTGACCGAGTCTTTCAATCGCACGTCCAGGTGCGCCGATCACTGCCCCGTCTCCTTTAAAGATTCACGTCTGAGAGAGCTGGATCCGAGCTCAGGTTAGCTTCCTGTAACCCAAGCCTCTCCTCATCCAGCAAGAGGGGGAGAACTGAATTAGTATGTACTTGCGCTGGACGCAAAGGGTATTGTCAAAAAGCGGTGTCCTGTGTCTCGATCCCATTACAAAGGTAAATAAGGAGAGGACAAAACTGTAATCCAAGCATTCCTGCTTCAGCTCTCACTGATGTCATGTCCGTCCCCTCTCCATTCAGGCCTTTATTGGATGTAATTATGTGATTAGTTAGGCTTTTATAACTTGCACTGAGGCCAGTGTGGTAGTAAAGGAAGATCATGTGTGTCACTGAAGAAGTTTCACCTGTACCTCAGGGTCATGAGATACGCTCGTACATCAGCATTAGGTAAGAGTGTTTATTAGGTTTCATATAAGTATATGGCACGGTGAGAATAAGGAAATATAGTTACAGCAGTACAGTGAGAACATGTGAAATAATAATGTGGATTTTGATTGGAACAGATTAGACCTCGGTGTGTTGTGTCTATGCTGAGAACTAAAGTAGCGAATTGTGGTCAAATTGTCATTTAATAAAAATGCAATTCCGTTATATAGAAATCGATAACTAAGCTTTAGTAAAACTGGGCAACATTAAAGAATGCGTTGTAAACCTCTGGACTTGGAAATTTGTCTGTCTTCCCCACCAAGCAGTTCCACTCTGACCTAATTAAACGATGCTGGATAACAGTCAAGTCATAAGCACAGCTAGCCTGGGCTTTTACAAAAGCTCAACTTAAACTTAAAGAGATTAGACAACTTTTGCAAGATATTAGCTGTTCAAAAATGAGAAAAATGTCCGTAAGCCTCTTGAGCGCGAGAGACGAGCGAACAGACGTTCTTTTGTTCCCTGCGGCCGGGGTCCTGGCTCTTCAGCACCGTGTGCGGGACTGGCCTACTGGCCCTGGCCCTGTAAACCCAATCAGCTTCAGGAATTAGAGAGGGATTAAACTCCTACCTACTAGTGCAGCACTTGAAAAAATATGAGGAGGGAAAAGGAGGAGGGGGGGGGGGGGGGGGGGGCTAAAAAAAAATGCATGGCCCACCCAGGAGGTCAAGAGAGGAGAAAAGTGGGAAAAGGTAAGGAGCATGGAGAAGAGGAGGGTTGGATCGGTCAAGTGGACACGAGGTAAAAAAGGATGAGGATTTCTGCATCTCTTCATACATCAGTGTGTGCACTTCTATTCCATGCATTTTTATCTTTCTCGGTAAACTCAAAGAGTGCATTCTCATTCTGCTGTTTCATAGTTCAATCCTCTCTCTCTCTCTCTCTCTCTTTCTCAATTTCTCTTGTCCCTCACTCCATGGTGGATGGGCTAAAGGAGATAAAGACACACAGATCCTTTGGTGTGTGACGAGGCCTGGCCCCTGTCATCACAAACCCCTTGTTGTGCCTGTGAAATCCTCCCTCTGCCCCCGCAAAGCGAGGGAGAGAGAAAGAGAGATAGAAAGCGAGGTGGTCAGACAGAGCCATGTGAGGAGTGTCATATGGAACAGCTTTAGTCCCCGACCCTTGTATCATCCTATCAAAGGAATGCTGGCTGCATCTGGAGAGCAAAGCTGCCTCATGTGTGCCAGCACGGGCAGGGTGGAGGGGACACAGTGACTCTGCCAGCCTCCCACATGTACACACACATACACACACACACACACACACACACGCACACACACACACACACACACACACACACACACACACACACACACACACACACACACACACACACACACCATGATTTGCCACTATTGCAACTTGTCAACTCCTGTTCCCTTACACTCCTTAGTCTTGCCTTGACCTTTGGCCTCAGTATCTAGAAGACAGTAGCAGTGAAGATATTTTTTACTTGACCAGGGAAATACCAAGAAAACACCCTCACACACACTGCGCTCTCTCTCTCTCTCTCTCTCTCTCTCTCTCTCACACACACACACACACACACACACACACACACACACACACACACACACACACACACACTTTTTCCCACCCAGATCTGAGCACTGTGCTTGACTCTCTCTCTCTCCGCTTGACCTCTGGAGAGTGTCCTTTCCCCCTTACACCATCGTTCTCCAGCACTCATCCTATCTCTGACACTGACATTCTTTCACTTTAGCAGCGTTGACTGGTCAGATAGGCCTTCCTCAGTAGCATAGCGCCTATCTCAGTATGCATGTGTGTGTAAGAGAGAGAGAGAGAGAAAGAGCGATTATTAGAGACACTAGCGCAGTTAATTGCTGACGGGAGTTCATGTGAACTGGACAGATTTTAGATCAGGACACTCTAAGACCATGTCTTCTTTTGGTAAGTTTTTTTTTCTTTCTTTGAAATTAAGCTGGATTAAGTTGAATATGTCCAAATGTGTCGATTTTGCATGAGGAATCATCGTGCTGAACTATGCAGCCTTGACGTTAGCTGTGCGAGTCGGCTCCTTGCGAGAAACGTCTCTTCAAGTACTGTATATCGTCGCATCATCTTCATCGATGCCAGTGTGATCATTTCACTCGGATACTCGGAGGTCTTTCATTTTGTTGTCAGCAAGGCAAACCAGAAGAAGATTACTGTGCTATTATCACTAGACTGATTACATGTGATTTACAGTCCTGAGTCATGCACAGCTTCTCCTCCTCCTGACAGCAAAACAAATGTTAGACAGGGAGGCCAACATCATTTTATTTCTCCCCTGTTCTCCCACGCTTTTCTCTCCCCCCAACACACACTTTCTTGCTATTTCTCTCCCTGTTCTTATGGCTCTCCCACACCTTTGTTGGTTTTATCTACGTTGGTGGCTGTTAGATGCCTGTGCTATAGAGAGCCATCCATATTCCATCCACAGGGCTGTCAGCTCCGAGCGGAGGTGCTCATTCTTCATTCTCTCGTTATGTCTGTCCTCCTCTCCGTCTGTCCTGTCAGGAGGCTTGGTCACCTTTAACCCCGCTCTTTAATTTCTCCCGCTTTCTCTACAGCCCAGGGCTGCAAAGAGGCACATTTACAAAGAACTGCTCTGGCCCAGGACACTGTGATCGTGATGAAATAAAAGCTTCTCTTTTAGAAACTTAACTCTGTGATACACATCCAGGTGGGCAGCACAAAGCAAGAGCTAAATAGATAAAAAAAATTTTTAATATATTTATATATATATATATATATATATATAAATAATGTATAAAAAGAGGCTGCCGTTAGCATGTTTCCCCTCTGCCTCCTTCCTGTCCTTGTACCCTGATTCCCGGTTAATATAGAGACTGATGAGCTCAATTTGGTGCCGGTTCTCCCAACGCAAAGATGATTAATAGCTCTGTGAGGGAGCATCAGCCGAGTTATCCTCGTTCAACTCTTACCAGCGCCTCACAAACCCCCTCCCATGCACGCAACCGATGACCGAGGCTTATTCATTTCCAAACGAAATGGAGGGAGCCAGAGCAGGACTCTGACACCTCCACACATTCTCTCCTTCTCCGTCTCTCGTCTCTCATCGAGATCTATCTTGGGCATTACATCCCCCCCACTCCACCCCACCTCAACTCCCTCATCTTCCACTTGCTTATTAAGTGTCTTTCCCATTTGTTATGCAAATGGGGCGACAGAGGCGACGACATCATCTGGAAAGTGCGATAAATATTTGATCAGGCATAATGGAAGTTGTCGAGGATGTCTAATTGTGCCACACGTTATCTAGAGGGAAGTCAGACCCGGCCTTTGATCTCGTTCGCTCTCTCTTTTTTTTTTTTTCATCTGCCTTCATCATCTCCCACTGTCAAATTCATTTTCTCTCCCACTCTCTTTCCCATGTCCTGCCCTCATATCGTCCCTCTATTTCCAGCAACTCCTTCTGATCTATGGGCAGAGCGTAGCTGAATGTCCCTCTTAATGTCACACCAGAGAGAGAGAGAGAGAGAGACATTGTGTCATTGAAATCACCCCCTTCCTGTTCCCATACTACTCTTTGATAGGCCACTACTTCTTTCCTTTCTGTTGCACATTGCATCCTTTGTGGCGCTGTTTTTTCCTGTTTTAGGAAATGCTGGGCCACTTAGAGGTTACTCTACGTCTCTGATCTTGTGTGTGTGTTTGTGTGTTTTTTTTTTTTTTTTTACTTTACTGAGAGATAATGATATCGGCTTAAACACTATTCTAACCATGCACATAACGTACAACATGCATAGACATTAATTGAACATAAATCCCTCTTGTTAATGTACGTTGATGGCAGAACGGCATGGTTGGCATACAGATGGGTTCTTTTTTTTCCACATATAGTGATTTAAAAAAAATTTTAACAGTTTTTTAAACTCATTTTATTTATTTCCAATATGAAAAAAAAATCTTTTGCCAGAGTGTAGGCAAAAGATTTAAAAACTTTAAATTCACTGCCATGTAGGTCAGGTTGTGCACTAAAGTAATGTAGCCATGTCGTTAACTAACTGTTATAACAGCAAGGCTTGAAAGTCATGTGGTGCATCAGTGAAGTTCTATCGATCTCATTTAATGACTACGGTGGTAATGTGAGAGGTGCTGGTGCAGAATGTGACTACTCTTCTGATATACGCCATGTGCTTGTAGGAGAGTGATATTCATAAGTGAGCCTTTCTTTCATATATGAAACTTGGTTTAATAACAATACATTTGTATAACACTTTATATCACATGCCTACTGTATATATCCAAAACATTCTTTGCTGAAATAGTGCTGATGATTGGTGCCGCACATTGCGGTGATGGTAAGCTGTTGTTTGTTTGTCCTCTGGAATGTTTTGACAGGGTCTATTTGTGCACTCGCCTCATCCGGCCCTCTCCTCCATGATCCGAGCTGCTCATCTGCGCCACCGTCCACATCTTCGGCTCTCAGATCTATTACGCCGGAGACAAAACAACTTAATTATGGGAAGCTGATAAGCAAATAATAATCTCTGTTCTAATCAAACAATTGGCGTTTCTTCAAAGACACCAAAGAAACAGAGGGTTGCATACACACCCTCGACACACACCCACAAACACGAACACAAAGAGAACGAGAGAAGTAGAGAAGGCAGTAGTTGTCCTGCCTGAAAAGACCGGTGGATTTGCATGAAGCATAGTCAGTGATAGATGACCATCATTTTCTTAATCGAGAACTGCTCATGCTTTGTGTGTACTTATCTTTATGTTTTTTTTAGCAAAATTTTTTAGGACTGAGCGTTACAGACTCGATGTGTGTGTTTAAGGGAGGGGGCCTGCGTGTTGGCAGTGTAGCTTTAGGGTGCGAGCACAGTACGGATTCAACCCCGGACCTGATCTTCAGTACGGTACTGTGAACTTGGGCGTGACTTGAGTCAAATAGACTTTTTTTTTTTTTAAGAACGCTACATTATCAATGCTTCTGTGAACTGCGTAGTCGAATCTCATCCTATACGGACTACACAGCTATAACGGAGGCACGTCACTCTTGCTATTTTTTTTTTTATATCAAAAACATTAGACAAAGCACAAAGGCCGACTTCCTTGTGTTCTTCTTCTTTTTGAGTTTATTTGCAGCTCCGAAACCAACTAGCTGCAGTACCTGCGGTTCTGGAGAGTGTAAATCTGCACTAATAGTGTAAAAGTGTCCTCGGTCATGAAGCAATATTGCTAATGTGAAAGCTGGCCACCAGGTAATAGGGGAGGCGGGAAGACAGCAATCTAGGGTACCTGGGCAAGGTAGGAATCAATGCTGCCTGGTGTGGAAGCAGTAGCTTTTCTAGGGTCCATGATACAATCTTTATTTTTTGGTTATTGTCTAACTAGGATTTGTCTAGTTTTCTGCTTTATGTTCTTAACACCATGCTTTAATTTGCCCATGGATGTAAACCTTTTTCATTTGTCTTTGACTACTTAATTTAAAAGAGTTGTTTGATAAATTGTGTGTTACACACAAGTAATTGCAGTGAGCATTCGCATGCCCGATATCTTATTTCACCTGCTTTCCTTCTATATGGCTATGAGGTTCAGGAGAACCTGGGTGGACTACCCCTTTGGGACCAGTAGGGTATTTAATCAGTTTGTGTCCAAACTGAGGCAAATCGGACATCACGGAATGTCACAGGAGTACCAGAGGGAGGGAGGGAGAGAGAGCGAGCTTGTGACTGGCTGAATCATGACTAATAGTTCAGGCCAGCATCCCAAGAGAGCAACGGCGTGTTGTTTGAGATGTCACACGGTGAACGGAGTCACAGATAACAGAGACAAAAGAGGGGCTCAGCTCACATTACCGAGGGGACCACCTCCGTTTAAAGAGCGCCATTTGTTCCCCACATCGACCCGGCGACCTCCCTAATTGCTTGCCAATTATGTGGAATTCGACGCAATTCGCCGGCGCTTTTAAACGGGAAAATTGCCTGCCTCTAACCCGACAACCCCTCCTCCTTCTTTAGGCTACTCATCTCTTGAAGGTTAAAAAGACATTATTTATGTCAGGAAGTGAGAAGCTGACACAACAAGAGTCCATGAATCTAATAAAATCACTTTGAGTGTAGTCTATGAATGTTAATTAAGTGTAGTAGGGTCATTAAGCATTAAAGACAGCAGAGTATAGGTCTGTGTGACCTCTTAGTTATATCATTTAATATCAGATTAAAAATATACAGATATATATTCTTAAATATGGTAATATGGTTTATTTGTAGGATGTCATAATTATTTTTTCGCAAAAAAAATGTATGTGACTCTCATTATTAGACCAACATTATCTCTAATATAGGGCTGGATTAATGAAGTAATGCTTCTAAAATCAAATAAACAGTGCATCATCCTATTTATCTTGGACGTAGCCATTACGCAAGCCCTTAGATAGTCTATAAACCCCTGGAGAGAGCTAAAGCAAGAGCTTTCACGTAGAACAAAGCTCACAGGGAGCCACACATCTAAACTCTCACTCATGAACATAAACTTTGCAAGATTTTAAGATTGCAAGAAAAATGCGTGGAGTTTTTTTTCTCCTTCAGAATGTATTAGCCGCATTCATTCGCAGCAGACTTTTCTGAGTTTTTCTGTCTTCTCAGACGTTTTCTGATCAGAGCATGTCAAGGTGGCACCAAGCAGTCTCAGGCGGCTGACAGCACGGGTGGCCCGTCAGGCTGGAGAAGCGGGCCCGAGTCCCTTTCCCAGAATTCTTGGGGCCAGACTCATTGTTTGTCAGGAGGGTATCGGGCATTGTGTAGCAGCTGATTGTTGCTCGGCCTGGTTCTCAGGTCTGTTGTGCTGGAGAGCTGGCTGCATTGTTCTCGAACGCACTTGTCACCATTCACTCTGCCGAAGCATCTGTTTCCCTGCTTCCTTCCCCCTGTAGAACAACATGGCTTCCTTTGCACAGAACTACTAATGCCAAGAGTTTTGCCCAGCTTGGTACTCAGCAGGGAAATTTCGAAAAAGTATTGATAGATTTATTGATTTTTTTTTTTTGTCATTGTTGTTTTAGTAAAGAAAAAAAAATTCTCAATTACATTCAAAATTGTATTTGTATATTTTGTAAATTATATGCATATTAAATATGTATACATATATATATATATATATATATAAACAAGAGAGCACTATGTAAAGGAAAAGCAACATTAAATTTCAGCTCAGTGTGTGTAGTAATCATGTAGGCCACTGAGTAGAAGATCATACTGTACCACCATAGCGGGTTCTGACATGCAGTGAAACTGTCCTGGATTAAACGAAACTGGATTTGATGGTAAGTGGATTAGCTGAGCTTGAAACCGAACGAAATGCAGACACTTAATAATAATTTAATCAAACATGGCGTTTGCTTAATATGGAAGTCTCTGGCGTTCTAGCCTAACCATAGACCATAGACAAATATATACTCGTATGTGTTGTGGCTTACTAGGATACTGTTAATTTTGGGAACTGCGTTTAGTCATGTATCCCATGACGAGTGCTAGTGCTACCACAAGAAACTTGTGTTGATAGCAGTTTTTGTGACAATGAGCATTCCCTGACAATATAATATGCTGTAAAGTTATTTTTGAAGTCGCTCCAGTTGCTTTATGGCCGCGTCTGCTTTACTGCGTTCTGGACTTCAGTCAGGTACGGTTGTGTTTCCAGCCTCCTGACGACTGAAACTTTCTCCCACACCATGGAGTCCCTGTTCCATTTTATTGTATCATTTATTAGCTTCACTGGCCTGCGGTGAAGGAAGAGTGTGATGAATAAAACAGCTTTCTCATCTCTCCTCTATAAGAGAGTGTAACAGTGTCTCCCTCCCCGTGACATTTCATGTAGCCGCCTTTCCATAGAGTGGTCACTTCTCCATAAATGTCATCCTCAGCTGGATTAGTGATTTATGAATGTCGTCTATAGGAGCGAGCGAGGCAGAGGTGTACAATATGTGGGACAGAGACAGGAGAGAGGAAGAAAGAGAAAAAGAGTGGAAGGACGAGTGTGAGGAGAGAAAAGCTGGAAGAAAATGGTTCCACCAAGAGTGCGTTCTTTCAGCTCTCAGCGTCTCGGTCCGGCCCCCAGCCTGCGCTCCTTTAGCTCGAGTCTGACTGCTCAATGAGCCAGAACAGCGTGATTAGCCAGACCAGTGCTGCGGCCGGCTTATTGAGCGACCTCGCCTAATTCACTTGACCTGCTCGCCTGAGTCCACACACATAAAAAAGGCTTGCTGAGACAGACTCAATTAAGAAATGAGAAGACATCATGCTTTGGACTTCCTTCACACATGCTGGCTGGAAATATAAAGCACTGCGTTGTGCCAAACACCGAATAAGTAATAAATATATCCACATATCAAAATGATAATAAAAAAAGATGTGGTTTAATTCTTTACACCACAATTTACTGTTAAATGTTGGGTCAGAAAGTTTTTATTCATTTTCAAAAAAAAAAGTAGCTCCAGTAACAAGGAAAATCACAGGTTGACGATGTCAGCGTGCTCATTCTATTACACGATCATCGCTATAGTAACAACCACACAGTGACTTTTATGATTGATGCTTTACAACAAACACAAAAAAACCCTGTATAATTAAAGCTTGCCTTTAGGAGACATTTATTTAGCATTTTTTTTGGAATTCGTTTCCAGTGAGGTGTAGCTGTAACTTTGGGTTTCTTCAGTCTTTTATTTTACGATCGTTCAGGTTAAACACCATGAAAAAGCTACTACTGTATGAGTACAGGGTTAAGAATTACACAAACCATGTCATATTCCCTCAGATTAGCTTGTATGGCCAGACAGCATTTTTAAAACCTTGTTTGAGGAGGGGAAAAAAAAAATCTTTAAGCAGCCAGAGGATTGTGAAAAGCAGCCATGTGCTAGTGCTCAGGTGATTCCAGTCCACAGTCCATTCGTTCATTTATCTCCATTATTTCATTCTGTCTTTGTTTTTTTGTTTTTTTTCAAGTCTTTCTGTTTATCAACTCTTCCACATTGTACCTTCTCCTCCATCCTCTACCCCAATTTACTCCATCTCTCTCTCTCTCTCTCGCTCTCTCTCTCTCTCCCGTTCTCTCTTTAACAACCCCCCTTAGCTCGTGTCCCCGTGCGGCAGCAGGTCAGTGGCATGCTAACACTTTTGTCAGTGTGATTAATAGCATGGTGGATTGTCGTTAATTCACTAGCTAATGACTAAGACCGGGGCCAGTCGAGGAGTAATCGGGTGATGTATAGCCAGGGAGTGCTCCCTGTGCCAGGGGTGAAAATCATTTCCCCCACTCAGATACCGTTGCAGGCCAAACCAATGGCTTTTCCTTTTAATAAAAATGAATGCATTTTTCCCCCCCTCCTCTCCTCTCCTCTCCTCTCCTCTCTTTCCCCTGGGCTGCAATTCCCAGTAGGTCGCTAAATGAAGCTGTTTTAATACAGGAGCCGCTGTGACACCTCTTTTAACTCGGATGGGAACTTGCGCACTTCTTTTACCGAGTTTCCTCATATGAAATAAATAAATAAATACCCACATGCTTCTGATATTCACTCGTATAATAGTGCTGAGGTAGTCGCCGTCTACTAGCTGTAGTCCCTTTAGCGCCGTTAGCGAAGTGCTCGGTTAGTGTTCAGTTACAGTTCTGGGCAGCCCTCATCCACCCCCTGATTTCTTTTCCACAGAGAGGGCTGTGTAAGCCTTGCAATTAAATACGAGCGGCGGCGTTTCCTCCGAGCGCATTTG
Source organism: Clarias fuscus (assembly GCA_030347435.1). Classification (NCBI taxonomy): domain Eukaryota; kingdom Metazoa; phylum Chordata; class Actinopteri; order Siluriformes; family Clariidae; genus Clarias; species Clarias fuscus. The sequence continues at coordinate 9,493,794 of CM059213.1, read as the reverse complement.
GGAAGTGCAAACAAATTTGAATTCTTCTGGAGGGAGGCAGGAGAGTGGAGGAAAGGGAGAGGGGAAAGGTTGAATTTGTTCCTGAATAAGCTGTCACTGGTCCGGCTGTGTAGGGCTGCGCTCTCAGCCCGAGGGCAAAATGGTAATGTGCCCACTGAAACACAGGACCGGTAGAGGCCCGAGGAAATGAGCGAGAAGAGAGAGGCTGGAAAAGAGGGCAAAGCCAAGTCAGATGGAGTAGTGATGAAGTGGACTGTTCACCTCAGTGAATTTTCTTTACACAGCTAAACCGTGCTGAAAGTGGGGCAGCCTGCACAGTTAAAATGCCTCATGTGCATGTTGCATTTTATATTTAAATATGGTTTACTTCTTCCTGGAGTGGTCAGGATGGTTGATGAAAATGTTTTTTTTTTTTCTCCCCGCCTCCACAGAGTTGTTTTTGATTAAACAGTAAGCTCTTTTATATATGCTTTAATCTTTCCTGATTCATATAAATTAGAGGGGAAAAAATGCGTAGCAACATTTTTTCCCAGTATGATTGAAAGAATCTGTGGTATTATTTATTTTTTAATAGCAAAGATTTACAAGCAATGCCAGTCAAGGCCATGCTCCACTCCAGTAAGAGCCGGAGCACAGAGTGTGTGGAGCATATGCTGCTCTGTCATTACCTAGGCTCAAGACTTCTGGCATTTATTAGCAAAACCAGCCTTCTGGTGCTCTCTCTCTCTCTCTCTCTCTCTCTCTCGCTCTCTCTCTCTGGATCTGCCCCCACTCTGCCCTCCCTTCCCTGGGTGATGCTTGCAACTCAATTTGGCAAATGTAAGTTAGTATTGATTATTATTAATATTTATCATGTTTCTGAAAATGTCTTTTCCCAAGCGCTATTAATCTGTCGTGTTAATAAATGTCTGTGCAAGGTCTTGTGATACTCCCCAGGGAGAGCCGCAGACTAGAATGGCAATCAGGAGCCTGACAGGAGCAGCACATGCTCTCTCTCTCTCTCTCTCTCTCTCTCTCTCTCTCTCATAGACACATGTGTCGTCTCACTCCTGCAGGCCCTAATATGATTGTGGTACCTGATTAGGCTTTGTGTTGAGACTCTTTAAACCATCTAATGACATGCATCTATTAAACGCAAAAGGTGTTACAAATCATGCCACGGATCACAGCTCCATGAATAGAGCTATCTTGCAGCTCAATTTTCCTTTTTTTTTTCTTTTTTTTTTCTTCTTCTTTCTTCCAGTAGCGAAACTGAACCAATTCTCACTCACCTCAATGCGAATAACAAACACTTAATAACAAAAAGACTAAATGTTCTGAGAATTATTCACACAACTAGTGATAGTGTGTTACCATCTCAGTAAATAGATAGTTAGTTACTATCTGTGCAAGGCTAAGGCAATAGTTAGATAGTTATGTACTCATATGTTAATAGATTAAACTATAACCTAATGAAAGATTTAAGGTGTAACAGCTGAAAATATGCCTGTGGTGTTCACACATGCTTTTACAGGAAACTAATCAACCTCAGGGTGATAACAGTGACCCTGCTTTGGAGCAGGACATGCAATTGCCATCCTGTTGATTATTTCTCATTAACAGTGTTTAATTCTGTCTGACTTTATAATAGTACACAGTAATACGTAGCATACGTGATGTACTCAGGGTCATTAGTAAGCTGCCGGAATTTTCACTTTCAGTTCAAATGATGCTCGTGCAACCCTGGCAGGCTGCAGTGCGCTGTGGGCTCGACAGCTCGGCCACGGTCCTTTAGCACTCATTGTGTATCGACTGTTCAAACAGCCGCAGTGGTCAAGGTCAATTCCTTTAGCACTTTCCTCAGCCAGTTTGTCTTCCTCCAGCAGACGAGGCGGAGAGAGAGAGGCTTCGAGTTCGCCCTGGCTCAGATGCCGCTGCACACACTGCACACATACACGCTCCGGGTGTGTGCCTACAGACTGTATATCGCCTCACAGGTTTCAGGATTAGCATCTAAAACACTGAGGGCATTTCGAATGCACATGCATGAGGGAACTCCCCTGGTTTCAATCTGCCCCATGGCTCTCACCTCACCGGAGAGGCAATATTGCTACTTTAAGTGTTACTTGGAAACAATCCCTGCTGCTTTTACAAGGGGAAAGAGTGCAGGTTTCTGGAACGCTTTTTCAGTAATCTAGCGAACTGTCCCTTGCGCCCCCTTTTCCGAACACGTTCTTGCGTCAATTCGAAATAACTGTGCCATGGAAAAGATCACACAATTTCATCCCTCCTCGTGCACACGTGTGCGCTCGTGTTCGATTTTTTTTTTACTGGCACTTACATTTTTTCTTTTTTCTTCCTACATTGAAATAAAAGCAGTAGAGCTAGAGTTCGAGTCCAGATAAAATCATTAAAGCTCCGATTAAAGCAGAACAGGTATAAAAAATTAAATTAAAAAAAAGTTTCCCGTTGTGGCTCTAATGATGGCAGTAATTCTGTAAGTGGGACCACATTTCTGGATTATGAAGTGCGCGAGGAGAATAATAGACCACATGGTATGTTTGAATTACTTTGGTCAACCTGTGCTGCTACCAGAAATACCTATTTTTTTCCTGTCAGAGGCAGAGCTATATTTTCCTTTCTTTGGTCCAGCACACACTCTGTATTATAAAAGTTACTCGGTGTTGACAAGTCACCTTCAGAAAGAAGAGCAATTTGCTGAGCACTAGAGCAAAAAGAGCCCGAGGTTACGACTGGCCTATAACGTTTGACTATCGATCGCATCACTGACATTATGTGTGCAAAAAAAAAAAAAGTTATCATTTTAAATGCGAGCGTTTCTGCCGCAGTGCTGAGTCTGGAGAAACACGAGAGCTCTTGAGTTCAGGCTGTTTATTTGAGTGCAGGATCCCATGTTCACATCTCATTTAGCGCAGGGCATCTACAAACACAGAAGTGCACGGTTCAGTCAGAGAATAAACTACAGCTGGTACACTGAAGCCTTATTCTGACCGCTCGGAAAGCCATTATTGTCAGTTTAAATGAATGCACTGGTACTTATAATTCTCTTTCCTCTAGTATTAACACGTCAGTGAAAGTGCCAGCGTGTGTAATGGAATCTAAGTTTTTTCTTTTCTTTCTTTCTTTTTTTTTATTTATTTATTTTTAAATCTGTTACTTTGACATGCTGCTTGAACTCTTCCCACTGAGAGCTGTTAAAGCTCAGAGCTTCAGGAAGAGCGGAGGAGCTCCCTGCGTGTGTGTTTGCATGTGCGTACATGCGTGTCAGTATCTCTCCCGACAACGTCAAAGGGCGCTGCTTGAAAAGCGTCACTTTTTACGATTTATCAAATAAATCTGATGCCTTCATGTGGCGGGGTCGGGCTGCACGGTAGTTTCCGTTGGAATAACAAAACCGAACAAGCGCCTCATTGTGACCAGAGCTCAGAGGAGGGCAGGACCCCCAAGGTGCGAATTAATGATGGCGGCCTGGTGTAATCAGGATAAATAGTTCAGTATGAGGAGGGAGAGAAAACTTAAAGAGGCACAGAGGAAGGCACTATCTGTCTCTCACTTCTCTCATCCAAGTACCTCCAGGAGACAGTGCTAACACTGCAAGCCTGCGTCTGCCAAAGCATTTCAAAATGTCAGCCTTGTGCTCCATCGCACACGTTCCTCGAAAATTCTTTTTTTTCCCTTCCTTTTCTTTTTTTTTTTCTTGCTCAAGTATGTTTGAATTCTTCCTGTCACAGAGAACGGATTTGAGTTTTCATTCCATGTTCATGACTCTTCTCCTTGTTGCGGTGTGAAATCCTATGAATATGCAGACCTCAGAAACATGTTCTTAATACTCAGGCATAAGAGCTTGTAAATCGCATTGGGGTTTTAAGTCGCACAGCTCTGGGCTGTTGCTCCATCTCGCACAAATGATGGCATGCGCGTTACGCTCGGGCCTCTCGAATGCATACGCAATTTTTACATCGCTCACTTTTAGTGTGTATTTCTGCAGGCCTCTTTAACTAGGGGATTTAATAGATTTTCCAACCCTGTCTTTGCTTGTTGAAAATTGTACGTGATGAGTCAGATGCCAAAGAAAGGCGAGGGGAAGGAGGGGGAAAAAGAGTTTTAATGGGCTCGAAAACACTTTTGATTTGCAAACAGCACCAGATAGGGAATGGTTGTAAAATTTTAATTGATCTGTGAAAAGGAGAAGCTACTACTAGGCCACATGTTCTTCAGTTAATTGCCCGACTGGTCTGAGACTCCAGTGAAGTCTGATCATTAAAGAAATTGGTAAAACGTTTCTTTTCCCTCGGAATCGCAAGATGACGCAGAATCACTTTTTTTTTAAAAGCTCTCGCATGCTTTTTTTTTTATGGTTGGGTTTTTATAAGATAAATTTCCTGGATCTCTCAGGATGCTTGTGTTTGAGAGGCTTCATCACCACTATGCAGATTGCACGTTTTACAGTTCAGTGTCTGTTAATTCCTTAACTGTTACATATTCTTTTAATATGAGAAAACCTACAATGAGTGTTAAAGCAATTTAGAGAAGGATGTTTTCGGAGATTTGCTGCAGTTTTATAATTTTCCCCCCTCCAAAAGAAGCTGAAAAAAAAAGAGAAGGAATAATCAAATTAATTATTTGTTGCTGCTGCATGCATCCAGCTGTTTTCATTATGCTTACAGCTGTGCGTGTGAGTGTGTGTGCATTTGAAATTGCCCAGAAAAGCATTCAAATTAGTTCACCTTAGCCTTGCACAGGAATGATTGCATTTCATATACCTACGTTTTTTTCTTTCTTTTTTTTTTCACAGCTTGGTTTATGTTGCTTATGAGTAAATAGCATTTCAATTTGAAAGGAAACAGTTCAGAGCAATAAAGTTGTGTTCTTGGCAGCACTCACAAGGGGGCTGAGTCGTGGCTGATTGGAAGCACTCCTGGCGTAATTGCGGCCTAGTTAGCTCTGATTGCTGGTCCTGTGTTTGGATAGCAAACTGCACTGGTGCTTCTACAAATTACACTGAGTCAATACGTGTGCACTGGCATGGCTGTTGTCATGGACACAAGTGAAAGTGGCTGTTGCGTTCGTAATCCCCAGCTCCAGTGAAAGTAATACAGCTGCATCGGTAACTCGTGGATGTGGTTGCTGTCCCTATACTTGACATTTACCCTGGATTAATAAATTGCAAAGCAGATTTAGGTTTCTTTCTCATCAAAATTTCATTCATTTTTAAGCTCCTAAAGCAGCATAGTGTGTCTTGCAAAAAAAAAATGTAGCAACTTCATGACTCCTGGCTGTAATGATCAGTCTTTTTTTTTTTCTTTTTTTTTTTTACCTCCGTAACCACAACGGCTAAATACCACAATTACTCTGTCAGGCCGAGAATGACAATAAACATAGGTGACTATCTGAACGGTTGAAGATGACTGGCCGTGGCGTCAGACCGCACAGCCATTTGGTCTTATTATCTGTAAGACGATCAGACAGGAAATGGTAGTGGCTGTGATTGAGTGGAACAAACGCCAGAAGCAGGCTGGAATGGAGCTGAGAGTCATTACAAAAGCCTTCGGTTTTCCATCTTCAGGGGTTTGAAGAAGGCCAGTCAGGGGATGATAGCTACATGCAAGAACAGTGTACACGTACATGTAGAAATTATATTGAGAGGAACTTCAAAGCAAGAAGACAGTTCTTTACATGACCATTCCAACGTTCAGACACACCGTCTCATTCCAGGGTCTTTCCTGCTTTTTATCTCTTTCTGCTTGCTTACATTATACAGAATATGCAAAAATCAACTTTAAACATTAATAACAATTTAAGCCTCTGTAGTCTTCGTACTTAAGCCTTCCTAACAGCTCTAATCGGAGGTGCTGTTTGTTAATTGGTGATTTCTGAAACAGGTAACTCTAAATGAATGTCTTCTCTGCAGCAGGGGTAGGTTTTGGTCTTGCTTTCCTGGGATGATCTTCATGAGAGCCAGTTCCATCATGGTGCTTGATGGGTTTTGCAAATGCACTGATATAATACTGTTCTTGCAAGAACTATTCCAGATCCGCTATGTATTTAGAAATCTCCAGTATTGTTCTAGAATGCAGAAAAGTTAATTGAAACTTGGTCCCAACATTTTTGACTGGTACTGCATATGCTTCCGTAGATATGTTCTCATCACCCAATTTAACACTAAAAACATCAGGAACAGTCTATATACAGTAACAAGTGAAAATATAGTAATAGTTCAGATGCGCACAGTATTGTTGATGATAACGATTATTTGTGATCATATTGTTTCAGATGACAGCGAGGCAGTAGACAGCATGTACGACACAGAGCTGAACCCTGCAGCGGGTGAGAGTGCGGAGGAGGAGACGGAGGACAGCGTCATGTCCCCAATCGCCATGGGCCCTGCCTCGCCCCAGCCCAACAACGAAGACTTCACTCCAAAAGAAGGGTCGCCCTACGAGGTGCCTGTCTACATTCCTGATGACATTCCCATTCCTGCCAACCTGGAGCTGCGCGAGTCCTCCGTGCCAGGTGCCGGCCTCGGCATCTGGGCCAAAACCAGAATCGGGATGGGCGAACGCTTCGGACCGTTCCACGGGCTGCACAGTGCCACCATCAAAGAGACCACTTATGGATGGGAGGTAGGTTCAAAAATCAACAAATAACACTATTGTTGATTTAAGCAGTATTCTTATAAAATTGCGTTTATGGAGATGCAAAGCGATGCAGTAGAGGACTCACGGCTGAGGTAAGTGAATCTTAACCCAGTGTGATTAGCTCCTAGTCTGTGGGAAAGAAAGAACTACAGATCAAACACTGGTATCCTGTGCGCATATTCTGCATGGATCTGATGTCATTACTGCGCTCTTGAATGACCTTGTTTTCTTTGCCTTCTTTCACAATGTCTTGTGATGTCGGTTTGCAAAATCCTGATTACAGAAGAGATCTTTTATATTCTCCCGCACCCACAATATCCATTTGAGTGCCCTCATTTGGTCACGCCACATGATACAGGGAAATGGAAGAAGCGTAGCATTTGCAAGGAGCTGTATTGAACTATTCGTTTTCATTTACAGCATGACATCAGGGTATATTGTCGTTGCTTCACGAAGATTGTTAGTGCTCTCAGTAATGTTTGCCTGCTCCTGCATGACCAAGACTCTTTCCTGTAGCTCTTTAGTTTTCTATTGTTTATATATATATAGATGGGAATCTCAATCCCAATCCATTGGCTAGTAGTTTATAATTTATAATAGGTTATAGTAGTTTACAATGTGGGATGCTTTCTTTAAGACTTATAAGTTTAGCTACTGCATTTTTCTCGAAGCAGCAGAACACACACTTAGGAAAGCTTTAACCACCCTCTTCTGTGTACATCAGACGTTCTACGATTGGTTAGAGTTGATCTGAAGGAAGGATGAGAAACACCATGTCGCCTGGCTGCGGCATCTTTCAGACTCAGACGTGTAACGTCATGAAGATGATATGATGCCTTCCACTATTTTATTAATATGATGGGATTCGGTTGACATTTAGTAAGCTACAGCTACAGTATAAGCAGTTTCTTTTTCATTATTATTATTATTAGTTTTTTTTTTGTTGCCCCGAACAATTTTGCATTTTGACTAGACTCTTGACGCGCCCAGGGCTCGACTCCAAAAACTACACTCTCCCTCTTAGGCCGCAATGGCTTGGATTCGCCGCTAATGGTGCTCATCAGGATCCGGCCCCAGGAAAAAGCCTGTCTGTGTGTCTGCCTGACACAATGCTCGGATTTCAGCCCCAATTTATGCGCTCAAGCACTTTCGCTTTACTTTTTATAAGGAGCACTCTCAAGGCTCCACTCGACAGCGTAACGATTGACAAGGAGCACATCGATGAGATTCTGCACACATACGCACACTCACAGCTACACACACACACACACACACACACACACACACACACACACACACACACACACACACACACACACACACACAGTGTGCTCTCACACACTTGCTGAAGACCAGAGAGACATCTGTTGGCCCATCTGTGGCAAACCATCTATAAAAATGATACTTGCCGGCAGCTGCCGGAAATTGGGTGAAGACAGTGTATAAAATCTCGTCGCCACATTTTATGATTCCTTTTTCTTTTTTTTTTTAAACTTATTAATTTCTTTTTCTTTCTTCTGAGAATTTATTAGATCTGTATGGTTAAAAAAGAAATAAATAAGACTAAAGTTTCCACGATAGCAACAACAGCCTTTGGATTTTTTAGGGCATTATGCCAAAAATAAAAGGAATGAAAAATAAAGTGAAAAGAGAGACTCCCACATAGGAAAATTGGCCTTTTGAGAAAATGAAAGAAAACCCTGCCTGTCTCCGTTGCTCAGCATGGTGAGAGGGACCAGAGCTCTTATCGGGGATAGTCATAACAGTCAGGCATGGATAGCCATCGCAGGACTCCCAGAGGAGATGGTCTAGACTACGTCAGCGCTCTTAGACAAATAGACAGTGTGGAGAGAGGAGTAGGTCTAACAGCACTGGGTCAGAGGTGTTAATAGAAGCAGATTACAGCAGAGCCACGCTGAGCCAAACACAACTAGATTTACGAGAGTTGGTTTTGGAGTGGACAGAATTAAAAACCAGGATGAGTATAATCTCTAGCCCCGTCTTTGCATTTTCTGACTCGCTGATGCGGTTTGTAAATAGGCTCAGCTACGTATGTGCGGTGGCCTGGGAAAACCCTTCGCATGGGCAGATTTTAACATTTCGAGCTATTTATAGGCCTAAAAACTACAGGTTTGGGCTGGATGAACTGGGATCCTATGAAGGGTGTATTCCTGCCCCATGTCCCAGTGTCATATAGCTATATATAGTCATTAGCTGACTTAATCTTATTGTCACATAACGTTGCTGAGCCCAGACCTGAGCAACTGCAGTAAAACCAGATCATCACACCGCTTCCAGAGGCTTTTACAGTGGCCACCATGCATGATGGCGAATCACTTTATGTTCCCTGATGTACCCATCGCTCTGGTGTAGGTTCAGCCTGAAATCATCAAACCTCATGACTTGTTCCAATCTTTATGATCTTTATGCAATTTTTTCTGGTTAGTCTCATTAACAAATGATTATCTTATGGCCACACAGCGGATTAGTCCCAATCTTGTAAGTTCTCATTACATTGGTTGTGAATGGAAGTGCCCTTATTTTCTGCTAACTGTTAAACACAGCTACTGTATGGTTTTTACTGTCGATTTTTTTCTTTCAACCATGCAACTCCACCAAGTGTTTAAGTGATCTCTATTTAGCATTCTTTGTCCGGCCGCATTTCTTCCACAAAGTTGACGGTTCAGCACTATCCTATAATAATTATAATTATAATCATATATATTATATAGTTCACATGTTATAATCTAGTTACCTTGAAAAGTGAAAATGGAGAATACATAATGGAGACTACATATGGAAAATTGACATCGCTGCCAGACTTTCAAAGGGAATATAAGTTCTCGTTTTGATTATCAGCTTCATCCATGTCAGTCTTTGTTTCATCCACTGAGGTAAAAGCGCAAGAAAATAATCTCTGATGACTTCAGTCAAATCGATTCTGTTGCATACTTTTAATTGTGTATGTGCTCTTGTAATGGTGTCGATGATGATATGAAGGTACGAAAGCAACCCAGACAATTTGAGAGCTCAGATTTCTTGGCGATCTAAATTTACTTAACTTGCAACAATGTGATGACAGTGTAACAGTTCTTACATGAGAAAAGCTTGCAAGATTTAAGATATCTTTAGGCATGCTGACTGTTTTTACATCGTGGTTGTTAGACTTGTACTCCTACCCACATACTCATTGCAATCAAATAGTTAAGGTTAGAAACTAAGCTAAATAAAACACTGCTTGGTGGTCAAACATATTATATTTTCTAAAAGTTGGGATGGCAAAGTATATAATCCACAAGATCATTTTCGCAGAACTTTCCTGGATCATCAGACGTATAAAAAACACATTTCTGCTCATGGCGGTGTGTGTGCGTGTGTGTGTGTGTGCATGCGTGTGTGCGCGCATCTCTGAGGCAGCAGCACAAAGAGGTGTGGGTTAATGAAAGCGAGAGCAGCTGTAGGTGGACGAGGACGCCTTCCTCCGTCAGTACCTCAGGCTGTGCCGTCCCTGACTGAAGAGGTGTTAACTCAGATTCATTTCAGCGAGACGGACAGCTCAATCTGCGCGACGCTTCGCCTCAGGGGCTCCGCTCGCGCACAGACAAGAGATACAACCCGTCTATTTAAAAGCCATTATGCTTCCCTTTATCACAACATAATGTAACACTGGCCCCCGCCGCACACCGTTTCAATCAGGTCCGTCTCCTGGAAGGGCCCCAGGAGGAAGGTGTGTAGCCACTGGCCTTGTCGGTTTATGGACTTGATAGTTCAGTATGTTTTTGTAAGAGGGGTTCATTGGCTCTGCTAATGGTATTGACAGAAGTTTTGGGAGCACAGCGGAATCTTGACACTGACAGACTAGCGGAAAAGAGCTATCTGATTCCGGCTCCACTGGGGACTGCTGTCTCCATGCATGTCCATCGAGTGTCACACCCTGTCAGATATATCTAGAGGGGACATTTGTGTCTCTGTCTGTTATCCGTTTATCCCAAGACAGTATGCTTTTGTGAGTGGATTGGCAGTTGGTTAGGTTCGGGATGGGGATCACGAAACAAATACAAATGGAGTATTTCTGTTCATTCGTGACGTGTTTTGTGGTGTGTCGGAAAATGTTTTGCCTGTGTTGGTTATATAAAATTATAATTGCATAACGTAATAGCCCCTTGTGTGATGTGGTGAGCTGAAGCAGTCAGTAATAAACAATGCTGACATTTTCTGTTGGTGAGCAAGGTACAAGAAACGGAACAACTGGAAGGAAACATTGGGCAATGGACAACTGCTGCCAAAAGTATTGGTAGTACGTAGCGGCAGCAAGAGGGCCTTTTTATCCATCATATTGCCACTATCTGTCAACTGAGACTTGTTTTGAAACCAAGTCAAACCGTGAGTGGTTAACATGGACGGTGCTGGTGGCATTTAAATTGCTACTCCTTCTGACTTCTTGCATTGGCTGCATAGTGGAAGTCTAATTTTAGACACACTACCTAAAACTATAAAACACAAACATGCACGAGACAAACAAACGTACATTTTTTCCATATATTTTTATCCAAAAAAAAAAATAATAATCCAGAGGTTGGCTAATGTAACTGAAACGCCTGATTTTAGACCACAATAATTCATTAGTATGGTGTAGGACCTCCTTTTGCGGCCAATACAGCATCAGCTCGCCTTGCATTGTATTTGCAGCCCAAACCATCACTGATCTACCCACCATGCTTCACTCTGGACATGCAACAGTCTGGGTGGTACGCTTCTCTGGGGCTTCTCCACATCGTAACTCTCCCGAATGTAGGAAAGACGAGTGAAGGTGGACTCATCAGAGCACATACATGTTTCACATTGTCCACAGCCCAAGATTTTCACTGCTGGCACCATTGAAACCAACGTTTGGCATTGGCACGAGTGACACCAAGGATTTGGCTATAGCAGGCCGGCCATTTACATTGACCCTGTGGAGCTCCCGATGAACAGTTTTGGTGGAAACCTGAGAGTTGAGGTGCACATTTAATTCTGCAGTGAGTTGGGCAGCTGTGGTTTTATGTTTTTTGGATACAATCTGGTTAGCACCCGGACATCCCTTTCAAAAAGCTTCCTCTTGCGTCCACAGTTACTCCTGTTGGATGCGGTTCGTCCTTCTTGGTGGCATGCTGACATTACCCTGGATACCGTGGCTCTTGATACATCACTTGCTGTCTTGGTCATAATGTTGTGTGCATTGCAATATTTTAAGCAAAACTCTGCTATTACTCTGCTAATTAAACCTTCACACTCTGCTCTTACTGGTGGAATGTGCAATCAGTGAAGATCGGCCACCAGGCTGGTCAAATTTACCCCTGAAACCTCCAACACTAAATTGGCCAGCCCCTCTATAAAAAGATGAAATTGGTCATTTTATTGGCATATCTTGCAAAAATGAGAGTGACTAGTATATTTAAACTGTATTTAAAACACAAAGTAAATCACACCTTCATCCTCTAAGTTTGTGACCCAGAGGAATTTCCTAACGACAAACAAGGTTGCTGTCAGAACCCGGATAACAGTTTTGCAATCATTCTTTTATAATATTTTAGTAATTATCATAGTAATCTTTAAATCACTTAATCATACATACATATGGTGTAGACTGACACTGAGATTTAATGAGTAACAAATATTGTGCTAAGCTGGAAAAAAGGTAATAGTATAAAACGTATATATATATATATATATATATATATATATATATATATATATATATATATATTTTATATATATATATAAAAAAGTTGGATTTATAAACTTCAAAAAGATGCTCGTAACAGTTTGGAAATCATTTATTTGTTTGTTTCATTATTTAGAATTATTTATGAACCAGTCTAGTGATGATTCTTAATGATTTTTAATTATTTATTTTACACCCATTAGGGGGCTCAGTAAAATCTACAGATTGTAGCAGAGAGTTCAAATAAATACTTTCACTCAAAAGCCCACACAGTTGTAGCATCTGAGCTGAATCATTAACTATGTTTTTTGTGGTAATCTAATTTACTGTTCACATGTACAAGAGGTAACACCACTGATACTTTTTTTATTCAACTCATCTCACCAGGGCAGTCGGACAGAGACGCCTTTATTCATCCCACTCACATTCAACAGTGAAACAAAGGAGGCAATGTAGCCGGGTGAATCAGAGGGGGACTCTCAAAAGCTCCGAGATGGTATTTCTTCAAAAGCTAGATTAATGGTGTGTACATACGCCGTGCCCTCGCGGTGTGCCGAGGCGTGTTGTTGAGTTTTGATTCGAAATTTTCTCTGACGACAGTGATGACTCTTTGCCGTGCTGTAACTATCCCTGAACTCTGCTTAGTTTGCTAGATTAATTACATCGCTTGAGTTCACATCTCTGTGGCACTAGTGTATAAATGACTCAGGCACAACGAGGGGCTATTTCATGACCCAGTAAATGAGAAGGAACAGGTTGCCTGTAGCCCAGTGGATTTGCATGTGCTCACTGGGCAGGACAATTTGCATACGAATGCATGTTTTTTTTTTTTGCTTTTTTTCCCACTTCTGCCCAACAAGAAAAAAGGTGTTAGGCATTGTTGTTTTTTTTTTTTTTCATTTTGTGTATGTGCAAAGGCACCTTTTGTAAAAATTTTACTTTGATTCATGCGTTAGTTTGTCCTGCATTCGACTCCTGTGACTGATGCCCGGGCACATTCTCTGTTGTGTCACCTATCTCTCTACCTCTTGACTTCAAAGAGCTTTGACCTATTGATGACTTTGCTGCAATACAAACTTTCTGTTTGCCTTCATGGCTTTTTTTTGTACCTTTCCATATCGTCATTATTCATCCCTGTGAAGAAAAAAAAAAAAAGCCTGCTCTTGTCTGGCATTTTCTTGTATTTGCTGTTCTGTTGACTTAGTGATACTCAGGATTGGATGTGTTCACTTTGCACCTTTGGTATACGTGACAGATGCTCTATTCTGCATGGTTGTCCCTCGTAGGTCAACTTGAATTCCTTTGTGTCCTGATCCTGCCTTGACAGCCCTTGGTTGACTTTTGTTTGTCCTCGCGCTAACGTCCCTCTCAGCCTTTGCGCCACGCCCCGGCCCTATCTGTCCCGACCTTACCTTTCACCTCTCTGTTTGTCCACCTTTGTGTGTGTGGGATCGTTTGGCCGCCAAGCACGTGTGGAGATAGCACTCGCAGTTCACAGCTCGTCCAATCTGTTTGGGAAACGAACTGTTTTTATCTCTAAAAACAGGCCAAAGAACACATTGAGAAGTTCTGCTAGGGGTGAGAAGCAACAGTAATCAATAGAGAACTGGCGGGGGGGTGGGGGGGGGGGGGGGGGGGGGGGGGGGGGGGTTAGCGTGGCGGGGGGCTCTGAGGTAGCAAAAGATTGTGAGCAGAAATATTATATATTCTCAGACCTATTTTGTAATCCATATGCTTTCATATTAATTAATCACAGTTTTTACAAATTGCTTACCAAAATGTGTAATCCCGCATCATCTCACAGTAATGCTTCATTTAGCTAATAATCAGGTTCCTGCATATCTCAAAAAAGATGGCTGAACAGAAACTAAAACCTTTCGCTGGTGGTCACATGACATCCTCCGTGTAAATATTCTCACTCTCTTTCCCACACAGCGTAAACTTATATCTTTGCTGTGGTCGTTCCCTGCTCAGTTGACCTGAGCCATGTGGTTTTTTTGCGTCGTTTAAAGAAAACCTGCGTTTTCCACGCAAAAACCAGGATAGAATAAAAGCGACCGCAGTTCTGCCCTGGCCTGTAATATCTTCCATTCACATTCGTTTTAGGTAGGTTTTAAACATGCCATTAACCAATTTAATCCAATTTTCCCCATTTTTGGAGCACTTGACTAGAACAGATTACATCTAATATTAAACATATGGTGTGTGTCGCAGTCGAAACACCAAAGCAGAGTGTTTCTTTTTTTTTTTTTTTTCGAGCTGTGAAAAATGCCCATTCTGCGTCACATACCTGAGTAAACATTGTCAGTTATTCCCATGTACGTGGTAATTGATAGCCGGGGAAGCAGGCAGCAAATTAAATGTCAAGATCGATTACCACGCTGATGCCTTATCATTTGTTAATAACCAATTACCCCCATCTGTTAATTAATCTTGGGCTTTAATGAAAGTTATATAGAGGATATGGCAGTCAGGGTCACTTGATCTGGCTTTGTTGCTGTTTTCCTGGTATTTACCTTCCTAGCTTTACTATAGAAATCATTGTTACGGGGGCTGATAAATTCTGGTGTCTGCTGTGCTGTCACTCTGTCTCTGTCGGTCTGTCTGTCTCTCTCTCTCTCTCTCTCTCTCGCTCTCTCTCTCTCTGTCCTCATCATTCAGAAGTGGGTGTTGATGAATAGGTCCATCAGCAGCTCTTTTGGCCCGGGGGCACAGCAGACACTACCTCTGCTCGACACTCCAGTGAATGATGGCGTTTGTCATTGTTGTTTATGTTGTTAATTACAATGATATTTCCACACTGGAAACGTCTATTTGTCTCGTGGCTGTACTACTCACCTCCTTCTTCTACTGAAGTTAATCAAACTCACAGTCAGAGGCAGAGGCAGAAACCCCTAGCGTCTGATGGAGAATAATACCTTCCTGATACGTCCAATAAAAATGTGTGTGTTAGATTTATTCCAGTTTGTGATGATAGTTTTTTTTTTTTTTTTTTTTTAAATAGTATTATGCACCATGTAATAGTAAGGTTAATAAATAAAAGAAAGAATGTTCTCATAACAAGCACTGTGTAGTATTTAAACGTGAGCAAAAATTATATATGAGGCTGGATTGATTGCCAACTTTGATAACAACATGGAATAACGCACGATACAATAAATTCATAATGAGACAGGCTGTTGGATTTCTCTAGTTACTTCAAGTCCAAGGCTATGTCTTTGTTAGAGCAATACTGTAACATCCCTTGTGTCTCATAACACGTCTCTAACCGTGAAACATTGTCAGCATTATTCATCAGATTTGAAGTGTTGCTCTAAAAATTACTAAAATGTAAAATAAGGATCCAGAATAAACAAACCAAAAAAAAAAAAAAGAAAGAAAAACCCTGCCATGTTGAATAGTATTAAATATGTCTTTTTACTGGAAAGAAATCCACTAAAAGGTTTCAGTCGTGTCTACTTATAGCTGAAATGTTGGAGAAAGATGTTCTATTTCTGCGTCCTGTCTGCTTTTGTTTTGTCTCCCCAGCTTAACCCGTCTCCGTAAATCTGTCGTCCGGCTCCATGGAGTATGTCCGTCACACAAATTTCCAGTCTATGATAGCGATTTTAGAGATCCTATTTAAAGATGGACGACAAATTAATCTCCAAGTGGGGTGATATCATGCGCACGTGTTATAATACGACATATAAATAGCGAACCAGAGGATCAGACGTTTTTGTTTTGTCTTGCTTTAGGGGGAAAAAAAAAAGAAAAGAAAAAAAAGTCTTTTTCACATCAGGTGTGCAAATGTGCTGGAGATCAAGGCATTAAAATTGTTCTTTCCATAAGCGTGAACAAGTGCTTGGTGGTACCACGTACTTAGCAATCTTATGTTTGCTAATAGGATCACAAGATAGGATCCAATCTTTCTCTCTCTTTCTCTCGCAGTCTTACACTCGCTCCCTTTCTCTCCCTCTCTCTCCCTCTCTCTCTCTCTCTCTCTCTCTCTCCGTTTCTTACCCACACCCGTGCGTTATCAGGAGAGACAGGATGTAAGGCTGTATAAGAAAGGATGAGGTTTGAGACCTGTTTCAGTTCCTTGTACGTTACTTCTTTGTCTCTGCGGCTATGCTCACGCCCTCAATCATTCGCTCTTGACAAGTTGTCTAATGCTCAAGTGCTTTCTCACCCTGCGCTATGAAGTGCCATGACACAGCCATCTCTGGAACAGGAACCAGTTCCTCGTGCCGCTCGGTACCTCAGGTGACCGACTTGTTGATACAGAGATTCGGCAGATATCACTTATCAGCTCCGTTCCACTTTCTTAAAACCAGGTGGACAACTTTAGTCAGATCCACAGACTTTAAATACATAATGCGTCATGGGACGTGATAAGCCAATGACACCTTGTCCTTGATAAAGCTCTCGTTTTCACGCCGAGATATGATTCCGACTGAGCACAAAGGAATGATATTACGTTGTGAAATCTACTGACATGAAAAGAGGTCTCAGGGTGATCTTGTGCTCAAGTACCCTGTAATCGAGAGTGATGAATCATGTGGAGTCTTTTAGGCAAGTAAAAATGGGAGTCACTTACAGTATATTTGTTGCATATTTACTCATATTGTGCTCATGCACGCTTTTTACTGTACATGATTTAGTACACATGTAGCATTACACAGCATTTCTGAGATATGTGGAAGACATTCTGCACGCTGCAACTGAGCATGGATGGAATGTCTGTGTGTTAGTTGTCCTTAAAGTTTATATCTGTGGTTGATTGGCAGATCATTTAAAAACGATATATATATATATATATATATATATATATATATATATATATATATATATATATATATATTTTTTTTTTTTTTAAATAGCAGCAGGGAAAATATATGAAATAAGTCAGAAAATAATACAGACAGGATATAAGTCATATTTCATTTAGCCTTTCATTGCTTATTATACTGTATGTTATAGTGTTATATGCTATATTGTGAATTTGGGGGGGAAATTCCATGAAAATAAGCAAACGCTAGAAATGAATCGCCCTTCTCTTCTTCCTCTCCTCCGCCTTGTAACTGGGCGAGCTTCTAATCCTCCTCTTCCTCTCCTCTTGCATTTCTCTCTCCTGTCGAGCTCTCGGGCCTCAGTCCTTCTAATTCGGTCTTATCAGTGCGGTAATTTAGTCTGCACAGCTTGGGTTTCTGTCAAGCCGCCGCTGCCTCATTGTCCCACGCAGCTGTAGTTTAGATAAACCCTCAGACGGAACAAAGTCCACCCTGACCTTTACAGACCCAATCGCACTTGTTTCCCCCAAAACTAATTTCTGCAGCTTTTGACCCTGGGAGGGCATTACAGACGAGATGAGTGAGCATGGCAAAGACAGGAGTAAAGAGAGAGGATTTAGACGTCTGGCCGCCCAGGGCTCAGTCTGCAGTGGCGCTTAGAGCGCTGTCCTGTGTCACGCAGAGCCAAAGAATCTCTGATTGAAAAAATATATATATAATAAAAAATGCTGAAGGTGGTCTTTCGGCTTTTATTCTCAGAATGATCAGTGCATTATAAATCATTAAATTTAAGAGATTTCTGTTGTTCTTGTTTCATGTAGGTTGTGTATTTATAGCCTTATCGTGCCGCCTTATTATAGAGTATGTATTAAAGATATTATCTAAGGCACCGAGTAGAGTGTGAATATCTGTGTGAAATGCCCGAGCTTGTTTTCACATTTTAACCATTATAATTTATCGGTATCTGTTATCATCAGCTCTGTCAGCTCGACATAACTTCCTTGCATTATGGGACAAACAAGCAGAGGAAGCTGAGCAAAGAGTGGAAGCTTGGACAGAAAGAGAGGGGGAGTGGGGGGGGTTATGGTGTGGGGGGGGAGATGATGCAACTAACGCTCCATTTTCTCCCCCTCTGTCATCCTTCAGCTTGATGAGCACTCGACGATGTAAATCCAAAATCCCACTGTCCGTCAGGCTGCACCCATCGAAAGCACTCTGAAAAGAGACAGACTTTTAACAAGTGCTTCAGTTAGAGCCCCAGCTCAAGTGGCCAGCCAGGTTCGGGATGCTCGTCTTTGGTTCCCAGGGCGATGCGAAGCCTTCGCGCACACACACATACACACACACGCGCACACACACACACACACACACACACACACACACACACACACACACACACACACACACACACACACACACACACACACACACACACACACACACACACACACACAAGGATTAACTTTTCACATGGCTGGGGGTCTGCGCCTGAAAAGACCTGACAACTAAACAGCTTTATTAAAAAACAGAGAGAAGAAGAAGAGGGGAGGGAGGAGAGAGGGAATTCTTCACATGATGGCCCTGAGAGAGGATTTTGGATATAGAGTGTCCCTAAGGTTTTTTTTTTTTTCTGTCTCACATTCTTTGTCTTTTTCGCTTGGATTTCTTTTCTTTTTTTTTTTCTTCTTTTCTTTATATTTTTGAATTGAGTGAACAAATTGTCTCCCTCCACCTTTCTTATCCCTCTTTCCTGAACAGTCGAGATGGATTCCTGAAGCCGATTATCAGTTAAGTAGCTCAGCATTGTGTGTGTGAAGTCAGAGACAGGCAATATGAAAAATTGTAGAAATACTTAAATCTAGACCTGGGTGTCTGCTGTATATCACATGAGAGCTTTTATAAAAAGAGTTTTTTTTTATTTTTTATGTCCAAATATTCCGTACGACTTGATTGTGTCTGGCGATCTGAATATTCTCGTGAATTAATTAAATGATCTTGAGGAGCTGCAGTGACTGTCTGTACGAATGAATCAGGAAACTGAATCTGTTTAAGGACATGCTCTTGGCATGGCCCATCGCCAGACTAAGGACAGAAGGGTGGATGTAGTTAGTAGGGCATATCCTTTCACTGCTTCACCCACAGACTTAAGCTATCATTGTTCTACACTGTACATAACACACACCGAACTGAAACAGGAACCGGGGAACATTTTGTTGCACTGTTGAATGAACTGTGTGAATAAGTTAATTCACACATATGTAGAAAGAGATTTTTCTTTTCTTTTTACTTGATTAAAAAAAAAATTATATATATATATATATATATAAAATGCATGATTGAAATAAAATTTGTTGCAAAATATATCGATGTTGTAGTTATGGAGAATTTTATGCACGAGGGATTTATTCATCTGAAGAAACGGATGTGTCCGGGAGCAATCTTTTAGCATTGTGGGATTTCTTAAATGATCTCAGGCCTTGAGGTGAGCTTACTGCTAAACTCCAGTAAAATCCCTAGAATTTCTAAGACTCTCCGGTTACGGTGTTTACCAGACAATCTCAACACACCTTTTATAGTTTTCCCCTCCTCAGCCATCACGTTTCAAGATAAACCCTCCTCACTTTTACGTCCGGTCACTGTATCCCGTACAGGGCGGCCATGCACAGCTCCTGAATGGGCATCAGAAAGCTGATCTTGGCTAAGCATTAGGCCTAAGACTGAGGGTTTTGACTAACCTTAAACTGTTCTCTCGTTCTTACTTTCATTTATTTTCCTTCATGCTTCATGTGACCTCGCTCTCTCCTCTCTTAGTCTAGTCTCAGATGTTCTCCCTTTCCCCTCTGTACGCGTGCTGCTTTTAAGGATCAGCCCCATGTTTTATTCCAGTGTAGAAGTGTTTAAAGGTTTTGTGGTTGTCCAGTAAAAAATCAAGACATGTAAATTATTTCTCAATCTACTGTACAGTCTTTTTTTTTTCATGCTTCCAAATCCTCTTTCACTGGTGCAATCAGCCGCTCACAAGTTTCTCCAGGTCACGTTCCCTATGAACACTTAGTACTTGACCTATCACAGAAAGCCTTTGATTGCTTTAATAGCAATACAATGGATTGGGAAGTGGAGCATATTAATGTACATAGGGGGAAATCTGCTGGCTTTTCAGGGGAGGTTGATTAGGGCAGCTCAGAAGCATCAAGCAAATAAATAAATAAATAAATAAATAATAGGATCTATAATTTTCTGGGAAAAATAAGACTGAGGAAATCTCAGGAGTGTGTGATGGCTTGTGCACCACGGACATGCGATTCAATGCATTTCGATCTATAAGTCTGTCTTGTAAAATCTTCCTCTGAAAGCATCTCTTTTCTCTCATACACACACACACACACACACACACACACATACTCATACACAAGATATTTGCGGTGGGTGCCAGGCTTATGAAAACCAGCAGGGATTGTTCCTGAATTAAGCAAAGTCAGGGGTGCCTAAATAGGGGCCGAGACGTAAAGGGGAAACGGGGGGTCAGGCCTGGATTGTGCCTGAATTAGCCAGACTATTCAGAACCCCCTGAAAAGCTCCTGGGCTCTTTCTCCACAAGCAAATTGGGAGGAAATCTGGCTATTGTCACGTGTTTTGAAGTGGCTAGGGGTTTAGTGGGGTGCTTACCTACAGATGAAAGCTGAGACAATGGGGCGGCATGGCCAGCATCGGCAGATGGACTGCTGGAGAGCAGTCTTGACTAAAAGGGCATTTTGGAACTGTGGGTGCCGTCAGCCAGCCACTGGTGTTGGACGAAACAAAGATTCCTTAATAACCACGGTGTTAATGTGTTCTGGCATGGTTTTTACGGTTTCAAAGTCAAATGAGACAGCAGTTCTGCAACTTTGCACAGTTTAGACATTAGTTTGTTAATGCAGCGTATCATGGTGTAAAAGCTTTTAAAGACAAGATGAAATTCGTAATGCACTTTTGATTAACATTCAAAGACATCAGGTCACTTGGAAGTATATATATATATATATAAAAGCCATTGTTTTTAATAGAAAAATTGAGTAATTAGAATAACTATTTTATTTCAAATAAAAATGCGATTGTCACTGGATCATTGTCCACTCTGTGCCTTAGGATATGAGCTAAGCAGATGAAAAGGTCAGAAATGAATAAACAAACCTTTCTAGACTGATCTAAACTTTGGAAGAGCTGCTCCGCCTGTTGTGTTTCTAACACCATGAATTTTGAATTCCAGCATTGTTGTGTGCACGAGTGTTGTTTGTTTTGACACTAAGCTAATTTGAACCAGGAGCAGCCTGAGGACTCGTTGCTAAACAACTCACTTTGAGCAAGATGCTAAAAATGCTTCTCCTCACCTCAGAAAAGTGAACTGGATGCAGATCTTTTCCTATCAGTGCTTCTCTTTATTATCTTTATGAAAGTATGAAAAGTATTCTTAAAACCTTTGCGGAGAAAGTGAGAATAAGATCTATACTTTTTTCTGCAGTGCTTTTATAGATATTGAGATTATTTCGATTGGATCTTTATTTTCAGTAAAGTAAATGGTTATTTTTTCTTTTCTTTTCTTCTGGTCAAACCTTGAGTTACAAGTGATTGAAGTAGACTTGAGATGACAGAGCACCATCTACTGACTCAGTGTGATGAACTTTGAATGGATGAATATTTAGCACTTTAATGAATATTAATGCACTTCCACAGTCTCAACCTCCTGTGTGGACATGTGTGTGAGTGTCTGCGTGCGTCATTATGGCACACACTGATGGTGGCCGGGAAGCGTGTTGGTCAGCAGTGATTGGTGCTCTGGCTGCAAGCCCTCACCTCACCTCTCCTCTCCTGAGGCACTGGGTCCATGTTTCTCGTCAGTTCGCGCACCCTCTTCCTCCCTCTCCACCCCTGAGGTCTTCCGGAGCCTTCCTCAACATTCTGCCCGTGTCCGCACTCTCATTAATCAACGTCAGGCTCAGACCCTGAGCGCAACAACAAGGCCAGTATTCTCCGCTCTGGCCCCCTCAAACGCTCATACATCTCATTGTTCCTCCACCGATTCACATGGGCAAGAGAAAAGGGCCAAGCGCCTCACATGAAAGGGATGAGACCGAAAAACGAGCAAGGACGAGGCATCTCTTTCTTTTCAGCCCGCTCTCCTCCTTTTCTTCCCAGCAGCACTCTCTGTATCTGTCTCCCTTTTCATTCTGAACAAAAAAGTAGCATCGTAGACATGATCGCTTGGGAATAATTAATTAGCAGTAATGAAAAAAAAACAGCTTGAGATAGTGAGTGAGAGAAAAAAGAAATACAGAGAGAGAGAGAGGGAGAGAGAGAGAGATGTGTGTATGCCACCCTTTGTCCCTTGTTTGTCATTAACCTTTGCTGGAACTCCCGGATGGAGCTGCCACTTTTTTTTCTCCAAAAACAGCACTTTTTCCACCCAAGAAAAAAAAAAAAAGGCATTTATTCATGTCTAGGGAGAGAGAACTCAAATATTTTCAAAGGGTTTATGCTGATGCAGAACATTTTGACAGACAACAAAGAGCAAAGATTCAGGCATTTAAACAGAGCCAAGCTGAAAGTGTTGCTGGTTTGCATAAGCCGAATGGAAAATCATTTCAGGCAAGAGAAGGACTAGCAGTGTATCTCATTTTCTCTCTCTAATAAATATTTATTCAGATAAATAATATCAATAGAAATCATTATCGATGAAATGTTGCCAATTGTTTACGGGAAGTGCTTAAACATTAGTGATTTTTATTAGATTTTTTTTGTCCCTTGTGTATGTCAAAATGTTACAACTGCAAGATGATAGACAGCACACACACACAGAGAGTGAGAGAGAGAGAGAGAGAGAGAGAGAGAGATATGGCACAGAGTGACCCTCGTCTGGATGACTGATGACCCCTTCTCCTGTTCACGTCAGCCCTCTTGCCTAGCCTAGTCACATGCCACATTGTGTAGCGCTGTTTGCCAATAGACCTCTGTCTTCAACACAGAGAGGCAATCAGTCTTTTCATCTGTGAGCTCTTGCTTTCACACACCCTCATACAGTTCCTCCAGGCAGTGGCTGGGCTGGAGGGAGAAGGGCGATGGGAAATTACATTGCCAATCAATCTTCTCTCCTGTCTTGATGAAGGCTGTCTAAACTTTCGCTCTTTAACTAACCCTCAGAGGTCCATTAAGAATGCTGGACATAAAGTGGACAAACAATAGGGAAGATTAAAAGCCATTCGATTCTGCCTGTGGAGTTTAAGGGGTTGTTCAGGCTGGGAAAGAGAGGGCGGGTGGGAGCAGTGGTGTCAACGATATTTTTAGGAAATGTACTCATTAAGGACAAAAATCAAAGGTATCCGATGCCATTTTTTCCCCTTTGCTATCTTTTTTTTTCTTTGCCTTGACAGACGACAGTGTCCATTTTTGGGAGACATTTCACATTCTGTGATAATTGAAGCATTTGAGACTTTACAGATTACACAGCAATGTGGGCACAGACCTTTTGTTTTGTTTGGAATTTGGTAATGGAAGGTTAGCAGACTCTTCAGTTAACCACCAGACACTATGTTCAAGCTTATTTTCATTCTTTAAGCAACACCCACATCGACACATTTCACACTTAGACTTAAGTGTACATTAACAAGCCACTTCCTCACGGAGTAAGAACCCATTGTGAATTCATATAACTCTGTTCAGTATCATAAGTAGCTCAAGCTAGTAAATATACGAGGTGCGTTCAAGTCAAACTGGGACTTGTGATGAAATTCCTTAAAAAAAAAAACGAATGGCGTTCACAGCAGACTTCAAGCACAGCCGACTGCACTCGTATCCCATGCACATGGGAGAGACGCCTGATCCGTGAAAATAACACGGATGTTGTCACTAACTTGCAGAAGAGACGCATCTGTCTGTGTGATCTGTGCACACAATCATTCATACAGGAACTCTGCTTGGAGTTATTGCCACATCCCCCAATACCGTCCTGTCTTTCTCCAAGCCATTACCACATGTTTGGCCCATTAAAGGAGTTCCAGGAAGCAAGCCGACTGATCATGGCTCCACTGTATTGAGAAAAATTTCAACCTTGACTGTGTCCAAACGCTAGTGAGACGCTGGGATAATTGCATTAGTGTAACAGGATCATATAGATGATATAGAGATGTTTTTACTTTCATCTCTGTACTCTATTATTCTGTGCAATCAAAAGTCCCGGTTTGACTTGAACGCATTTCATGCATAATTCTTGCATGCATTATCTTTTTATGTGAAATGTGTTGACTGATGCAAACTTCAAATGTAAAATCACTAAAGCTAGTTATTTATTGCTAAACTGTAATATGAAATTGTATCAAACTACTGTTAATTCCTGAAACTGCTGTAAGATACACTGGCGCTGAAAGGTAGCAATGAGCACATGACGAGGGCACAACTGAAATCTCAACAGAAGCTCAACGAAACAGACTGACACCAGGGTTATTTTCTCAGCTCAAAAGAGGGCAAAAAATACCATGATGTTCACAGAGCCAATTTCTTCATGCCCATACATGGTATTAAGATGTTTCTGATCTGCATTGGCCCACTGCTGTCCCTCCTTCTCCCTCTCTCTCTCTCTTGTCTGGGACGATGGCCAAGTGCCACCAAGGACACCCTGTCTAATAAATCATCCCTATTTCAACATCTGCAAGGCCCAAAGGCTCTACCCTTCACTAAGATGGGCCCTTCTCTCTCACACCGGGAGAGCCCTCAGGGACGACAAAACCCACTATTGTCTCAGCTCCAGTGAAGAGGAGTCTCTCTTCTCTTCCACTCTTTTTGACAAAAGGCGTCTGAAGGCCAGCTTTAGTCTGCCAGCAGAGATGGCCTGCTCTCGGCAGGGAAGCCACTCTCCCTCACTTGCCATCTCTTTCTCTCCATCCTCTACCCTCGCTCGCCCATCTTTTAATGCTCTCCTCCTGCGGAGGTCACTCGCCATGCCTGGCTCCTTTCATTCCCACCGCACTCACAGGAGAATATAAAGACATCAAGTGCGGAGGGGTGGGGGGAGAAAGCCAAAATTGCCAGAAAGAGATATTAGGCATGGCTGTCACAACCATTCTTTGGCCACTTTTCATCTAAAGTGTAATAGAGAAAAAGAAGGGGAAAGAAAGAAATAGATAAATAAACAGCACGACTGAAAGCTTGGATCAGGAGCTTGTTGCGTTATTCATTTAAAAAAGTGGATAGAAAAGGCTGGATTAAAAAAAAAGTTTCTAACTGCCAATTATATAGAAAGAGGGGGGAAAAATCAATTTTGAGCATTTAGATGTATAGTTTGGATTCAAACTAAGCTATTCATTGGATTTTGCTGGATTGTGCGGAAGGCAGCATGGCGCGCTTGTGAGTGTTGTGTGAGCGTAACGCTGTGTGTACTTACTGCGCTCTGCCTGAAAGACTGAAAGTAAAGAGCTTCTGGAAGTGATGTTTTTAGGATTGTGCGCACATGATGATCCAACCTTGTCCTGTCTCTTTTTTTTTCTCCTCCTTTTCTTTTTCTTATTTTCTTTAGCACTGTAATAAGCAGAAAAACAATCCTTTACACTGTCAGGACACAACTCTGACTTGAATCTTTAAGATAAGAGAATCTAAAATGATGTGGTCCTCTGCGATTTATTTGATGACACAGTGATGACCTTTGCTGTTGGCAACTTAAAAGAATTTATATAAGTTCAAATAAATAAACGAATAAATAAGCAAGCCGTTTGACCTACTGGTGTTCACAAGTGTGTATTCTTCCGTTACTTCCTGTAACTCGTCCCTTCAAACAAAACAAAAAAACAATCATTCATTTGACAATTAACCCAGAGAAGAAGAACACACTTTCTACTGGCAAATAGATCTTGATGTCTCAATCTGCAGCACCATGAATCAGATCAGCAGCATGAAAAGAGGCATTTGCCAGCATTTCCCAGCATCCAGCAGAGCCTAGCAAAAGCCACACAGCTCTGAAGAGCTTCGGGACAGTGAGCCCAACACCAGTCCCAACTGTCTATACTGCATGAAAGTGTCAGATAGCAACAATGCATATATTGTCTATCAAGACCTGCCACTAAGCTTCAGAGTGGGGGCTGGTGAACAGAACAGACTACTATTACTTGTTGGCCTTGGCTGGCATGGACAGTATGTAGCTCTTGGAAATGACAATGAGTAAAAACATTTAACACTGCTTCTGCCAGGCATAGCATGCATAATTTGAGCTGCTATTTAAATGGTCATGTTTTTCTTGTCAACAGCAATTGAGTGTGTGACGTGATATATTCTGATAACTGAATGCATCATTTTATTCAGAGGTACATGTTGAGGAAGAAAGATAACCAGATAACTTAGAGTAAACTTGGATTCTTAAAATGCATTTGATTTTGGTTGGCTGAGAGCAGATCCTGGCTGAGAGATAGAGAGAAAAGGAGACCGAGAGAGAAAGAGGGAGACCAAGTGTCACTCATCATTGAGAGGCCACTTCCATGGGAAACACTGAGCTCATGCCCTATCGGCCCTGTAATGGACACTTTAGAAGGGATGGACTGCCCTGATAGGTCCCCAGGCCCTGATAAAGCAGAATTCCTGTCTGGACTCAAACCCAAACAACATTAGCAGCAACACTGCTACCTCAAGCCCCCCTATTCTGCTGCACTCCTCTGCCCGCTGGCATAAAGCAGAGGCAGATTCCTCTGTCCAACTTTGGCAGAGCTGGATGGTCTCTCCCTTCAGCACAGCGCCACTTATCTCCAGCCAGAGGGTAATGATAGCACTGTTAACAACAATAATGTGTGGCTGCGGCACAAAACTGCCATCATGACAAGTGAGAGAGGAGAGCTTTGGCATATTTCATCATCAGGAAAAAAAAAAAAAAAAAAAACGTCCTCTGTGACCACTACCTTTACACTCTTTGTTAATGCCATCTTCTCTTTTGCACTATAATATGGTTAGACTTAACAAGAAAAGAATTAACAAAAAAAATATTTATCAAGGTCCTTCACATTTTCCCCCTCTTTCACTCGTCTCTTGCTGCCTTGGGGGAAAGCCTCTTGTTAGTTTAAAACTCATGTTCTAAAGATTAATGCTGGCCAGAGGAGCACGTCATCTTTGCTTAACTTACAGCTGCAGGGTGGATAAAGCCAGTTTTGTGTTTTTTTCAACAGAGGTACGGATGAGTTCTCACTCAGCACCACTAGAGCTCTGCATCTCAGCGCCTGGCCACATCCATTAAACCGTCATGACACTGAAGCAACACTATGTGAAAGCCATGCAAAACTTTAACTTTTTCCTCCTCGTTTCACTCTTTTTCACTCCTCGCTCTTTTCAATGATCAGACGTGTGCGTCAATGTAAAAACAGCAAAAGGAAAAAATACATTTCTAGGTCCTTTTCTAAACATTTTTCCTGATGATTGCTCAATTTGCACGACTGACGGAAAGTTAAAGTCAAGGTATTTGACGCGTCCGTCTGAAGAAAGGATGACGAGATGCCTCCGGGGTCCCGATCCATAAGGCCGTGGTGTTCCTAAGCCTTGTAGTCAGAAAAAAAAAAGAAACAACAAGCAATAGAAGCTTAAACGTGCCAATTCACCTGTCTAGACAAGAGCAGTAGTGCTAATAACTCTGACAGTGATGAGGACCTTTATCTGGATGGCCACTAGGTCTTCCAGGTATGTGTCTGATGGTTCTTTGTGATAGCAATGGATAAAAATGCACCACTTCAAACATCCCGCCTGGTGCTTTTGGGACCCTGGCAGCTGACACTGCTGTAAAGTGTTATCTGCCGGCTAATAAAGTCATTTGTGATGAGCCGAAGTTCATCCGCAGGGGTGTTTGCAGACAGCACCTGTCATCCAGGAATTATTTATAAAGTAATTTAGAGCAGATTTGCTGATCTCCTTTAACGTATCGTCGACCAAAAGTCAACGTCGGACCTGATCCAAAGTCAAAGTCAGCCTCTGCGATACGAAATGTAAAGCCAGAAGCTTAGACTTTCTCCTTGTCTGTACACTTCCCTCACTGCCGTCTTGCAGAAGCCCACCTACAAAGTCCATGCTGATATGACTGACTCCCTTCTGTCTGGCTTGTATTGCTGCGATTTGGGGTTTATGCTCCAGACACATTATGCCACGTGTGTACTTTCCATGACATCGTCAAACGCTGAACTACCTGGGCTAATGAAAGAGTGCATAAGGTGCACTAGATAGCGTTTTACCTGCACACATATCATAGTGTTGGTTATGTAAAGGGATATGGAAGAATGTTGGAAAACCTGGAGCGTTACCCTCGTCTGGAGTCATCAGTGTAAATAAAATGATCATAAAGGTCAGCCATAAACAGTGTCCAGAGATGTGTCCCCTGAGCACATGCTAGGCCTTGAACAGCTCATCTTTCACCTAATCTTTTCAGTTAGAGTAAACAGAGTGCTGTGAATCATGGAAGTGCAATGCGCAAGGACAGGCTAATCAATTTCATTAGCTGCATCAATCATCGCTGGCTGACGTTTATTGTGGTGGTGATGGGTTGATCTTCTGGACTTGGGGACAGGCGGCTTCGGTGATAAATGCTGCTATCTCCGGAGAGAAGAAATAAATAGAGGCCTCTTGTCTTCTGTGGGAGAGTTGGGCAGAAAATACAGCGTGCGAAGAGGGTAAAAAGGTTAGGGCTGGCGAATAGATCAATGCCATCATAGAGGCACCACATCGCCATGCAGTCGTATAAAGAAAAATCAATGTGCAGAGATGTCTGGGGTAATGAATTGAGTGTGCCACTTCATTGAAGAGTTCACTGACATGCTGTTCCATGATCATTTCAATGACAGTAAATCAACGATTTCATGGCCGTGGATGATTTTAAAGGTAAACGCTGCAAATGTTTTCACTGCAGCAGTGAGACATGAAGAAGGAGACAGTTTCCTATCATGTTATGATGATGATGATGACGATGATGATCAGGCCGAAGTAGAGTCAAGCCCAATCTCTGTGGATCTCTGGTCAAACACTTATGACCACATTGCAACATTTTACTAGGAAAACAGCCAGGGATTTATTTATTTATTTATTTATTTAGTGTGTGTGTGTGTCTGTATGTAACAAATACTCCCATGGCATGGAAGTCTGCAACTGTAGATTAACAGAGAGATATATGTTCCCCTGTGTCCTCTGTAAAACGTTTAAAAGACAGAAATTCAGAGTTGTGTTTTTCTACAGTATTTTGAACATGACCATCCATCATTTGATTTAATACAGGAGCATCTGTGTTTGCATGGGGGGAAAAAAAAAAAAAACTTGTCTGTCCTCAGATGCTCATGAGTTGCCAGAGATGTTTATTTTTGCGTTGAACCTAGCAGTAGTTAACAGGCTTCTAAGTGAAGGAACGGCTTGTTGAAAGAGTCTAGAACGTAACTAAACTAATCTGACAGTTAAACTAATGTTTTTTTGGTCGTCTTTGAACATCGAACCTTGGGAAAATATACCATTTAGCAAATTCTCTTCAATCCTCAATAGCAGAGACGCTTCCCGGGGCTAAAACCATTGGCAGCGGATAAATAAAACATAAAACACTGTGAACTTTGGCCCTCATCAGCCTTACAAGTGGAGGAAATATCCTGTTTGCGATCCGTACTTTGTATCACCCGGCGGTATCTCTTGGCTACAGCTTTCAATTTCACTCTTTGAATTTTTTAGTGGTCAATGTGGGAACTAATCTGATCTGGACGCGTCTCAAGCCAGGAGGGTAAACGCTTTTCCAGCTACAGTTCATTTCACGCACACAAGCGCGTTTTCTGTTGTCTGCACAACTGCAGAGCCGAAACGACGCAAATTCTTATCCCGCCATTATAACCATTACAGATGTTGTTGTTGGTGGGTTTACTCAACGAAGCCCTGTTCCAGTTATCATCAGCGGTGATTGTTTTCCATTCGGCTTAAACTGATGGGCGCAGGAACGGCTTCAAATCTGTGATTGTAGAGATTTTTTAACATCACAAGGCATTTTCTTTGGAAAATGCTGCTTTTTTGAGTCCATCTGACATAAGTCACTCATTGATGAGGCCTTGTGAGTGTGTGCGTGTGTGTGTGTGTGTGCGTGTGTGTGTGTGTGTGTGTGTGTGTGTGTGTGTGTGTGTGTGTGTCTAACAAACCCATTGTACTCTATCTGTCAGCAAGGTAACAAGTGTGGAGCTTCGCTGTCAACATGCTGGAGATGAGAGTGTAAATGATAGGATAAAACACCACCCGCTGTCAGTGAAACACGTGAAAACACTCACGTTGTCAGACAGCTCCAGCCGTATAGAAGCCCTCACCCACGGTGTTCCCAGGCGAACCAAGAAAGCGTTAAATCTTTCCTCGTCATATATCTTTGCCATTATTTTATTCAGCTAAAGCAAACACCTATCCCTAAACCCGTGCGCTACAAATAGAAAGCGCGAAGAGAAATCTTTCCCGGCTCAACTTTTAAGTGCGGGCTTAAATTCCGTTTGTCTGTGGATTTTCTCACTGAATCCTTCATGTAATTATGCTGAGAAGTCTGCATTTACGAAATGAAAGACATATTATATATGCTGTGTTATGTTAATAGGTATGCCAAACTGCAGCTTAGATACAGTATGTCTAACCCTTTTTAGAGCATAATATCTCCCATGATGTTTCCATCATGAGGTTTGGCCCATGGATGATGTTATTGCACTATTTATGTCAGATGTCCTTAAATAGTTGTGAAAAGATTAACTGTCTCTTGGGGGGGAAAAGTTGGCTTCCATTTGAGTTTTGTAGTATATGACCCAGCAGCGGTTGCAGTGAATTAACCAACCCAAATGTATGGGTTTAATGAAGGAAAGTCCTGAAGAGTGCTGAAGAGAACTGTGTGTGATGTGTGTGTGTGTGTGTGTGTGTGTGTTCTGATACAAAAGGCTGGCTCATGAGCTCTGTGAACTCTGTGTTTTGCTTGGCGGAATAATTGCTGCGATTATTCTTTTCCATCCAATGAGACAGATTTAAAGATCCCCTGCACCCTCATTTTCTTTCTTGTATGGAGTCTGTCTTGGCGACAAACACATTTGTCTTGCCCAAATTTTTCTGCCATTATACAATCACCCCAAATTAAACAGAACTTTAGATTTACATTTGACAGACCTTCTACCATGGATCTGGATTTGTTTGAGTCATGCGTACAAAAAAAAAAAAAAAAAGGTTCTCTAACCATTAGATGACGTATTATTTATTTATTTATTTTTGGCAGAAAAAAAAAAAACCATCAGTGACTGACCTCTGCCTCAACCCAAGTCAAAGAAATCCAGTATTTGTGCTGCTCAGCCTCATATACACATCTACTCATATACACACCTCACAAAAAAACTTTTCTCTTTAAAGTTTGGCTCGTCTCAGCCTGCCCTCAGCGTTGACTTCTGCAAAGCCGCAGTCCGGATGCCGGTGTAACTCCTCCTAACCATCGATGTTGCTTTAATGCGCCAAGACTTTCTTGAGTGAAGAGACTGAAGTCTGCTTAAAAGAGCATGAAGCGTGCCTCCATATAACAGGTGGTTAATCCTTCTGGATAAACAAACTGATCTAGAGAATGCACCGTGATTGGGGATAAACAAAAACATATGCGTACAAATGGCAATCATTATATTATACCATTGCAGAGTTTTCCTTCACCATGTCCTTTTTTTTTTTTTTTTTAAATGACAGTTTCTTTCAGCCCGCACTCTCCAAATGTCAACTAATCTCATCTCGCAAATATGCCCCTGTTTGCATTTGCATAAAAGGGAGATCCTGGCCTGAATTAAAAGCTTCTATTGATCTCCTGTAGACATCCGAGCACTTTCATCCTCAGTTTGAAACACTGCCGGGCGCGTGGCGAACGTGCAGCAGAAAAACAGATATTGATAAAGCAGTATTAGGTTTCAAACAGTCAATCATAGTGCAGGAGAGTGTATTAATAAAAGTATTCGGATAATGAAAGTCCCAGGCTACTTACAATAAATGATCTATAGAGTGCTTGCTGGAGATTCTTTAGAGTAGCAGGTTTTCATGAGTAAATGTGGTTCATCAGCTATCCATGTTTATTATTATTATTATTATTATTATTATTATTATACAATTACATGTCAAGGCATTCCATTTGTCTTATTTCCACATGTTTGGGCCGTTAAATGAGTTCCTGGGAGGCCAGAGAGTCAGGCTGTCTGAATTTTTTTTTTACCTCGATGGTATCCAAGCGTAAGTGAAACACTGGGATAAGTGCATTAGTGCAAGGGGATTATATAGAGAAATAATAGTAATAAGTATATAGTGTTCTCTTATTCTGTACAGTCAAGTGCCTGTTTGACTTGAACGCCCTTTCGAACGCCCTTTCTGTTCTGACAGAAAGCACTGATATTGGAGACCCCTTCCCAAAATGCTCCTTTCATCATTAATCCATAAACCAGTAATCTCACATACCATTTTAAACCCCAATTAGCCGTCATGAGTCAGCACCGCCACTAAGCTACGCTGTCTTGTCTGGCCTTCCTGTATGATCATTACAGATCATCCTCCTAAATGGTTTATCAATAATCCCACTCCGCACCTTGATTTATCTCTATCGCTCTGCCAATACAGACGTCTAGAGTCCTAAAAGGCCCCGGCGACCTAAAGATGATGGATGATCACTCCACAAATACGGGATATGGCTCTTCATAAATTCGAGGCAGCTTGTTATTATAAACGGCGATGTCGATGTTTTTTTTTTTTTTTAGACAGAGGTTCAGGAAGTGCAGTCCTGCTGCATACAGTACGTAGGTGGAGCTGCTGACTTAGCATCTGCAGACGTTTCAGAGAATGAGATGATTATTGCAGCAGCGATTTAATCATGGAAATGGTAAATTTCGATGTTAGTACACGCTAAGAAAACTATTTCATACTTCAAGACATGCTGACCTTGAAGGTAATACCTGCGTTGTTTGTCTATCAAATCTGTCGCTTTTGCTCTCTGGCACACACCCACCTCATCCTGACCTGAAAGCGAGGGCCGGTGTTAGCTTTACTCGTGCTGATAAGTGTTAAACAAACTTGCTTGCCGTGGCCGTCGCTCCTCTCTCCTTTGTGTTGGCACAATAGGAATTCAGCATTCCTTTAGCCATCCGTTTCGCCGCCCGCCACGTCTTTCTCACACTCCCTGACAGGACAGGAGATGTTGATAAGAATATAATAGGGAATCAAACAATGCTAAGCTGGGAGCGATTATATTTAATTGCCCACGGTGGAGTGTTCACTATCAGTACTCCCTTGATGTTTGCCTTGGCCCTAAAAAGCTGCAAGCCCTCAACTTATTAAAGTCATCACGAATATATCAGATTGTCGCTAGTTTCCTGGTATTTACCGCTGAACTCTTTTCTGTTCTCACTTGCAGTTTTTATTCTGTATGTGTAGGCTCTTTGTTGAAATGTTGTTAAACAGTGAAAACAGTTCTCCTGCATCCCTGGTGGTATCTTTTGGTAAAATCGCAGATTTTTTTTTTTCGGCCCCATTTTGGAGACAAATGACTTTAGATGCGGAGGTCCAGCTGTGATACAATCCAAATGCGACCCTGCACACATTAATGACACCAAAGTGTAAGCCAGGTGTTTACGCTGATCGTTTAGCAGCACGGCTTTCACCTTGGTGTGTATTTGGATATATATATATATATATATATATATATATAAACATATATATAAAACAATGAGAAACGTGGTTTGCGTGAAACCATGAGAAACAAGACGCTCGGACGCTGGTTTCTGGACGCGCTTCGCATTCCCCTCTTTCTTTCTCTCTCTGTGTTTATTTCTGTCCACCTCGGACCGAGTTTCTTCCTCACTAATCTGCATGTCAGGAGATCAATAATGCGCCTGCGTATACATATCTAAAAGCCGTGCGCTTCGCCAAAACAAGAGAATATTCTCAATAACTGCGAAGCAAAACTTTCAATTTGTGGCTTTCTTCGTGTGGTTCTTTGAGCCAAGGAGATGCCACTCAGCCAGTCCAAAAGGCATTGAGGTTTGTTTTCTGGTGTTTCTTTTTGGAAACTTGTGGCTTTTGACATCCATAACCATCTATTGGCTGCGCTGCTATATTGCCTCATATTATCCAGACTTGAGGAGAATTGTTTTTGGCAACGTGTGCGCCGAAATTCCCCCACTGCAAAAGCTCTTAAAGTGTGCTTGCTTTACTCCTCACCTCCAGCTCCATGTCAGGCCCTTTCGCAGTCCTCCGTTAATTGCAATTAGAAAAAAAACGAAACTGAGCCGCGACAAGACGCCGTGGTCGTTGCCTTGACTGAGACCGCCGTCTTTTCCTCAGTGCTCACCTCGTCACTTGTGTTAGGCTAAAGAGGGAAAAGCTGAAGAAAACCTATTATGTAAAATGAAGGGGTGTTTTCTTTGCTAGTTGTGTGTCTATTAGGACAGCTGGATGGCTGGGTTGGAAAAGCTTTGCTGGTGTGTATGTATGTGTGTGTGTGTGTGTGTGTGTTCATTGTGTGTTTGAGGGGTGAGGTTGTTTTCTTTTGTCTCTTGATTTTCACTATGTGTCAGTATAAATAGAGTCGAAGGAAATGAAGGTATGCTTATAAAGGTGTGTTGTAATGTTAATAACAGAATATGTAGACATTTACTTTCTCTCTCTCTCTCACTTTCTCGTTCTCTTTGCTTTTTCTTCCATACACATACATTGAGGCTAATTAGGTTCTGCTGAATCATTTGGGCTGAATCATTCAGCCCGTATTTATTTTTGAAGGCCTCCACCATAGCACCTCTGTTTTCGGACATTCTTGCGCACTGTCAGCCTGACACGCTAATCACAGAGCTTCACGACTTTACACATTTACATAAGAAGCCCTGACAAGCTTGTGTAAGCAAACGTAGCGAGACGCCTTTTTAGAAGTCCAATTGTGCTTGTTACGCCTGTTTAGAAAAAAACATCGCAATTCCCACCGGGGTATCAATGCCGCAAATTGTCTCGTCACAAAAAGTAAGGGTGGGTGGGTGGGTGGGGTGGGGGGTTAGAGTCATAAGAGTCACTTTGAAATGATTCTGACATGCCATAAATCATCGCAACGCTTGTGGCGAATCATACTTTCCAACCATCTAATTAATACATTATTTATTTA
Organism: Clarias fuscus; assembly: GCA_030347435.1. Taxonomy (NCBI): domain Eukaryota; kingdom Metazoa; phylum Chordata; class Actinopteri; order Siluriformes; family Clariidae; genus Clarias; species Clarias fuscus. Next base: position 9,458,544 of record CM059213.1, on the reverse strand, counting down.
CTCGACATGCACCCACACATATGGCCACTGCTCTCTGATGGTAAGTCATTTAACCAGCTGGGTGTTGGCCAAGTACACACATACGCATGCGCTCTCTCTCTCTCTCTCTCGCGCTCTCTTTCTCACTTTCTCTTTCTATTTGTGTAGGATTTTACAAAATATGCCCCACATCAAAACATTGCAATGTAATTACAAAATATTAGAAATTATTCATTTTTTTCTTTTTCAGATATTTTTATATTTTTTAATAATTTGATATACTGCATGTATAAAAGTTTCCTGTGCTAATAAACAGTAGTAAAAAAGTAATAAAGCATTTATGCATCTGTGCGTGTGTGTGTGTGTGTGTATATATATATATATATATATATATATATATATATATATATATATATATATATATATAAAATGTAATTATAAATAAATAAATATATATTAATAATAGTGATTATTTTCCCCAGGTGAACACATACATGATTCTGTGTGTATCTGTATGTTATGACTAAGTGCATGTTCAGTTGTGTGAGATGAAGCAAAGCATAAATTTATTAAAAAATAAATAAATAAAGGGAGTCGGGTGTCTGCTGTTGCTCGCTTCGGATCCAACACCATGCGTGTTAATAACGCGTCACTCGAACGCACCGGCACCATATAACGCCGTTTTGGTCTGGTGTGGCTCTGACATGGCTACAGGATTGAATTATGTATGTAAGTAGTTTAAGCAGACTTGTTGGAGTATTTGTGATGTAATTGCTTCCACTTGGTTGGCTTGGATACAGTGACAGGCTCATTTAGGGAACCACAGCTTTTGGGCAGTGTGCAGTGCTGCCAATCAAACGCTGATAAAGGGACGCTGGGAACATATTAGCTTCCTTTTTTATTTGATTGTTTGTTTGTTTGTTTGTTTGTTTTCCTTTTTTTTTGTGAGTTTCAGTGACAAGTTTTTTTTTAATTTTTTTTTATCCCCACATCCTTTTGCGCATTTTTATTACCCCAGTGGGTTGCATGATCACTTTTAGGGCCTCCTTTCCAATTTGAATTGCATTTCAGCACACTGCCAGAATGCATTCAGATGAGTTGCGAGAACGGACGCAGTTGTGCTGACGTGTGGTTAAAGCAGCTCGACGATCATCAGGAACATATTCTTCGTGTGAAAGACACAGAAAGGAAAAGAGTTTGCATAATGGTTAGCTCCCACAAAAATGCAGTGCTTCTCTTAAGACATGCACACACACACACACACACACACACACACACACACACACACACACACACACACACACACAGTCAATCACGTGATTCAGCCATCAAGGCTACAAAGTTCATTTTCCTAAAAAGTTAGACAGATCTTGCTAACCAACAGTTTACACTAATTTGTGACATCACAATCAGACAGCCAATCACACTTATGAAGAAATAAGAATGATAAACAGTAAGCGACAGATTATATGAAAGCTAGAGTCGTCGCTATTAAGACCCGCCTGTGTAAGTGTGTCCCGAGTGTAAGCGCACTCTCTAAACAGAGCGATAAAAATCTCTCAGTGGTGCAGAAAGCTCCTGGATCTCGCAGAATTGCTTTTTGTGTAACAGAGCACTATGAAATGTGCCCACGTCAAGTCCAATACACAGGCCACATGTTTGGTCGCCGAGCCCTTCCTCACCCCTCACACACCTTCCATTCAGAAGATGAGACAGGAAAAGGAGGTGGCGTTCTCATGCTGGAGATCAGCGCGCTCCTGTAACACAGCCCAATAATCCCAGAGCGGAGCCCTCTTCCTCTCCTCCCTCGCCCGCGAATGAAAGAGCGGCACACAGAGAGTGGTGAACTCACACGAGCTCCCATTATCTCCCGAAACCTGGAACAGACCCGGCTCTCATCAGGGCCGCGGCTCTAAAAGACGCCGGCTGTATTCTGGCGCGCGCCTCTCTAGATAAATATTCCTGAAGGGCCCCTAATACCACATCTCCTCCTCCGACTGTCTGCGCCGAGCTAAATTTCCTGCTCCCGTGAGTTAATGTCAAATCTATGAGGCTTTCATTTCAGCACACAAAGAGGGGGCTTGAGTGTGCCTGCGCCCGTCAGTGTGTGTGTGTGTGTGTATATGTCGGGGTCAAACGATAGACTCCTGTCTCATCACTCAGTGGCCGCTTTATGCTTTCTGCTCGTCAGGTTTCTGCCCCCGCTGTACGGCTATTAGAAGAGACAATCTGAAAAACAGCAACATGAATGGATGTCCTTATTCGTGCATTAATATTCATATTCATATCCATATCCTGTCCTTCTGTTTGTTTAGTATTAAACATGTGATTCTAATCTGACCCGAGGTTTAATTCTCCTTTTCTTCTTTTCTTCACAGCAAATGCTGAACGATCATGAAGTGTCGTCGCAGGATAGCTGCATCAAAAAGGTAGGCCTCAGTGTGTGTGTGTGTGTCAGTGCTTCGAGTACTCCTCAACAAAACCTCAACAAAATCACAGATTACATTTTTTTTTTCACACACTCAAGGTTCACAAGAACAGGATGTTTTTTTTTTTTTTTTACCCTTTAAAAACAAAAAGAAAAAAGTTTTGTCATTTCTGTTCAAACACCTGCAAGAAGTTTTTGGCGCGCACTCAGTGAGATAGCACAGAATCCCTCTTTATATACTGATCCTGAGTCATGTTCCAGCAAAGGCTAAGGGTTAGGTTTAAGAGGTGATAAATTTATTGTAGGGGTGGCAAGCTTCATTTCTTTTATGGCCTTTGTGAGAAGGTCGAGGTGGTGGACGAGGAGAGAAGAAAGGAGTTCAAGTGTAAAACCAACGGAGCATGAAAGAACAATGGCAAGACACCTGCTCGGAGAATCAGCGCAAGGCTCATGCGAAGACCGCCTAAGAGGCAGCTGAAGTGTGCGGCTTTAGTTAATGACCGCGCCGGCTTTAGACAGGCTTTTGGCTTTTCGGGAAACATGGCGACGTATTGCATCGTTTTTACACACATCATAAGGCGCGAAAGATCATATAAAGAAGCCATGTCAGTCTTTTTTAAGGATTTTCATTACCATCCAAAGTTAGTTATAATAATAATAATAATAAGGAATAATTTACAGTCATTGATAAAAAAAAAAGAAAGTGTACACTTGGACATTAAAGTGTAGTTTGTGTCTTTGAAATAATAAGAAGGGAATAAGACATAATAACGGAATAATAATAATAATAATAATAATAATACAGTAATAACACATGGTTCATTTATAAACGTCTATATTCAAGCCAGAATGCTCATGCAATAGAAAATGTCTATGCCCCATTATCTTCAATATCATCATCTCTCTTTTCTATTTCAATAAAACACTCCTGACCCTCCTAAAGACAACAAACCGAAGAGGCGGTTTTATTTCCCCCGAGCTGAAAAGCCTTCTTAGCCTCAATCCCGCAGGATGGGATAGATACTGGGAGAAAGGGAAGGTGAGAAGGATGAGGGGATAGAGGCTCAGCTCTTCTTTCATTTATTTATCCTCCTTCTCCAAACACAAACAGTTTCCAGACTCGCGGCTGGAGATGCCTATCGACGGCGCAGTGAGATAGGATCTGCCTTATTGCCCGCGATCGCCTGGGTATTCATGCACCCCCTTTCCACTCTCTCATACACTAATATTTCAGCTTTACCCGAAGCCGCCAGATGTAATCTGACTGCTCACACTTTGTGCAAAGACTGTGCATGTGCATTTGTGTGTGTGTGTGTGTGTGTGTGTGTGTGTGCGTGTGTGTGTGTGTGTAAGCGTGTGCATGTCTGTATCTGTGGGTTGGTTTCATGTAAGCTCACAGTGATCTGGCAACGATAACACAGAGAGAAATAAATTCATTATAGAAAATCAATGGCTTGTAATTGCATTCACAACTGATCCAAAAAGAAGCCTGGGCAGATCCCCTGCAGCATTGTCCTGCATCTGGCCCGGCTCGAAATTAAAACATTTACTCCATTTGGACTGCTTTATAAATGCGCAGGGCCTAAAGCAGGCCTGTGATGCTTTAATGGGAAAGAGATTAATGACTCGCTTTGACAAGCACCCAGAGATCACAGTAAGGTCTTTCTGGTCCCTTACTGCCACCAGTCCTTTTCTTTAGGCTAGAAAAATGGCCCATGCTATCTTATCTTGTAATGTTTGTATTCATCGAATAATGCGCATCTTTGACATTCCTGGATGCGATGCAGCTTGCCTTTCATGTTAAGAGGGCCTCCTTTTGTTAAGTTCGTTTGTACGGGGGTCAGGTCATCGCTTTAACACTTTCTTTTCTCGCTGACGAGAAATAAAAGAAGCCGAGGATATGGGGGGAAGCGGTTAGACAGACTGGACTCGGGTCAGCAGTATTAGCAGAGAGGGTCACCAAGGGGGTGTGCAAACCTTTTAATGTTTGCTTTATCAAGCCAGGAAAAATTCCCTCCTGTAAAGATTCCATCTCAAACGATCCGTCAAATTTATGATGAGCTTATTATGCGCAAGACACGCATTACAGGTCAGGAGGAGGCGCTTTCCTGACCTGCGGGCAGCCCGCTCCAAATGTGATGATTGATTGATAATTATGATAATTTGTTTGAAATGATTATCTGGATATAATAATCACTAGCGTGCAACCCCCCATCGTGGCCTTTTTCTTCCTTTCCCCCTCCTCATGCGTTTTTCACCCACTCATAACGCAGGGCCATCAGAAATGGCCTCTGGTTATGCAAGGGATAGAAACAGGGGCCTCCCAGTCCGGTCCCCAGGGCTCAGGGGGGGCCCGTTGATGAATGATGACCCAGAGGAGGCTGAAATCAGAGGAGAATAAACAGGGGAAAGAAGAGGAGAGGGACAAGGGGAAGGCTGGTAACTATCTGTAGCGGAGGGCAATTATACGCCAGGCCAGGCTGCCCCTGGGGCAGCAGCACAGGCTAAAGAATGCAGAGGGCTCAGGAGTCTGACCACCCAACACACACACACACACACACACACACATACACTGCTCTCAGAGAGGTGGGAAGAAAGAAGACAGTCTGGGAAAAATATTTCTTTCTGAAGTTTCTGTTCACTGTCTGACCAATAACAAATGACCAGGAAGTGTAATTAATAAGAATGTCTTGAAGTAAAACAAATTCTAAAAAAAATAAAAAAAATAAATAATAATAATAATAATAATAATAATAAAAAATGGACAAGATTCCAAAGCAAATTAGGTCCTTAAGTTTGTATTTTTTTCCCCCAAAACCCCTCGTTTTAACTGTCTAAGGTCTTTTTTTTATGCTCAGGAATGTGATCTCCACTGAACAACATGCCTGTTCAATTAAAACGGAAAGTCTTCTTATGCGCTTCAGCAGCAGACTTGTCAAAAAACACTCAGCAATTGGATGTCGTTGGCTTTTTCTGTCACCAGCAGGGGAGGAGGCCTCTGTAGAAATAATATTTGTGGTTTTCTTAGTAGGACTAGGAGATGACTTAATGATAATATCCTTTCTTTCTTCTCCTGGCTCAGTTACACTCTAACTGACAATCTGCTTTTTCCTCCTGAGCTCGTATTGTGAAGTGCATTGTATATATATATATATACACACACACACACGCACACACGCATACTTCGTCCGCTTACTAGAGGAAGCACTCAGTCACTGGGCCCGAGACCATGCAGTAAGACACCCTCGCGTGATTAACATTGTAGACACACACACACTCACACACACACACACACACACACACACACACAAGCGACAGTAGTCTCGGATTAAATTCCAGAATTCAACTACTACTTGAATTAACATAATATTCATGCACCTACGGAGAAGAAGTCCACATTACACACGGTTTTAAAATCCCATTTTACTTCTAGTAATATAATCATGTTTCAGTTCTGTTCCGAAAGAATTATCGTGCGATTATTTTTAAGCTCTTAACGATTTCCAACGCATAGGAGTTCTAGTTATATAGGATCATTAAGCTCTACCACATGTAGTGAGAATATATAATAAACAGGAGGCCAAACTGTGTGTTGCAGGGTAAAAATAGTGTTACAACCATGCAGTATATATCACTTTGAAAAGAAATGATAAAAAAGTGGAATTTAATATGGATCTTCGGTAGTGTAAAAAAACATTTAATAAATAATAATAATAATAATAATAATAGTGATAACGAAGGAAAACAACTCGCAAAATAAGCCCAACTTCCGTTACCTTTACTTAAGGATGCACACAAAGCAGTTGATTTTTTTCTGTATTTGCAAAAACGTATCCTGTCTTAGCATACTTCTTTCCCTTTCTTTTTTCTTTTTTATTTTTTTTTCGGACAAGAGCTGAAAACAGACATGTCTTTCTGCCCTGTCTGTGGGAACTGTCCCTCACTAGACAGAATGCTGTCATTATGCATGATGATCTTAGCATTCCCAGTTCCAGATGCTTGAGTACAGTGTGTGCATGGAAAGGCCAGCTTCAGTGTAAGCGTGAGAGAGAGAGAGAGAGAGAGAGAGAGAGAGTGTCTGAGTGTGAGAGAGAGAGTGTGTGAGAGAGAGAGAGAGAGAGAGAGAGAGTATGGAGTTGTCCATTGTGGCATGTGTATGGCTGCACATACCCCACCGCTTGCACTGGAATTCAAGTGGGAGAGCGTGATGAGGAAAGATGACGAGAAAGAGAGAGAGAGAGATGAGAGGAAGAGGCGAGAAGGGAAATGGAAGACTGCTGAAAGGGCAAAATATTAGCTTTCATGCACTGCTCTCTCACACTCTCGCCCTTTCTTTCACAATCTTCCCCTGAATGCCACCCCACCGCACACAGCTTTTGAACAATGAGGGTAGAAAGTGACAGAGATTGGTATGTCTTCCTCTTCTTCTTCTTCTTCTTCTTCTCTCTCTCTGTCATTCTACATCTCTGTGAGAGAGTTCATCATGAGTGGGAGTTCATTAATTCTGTTGTGTGAATGAATGAATCCCCCTCTCACACTACTCCTATAATAATAATGCTGTTGCCATAGAAACGGAGTCATTCTAAAGAGGTTAGTTGAAGTGTTAGTGTAGTTTTTGTGTATTTTTCATGACACTGCTGGTCTACAAAGTGTTTCTTTTCTTTTTTTTTTTTTTTCCTGTTTGAAGACGTGAATATGATTTCCGTCAAAGGCTTCACAGACACGTCCTCAGGCCACACTGCCTAATGTGTACTTCAGTGTGTGTGTATATGCACACGTTTGTGCGTTTGTATACGCACAGCACAAGGGGGAGCATTTTTCAGTTAGTTTGGTCGCTTCCCGAGAAAGTAATGGAATCTATTGTAAGTGAACACTACACAAAAACCTCTTCCTTTTATTCGCTTTACTCTCACCCAAACAGATAACGATAAGTCACCGCCGTGGACGCGTTAGCGTAACGAAGGACGAGACAAAGGAGCTGAATGGAAGACTGAAGAGTGATCCGTGCTGAGGGTTAGGAATTTCTGAATGCCCATGAGAGAGGCTCTGCCAGTCAGTGGCTGTCTGACCAGGCCATGCCCAACCATGCAGAGGTCATGTGAACACAACCCCCTCACACTCCTCCGTCTCTCTGACATGTCTGCTCTCACATTCTCACCCCCCAATTCCCCAAAATGAATATTTCTCCCAGATCAGATTAAAAAAAAAAAAAAAAAAGCGCCAGTGGTTTGCAGTTTGTTCGATCTCTGAATCGACTTGGAATTGTCTTTACATTGTTAACCTCTGGACAAGTAGCAGCGCTCAGTTCACGTGTTATATCAACTGTTTAAAGATGTCGAATGCTTCCAGAATTTGTAGACCTAATCTCAATCCACCTCACCTCAGCATGTGTAGTTACTGTAAACATAAAAAAATAATAAGAGCAGAAAACTTTTATTTCATTAAAGAGTAAGGGAGTCTGTTAAAGAGGGAATAAAACACAGCATGGCATGTAGTGTAGGGAATTAATCAACATCCTGACGGTGGGAGACAAAGTCTGGTACTGTTACCACCCTTCCTCAATAACACCAAGTCCCCGAGTGTGTTGCTTGTCTTACACCACGGCAGTTTGTCAACAGTGACTAATTGTGTTTTGCACAATTTGTGAACTCGCACATTGATTGAAAAATCAATTTATAGCCACAGTACTGTACAAAAGTCTTGAGCCTTCCCTCATATTAAATTAAATTAAATTAAATTAAATTAAATTAAAGGAATGGGAGCAAATGTTTTCTCTGTGACAGACTGCAAAGTGCCTAAATATACAGTTTTAAAACAACCTGAGCGGCAACCTCATTTCCCCTCCTGTCTGTTCCAACCACTCAGCATTCAGCATCACCGGGATATTAATCACCAGCCTGATCATCCGTCATAATCTGATGTTTTAAGTTAGTTAGTTTTTGTTTTTTATGCTGGAATGATTCATAGATCACTCTGGCTTAACAAACAAAAACATTCCTCTAAAACTGGTCAGGTACAGGGACTGGACTGAGAACGAGAGACAAAACAGTCCTTCAGGAAGCCTGGAGAACGATTCCTCAAGATGACATTAAAAATACAAGACAGTCTGGCTCTTTGGAAGCAAAATATGAAGAATTGAGGGGGGACTCGGGGTAATCTTCTTCCTGAAAACCCGGCCATATAAACAGATATGAGTTTTAATTTGTTAAATAAAACATTTTCTATTATTAGCCTTAGATCAGAGCTGTTGATTCTAGTAAGGTTGATTAGTATTAAAGCCGTCAGAGCTGCTGTTATAGAATATGGAACAAGACCAACAGACCAATCGGATTTGAAAAAGGGTGAGACCTTGATAAGAACCAAAGCTTAATGTGTCCTCATGTAGTTTTTTCGCACGTTGACTCATTTAAAGCGTTTGTAATAACTGAATTGATTCGCCTGCTGTAAAAAATAATGTGTTTTGTGCAGATATTTATTAACTACTGCAACAGCCGTGTCTACACTATGATTATGATCAATTTGTCTCAGGTCTTGTCCATGCTACAATTCAGGTCTATAGAAGTGTTTTTAATGCCGTATATATATTTTTTGCATTATTATCATCATTATTAGAGAAGGGCAAGCTTCAGAGTCGCTCGCAACACCAGTATTGTGTGCACCTTTTTTTTTTTTTCCTTTGCTTTTAAATCTGCACCGTCATGCCCACCTGCACCGTCTTGCACAGCCTCGTTGCGAACAACCTGAAGTTTACAAACGCCGCATTTCTCATCCCATTGTGGCTCTTGTCAAGGAAAGAGCCTCGGCTCGGCTTGTTTAGCGGATCATGTGGCCGACGCCGGAGCTCTCGTTTCTAAGATGGCTGACCTCCGCTTGCACTCAAGAGATCGCTAATCGTGCCCACTCAGACACTTGTTTACAGAGGAACAATCGAAACTCGTACATCTGCACTTGTGGGTTAACACACAAAAACCGTCCTGCTGGTGCTTCCCGCAAAAAGCAAGACAAGAAATAATTTTCCTTACAATTATTTAAACACACTTTATTCGATGGTTGACTAAGTGAAAATGAGTAGGACAGGTTGCTCACAGATGAAATGTTAGATTTTTCCTTTGAGTTTAGATTCATATTCACAGAGAGCATTCTTGACTAAATCTGTGTGTGCGTGTGTGTGCGCGTGTGTGTGTGTGTGTGTGTGTGTGTGCACTTTCAGGACTACACCCACATTATCACTAAGAACAGATAAAATCCCTTTTCAATCCGATATCAGTGTGAGGTCCAGATGTGTGTGTGTGAGAGAGTGTGTGTGTGTATGTGTGAGTGTGTGTGTTGGAACATGCCTCCATCTGTGGCACACATGGGATACATTCTGTAGTAGTTGAAATAATTCATGGGTCACTCGCAGACATACTACTTGATACTTTGCAGCTTCTCTGTTATAAATGGGTCTGGCTGCAATACACACACGCACACACACACGCACACACACACAATTTAAAATGCCATAATTAAACCTTTTATTCAGTATAAAAACAATATAAAAAATATCTGAAAAAGGAATGATCATAATACATGCAAAATATTTCTTAATATTTATAATGAAGTTCTTCAAAGGGATGAAAAGAAATGAAATGCATTAAAACAAAAAACAACAACAAAAAAAAGAGGTGTGTGTGGGCTTAGTAAATAATCAGGCTAAAGTCTGAGTCGTGCTAAGCTTTCGCAAAACTGCCTCCCGCATCAGACAAGTTAATAAAACACGGATTCACCCCCCTCCACTCGACGAGCGGCGTTCGGGCTCTGAGGGTTTAATCTTCATTATGGAGCGTTACCCCACTGCGAGCTTTCTGGTTGAGCCTGGCACCACCGAGCCGGTACACACACACACACACACTCTCTCTCTCTCTCTCTCTCTCTCTCACACGCACACATACACAAGTACTGACCTCACCCGCTCAAATGAACTGTTAAATAACTCCACCTAATCCTGAGACCCTGAAACAATAGGTGCTTGGAACATCCATTTTCCTACCATCAATCAAGCTCTGCGGCTTTAGAGATTTATCATTAATTAATGCGCACAGGGAACGGGACAATCTCGAAAAGAATCTCGCAAAGACGGCTTGTGGAGAGACCGAGCGAGAGAGTGTGAGAGAGTGGACGTGAGAGGGAGCCTACTGTATATCATTGTGCTAACAAACAGCGTTGCTAATCCTCTCACAGTCAAAGGTTTTTTTTTTTTTTTTTTTTTCAAGAAACACAACCATTAACCAGAATAATTTGGGTATTGATTGTTTACTGAAGAGCTCGTGTTTATCTAATTAATCTCGTCAAAGCCCGTGTTACTTTACCCTAGGGACAAAACCATTTACTTATGCTAATGACCTGTTGCTCTTCGTTTCTTAATGAGGGCCTAATAATCGGGATCGGTTACAGATTCGGTGTGTGACGCCGTGACCCAGCGACGTTGCCCCAGCTTCAATCACGAACACGGCCCTCGGCGTGTCGTGAAGCCGAGGGCTTCATTTAATATGCTAATGCGCACGAGCGGGGCCAAGAGGACGATCTGAATATCCGCCATAGTCATTAGGATAATTAGAGAGGAAAGGCAATTGAGTAAACAGGGCCGTTAGCCTGTCACCCCTAATTAAGCCATTAAAGAGACACAGGGCAGAGGGTGTCGCGTTAATTAACGGCTGCTCGCCGAGACGAGTGTTCGACACACAAATTATCTGATCGAGAAACAATGATTAGGCGAAGCAGGGGGGCCGTTAGAAGAGGTGCCGAGGAGCCCTCGCCCGTGTCCCGCACAATGCTAATGACTCATCCTTAATAATCCTTTTATTCTGCGAAACAGCCCCATTTAGGTTTCACACACCCGGAACCAATGAAAAGCATGAAAGCACAAGCAAAAAAAAAAAAAAAAAAAAATCCTGTTTAGGCACCTCTTATCTGCACCAATTAAACACATCCTCTAGCACGTTAGCAGACACGTGGAACGGTCGTCTGCGTCGGGGATTTGAAACGCAGCCGGGGATGAGCAGCCGGTTTGAAACAATTTGGAGGCTTTGTAGCCTTGCGTTCATTCGCTTTCCATTCATTCAGCGGGTGGACTTTTTAACGAAGGCCTCTATAAAATATTACAAAAGAAATAAAGATTCTTAAGCAGTGAATGTCATCTCTGAAGTACTTTTGGAAAACACAACAACTCAACTCTCTGCTATATAATTTTTTTCTGAAATTAAAGATATCACACTGTTCTCTTCTTCCTTACTGAGAGTCTATCATCAGGAGGATGTTTCACTACATTTAGGTGTGTCTTTGTCCACCTTGGAGAGTGCACATGGTGCTAAAATATACATACTAATGTTTAAAAAAAAAAAAAAGCAAAATGACATCAATGACATGGAAAAGTACAGTCTGGTACTTTTACTTCTGAGAGTTTGCAGAGCAATAGTTGATGTTCAGGAAGACAAGCGTGATGCTTTTGTGTCTGATATTAATGCCAGCTCTGTAAATATAAATTTGGGAAAAAATTGATAAGTATCTCTAGACAGAAAGCTATCAGGTGTATTAAACGGCGTAGAATTCACGACACCATTAAAGCACAGAAGGCTCTACTAGACGCACAAGGAACCTTCACACTTCATGTATTTGTTTGCGTTCTTAGGTTCCGTCTCATCATTCAGTGGAATCAGATGCATGAAATAAAGCAGCTTTCATCAATGAGGACGGAATGATATGGAGAAGGTGCGCAGCTTAAACAGGGCATTATCATATAAAATATGCAATCAGGACGTGATGCAGAACATTAGGCATGGAATCAGGAAGAGCGGCGCGCAATAACTCACAATACAGAGCAACGCAGCGACGGAGAGCAAAGCCATTTATTTTGATTGAAATGCTTTCGTCTAAATCTATTAAAGCAAACGAATGATCAATTTTATTTTTAGTATGAGGTCAGATCATGGAACTGTTTATTCTGTGATGCTTTTATTAAATCCTGCACAAAATGTATAAATATATGTTTACAGTATGGAACTTGTTTTATGGGCTAGTGCTGGAGGTTTATTCTTATTTACCTTTCTTTTAACGTTATACCTTTGTACTTTGCAATTTGACATGATGGAAAATGCACCTTAATGGAAAAAAAAAAAACCCTACAGTACATGATTAGTTGGTAAATTTTCGGCTTCACTCACAATAATGCTTGCTTGGAATTATTTGCTGCAAACAGTGACTTTACCACTGGTCTGCTTTTTTTTTGTGTGTCATTATTGTGGATGTGATTTAAAATCTTGGCCATAGAGGCAATACTTTGACAAACATGACTTCTTAGTAGGAGATTTGTGTCAAGTATTTCTGAACCAGCACATAAATGAATTAGCAATAAAATGGACTTAGCCTGTAATAGCAGGGGTGCCCATTATTGGAGTTCTAATCACTAAAGAGATGCCATTCAATTGCCTCAAGAAGGCGCTTTTTTTCCCCTGCCGCTTTGCCGGCCACCGGATTTCATAAAGTAACACGTTTTTAATGGAAGGTGCTCTGCTTGAGCCAAGGACCCCAGAAGCTTTTTTTTTTTTTTTTTTTTTTGCTGCTGGTCTGAGTTTTGATTACTGCTGGCAACAGGCTCTTAGCTCTCGTCGGAAGCCACGGCCGAGTTGAAAGGGTCCCAGCGTGCGTGCCGAGGCTCTGGAAATTACAGCGGGGAAAAGGGGAGAAAGTGCTCCTCTGCATTTAGTGCATTTAATCAGCCGCTCTTTTTTTTTTTTTTTTTTTTTGATAGTCAAACAGTAGTTAATTACAGTTGCACCTGCCCACGGGTGTCGGGGTGGATCGTTGTTAATGAGGGATCTAGAGCGCCTGCGTCTTTTCCTGGAATATATAAAACTCCAGGGGATGCGCCGCATGGCATCGCCAGCTCGCCACTTATGCCTGCCGCTCGCCGCGTCATGATTGACAGCGGAGACAGGAGGAGAAAAGAAGGAGCTCGATTTTGATTCCATCTCTTGTGTTTGGAGAAATTATACATCTCTGCCCTCAACTTCACAGGCAGAGAGAGAGAGAGAGAGAGAGAGAGCAGAATGAGAGAGAAAGAGAGAGCGCCACTTGTTTCTCAGGCCTAATTTTTAAATTGCGTAGATATTTCTCCACATAAAATCTTACATTTCTTTGATTTAACTCTACTTTGGTAAGATTAATTTATTTTTTAAATTAAAAAAGTTCTCGAATCGGCCTTGTTTCTTCTGATGGCACTCCTTTGAAGTCGTCAGCATAAAAAAATAAATAAATAAAAAAAGACTCCTTCTCCTCTTTCCTCCTCTTCCCTCTTCCTATCTTCTAGTTTCTCTTTCTTTCTCTTAAGTGAGGGAGAGAAAGGGAGAGGGAGAGATAATGAGATGACGCGACTAGGGCTATTAAAGGACAATTTGATAGTGCACACACCATGTCGGCCGCTCCAAAACAAGATGTGCCCGGTAGCACACGCTCTGCTGGACGCCTGATCAAAGCGCGTTAAAAATGACCTCCGTGTCAAGAGCGCTGATCGAAAAGCAGGTGCAAACGGGCGTACACTGGCGCACATGCGCACACGCACAGAAAAACACGCACATGCAAAGACATGCAAAGACAGAGAATGTCGCACACAAAACTCACAAACCCATACTGAATCTTTTCTTTTCTTTTTTTTTCTTTTTCTTTTTTTTTTTTTTCATGCATATGAATATAGGGAAATGTTCGTCCCTGACCTCTTTCATTCTTTTCTGTTTTATTATTTTGACCCTCACCCCTCCTCTCAACTCAAACCCCCATGCGGTGCTATAATCTTTTTTTTTTTTTTTGCTCTTCTATCGGTAACCATATTTGCCACACCCAATCAGTTTGATTGATCATCAGCAAGGCCACAGGCTGGGCAATCAGCTGGGTCTCGGCGATTTCCCCACAGACGCACGGGGCTTGACAGCACCATAAACTGGCCATTCATCAAAGTGTCCCTGTGCTGGACAATGGCGCTGCCCTGCGGCTCACTGTCATACACAGCTCCGAGCACGCTGGCAAAGTCACACACACCCATACAGACCTTTGCGACCTGTATGTGTGCAGGTGTTACGCGTCAGTTCATCTGGTGTATAAAAACAGAAACGATACCGCAGCCCGACGCTCTGCCAGGCTGCCGGGTCTGGCACCGATCTTCTCTCCGGCTCCTTCAAGAGTCCCGGCTGCTTAGAGAAATGGATCGCGCCCCAAAGCAATATTGACTGGATAGAAACGTAAGATGAAAGATGGCCCTAATGCGATATCCACACACACAGAGGTCATGATAATAAAGCATTTATCAGACCTCTATTACTTAGACACACACTCACACACAGTCACACACACGGTGTTAAATACAGAGCGCAGGGGGAGGGCTACAGACGGTTCAGAACACCATCGAGGGAGCTTGAAATTAGCTCCTAAAGTACGCTTAAAAGCGAGCAGCGACTGTGAGAACGTGACAGTGCGGAGAGGGCGAGAGGGACGTGGAGGAAGAAAGAAAAATACGAGAAGTCTGAAATACAAAAAAAGCAGAGGGGAGAGAGAGAGAGAGAGAAAAGAATAGCAATGGAGCATGGAGTGTCAGCGTGAACGAGCAGGCGAGCGTGAGTGTTTCTGCTTTCCGAGATCGTCCAGAGAGTTAAAGAATGCCGCCGCTCACCAGGCTCCTCTGCGTTTTACGGCACATGGGTCAATAGTAATAATAAAAGAGATATTCATGGACATGGAGTTCTCCCACTCTCGCTTCTGTTCTCTCTCTCTCCCTCTCTCTCTCGTTCTCTCAGGCATATCATCTAGTTATTTAGAAGACGTCTCGTCCCGGGCGTTCAGGGAGCCCATGAATCTGCCAGCGCCTGTACACTTAGGGGCCCGTAGTCAAGACAAAAGAGCCTCTCCTGACCTGGTCACTAAACCCTGTCAAATGGAGCCATTCCTCTTCGGGCCAGGACTAATGAGTTCCTCGAGCCATGCCAGCTTTAGTAGCACAGGCTAGCATTTAGCAAACTTCTAGCAAACATGAGAAAAGCTTGTGATATTTGGGGAGGGCGTTCGTTTTCAGCATTATTATGGATCATTATTATAATGATTTATAATTTTGCAGATAATGCAAACAGTTGTAAAAAAAAAAAATCTAAAAACCAAAGTGTTTTTAAAAAGTACTTATTAGCAGGCTGTGCCGTGTCCAGCGTCTCCAGCGGATTTGGTTTCCCTCTGCCCGTGGCAATGGCCGATAAAAGGCGCTAGCAAACAGGCGCCGTTCGACAAACAGAGACGTTAGCCAACCCTGTTTAGCCTGACACTGTGAAGACGGCCACGGCCTCTGTTTCCGAGTTCAGGAACGCGGGGCGCTTTATGTGCACATTCAGGATATGGGGGTTATCCTGGATGACCTGCCTATTGAGTCCCACTGCTGCGAGTAAGAGCAGGAGTGTGGCAGGGAGGAGCATGCTACTGTAGCACTCCACCGACTAAAATAACTATCACACATACACGACACAAAGTGCAAGTGTTAATAGAGATATCATTTGTGTGTGCGTGCCGTACAATTTATTGTTCACTCTCGTCTAATTTTTCCCCATCCCAGTGTATTTCCATCCACATTCATCTAAATAAAATGATTTCCATATGTGTGCGTACTGTAGTGTGTACAGTATTTTATATCTTTATATAAGCAGCGGTGAGTGAGTGAGTGAGTGAGTGTGTGGTGCATGGAGTAGTGTGTGAGGAGGATATGTGTGTGTAAACACGTACCCCGTTCCAAGCTCATAAAACACAGCACACTGTCGAAGCATCCTGCTGCTTTTAGGAGAGCTGTGTTTTGATGTCAAGATTCCAAGCAGCTCAGAAACATCGGCACACACACACACACACACACACACACACACACACACACACGATTTTATATACAGTAGATATAGATATAAAAACAATAACTGCACTATACAGTTATTCTACCAGAAAACACACAAACAAACTCTAGTGGAGTAGAATAAATGAATATTTAATAATCATCCCCATGCACTCATCTTGTGCGCTTTATCTTGTTCATTTTTTGTATGTATATAATTATAATACACACAAATGCTGCATCGATAATGCATACACACCATGACACACGAAAGCATGACTACAGAAATATCAGCCTTCCTATCTACTTTGCGTAGTTTTTATTGCCTCATGCATGCATTCCTGTCACGTAACACGCTCTCGGAGCTTGTTTGTGTTCCTAAGGCCTGGCTCGTCTACACGAGGGGTCTTTCCCACTTTCCCAGCACTCGGAGCCATTCTCTCCCAACTTCCTGTGCTCTCACCGGGAGGAAAGGTCTGTTTGTGTTGCCACGGAGACGTGCTGAAAGGAGCCGGACCTTCCTTCGTCTCCTTCAATGCTCCTCTCCTTCGGAAACAAAACAAAATGGAGAGAGAGAGAGAGAGAGAGAGAGAGAGAGAGAGAGAGAGAGAGAGAGTTCTTCATTCGCGTAGGGAAACCCCTAAGCGGGCCGAGTTTCAAACAATTGCAGGAGGAGGCTTCTATTAGTTTGTGTGTTATGATAAGGTGGCTCAGTCAAGCGAAAGCCAGCTCTGAGTCCCAGCTTCCCTGTTTTCTTTTTTTTTTCTTTTTTTTTTTTTTAAAGTTCTTTGCATTAGACAACGAACGAGTGCTTAAACAAACGATAGAACAGAGGGCGGACGCAGCCTCGAACCAACCCCCTGCTCTCCGAGCCAGGCTGTCGCAGTTTACCGCGGGCCGACAAGGTGACAAGTCGATGTGCAGTCTATTTACACACAGCTGATGGTGTCAGTTCCCCTGTCGATGCGGCGAGGTTATTTTTTTTGGGGGGGGCGGGGGGGGGGGGGGGGGGGTGTATATATAATACCTCTCGAACAGTTTTGTCCCTCTCTGGTGATTTGGCCGAGTGTGACTGCTGACGCCGGAGATAAATGCGTCTCTGACCCCAGAATCCTCCGCCGGGTTTATTTGTGAATTTCATTGAGTTCATGCTTTATAGTGTTTGGTGTGAATGTGAGTGTGTGGTCCTCTCTCTCTCTCTCTCTCTCTCCCCCTCTCTCTCTCTCTCTCTCTCTCTCTCTCCGTGAACTGCGCCACTCCAGAGATCCTGCTGTGTACAGGCGCCCTCTGTTGCCTGTTTGTGTTGTGAGAGTTGTACATCTGTGTGTTTCAACACACCTCCAGTGTAAAACCGCCACTATACTAAAGCAATGTGCCATAAAGCCAAATGAGCCGTTCTGCAGTGGAGGGCTCTATTGAGTAAACAAATCTCTCTGCTCTCTCCCTCTCTCTCTCTCGCTTGCTCAGCTGCCAGACAGACAGTATTACTACATTACTATAATGGAGCTACGGCGTTAAAAACATCTCATTCCTCCTCTCGTGCCATCACAAATCTCTTTGTTCCCGTTTCTGCCGTCATGAACAAAAAGCGAAAGGAATTTCATCCGCACACAAACGCAGCATGTTGTGCAGCAAGAGTTTTGACGTTTCTAGACGATCAAACCAGCAAAGTGTTTGGACAACGAACAAAATGTTTGACTTCCTCCCCCCCGCCCCTCGTCGCGCCATGAAAACGATACATAGCGCTCGCAAATTAGCGCGCTCGGCTAGCATTCGGGCTTTGTCTCATCAACCCCAACCCAGCTGCCTAAGCGCCACACCAAGCCTGTATACATTTCCAAAAGCCAAATTTCGCTTTCACTCCGTACAGACTCGTTGCTCAAGAATCGTTTTTTTGTAAGAAGACGCCTCGCAAAATATTTACACCCGCTTTAAAGATTAATAGTAAACGTTAATATAGAATATAGTGCTGGCAATTAATATCAATTTTAAATAATGCTTTTAAAATCGTCCCTTTTTAATTACTGAAAACATTTACTTTTTTTTTCTTTTTCAATTTCCTTAACATTATGTTGTTTCTTAACAGAGACCATTTCTAGAACGAGTTTAAACGAGGAAATTAAAAGGGTGAGAAATGTAATATCGCACGCAGCCCCGACTATAAGTGCTGCTCTCAAATGCTCTTAAACTAAAGAGGAAATTGAGAGTTTAAATTGCAGTTGGATTGGTTTTCCGCGTCCATCCTGGAGCAGGGTTGGATTCCGAGATGCAGCTCTGTTTCAGTGCACCGGGCGAATGAGAGGCGTGAGAAAGCCATGCGAATTTCTGCCCTCCTCTTCCTAAAAGCACCTCTCTTTTATCAGCCCTGACTAGTGCTCCTGAACAGCAAACCTGCTGTTATTTCAGTGATCCTTCATGCCACACACTGTCCCTGCCAAATCTCTCTCTCTCTCTCTCTCTCTCTCTCTGTCTCTGTTTTTGAAGCTGCTCTCCTGTTGGCTCTGCTGTTTCCTCTTGGAACGCTGTAAAGTGTTGTACTGTACTTAAGTCGCTTGCTTACTACTGGTCGGCCATGATGTTTGAGGCTGTGCGGAGGGCGGTGGGGTGGATTGTTGGATGGGGCGGGGGCGGTTGAGAGGGGCGGGGGTGCATGTCCAGCTCTGCAAGGCATGTTCCGAATTTGTGGTTAACTCGAGATGGTTCTTCTTGGAAGGGGGAAAGAGGAGAGGCGAAAGTGAGGGGAGGGAGAGTTTGCAGGAGTTTTAGGGAGGTGTTTTCATTCAAGGTTTTGTTAACCCCTTAACCACAGCAGCGCGTGTCCACAAACTAGCGAATTGATTCCAATACAAACTGCAGACGGAGTCGTTTGGCTTGTGGTCACGTTTTGGAGAAGGGGAGAAATTAGACAGTCTGCGCTTACATGCGTGCACACACACACACACACATACACACAAACATACAATTCAAACAAGACACATCCTACGGTTCTACGTCGTCTCCAGAACAGAGAAACGTATGTATTTATGCTCACGTGACAGCACTCTGACACACGTTAAGTGGCTCATAAAAGGAGTTGCGCAGGGAGCCTCTGGCCCTTCGATGAGCCTGATGGGTATTATTCATGGTTTATTGGAGATGCGCCACAGAAAAAGAGAAAGAAGGCTGTTGAAACGACGCATCTGCGTTACATATAGTTTACACTGCGTATCCGAGCAGCCGTAACCACGTCTGCAGGGAGTAAATCAAATAAATAAGTAAATCAAAAACGGCCTGTTAGCCTTGTTCACACTGCGCGGAACACGGCCGTGCCATTCTCCTCATCCTGTTCACTAAAGGCCACCGCTAAAACGATATTTTCCTCAGAGCTGGCTTTCGAAACAATGCAACAAATGTTTTCAATCTCCGCTAAGTCTTTGTGTGGAACAGACAGATTTTTTTCTCTTTGGGAGCACATCCTGGCCTCGGTAGCCATTCTGACATGTAACATTTCACTGACTTGTTTATTCATTTTTTTATTTATTATATTGAAGCGTGGTTTTGGATATCCTCTTAACTACTGAAGCCTGCATTTCCTGCGATTTCAATAATCTCCCTATATGGAGCTCTTGTATCTACCTGGATTATTTTTCCCCCGGATGGTGAATGGCCAATACGTGTCGGTCAATTCGGTTGAGAAGGAAGTGCCGTGTTTCCTGCTAGTTTTAAACAGAACTTCGCCTATTCTTCAGCCCACAAGAGCTTTGCATAGACTTGTTTTTAGGGATGAAGGTGGTACAGCTAAGTGTAGCTATGCTACGACAAACAAACCACACCAAGGAAAAGTTTCAAGGCAAAGAAAGAAACCCTTAAATCATTACACATCTACTTAACCAGTGCAAAACTATTAAAATATAAATGTCATAGATTTGGAGTTGGGAAAAATAAGAGGCCAAAGTTTCCCCTTCTTTTGGCCAAAGTGATAAAGTCAGCAAGCTCTACAGTATGTAAATGGAGGGGCTTTACCTCGACCCAGCGTGGCGCACAGTCAGTGATGCGTTTCCTTTTCTCGCCCCCCCCTCGGGTAATGTTCCCTCGCAGTGGCGCTAGTAATTGAATCAAGTCAATATAGATACGCCCCTCTCCCCATATCACCCCTCACCTAAAAAAAAAAAAAAAAGGAAAGAAATTTAAAAAAACTTTTAGTAACGAGAGCCAGATGTTTTGAGCTGGTGGCCTTCGTACCAGGGGATGTCTTAAAGGTGCAGGATCGTTTCAGCAATGGATATATCTTCATCGGGGAGACGCGACAGACATTACCTTAGTGGTGGGATCCGAGTCACACGTGCATGTGCCTGTATGTGTTTTATGAACTGCAGCAACAGACTGACACCCATCCTGCTCCTGGCAGCCCGGCTGGTCTGGATCCAATCCCCTGGCGCTCATTAAAGAAGCGCCCCATCCCCACACCCATCCTTTAATGAAACACTAAAGGGGGGGGGGGGGGCACTGTGTAACAGATGTGCAACCGGGACGAAGACATACCTGAGCTCACAGACTGCCGAGTGGACGCTTTCAGCTCAGGGAGAATGAAAGAAGTGTGTGTGTGTGTGTGTGTGTGTGTGTGTGTGTGTGTGTGTGTGTGTGTGTGTGTGTGTGTGTGCGTGCGCAGACATTGAAAGAGAGAGAAAGGAAATATCTGAATTTTTTGAGAATAACAGCTCATCATTTTTTATTCACAGTACTGGGAATCAAAACCACCTCCATTAATCTGGAAGGAGGAGACATGATCCCTCTAAAACACTCTGTTCTTTATGAATAACAACTGGATCTGGCACAATTTCTCAAAAAACAACAAAACTACCGACTAAACGGATGAACTCCTAATTGCTGCTGTGATGTCTTCAACCGAGCTTTATTATCAAAGATGACAGTCGTTACTGCGCTGGAGAAAAGCAAATTACGTGACAGCGACATCTTTGTATGTTCCTTACCATATGCAACAAATTATACAGAATCTATTATTCGATTTAATACTTTTTTCCCCCCTTTCTCTCTCTCTCACACACACACTGCCTCTCCCGTGAGCCATCCTCATTTCTTTCGCGCACATCTCTCACCCTTTTGCACTTTCCTTCTCCGCATGCACCGAAAACCGCACGCATTCCTGAACATGCTTCGGGTCAGGGTTTTGTGCAAGAATATGAAAGTGACTCATGAGAGAGAAGGAGAAAGTAAACCGGGCCTGTCAAAGTCATCACTTGTCAGCGAACGAGACAGAGGGACGAGAAGACGGAGGAAGAGACGCATTTGTTTCCACGAGGCCGCTGCAAATCCCTCGTTAGCTCACTCTGAGCATTTCTGCGCGAGGCGGCCGGGAGAGCGCCTGGCGGGACGTGTCCTTCCTTAGGTTCCTTCGCTCCTCCCAGGAGAGGTGCTGAGCTGAAGCCAGAGAGGAGCTGACACTGACAACACTGAGAACAGCAGGGGAAATTCCCCTCCATATCCCCTCAATAAAAGCCCAGCTGCAGTGCAGTAAGTGAGACAGTAAAGTAAGAACAGTCTGCTTCGCCCCTCTAACCCCCAGGAGTACACGCTCTTTTCTTCGAAGTATTTCTTGTTACAAATGTTCGGAACATTTTTGAAGTAAATCATTGTGTTCTTTTATAAGTTATATATATATATATATATTAGTGTAATACCTGTCATTGACAGTTACAGAGTAAAAATAGAAAATTTTAATTCTTATGAACTAATCCCAGTAAAAAATATTCCGTTTGGCTTTTCTAATTAATATCTATTAATGTATTATCTAACAATCTATATATTGTTTGTTTACATTAAGCAAGTAGCTTATTAGTAGCTTTTTTTTATAAGTAGATTATTAAGCTTTTATTCAATATTTTAATTTGACTCATTGTGCAGGTTAAACTTCAGTCAGATATCTAAGTATTTAAGTAAGAAAATTTCATTAATTGTGTCAAGCAGCCGATTTAAGACGCACCCACAGTTTGAGGCGTGCGCAGTACGATGCCAATACTTGCGGTTCATAATTTGGCACAAAAACAAGGTTCGGTTTTCAAAGTGTATGTTCCATTTTTCTGAGTAAGCCATGCTGAGTGTGTGCTGTTGTGTGTGTGTGTGTGTGTGTGTGTGTCTGTGTGTGTGTGTGTGTGTGTGTGTGTGTGTGTGTGTATTGAGGACTTGATGTGTTGGCTTGCAGGCGCATTACGGTCGTTTTTTTGGATCTCCCGTGTACACGTTAAACTATGGTTGATTGGCTCTGTTGAGTGACCACGCCCACCTCGAGGCAAAAGCACTGAGTTTATTCAAAAGCAATGTGGCGTTATCCATATAGCCACGCCCACCTTGGGGCAAAAGTGCTGAATGAGTAAAAACAATCGTTAGATGCTATGATGTAATCTGGCTGGACAGACATACAGACAGATGTTTTTCTGAGACTGTTTTTGGGTCCTCCAAGTATGAAACATTAACATAAATATTATTGAGCAAATTCCAATGTTTCAATGTACAGACGAAAATGTTTTTAAAATATATAACTGCTAATAATTCAAACCACTGAAAAACCTCATTTGTGACCTTTGCACTTTTACTCACTTTGCACTTTGATAGAACAACATTAGTTTGGTCTCTTTAATTTCAGTTTATCCGAATGCATTATGATAAAAGCAACAATTGAGACTGTAATCACGCTCATGATCGTTACTGCTGCACACTCATCTCTCGAGTTGATGATGATGTGCTACAGATGTAACAGTGATGCAGGCTGAAACTAATTATCCCCTAAGTACAAAATGTCTATTTCATGCCATTATGTTTATTCTTATTTACATAGGCTGGGGGTGGTTTAGTCTTTGGTTCTGTAAATATAATCCATGTTAAGCCGTTTGTTAACAGCAAATAAGGCAGTGTGGGTGCCAAAAATTAAGCCTGATCATTCTGTATTGTTTCCATAAAAGAAAAAGAGAGAGAGTGAGAGAGAGCTTTGCCAATCTAGTCTATTTAAGCTTTTATGTTAAAAAGGACAGTGTGAGTATCTATGGTGTTCTCGACATGCCAGTGTTTCTCCTGCAGCCAAGTACAGCTTTAATGCACAACTGTTCTTATAAATTCAAAATTTTTATGATCAATAGAAACTCTACTACAGACGAGTGTCAGTGGCAGTCAAGAAAGCATTTTTCTGTACATGGTTTTCAGGAAGCGATCAAGCAGGCATGGATTGAGCAAGTGACAGCAGAGTAGCGCAGACGTCTTTTTGATTCTACGCCCAGCCGGATTCATCAGTTTGTGAAGAATAAAGGACCTAAATATTAATTGTTGCATAACAATTGAATTGCATAAAATAACAAATTATTCTCATTATCTTTATTGTAAGTTATTAAAAACAATTTATACCACTATAGGATTAGAGTCTTTACTTTCTGTGGAATAGGAATGGAATGGAATATTATTACAGAAATAACAAGCAACAGACAATAAACAGACCAGATGCACTGATCGAGGGAGTTTAGTGAGCAGGTAAAGCAGAGAGAGAGAGAGAGAGAGAGAGAGAGATCAGGGTCAGAGACAGAGAATGGAACTCAAGCCCTAAGCCCACCATGGTGCTAGGTAAACATGACACCTTTTCACCCCAGCCGAGAAGAAAATGCTTGGTAATGACCCACCGGGACCCTGCCAGCTCTGGATGACCCCCTCCTTTAGCTGGCTAAAGCTTAATTCTTACTAATTACATTCCTGAATGACAGAAAGTTGGCAGAAGCCGCAGCGAGGGCCCAGGTACTCTGGCATCCTGAGAGAGAGAGAGAGAGAGAGAGAGAGAGAGGGCAGTGGTAGACATACTGAGGATGTGACAAACTCATTAACACACCAGGAAGGAAGAGAGCGAAAGAAGTCTGTAACCAGAGCAAAGGTGAATTACGATGAGAGGAAGCAAAAGATTTAAGAAACCCTAAACACATTTATCAGTCATCAAATCGGAATTTTCAGAGAGCACAAAGACGGTTTCTGGACAGGAATTAAATAGACACCTACTGTAGACGTGTACGTAGAAATCTTCCAGCACTGGGGTTTTTATCAGGATGTTCTGATTTCCTCCGCTCTGTTCAGCTGTTCAGGATCAGGTTGCCTGCATGTGCCTTTACGAGATAATTACTGGATTTTTTTTTCTTTTTTTCTTGCAGCAGTCTATCGAGACAGCCCCATTATGTGGGTGGAATTAAATGCTTTTATCACCTTTTTCACAGCCCTTTCTAACTTGTGAAGAAAAATATTATGCAATTAGTCAGCCTGAAAGAACATTACACCTATATTTATATACAATACCCAGCAAATTGGACAATATTCTCCGGTATGTTCAGAATTCAGATATACCGCATTAATGCAAGGGTTCTCTCTCCCCGCCCCATTCTTTTTCTTTCTTTTTTTTTCTCCTTTTTTTAACCATCAGATGCTGCCGATATTTTTGATATAATGGTTTCAAATGACTCAGTGGAGCGAGATAGCTAATACAGAGCTTAGCAGGGGGAAAGGGACGTTGCATTTTTTTATATAGCATAATACAGCTCTTGTGTTTGTCTAAGACAAGGGCCCTTCTGCGCCTCCAAATCCTCGGGGCTATCTTTCAAACAGTGATAGTTACGGAAATTAGCGGCACAGAAATCCATAAGCATCACTCGTCAGGGGGCTTATTAAGTGTCTTTGTGAGGTTATGAGGGGCGGGCGAAGCTCCTGGCTCAGAGGACTCCCGGGCGCTTCCCTTGCTCCGCCAGCTGTGAAGAGCAAGCATCTCTTCATCTTGCACACACGTGCACACACAGTATATATCACTTGTGTCAGTGCATGCTGTGTCATCTCTCTGTTGCTTTCATCTTTCTGATTGAGAAGCAGACTTAAATCTCACTAGCTCAGGGTCAGGATGTTAAACATACCGTAGTACGTTACATACTGTATCACTTTTACTGCAGGGATTTTTACTGCACAGAACCCAAAAAATCCAGGATTCGCGGGACAGTTTTCCCACCCACTTTAGAAAAAATGTAAACAGTCACTGGGACAACAGTAGGAGCACCCGCATCATTATCATTTTTGGCTATTATTCCTTCGTCTGGTTATAATTAACCAGCATAAACTGGTTGCAACAAGATTAAGGCGGAAAGGCTTGTTGATGACGTCTTTTAATGACCTGATTAACAAGACAAACTCATCACCGTTGGTAAAGTTAAAGTGACATTAATGGCAACCAATAGCTGACAGACCACAATAAAGGATATTTTTTCAGGTTGAGAAATAAAATGGCATGATACGCTCAGTGGAAAAGCATAGTTTTGTCGTACCAAAATCCCAGTCTATGGTGCAAGAGAGAAAAAAATAAAAATCTCAGTAGAAAATGAGGCGGATCCGTGACAGTCAGCGCTCCTAATCCGCAGTAATAGTGCTGAAAAGCCTTGCACTGCCTCGAATCTAATTACGGCATGTTTTAGTAGTCATGTTCGTCACGGCTCACAGGTATTCGCACAGCCCACTTTAATTCCGCAACACAACTGTTTATTAGCTCATCTAGAGATTCATAAGCTGTCCCCTTCCCCCGCGGTTCAAAAAACGAGCTCCATTTACCACGCAAAAACGTCCCGCGCCGCTGTCATAAATCTCCCCAGACATGGACATTGATTCGGGTAATAATATGTGGCTGAATGTCGCATGGATGCCTCTGTCGAGATCCATCCATCTATGAAACAGGACATGCCAGTAATAGGAAAGACTGTATGGCCCGAGGGCTGGAGCTGCTGTACTCGGCGGCTCATCAGGCCCAGTGAACTTTGATGCGTTGCTGGTAAATATAATTCCATTATTTCCTCCCAGCTCAGGAAGCTGCAAGGTGCACCAGGGCATGAACCGGCAGTCCCAGAGGAACAAGCCCCCGAAGCAGAGCGGGAAAATGATGTTGTTGTTTCCTTTCAATGGCTTTCAGGCCAGGTGGGAGTCATGGAGGGATTTTATTATCTATTTTTTCTTTCTTTCTGAATTTAGTTCCATTATGCCTAAGTAATTACTAGAAATAAAATGACAAAAAAAAAAAAAAGAAAAACTGTAAATGGTGATATTCCTAACCACACAATTTTAGCAAAGGATATCGTTTGCAAATTTATGTTTCACATTTTAACTGCTTGATCTGCTTTAACTCCCTGCAGTAGTTGCTTGTGAACTTTAGCCACTTTCACACTAAATTTATGCGTTAACACACACAAGAAGGGCAAGTTCGCTCACCCTTGACTCGGTAGAAGTGGTTGGGTGCAGATTGGCTGTTTTCCTAACCAACCTTGTTGCCTGCAGGCTGTGACCAGATTTGGACCCTGTGTGAGTGTGTGTGTGTGAATGTGTGAGTGTGTGTGTGTGTGTAAACACTCATGTTGTCTAACTCAGAGTAGAGACGTAAGATGGAGGTCTGTTCCTTAAAAAAAAAAAAAAAAAAAAAACGTAAATGCAAATTTTTACGACAAGAGTGTGAGCCTCAGCAGTCGTCTGTGAAGGCTCTGCCTGTCTGCAGAACGAACCCCACCCATCTTAAACACTCAATTGGTGGAAGAACAGGAAACGAGTGTCTCACTGTCCAGCTCTTGCAAAATATTGCTCATACTGTAACACCGTCTAATGAGCGAGTCGACCAGCAAGCATCGAGAAAAGAAAAAAGGTTACTAGGCAAGATATGTGCGCAGACGTCTGTTCTGTAATAGTTCCAGCAAATGATCTTTATCTCCCTAAATGGCATAAGAGTAAAGCCATGTAAAGCGCACACAGTCCTTTCTCCTGACAGAGAGAGAAATCAGAGGAAAGTGGATTTTAGTGGGCTGAGGAAACATTTTGAGAAGGGAGATGGAGAAGGAGGAGGAGGAGGAGGAGGAGGCCAGCACAAACTAGACCATCTCTTCAGGCTGCTAATGAAAACCAGAGCACCGGTCAAACAATTCTGCTCTGTTACTGCCTGTCACTCACTCGTCTCGCGGGCTGTCTGTCTGTCTGTCTCGCTCTCCATCTCTGCCTCCCTCTGATGTCTTAGACATGAATATACATCTGTTTAATATGAAGTTAAAATCAACAGTCATTAGGCTTCCCTTCATGTTAACTCAGGCATTAGGTAACAATAACAAACCAGGAACTTCAACATTAATAAAGGTAATCTTAACAAAGTCGTTAACAATTTTGTTAATTGACGTATGAGTCTTGAGTAAATAACGAACATGAGTCAATTATTTACGTAATGTTCAAACAATTCATATCAACGTTTTCTGGATTCTCATTGTCCACTAATGTGATCAACAATGTCTAAGGAAATGTAACCTGTTAATAATAGTGTATAAATTAGGAGAGAAATTAGCGTTGGTACATATTTTATATTTCTCTTTAAACAAGATGGCCCGTCTTTTCCACCAGCCACCCAGTAATATGCTTTTTCCACCAGTTTAATGATGGCTTGGAGAGTGAATTTGTGGTGAGCAACAAAAGGCTGTCTCTCTGTTTTTATTTTCGAGTCTAATGGCCTCATTAACCCAGCGCCGGCAAAACATCATGCTTCATTCCTTTATTTGCTCGGCCTCGTCTCATTGCAGCACACCACTGAATTACTTTGCCTCATAATCATCTCTCTCTTTCTCTCTCTCTCTCTCTCTCTCTCTCTCTCTCTCTGCCTATACCTTGCTCTCTCTCTCTCTCTCTCTCTCTCAACCTTCCTATTTGTTCAACTCTCTCCCTTACTTGCCCTCCCTTTTTTCCCTGGCTGGCTGCTGAAAAAGTGCTGATCACAGCCAAACGTGGCGCAGTCTGGAGCAGGGGTAAGGGGATCTGTGAATGGTGCGAAAAGAATTAAGTGCCAGTAATAATTGGAAGCGAGCCTAGAGAATCCAAATATAATCTTACAGCGGGAACACTTGTAATGCGTTCAGTCTGGACGCTGCCCCGAGTGCTGACAGCGGCTGCTGCTGAAGCCGTTCCCTCCTTCTCTCTCTCTCTCTCTCTCTCTCTCTCGCTGTCTATCCCGATTCTCTCTCAGTCATGCGTGTTGCCATGTCTGTGCTGCCAAGGAAAACAGTCGCTCTGTTGTTTCTGGCATGTTTAGCAAATCTTCCCCTTTTTATTTGGTTCCTCCAGTCCCAACACAGATACACATGCACGCACATGAAGTCTCTTGTTTTGATACGGACATCAAGAAGGCCTCAGCGTCTCAGCACATGTGCCAGTGGGAATGTGAAGTAATTGCTAATGCAATGAGTCTCTGGAATCTGAATTATTACACCTTAAGTTTTGTCTTTTCAGTGAAAGAATGTAGATCGCGGTTACCCGATGCAACATGATTTAATATGATTATCTGTTCTAATATGATCACTGTCAGATTTGACTCAGATAATCAATTTCACAAATGATTATTGTTTGTAATTATGACCAGCATTACATAAAATGGTAATATTATTTATTCTTTTGCATTGGATATATGGATATATTTATACTATTTATATATATATATATATAATAAAAAGATGAAGAAGAATGGCAATGATGATAAAAAAACAACAGCAATAATAATAATACTAAGAAGAAGAATGGCAGTAACAATAACAATAATAATAATAATAATAACAAAAACAACATGGGATGGGTGATGAAATTTAATATAAATATTAAAAGAATTATTTTTGAGATATTACTGATACTGTGATTATATTGTGAGATTTTATAAGTCATTTTAAATAAATGAATGAAAAAATAAATAATGTAAATTGTGAAATGTAAAAAATTTTATGTTACATTTACACATTTTTTCTTTTTAAAACAAAAACACACATGGTGAAGACATCATCATTATTATTATTATTATTATTATTATTATTGTTATTATTTAAAGAATAAATACCGCCTGCGTGTAGTGAAACAGCAGCATAATAGGAAGGCTAACCTGCGGGCTCAGCGTCAGGAGCCAGCGTCTGATTCTCCATAAACGTGGAAAGGAAGCAAGGTGGTTGGCCGACGCATTCCGGTGGTGCGGCCGTGTTGGTTACCCTGCCCAACCTCGCCCTTGGCCAAAAAGAGAAATGCCAGCACTCTCTCTCACCCTCTCTCGCCCTCGCTCTGAGTGCCTTACATTGTATTTTTAGACCGCTGCTGTTTTTAAAGTCTCCTAGTCATTCTGACGCTAATAGCGCAAAGCTGAACTTTATTTTCAGAGTTCTCGTGTTTCCTGTCTAAATCGGGCACCGTGGCACTGCAGCCTGCGGGATTTCCACAGCTGCGCACACGGCTGTAATGCCAGCGCTGCAGGTTAGCGGAGCTGCTCGCAGAACACAGATGAATTGCTTAAGAGCAATTCATTACATGCACAATTAGTACTAAACCTGATATTGAACGGGCGCTATAAATCGTAGGAGAGGCATACTGAAAGCGTGTCCGTCTCTCTGGGACTCGCCGTCTGTCTGTACGATCGTTGAAATGACCAGAAGGTGAAGCTTGATGTGCTTGTGGGCATGTCTACATGATTCGTCCAGCATGTGACAGTTTTAACTAATCTGCGGTAATGAATTGGAACGGGTGCGAGAAATACGTCTGAAATCGGAGTTTTTCCTGGAAGGCGTTCATGAACTTGTGGAAACTGTGGAAAGTAACTCGGCTTCGTGCTTTCCCTCGGCCACAGTATCCCACCACAAGGATCCTGTCCCAAACGAAGACTGTGGAACGCTTCATCTTTCACAAGCGCCATCCTGAATCTGTGCAAACACCTGCTGCGCTCCGTCTCCCTGTACAAGTGCTAAGACGCGTTCCCCCCCTGCGCAAACTCCCGTTTCTTGTCCTGTCCTTGTCCCACCCTGAAGACAACCTTGTAAAGACATGATTCTTTGGGTATGGATGCTTCTGACACCCACGCACTCGCACTCATGCACACACTTACAGTATGCAGTAAAAGGAATGAATCTCTCGCCCCATGTTTAGGTTTCCAACATGCTTCCATTCCGCACGGTATATTTTTTTCCTCGAATGGAAATGTGAAGAAGGGAATATTTGCTCTCAAAACAGGCCTTGGAATCTTTAATGCAGACTGGATGAAAGCTGATACGCCTCGAACATGTCCTGTTTTTACAGACATCTTTTTATCTCAACGGGAAAGATATATAGTGTCCAGTGTCTAAGACCTAGTGCATGCTTGCAAAAAATGTGAGCACGCTTCACGGATCATTTCAGCTCCTGGGTTATAATAAGACCAAGAACAATAGTTGTAGATCAGCTCTCCCGCTTCAGCATCGACAGCGGAGGAGAAATGACACGAACACATCTTTCCTCCTCACGATCACCCCGAATAAGTTCGCCTATGCACTAATACGAGGGTGCACATGGAGGGCACGTAAACGTTAAGTGCTGGAGAGGGAAACAGAAGCGGGGAGCAGGTATCCGTGACAGCCAGCATGGGGAAGTGGATGGAGCAGAGAGGGATGGCAGGAGTGATAGAAAGACGGAGGCTGCTTGTTGAAATGACACCGGCGAGTGGGACGGTGGCTTTAAATGACGTCTCCAGGGATGGGATCGGGCTTCACAGGCGCTTTTATCCGTGGCACAGAGAACAAGCCCCAGCTTTGAGTGGCACAGCAGCGGCGGAAAGGTGAGCTGGACCACACAGATAAAGAGCTCGCTCTCTCTGCCGCTCTTTCTTCTCCTCCTGCGCCTTAAAGCCATTTCCACCAGGGAGCTCCACCTCAGAGAAAGCGGCTTGCATTTCGCTAAACCGGAGAGGCTTGAAGAGGAGACGCATCCGTGTGTGTGTGTGTGTGTGTGTGTGTGTGTTTCATTGACTGGGTGTCATTGACTCTATTTATCTATGACCAGCTAATTTTTCACGATGGTTATAATTGTTTTTTTATTTATTTTAAACTACTACATCATCTTACACACTAATTCACATTGACCTTTAATATTCCATTTATCGCCTCCCTCTCGGATGCTGTTTTAGCATTAACGCTGCCGTAGTTCATCTGTGTAACGTTTATGAGGCTTTCCTGAAGCGCCAAAGGTGAAGGTGATGTGACCAGACAGCAGGCACGGCCAACATATGAATTCTGCCGAGCTTCGTTTACAACTGAAATGATCAAATTTGCTGCATGTAGGTTGTCCAAAGTCCTACATACATGCACACACATACACGTACACACACAGAACCCACCCAGCTCCTGCCCAGGGGTAATTGGGGACTTTGATACACACTGGTGTAATTGCTCTTTTAAGTAGTGGCTGATGTAGTGGAAAATTGTGCGCAAGTATTTTTTTTTTTCTTCTTTTTCTTTTTCTTTTCTAAATCTCTTCTCCACTCACTTTCTCCCTTTTCTCATCTTTTGGTAATATACTTTTTTTCTTTTCTTTTCTTTTTTTTTTCATTTATTGGTTATTTTTTATTGTGTTTTTGTATAGTGGGGGATGTTGTTTTGTCTTGGGTTATGTTGATGATAGGCTGTGTGGTTGAGCGGTTGAGAGGAAGAACTTGGCGTCTGCGTGGCACACACACACACATACGCACGTATGATCAAAACAGCATGCTGGAGTAATAAAGAACTCATCACTTTGTGCCGAAGCCATGAGCCACGCTCCTTTTCCAGAATGGAAACGAGAAACCAGAAACCAGCCCCGCTCAATCTGGGTTTTATCTCCTCGGAATGGCTGTCAATTATGATTTACATGGTTTAAATGGTTCTTAAACTCTTTGAGCTGGCATACGTTTATGATTTTCATTCATGTCAGTACTTTCTGTGTTTGTGTGTATTGGGTAAGGAAGTGTGTATGCTTTCACGGGTGTGTTTACAGGAACGAGCGCGTATGTCTTGTCTCATTGACCTTTACAGTAGGCGACCAGACTTGTAGTAATCTCAGGCCTCGAACCTCTGTTTGTCTTCATCAGTGACATAATCAAGACTCATGCAGATACCTCGATTGAGTGGAAACTTTTGCCAGAAGAGCAAAGGTTTTGTAAATCAACATGCTGGTTCTAGGCCTCCAGTAGAGCACGATGAAGGGTGATAAAGCACTATTCAGTGCTGATTAGCATTTTCGTTTGATTGAAAGATGCTTAATTTCACACAGAATTAGTAAGATAGCGTTTAAGGGGAAGAGTCAGAAGTAGTGACGCATCTGCTTCGGATATTCCGACACCACTTTGACGCTCATCCTAGTCTAAACATTAGTGTTATCCAGGCCAACAGCAAACTGTTCTGCTCTGAGCTTTTATTGCATTCTCAAAATAAATGTGGCAAAGGTTCGATACTATGAGGTTCGACACACGCAAACGTACCTTGACGAACGCATGTGTTGTGAAGCCGCTTAAACAGGAAGTGCTTACAGTACAAGTCCGGGGAGCCATTTTATTTTGCTTTGTCCACATATGGGCAAACGTTTGTATAGTTGTATGAAAATATTTTTGCATTGTTTTATGAAATAAAAAATTAAAAAAAAAAAAATCAGTTTCAGCCTTCAATACATGATACAAAGTTAGATATAAAGTTTTCTGTACAAACTAAAAATGGCTGGCTTTACAAGCTGCCTGCTCCTCCTTGCTAAGGTATCAGATTTAAGCAGCTATGAGCTAATATTTTTATGAGGTAATGCTCACTCTCTGCTCCTGGAGAAACCGACTGGAGATTTGCATGTGATCAGATTTGTCGTCTGTGACAACGTTTTTTTTGTTTGTTTGTTTCTTTCTTGCACTGGACCATATGTATGATTAGGTTTGTTAATATCGTAATATATATATTTTTTGTGTCTCATTATGTGTGTCTTTCATTTCCTTTGAACACTTCAGGGACTGTGTCCAGTCCATCAACACACACACACACACAGAATGCCAAAGTAACAGATTTATTAAAAAAGTAGAAAAGAAATAGTAGTAGTAGTAGCATTAACAACAGTCTACAGATATAGGTTTTGACTGGGTTAGAGTGTGAGGGAGATCTGAGCAAGAACTATCCAGCCACAGGAAGCTTTCTAACAAGACCCCTCTGACAGTTCCTGGAGACGAAGTCTGTCTTGAGTGCTTATGAAGGAGGTAAATCTGTCATTTCTCCCTCCCCACACAGCAGCTGGAAAGAATTAGCCTGTCTTTCCAAACTCAGGAGATAACCCAAGACCACCTCCACCTAACCCCAGTCACACAAGACACAAAGTCACCATCCTGACTGTTGCAAGCACGTCCCCCAGTTTGCCCTTTTGTCACTACATGGCTTTTACGATTTTATTTCTCAACCATTTAGCCTTTATACTGTATAAACACATTAGGTGACGATCATTAATAGAAGGCGATGATATATCATAGAAACCGTTGAATGTACCGCTGATGTACTTGAGATATGCTTCACAGTAAATGTCTGCCGATGAGGAAGGGATAGAAGAGAGAAAACAGAGAGGGTGAAAGCGAATAAAGGCATTAGAGACTAGCTATCTGTAACAGCCTTGCCAAGGCCCGTTGAGTCCTAAAGTTGTAGTTTTGACATGGCCTGAGTCCCTAGTCCTGGAGATAGACAGCATTTTTCATCCTGCCTGACAGTTATCTCCCTTTTGGAATTACCCTCCTAATATATCCCCTTTCATCGGTCAGGAGAGAGCTCCAACAGAGAGAGACAGGGATAGAGAGAAAGAGGGAGGGTGAGGGTCTCTGTTTTGTCTCAGGGATAAAAAGGTGGGTTTCTGGCAGCAGCCAGGGCCACACTCGAGCGAGGAGGGACACAATGTCCCCTCTGTCTCACACAGAAAGGAGCTCCTGACAGGAATCAGCTTTCAATTAGCTCTCGCTCCCCCCGTCCATTCTAACCTCCCTCTCACCGGAGGCCCGGCCTGTGGCCCAAGCTCCAGATCCACGGCTAGATTATAGGCAACCTTGTGACAACCAAATTGGACCTTATTTATAGGTAATGGTGTCTCCAGCCGCCACATGCCTGATCCTGTGCTCCTCATCACCATGGAGCGAGGCACAAAAAGGCGGAGCGCCGCACCATTAGGACGTGAAATCGTCACAATTACAGTCTGCAGATGAGTGGCGAATGCCTTGTTCCTCTTACCTTAACGTATCATTACTATTGCTATATATAAATTCATTTTTTTCCCCTGAAAGTGTTTTTTTTTTTTTTTTTACAGTGCCGCAGTTTTGGCATGACAGGCTTTTAGGTCAAGAGTCAAGAAGGCGCAGTTCTGCAGACAGATGAAATTCACCTCAAGATCAAGATAGTTGACATTGGTGTGAAAGGTGGTTCTGAGGTTACAAGCAAAGGAAAAGCACTAGTTGTCGTTTTACATTATAATAACTGTGGAATCAAAGCAGTATGATACATCTTACCATGAACAATTGTCTATTTTTTGGCATTGATTTTCAATGAGACAAGTACCTCATTGTTTTACACTGTATCAGTTTAGTCTTTACAAGACTTGTATCAGTCTGACCTCATAAAGCGCAATAAACCTTCTTTTATAATTTTTTCCTAAACGTTTAGTCTGTTGCAATTCTCCTCAGGTGTGTTATGCCACATTCACTGGTGCTTGCTGCTACATATGGGAACTGAGTTTGAGGGGGGAGGTGGAGGCGGGGGGGGGGGGATTTGAGTGAAAAGGCTGTCTCTCCTCAGCATGGCTCAGACAGTGATTGCCTATGTGGGGATGGATGAGAATGCATGAGCCAGAACAACAAGCATTGTGTGGGACTCAGAGGACTGTCGGAGCAGGTGTTGTCCATTGGGACCGGGCTTTGGCATCAGAATAGAATCAGGATATGAATATGGGGATATTGTGCCCTCCAGAGCACCTGCAGACCCCCCGGACAAAAGGCGACGGAGGGGAGGAAGAAAGAACAGGAAAGGCAATCCCGCTTCAGCGGATACATTCCAGTGTACATCCTCTCGGCAAATCGGATGGGAGAAGAGCCTTCTTTCCTTTTGGGGAATCACCCCCCCACCCCCCACCCCCCATCTTGTTATGGGTAATCAGTCCTTCTCAACAACTTTTTCTTACATTCATTTTCATGTTCAATACATCTATTTAAACATCCTTCGGACCACATGATGACAAATTCCATGAAGTTACTTGAAAGTACATGGAAAAAGTACGGCAGTGACTGTGATTTGACTGCCCTAGAAAAGAAAAGAAAGTTCCATGCTGTTGGATATGCCATAAAGTCTCCAGAAGGCATCTCTTAACTAAGAGGCCCCCTGCCCCTTACAGAGCTTAGTGATTCTCCACACTCGCCCTGCCCGTGATCCCTATCGGAGGGGTGACGATGTAAGAGTCCTGCAGACAGAACCAGATTGAATTCTGAGCCAGGCATGATGACTGATATCTGCCCAATGCTTCTGACCACCCACCCAGACAGCACCTCTCTCTCTCTCTCTCTCTCTCTCTCTCTCTCTGCTGTCCCATTCCACTGCCTCCCACTGCAAGCTCTTCAAATGCACTTGTAGAAACGACTGCCCCAAAGCTATGCGATCCTGCCTCAGTTCACAGCACAGATCTGTACAACATTCTGTAGCTTCCTGCTAAATTGAGGTTTCGGGTAAACACCAGCTGACCATGGCAGTTTTTTGTGCTTCATCAGGGATCTGGATTTGGTAGCAATATCACATTTGAGGCAGGTCGTTTTAAATTCCTTCTTGTAATGCAAACTGCGTCTATTTTCCCTCTCAAAAGTCGCCCAATATGTAATATGTCTCAAATGATGCACAATAGTAATATCATCAGCATAGTCAATGAATGATTGTGTTAAATTAGCCAAGAAGTCCTCATTGCTACTGCTAGTGGCAGAGCTCTCTGGATTGACAGGCATTAATGATTGACAGTCAAGTCGCCTCCTTGTTGTGAATGGTTAAATGTTGGTGCTGCAAATAATTTTGGGGTCCTTTTTTGTCCAGTTTACAGCACCACAGAGACTGTTTGATTGACACCTGCCAGAATGTGAGGAGAGCAAATATTACTAAATGTGCTCTGTTAACAATCACTGACTCCACATTTAAACAGTTCAGTGACTCTAGTTCTTTGCCATATTATAATATTTCCGAGGTGTGAGGTGTATGCAGTCCGTAGTACATAGTGACCCCTTGCGTTATCAGGCGTGTAGGGAAGCTACGGCGGTAAACAAAGCGTCCCCTGAGGGATCCGTGCCTACGGTTTGATCAGTGATCCCACCCTTCAGAAGCGGCGGAGTGCTGTGTCCCTGCGCCCGTTGCCAGTCCCGGGAGACAGAGACGCATTGCTTTATTGGCCATCGAGCACAGAGCGCCGCAAGTGCACGGCAGAGTACGGTGGTGGGTGCGGTGGTGGTGGTGGGTCAGAAAGATAAGGCCACGGGGGTTTTGTAAAGGGAAGCTTGACTTTCAGAGCACAGGAAGAGGGGATGAATAACCTAGAGAAAAGGAGGAGGAGGGTGGCTGAAACTCCACACCTCGGCCACATCTGATAACAGACCCCGCATTAAAGTTAGTGTAAAAGAGAAGGTTAGCGGTAAAATGTCAATAACGGCCATGAGAGACAGAAGACACAGCAAAGGAGCAAGTGAGAGAGGTTAGAAGCGGTGCGTTTCTGACAAGCAGCTCCATCAGCTGGCAAATCCTACGTGAGCTTGGAAGCACGTGCATTCCTGGCAAAATGTGTTCTTTTCTCAGTGGCATATTGATTAGTTATGACAAATGAACTGGAGGAAAACTCTATGTGCTCATTGATGGCATTGATTTGACTCTCTGTTATTCCAGATCGATACATCGGGCATGTCTGAGATCATTATTGTTTGTTTTGGAACGTTTTTGTTACAGCCCAGTGTCCCTACGGACGGTGAGAAACGTTCCTTACTAGCCACAGTTACAAATATTTCTTGTCCAAGTCCAACATAAACATATTTGTACATGAGGACAAACTTTTGTTTGTGTTCTACTTTAAGACATGGGACTTTATACACAGAGATAACGTTTAGATAAAGAGTTTTTAAATGATAGTGGTGTCAAAACACGACTATCATATTTCACAAAATAATGTAATGTATCCCGTCACAGGCTTGGGGGGGATCATCTCCATCTGTGGCGCATTACCGCACTAGGACACTTTGATGACAGGTATTTACTGACACCACGGCTGAGAGGTGGGCCCAGCCGAATTATTTTACAGATTCCACAGTAAAACGGTCAGCTTGAAAAGATGAGATTCACCACAGGAGACAATGGCCGACCACTGCGATCTGATTACGCCTTGCCCCCTTCATGGGTAAGCTGAGAGGGCCAGGAAGTGCCCCCGGGAGCAGAGCACGAGGCCTTGGAAACATTTGGCTATCGAGATGAGGCTCGTAAAGTTATCTCCTCTCCACACGTGCTTGCACGGTGCAGAGTACACACCATGATGAGCCGTATGTGGCTGTGAACTTTACGGCACTATGCAAGACTTTTGCATCGGTATACTGCGTATACCTCGTATTAAAGTAATTAGAATAATTTACGAATACGTGTAAGTGTGTACATGTGTGTGATGTAAAAGACATGCATGTGCACATGTGTGCTTCCACTGAAGCGTTCTCAGGTGTTTATCGCACTCTTCTGTTTTCCATCTATCGCTGCCACTGGCTTTATTCTGCTGAGGTTTTTCTCCAGTAGCTGCTCCTGATTGTGTTTACGCTTGGCTCTCAGTGCTCAGAGCCGAACACAACCTTTTGATTATTTGATCTGTGCTTGCTCTTGTGTTGCACGCTTGCACACCGGCTGGCTGAACGTCAGTCAGCGAAACTTGCACATTCAATCTATCAAACACCTCCAGCGGAAAAAGAATTTGGATGCACGCTAAAGCAACTGCAGTATATGATGGTATTCTGCAGTGCTGTGATAGATACGCCGCAGCCCAATAAACTGGTGCGGAGTTCACGCCACGTCCTCTTGGGGGACCAGCACATTTTTCAGATTCAAACGGCACGCAGTGGGTAAAGAAACAAGAGTTTGAGAGGTCGGCGTTTGAAGCAGGCAGCCGGTGCCACACACTCAGTGGTATTCAGTGCATGGAAACGCTATCTGATGAAGCCTGTGCATGTGTGTGTGTGTGTGTGTGTGTGTGTGTGTGTGTGTGTGAGTGACGTAGGGCCGTCTTCATTCAGGCGGTGCTCAAATGGCCGGCTCAGAGGAGGCGCTGGGGCCAGCGGGTCAGCGCCTATCTTCCCCTTCAGCCCAGATCGCTTTTCAGGACAGAGCGGGGACAGAGCCGGAGTGAATTTCAATCGCCCAACGCTGCCTATTGTACAGTTGCGCTGGCAAGCAGCACCAGATACAGACGCTGCCTAGAAGTGAGGGAATATGTCCGGGTACTCTACACCGGGCCAGACCACCACGATCAGAGCGGCTAAGCCGACAGTTTTGAGACATGTGAGATCAAAAAAAAAAAAAACTGTCTCAGACAAAAAGTCATTCTGTTCTTTCCCTTTTCCATCCTCTCCCACTTTCCCCCCTCACTATCCATCTCTTAATCCAGTGTGTGAAGAAAGTAATCAGGTCGGTGTAAGTTTGTAAGGCTACGCTGTTCCTGACTACGTACGAGAGAGAACACGGGT
The DNA here is from genome assembly GCA_030347435.1 of Clarias fuscus. Taxonomy (NCBI): domain Eukaryota; kingdom Metazoa; phylum Chordata; class Actinopteri; order Siluriformes; family Clariidae; genus Clarias; species Clarias fuscus. The sequence goes on along the minus strand of CM059213.1, from coordinate 9,419,682 downwards.
TCTTGATGATTCTCTGCATCAAATTGTCCCAAGCACCCTGTTCATCCTATTCATGTAATAAAATTATGTCAACATGTTATGTTATACTTCTATTGAATTCTCAGTTCTGACTGGTCAAAAGCTATAGATTTTTTTTTTTTAGATCAGCATCTCTGAAAGCAGTTTGTAGCACAGGTTTATTAAATACCACTAAGAAGTGACATATATGATGTTTAAACAGAATGGAACCTGTAGACCCCCATAAAGATTTGAGCCTGGAGATGAATTGAGCAAGCAAACATCCTTTCCCGGTGGGGAGGGGATGGGGGGGGGGGGGTGGGGGTTCATCCGAAGAAAAAATATATTTATACACGGAAGGTTCAGCCTTCTCGGCCCACCTGCAAAACGAAGCCTTTTCATGGATCAACAAATCCATCAGCATCTTTTCCTTCCCTCTGAGCAGAAATCTGAGCAATTATTTTGGACGTGTAACATCAATAATCTCATTTATTTCCTTCTCCATGCCACCCCATCTAAACCACCACCCCCCCCCTCCCCCACCACCACCACCACCACCCTTCCCTCCTCTTCTGCGGCTCCTAGAGCGGGGCCCGCACGCCTTCCGTTCTCCCGTCTGTGTCTGGGGGGAAATGTGAGAAAGAGCACTCGATAAAACCAATTTTTTGCACCATCGATCGCACAATTGTTTTATTCCTCTCCCTGTGTTTTCTCTCCCTCTTCTTCTCGTCCTCTCCCTTATGGAAATGTTATTGACGGTAGCTCGGTGTTAAATTATTAAGTAAATGTTAGCAGATGCTGTGAGCGTGCAGCAAGGTTTGTAATCTGCTTCTGTGTATGTGTGTGTGTCTGTGTGAGTGTGTAAACACGCTAAGGTCGCGTGTGCGTTTTGTAAAGAGCAGCAGGGACACACGGTTCCCGAGATGAATAGCCAGAGGAGAGCGGCATGCTGAAACAGACACTAATGGACAAGAGTCTATTGGACTTGGCACGCTGCCACTGGACAGTTTTTAGAAGCTTCCCTCTGTGCCGGGGTTTTAACCTGGCAGGGAAGAGTCGCTCTTCCTCCGGCTTCACTGTGACAATCAATCCGGCTCGGGCTGAAGCCATTTTGGCCTTGTTTAGCACTATTGTGCTCCTAATGGATTTCTTAACCAGTTGGCTTTGCTAAAAGTTTCTTGTTTACCCCTATCATAGTCTAATGAGGGCTGACATTTGGGTGCTTATTGGCTTCCAAAGTGCCCTTACGGCCCTGTATAATAGCCTCATGGCTAAAGGCTAATGCGTGTGTGCGTACAGGAGAGTTGGCACACACACAAGATGAGTGCCAGGGGGCTAAAATTCAGCAAGAGCTCTGTAATAAGTCATCCTCTTATTATGCTTTTTTTAATTAGTGTTGTTCACTTATGAGTCCCGTGTGAACTGTCGGTGCAGCGCCGCCATGTGTGTAATGTGTGTGTGCGTGCATGTGCATTTAAATAATTAGTTAGCTTTTTTTTTTTTTTTTGCCTCATTTACATATAAGCACGTTAGGCCTAAATTAGCTCTGATTAATTGTTCTCACTACAGGGGTAAATGGTATGCTGTGTGTTTAGGTTTTGTGTGATGTGTGCATGTGCGCATGTGTGTGTGTGTGGGGCTCTGGTGTTTATCTCAAACATGCCCTCCAAGCCGCTCCTGGCGATGGGGTCAGAGCTGGAGCCCAGGGGGTAATAACCACAGCCTTTGTTTGGGAGGGTAATTATCCTAACATGCAAACATGCACCGATGAACAAACACAGAAGATCTCAGGACAAACATACAAACATGATCCTACACACACACACACACACACACACACACACAGACTGAACTCAGATGACTGGAAGCGAGAACAAATCATGACATCTCACAGAAGTATAGCAAACATGCCATTAGTAGCAAACTGCTCCAGGAGTGAAAAGAAAACTTCCTGTTATAATTATTCAAATATTACATACATATAGCAGGCAGCATTAAGAAAAGATTTATATGATTAAAGTGTACATTCTTTTCATCTTGCACAACTTACAGTAGAGGACACTAGAGATCACTCATACTGTTGAATATTTAATTATAATTACTGTTAAATAGTTATAACATTGTGTGAATGATGGGTGGAAACAAATGGATAATATTTCGTTTCAAGTTGGATTCAATTCCCCGTGATCAATATACACTTAAGAAGGGCCGTTGTCTTGACTCAACACACTCAGCAAAGAGGCATTGAGGGCGCTGATGCGGCCACCTTTCGCAGCCGTCAGCATGGCCGATCGCTGCTGCGTTCAGGTTGCAGTCTCCCCTGGTGAGTTCAAATCCCATTTCTGACAGAATTGAGCCATTTTGGAGTAGTGTGGATTACTGGTCGGAAGGTCGGGGTTTCGAGCCCCAGCACCTCCAAGTTGCTGCTGTTGAGCCCTTGACCAAGTCCCCTACCCCTATCTGCTCCAGTAGTGCTGGCCCTGCACTCTAACTCCAGCTTCCTAACTAATTTTTTTTATTAAATAAATAAATTTAAAAAACGTAATGAGGTTACCACGAGCCAAGGGTTGTGGCCACGGCACTCGTAAATCACCATCCTGAATCATAGCGAGGCATCCAGGAGCACGCCAGAGCTGTTAAACCGAACGTCAAACATTCTGCTGCGAATCACGGACTACCTAAACACACAGCTCGTGCACTATAAGGGTCATCAGCGTCCTCTGGTTTTAATGGTTCCCTCTCTCCCTCGCCCAGCAGACGTCCAGTGACCAGAGGTTAACTCCCATCTCCCCGCTGAGTTCATTCGGAAATAAAACTGAAACACAGCTGTTTTTCCCCTTCAGCAGTTTGCCTAAAACAGCAAGGGACTTTTTTAGATGGTGAGAGAGAGAGAGAGAGAGAGAGAGAGAGAGAGAGAGAGAGAGAGAAAATGTTTTCAGAGGTTAATCAGAATCAGAAAAAAAAAGGAAATAAAAAAATGAAAAAGAATTTTGCACTCAGGTAGAGGAAGGTCTGGTGTGATTGAGGGAGACGAATTAACGAAATGTTGTGCTGTGTTCAATCCGTCTTTCTCACATGCTGATGATCCAAGGAGCAGACAGGCATGGAGCTGATAGAGGATTGTGTCAGGTGTCATACCTCTACAGTGTGTGTGTGTGTGTGTGTGTGTGTGTGTGTGTGTGTGTGAGTCAGTGTGTGATCGATGGTGTGATGTCTAAACAACCATGTCTGTGTTATCTGTTGTCAGCTGCAGGCGCAGAGGTCTGTTCACACCTCGTCTCATTCGAAGCCATCAGAGAGGCACTGGAGTACATCACATCTATCTTCTTCCAACTCTCTCTCTCTCTCTCTTTTACACCATGTTGTAGTAACAGGCTGTTGCTGTACTGTACGTGCAAACTGAGATCTGCAAATCATAAAGACCGACCATAATCAGACGGATCATAATCTCCATATGCAAACTATCTTCAGCTGTGACCATGATTGGAATTTAAAAAATGCTAGAAATACTATTGAATTCTGTCTCCTCGACACTATCCCCATCCACCCCCATCCTTTACTTCACACACGCACACACACACCCATTGATTAGCGGCCTGGCTCTCCCGCTGGCCCTAATGGAGCTGAGAGCCCGATCGTGTGATCGCTGCATCTCTTTTGTGGTGCCTCGGCTCCAACCTGAAAGCAGCCCGAGCCTCGCAATCACCCTAATGCACGAGTGTCGGCCATTACTGTCAACCGCGCTAGCGTGGCGTCCATACATTAATCCCCCATAACCCCTGGCGACCCCCCCTCATTCCCGGCCAGATTAATGCACGTCCCGGGGCTTGACTGACACACTCTCCATACCGGCTTAAACACTGAGTCGGTGGCCGCTGTGCTCGATTAGACGTGTGGCTTAATTAAAAGGTCTGTCAGATATATGGCGGCTCCAAGTGTCTGTCATGGCGTCAGATGAAGGGTGAAGGTTAAGGCCAGAGGGCGGTGAGGTGAAGTCCAACGGTAGCTATAAACATTTTTCAAGCTCTGGGCAGAGGAGCTATCACTCAGGGTGATGTATCGTAAGCCGGTGACCAGAGAGAGAGAGAGAGAAGGAGGGGAAAAGAGAAAGAGGAAAAGGGCGTTAAAACCGGCACTTAGTGTGAATTGAGCTGGAGGTACAGGGCCAAGCTCAATGGCTTTATTGTTCCAAGCTTGACGGCGTGCCAGAAAGCTGAGAAATATTAAATAGTGGGACGTTAAACAATGGTTTTTACACAACAGTAAAACAGAACCCGCTCCTCCTGTCTTCGTAAAGCGACGGATTTACGAGGACGCTTGCACCACTTCAGGATGAGAGCAAGAGAGAGCGTTTTCTCTCTCTCTCTCTCTCTCTCTCTCTCTGATCTTAATGTCCAACAACACAAACCCCAGAGAGCGCATGGCACGGATAAACACTGTTGTATGTTTGTTACACACAGAGGAAGCATTCGCAGGAAGGTAACATGATCGTTCTGAAAAAGCACAGTCGTTGCTATTTAGTCGCATGGATTCTTTAGTTTTCTTAGTTTCAAACGATTCCTGAGAAGAACAAACAGATCTCTCTAAATAGTTTTCTTTCATAGATTAAGAACATCAGGGGATAGGAGTAGGCCGTCTAAAGGAACAGAAATTGTTGTAGACAAATTTGTTGGAATTTTGTTCTTTCTTTTTTTTTTTTATTGTTGCTGTTGTTGAATTGAACTTCACATCCCCGCACTCAAATACTCAGGACGAAACAATATCCAAACACTGGAAGGGAATGGTAAGACTTTTTTTTTTTTTTTTTTCTGTGTGAGGCCACTTTAGACTCAATGTTACCAAACATAGGAGCTCATTAGAGAAGCCTGACTCATGTGTTTCTAATCATAGAGGGAGTTCAGGTTTATCTGCCCTGCAGACTCCCTCTCTCTCTTCTTCTCTCTCTCTTCTCTCTCTCTTTCTCTCTCTCTCTCTCTGGCCTTCTCCATTTCTCCCCCTTCCCTCTCGAGATCTCTCTTATAATTTGGATGACATCCACCCAAACTTCTGCACACGTTTCATTATAACATTTTAGACAAAGCTGATTTTTTTTTTTCTTTCTTCCCAGCACGAAATTCCAGGAGGAGAAACGAATCGGTCGTAGACAGCTCTGGGTTATGGATCGGATGTGTATTTTTTATTTTTTTTTCTCAGTTTACAGTTACACTCAGGCTTGGGTTACAGCCTCCATCCTATGCTCAGGTGCTGTCATCTGTCTTTCCTCATGACTTACTGGCCATTTGTATTATCGATCTACTAAGTGCTCTGCTTTAGTACACCAGGTGTGTGTAAAGACGTGATGCATAAAACCAGAACAGAATTGTGTTCAGAAGCTACAGGATATATGCACAGCACGCCGTTCACAATAAACAGCATGTACCTTGTACAGCATATACACCGCTGGCCCTATCTTGTGTATATGTATAAGTAAAAAAAAAAATAATAAAGCTCAGGAATCATCACCAGCCATAAGCACTTTCACACACTCCAGTCCAGCTGGTGCCAACAAGTGCTAATGATCTCATTCAGTTCTTTGCTCCGGTTAATAGACGTTAGCATGCAGGCCGCGCTGGCCGTGTTATTGCTTTTCTCACTGTCGGGCTCAAATTTTACCACCACGCTATAGCACTGCTGAACACTTAGCTTAAAACCACAACCCTGTTTTTTTTTTTGTTTCTTTCTTTCTTTTGCCCAGAACAGTGGAAAAGGTGGAAGGGGGAGGTTGTTGTTGTTGTTGTCGTTTTTTTTTTTTTTTGTAAAGCAAAGGCAAAGAGAAAAGGCGGTCTTGGATTAATTAGCGTGATTCGAAAAATCCTCCATCTCATTGCAACTGCAAGCGAGCCGTAATCGAACACTACTTCATGCTCGAGGAATTCCCAGGCAGATGCGACGGCCAGGCCCGACTTGTCTGTTTACCCTCCATCACAGCGAATTTACAAATCGAGTCTGAGGAATTGGCGGGGGCTTTGAAACATTTGCGTCGTTGATTGTGTAGATTCAGTTTGATGTTGAGCAGGTATGCCGTGCAGCGCGCCTGCAGAATTCTGTTTGGAATTGAAAACCGTTCTGCCTGTTTTGAGTTAAGGAATAATTAGGAGTGTTTGCTCTCTCTCTCTCTCTCTCGTTCTCTCTCTGTCTCTCTCATATGTTAAAATCTGCCAAGGATGGAAGAGCTGCTTTGTTTTTTCAAAGGCGACTGAATGACTGCTCCCCAAATTGTCTTTATTCGGTTTGTATTGAACTCAAATTGTAAATAAATAGTAGTCTTGGTTACAGAGCATTTCTCTGCAAAGGAAATGATTAATGCATTATTTTTGGATTCGACCAAGTAGATGTTCATCAAAAGTCCGTTCAGCTTTTATTGTTGTACGCCTCGGTTTTTCTTCTTCTTTTTTTTCTCTCACAAATTGAGTTAAAATACCACACGTTTCCTGGAGTGGATTTCATTTCTCTGGCAGAGGTGTGTGCCGGTCGGAGGAATCTAAGCCGTTTGGTCAGATGCCAAGGAAACGCGTGTTCTTACATTTCTGGCCTCGCCAGATACACTGTGAACGGATGATCCGTTAGTTAGCGAGTGCTTTCAATAGCAAAACCATAATAGAAAACCGTATCCCACCCCTGACACTCGTATATAATTCTATTTGATGTTTCAATAAATAAATATTTGAAATTGTAATGTAAGACGGACTTTCAGGTCGGTTTGTAATTTATGGTTTCCTGGTTTTGAGCCTCTTGCCCGGAGTGCACTACACACACAAATTTAGCAGCTGCAGAAACTGCGCACACACACACGCGCACACGCGGAGCCTCATTAAGGGCGGCCCTTGTTAAGATCATGACACTCTGGCAAACCAAGTCTGTAAATTCTTTCCCTCAGCACTGGGCAGTTCTGTGGCTGGGCCTGCCAGTCCTGCACGAAGGGAAGAAAAGGCCACAAAGAAAAGAAGGAAAAGGGAAAACCACACACACACACACACACACACCAAACTCCATCATGAGTAAAGAGAGGTTTTTGCTAATCTCTGTTAGCAAAAACGAACTGATCTTTGCGTTAAACACAAGCCGGTGTTTTCTGTTGGCTCTTTGATGCTGTTCCAGGCTCTGTGTGTGTGTGTGTGTGTGTGTGTGTGTGTGTAAGTGCAAGTGTGTATGCGTGATAGAACAGATTGCAGGTAGAACGTGTAACGTAGCTGGACTCTGATCTTGCCGCTGTTGCTTTTCCTGCTGGCGTTCTCGTGTTTCTCTCTCTCTCTCTCTCAACCTGAAGAAACTGCACAGCTCTTTTCACAGTCACAGCTTAGTAACATAATTAAACAAAACAAAAATCTGCTCATTTTATTTGTTGTTGTGTAGTTTTTTTTTATTTATTATTATTTTTTTATTCTCTGTTCTCCACATTTCTCTTGCAGCCTCCATCGAGGACATCAGGTTCTTTCAATAATCAGGCTGCGCCGAAGCTCCAGGCGTGGAAATTACACGGACTGATCCTCCATCATTTAGCCTCGGTCTCGAACTTGTTGACGAGGTCGGGAGCACGGCTCGCAAGTTGGCTGATCTTGTTTCTACCACCGAATAACTAGCTACGGATCCCCTTCCAAGCCCTTTACCACAATTAGGGAGTCCGTGTCATTTTACCCCATGTGTGGCACATTTTCATTCTCCCTCGACGGGGGGGCGCAGCTATGATTAGCCTCATTATTCAAAGTCAGTGTGGGCTCACTGTTAAGAGTCATTTAGCCTTTATGTACTCATTTCGAAATGGACCTCGTCTGATGATGGGCTACACAAATGAAAGAGGGCGAAAAAAGGAGGTTAAAAAAAAAAAAAAAAAAAAAAAAACCTTGTCAATCCAGGCTGATATTGTAAGAAATTCTATATAGTGGCTCATAATTGCTGCTTCCAGGGAGACTTCGTATGCCAAGATGATTCGCGATAAAATATTACACTCAATTCAGAATATTCTCCTCAACATGCTCTTATAATCTGACGCTCACGTTGCACCAAGCTCACATCTTTCAGTCAAGATCTTCGGGTCTGATTTTTAATGGAATGTTTCTTGGACTGTTTCTATTTTTTATTTTATTTTTTTTTTAACTCATTCAGAGCTTTAAACTTTCTTCGTAAAAGTTTATGCGTCGGCTTCAATTCCGAGCTCGGTCTTTTCTGACCGCTGGTCTTAATGAGCAAATCGAGGACAGATCCAGCCACCTGGGCATTAAAACCAGCGCACAAGTGGGACCATGACGAAGATAAAACCTTCAGCGGTCTCCGAACTTGGCAGGAGAGAGAACGAGAGAGAAAGAGAGAGAGAGAGAGAGACGTGCCCTGTGCCGCCGTCTTTGTGCCCTCGTGTTGCGATTATACATGCGCCCGTTCTCCCCTCTGCACCTGCCTGGCCATAATGAGTCAATATATCTCCTCTCTAATTGCCCTAAATACATATCATAAAGCTTGGCCGTAAAACGCGGACTTCCAAAGCCGGCTAGTAAAGCAAAAAACACATAACGCACCAGCGCCATGCCTCAGCCGGCCATAACGAGAGCCTGTAAATTATTAGTCGGGAGGAGGGGGTACCGTTTCATTATCGAGGTGCAGCCTGAAAAATAACTCCTTCTTTTTTTTCCCACTCTACAGGACCAGGCTTTTTTTTTTCTTCCCCCTCCCTTACGTCTTCACATCTTTTTGTAAAGTGATGTCCTCTGAGACACACAGGTATTTGTGGGGAACTCCAAAAAACATCTCAGAGAGATGGTGCATCTGTCTGTGTGTGTGTGTGTGTGTGTGTGTGTGTGTGTGTGTGTGTGTGTACATGCAACATAGCTCCCTTGTTGGTGAAATACACACTCACCTCAACGCTAGATTTTCTTTGTTGTTGTACAGAGGGACGTTCGAGTCGAACCGGGATGAAATTACTCACGAATAAAGAGGTAAACGCAAAGGACTCAACGTTATAAAGAAGGCTTCGTGTCCGAGAATGACAACCGCAGTCGTGTCTGTAAACATTCAGCGAGTGGAACGTCTGATCTTTGATGGATAATTGACGGATGACTTATTGCCAACTCGTGTAAGAGACGCATCTGTTTGTGTGATCTTAATCATTACACACAATCATTCATGAACACCGCTTGCACATTACTGGATCTCGGCCCGGAGTTATAGTCACATCCCTCCGTATAGTCATGACCTCGTTCCAAGAAATAGGAGAAATAAAGTAAAGTAAAAAAAAATTTTTTTTTAAATAAAGTTTTTACTCTCATAACTGTGTTCTGTTATTCTGGACAATCAAAAGACTTGAACAACTTATCATATGAATGCATATAGCCGCTAATGCATGTACAAACACATTCTCTGACAAGACTGTGAACAGGAACCAGCCTCCGTTCCTCCTTCCCATGAATCTCCTCGCACATCGACCAGTCACTAAACACACAGGTCCAAACCCTGACCAGCTTCTCTTTTTTTCTTTTTCTTTTTACTATTTACCCCGCTATCTCTCTATCCATCTATCTGTCGAGTTAAACGCTCTAGTGAATCAGAACCGCTGCCGAGCTTCCCCTCTCCCGGCGCAGCTTCGAGTGCGTCGCCGAGGGGTTAAGAGGGTCATGAGCCGGGGTCACTGAGCGCGCGGGTTAAATGAGAAGAACGGGACCCCTCCTCTGCCTCTCCCTTCGTCCTCTCATCAGTCTCGCCTTTCTCTCCACGTCTCTCCGGTAATGAGCCGCTCCGCCGTCCGCTGGATCTGTCTGTGTCTCTTAACAGGGCTCCAGCGCTGTCATGCGCTAATGTGTGCCAGGCGCTACATAAGGGAAGAGCTCCAGCACTTTTATAACGGCTGTATTTTTACAGATGATAATTTTGCGATACGTTCCTGACTGGTATTAAGAACGAGGAAAGGTAAAGCGATCCTGATCGTCATGACTTTATGATCATCAGATCTGTGGGTTAGGTAAGGGGTGGCCATGGGGGGGGCACTTGCATTTCTATGTGGTTCTACGTAGCAACATCATTCTGTCATTCTTACCCTCTTTTTCTCGCCATCCAGAGAGCATTAACTCGCTGTCTTTAGCCACCTGTTTATTTTCAGCTGTGGTGCTATTCAAGTCTTTAAAACGTCTCTCTCGACATCTGTTTGCGTCTTCGTGTCTGCATACGCGTGTGAATATGTGTGCGTGTGTTTGTCATGCCTGCGTTCTGTCACTGCTCTCGTCCTGGCAGCAGCTCTATCAGAGAGCTCATTCTCTCCACAGTGGCAGTTCGGCCTTCCTCTCACCAGTCGCACCGCAGGCCAGATGTGTTTTTACGAGCGCGGCCAGCCATAGCTGCCTACTTTTTAATTAAGCAGAGGTCTGCCCTCTCGAAACGAGGAGCCCCTGCGATCATAATTGCCTTATGGATGTGAGTGAGCCGTAGTTTAACGTGCCCACTCACACACGCACACACACACACACACACACACACACACATACAGACAAACCCTTTTATATATATATATATATATATATATATATATATAGCTTGTATACACACATCACATACAGCACACAGCGATGGGACAAGGGGTTTTCCTCATAAATTTTATTACTCCTCACAGATTTCCAAAGCTGCCTGCGTGTGTGTGTGTGTGTGAGCAGTCGGGATCGGGTCGCATTCACTAATATAAGTAATGATACACCTGCGTTATGCGCTGGCTCCTTAATGACAGCGCAAACGGGAAACAGGTAGTAAATCCTTCAGGGTTAACATCACATACTCTAACAGAGAAGCAGTCACTGGACGGTTGAAAGTGTGTGTGTGTGTGTGTGTGTGTGTGTGTGTGTGTGGTGGGTGTTTGGGTCGAGAGAGAGGGAGAGAGGCTTTCCAGATCCTGTCATTAGCTGTAATGAGTGATAGAGTGGATGGATTGCGAATTCCTGTTTGTTTCTGCGAGGAGCAACACTAAGACTGAGAACGCCTTTTTGAAACCCTTTATCAGCCCCGTGCCAGTTTCCCCATCTGACAGGCGATGTCATGCTAACTTGTTAGCCAGGAAGTTAAAAAAAATATTTTAAAAAAGACAACAGACATTAAAGCAGACAGATAACTTCCTTGATTTTTCTTTTCTTTTTTTTGTATATCTTGTAGCACAACGACACATCAGAATGGTTATAGATGAGTGTGTGTGTGTGTGTGTGTGTGTGTGTGTGTGTGTATGTGTGTGTGTTCATCTATATGCTTTTCCGTCATGTCACTATCCCACCCAGGTTTCAGCTTTTATCGATACTTGTCTGAGGGTTGATTTTAGAAAAGAAGCTGACGGAGGAACCTATAGCCAGGTCACCCAAAATACACACACACACACACACACACACACTGCTCAGTCTCCTCCCTGGGCCTCTTCCCCACATCGTCCTCACTCCAGCCGAGTCCAGTGAAGTTAATAAAATATGATTAATGACCTCGCTCTTACTCCTCAGTCTCACAGTGTAATTTCTGTAACAGAGAAAATCTGTCAGACTGAATTGCTGAGAGATCAGTGCTATTGGCACCCCCTATAACCCCCCCCCCCCCCCCCCCCCCCCCAAACACAAACACTCACACACACTCCTTACTCAGGCCAATCCATCAAAGCTCTGAGGCCAGGGGATGCCTCTGCTCTTCCTCACTCGCTTTATTGGACAGTTCTGAGTGGGCCCTCTATCAGGTAACACACACACACACACACACACACACACACACACACACACACATACACTAAAGTCCCTTCAGTGCCTAGCATTTTCATTTCATAGCCTTATCTGCAGCACTATTATCTCGTTACGACCGTTCAACGAGTGAGACTTCCTCTCCCGGAGCACTCGCCTGTCTCCCTCCAGGCCTCCGCTTGTCTGAAGATGCAGCTGCCTGTCCGACTCACCTCGTTTTTTCCCGCACACGCCCGACCTTGAGCTTTGATGCCTGCTTTGCTGTGGGGTGTGAGCGGCGTGTGTCTGGATCAGGGGCAGCTTGAAGGAGTTAGGGAATGTGTTTGTGTGTGTTTGAGACGTGGAGTAATGGCTCCTGCCACTGTAATGAAGGCGGCAGGATATCCTGTGTCAGAGTCGCAGGTTAGACTCGCACTAGATAAGGTGTAATGAATGAACATGTGTGTGTGTGTGTGTGTGTGTGTGTGTGTGTGTGTGTGTGTGTGTGTGTGTGTGTGTGTGTATGTGTGTGTAGTAAAGAAATAGGTAGAGGCCAAGAAAAGATGTGTAAACCAGACACACAATAAATATCATGAACTAGATTTGATCAAATTCATTAACGTTAAAGAACTTTTTATCATTAATTTTTTATTTTCAGTTCTACCTGGTTTAGACAGTCTGCTTGCAGTCTGCCTTTTTTATTGTTGTTGTTCTACATCTGCAACTGCACGTCTAAATCATCCCACACGCCCTTTAAAACACCAAGCTTAAAGCAAATTTCCAACTATTTCAAATCTTAAAGTTGATCTTATTTACCTTTGTATACTAGTATGCTTTACATGCACAGCTTTCTACTAAAGATGATTTCAGAATGAGCATCATTCGAGTGATCAAATGCGGCTGGTGTCTCTACAAAAAAAGAGACAGGCATTAAAGCGAGAGATGCTTTAAAAGTTTACAGTAAAGCCAAACTTGAAGATGAAGATTCGAACCGACAGAACTGCCCTCAGACCCGCAGGCAGCGTCAGCGAACGTCGACGTCACAGCGCTCGGCAGAAACGCGCGGCCGCGGCGGTGAGAGAGTGACAGAGTGCTAGAGTGGACATCTTTTCGCCAACAGGAGAGCCTGACCTTTCTGCTCCGTTCCCACATTTCCCTGCTCCTGCCCTCTACAGAGCTCGTGCGTGACTGCCCTCTAGCTGCCGAAGAGGTAGAGGGCTTCATTTCTCTGCCTGTTTCCCGTCTCCCCGGCCTGTTCAGCGATGAATAGTATTCATGATACATGATACTGATGTATTAGAAATGGCCAGGAGAACAGTGCGGAGACAGTGTGCAGTAACATCATGTACTGGCTCACATGTTTTTATTCAGGGTGTTGCGAAAAGCTTGACTTTTATATTATTGTAACCAATACAAAGTTCTTCTGGCTGATTTTCTTTTGTCTGTGACGAGGCATGTTAAAGCTGATTTAGTGACTTTACTGACTGAAAACCTTACTATTATATTTTATTTAATTGTTTATTTACTATTTACTTATTTACATACATTTTTGTCCATCCCTGGTCTTTTTGTATCCACTTCAGTCCTGCACCAAATTTATTTTGGCTACGTTACCACCCTGAAGTGGCTCAAATCGTTTTTTTTGTTTGTTTGTTTTTGCCCCAATGTGGCACAAATCAGATTTTATTTTTAATGCACAAATCTGATGTTTTTTAGGTCAGATCTCAGTCACTGTTGGATATGGTCCTGGATCTGATATATATCTGATACGTAGTAATGTGACTTGAATGGGAATGCTGAGAACGGAATTCATGCTACTTTTTGCCTCTGCGCTTGTGACAGCTTTTATTTTAAATTCAAATTTACATTTTATTCTCCACAGACACAATCATACACAGTGATCATGATGTGATTTTATTTTATTTCATTAACTAAAGGAGGACAGTTCAGAAGGAGGAAAGTACATTTTGTGATATTTTAAACACGAGATATTTTAATCCTAAGCATATTTTTTTCTAAATTTGCACCTCTAGGTTAAAACGAATGAGCGGTCGCACCGATATGAAGTATTTTAACACGGATGGCACAAGCTAATACGAAACGTAGTGCACATCATATTACTGTGAGAAAATAAATGCGCAGCAAAACACGGGGGCTTATTTTCCGCTTCTGTTCTGAGGTCTCACACACAATAACACAAGTATGACGATCGGAGAACAGATATTCTGTGTATGTGTGTGTGTCCTGGCGAAAGGCGAAGAGCCGTCTGCATTAGCCATTGTGTTGAGCTGTTCCACGCAGAAGTGTTGGGAATGCTTTCCTGTTTTCTGCCTGCGAGGCCAACTAACACTCGCGGTCCTGAATCACACTGAACCAGAAGAAGAAAACAAAACAGGACATGTGCGAATGCTGTACTAATGCCTTCATCCTCACAATCAGTGACAGAAGTCCTACATATTGTTCAATTATAGAATCAATTACGCAATAAAGTATGCTTATAAATACACGCTGTCTGGCCCAAAAAGTCACCATTTCTGAAGGGCCAACATTATTTACCCGCATCAAGCAAAGAAGACAACTAGAGAGAATTGAAATGACTGGAACTGGGTTAAGACCTGTCCGGAATATTATTAAGACCTGGATGGATTGTGTCGAATCCTCAATTTTGTGGAAGAAATGTGGTCTGAAAAATGGACTGCAGATCAGCAGATCGGAGATCAATCAAGCAGACTGGTAAAAAATAAACAAAAACAATAAATGGTTCAAATCAGAGCTGCTTTTAATAGTGAAAGTGAGAGCATCTCCATATGCACACGATATGATGAGAACTCGTAGGATTGGGTCTGAACTGCTGTGTGGCCATAAAAAGACACTCGTTAGTGAGACTAATCAGAAAGTCCTCAGCCTTGACCTTTGGAGTAATGGAGAAAGTTCGTTTGGTCAGATTTGGTCAGATTGACCCTACTCCTGAGCGATGGGCGTGTCAGAATAAGAAGATAAGTGCATGAAGCGATGCACCCATCATGCATAGTGTACAAGCCTCTGGACGCAGTGTCATGATCTGGGGTTGCTTCAATTAGTCAGGTCTAGGCTCAGCAACATTATGTGGTAATGAAATTGAAGTCAGCTGACGACCTGAATGTACTGAATGACCAGGTTCAGTCACATCAGTGGAGTTTTTTCTTCCCTGACGGCACGGGAATATTCCAGGACTCTTAAACTCAGGGCCCTAGGTTGAGCGATGTAATCAACGCTAAAGCTGGAAGAAGGAAATATTAGCGCGTGTGAGGCCAGTTTATAAGATAGCCGATAACTCGGTCTGGGTGTTACGACAATATGCTGTAGAATTGTCAGTAAATAGCCTTACGTTATAGTTGTTTATGACAGGGTTTGTTGTTAACACCATTTCATTTCTTCTTAGATTATTTCTGTAGACGTTAAATGCAGATATGACTGACCTGATTACTGTAACACATAAAGCGCCTTTTTTCCCCCCAGTAGTTTATGTATTATTATCCAATAAATGTGCACACCCCTACTAACAACCTGAGGATTTAGATATGAAATAACACGTACACACACTCCAGCCTCAGCTCAGATGGTGTAAAGTTACAGATATGACCGTGTCTTTCTTTGTGCAACCTCTTGACTCGGCACCTTTTAGTAACCCTGTACTAAGAACGAAGCGAATGTGGTTTAGGTTTGGAAACTACCGCAGGGCTTTCTATAGACACACACACACACACACACACACACACGCAGATGAGAGATAAGCTCTCTCAATGCGGATCGCTCTTAATACATTGTGATTTCCCTATTGTCCTCCGTGCAGAGTGGCGCCCTAACACTTAGCGCAGGAGTGTGTTATCTTTCAACGGAGGTGTGATTATTTTCACATAGCATTATAAGGGGAAAGAAAAACTTATTGTGTATACGCACCGGAGGCCTGAGAGTCCATGAGCAGCATGTTAAAGGAGCCAGGAAATGTTTCCCAGTTCCAGGTCGTACTGTTTAGTGCTGAAGAAATCATGTCTGGTGGAGCTGTAAAATATCGATACGTTACAGGTACGACTGGCCGAGTCACGGCTGCAGGTGACGTTTTACAGGCTGCTTACTTTGTTTACTGTATCAGTCATGCCTTACACAGTTCAAGTGCTGTGTGTGTATGTGTGTGTGTGTGTGTGTGTGTGTGTGTACTGTAGCTGACGCTTTGATAAGATTTCTGAGAAATTTCTCCACACACCCTTTGCTTTATAGAGCAAATCAAGTTCTGGTGTCACTCAGGTTACAATAGGTGTGCAAATGTTTATTTTTTTTCTCTTCTTATCTTTTCGTTACTATCTAGATTTTAGTTTCTTGTCACCTCTTTTCCGCTCCTGTACTCCTTATGCCTTCGAGTAGCTTCTAATACATCCGTCGGCTCCTTCACGCATCATCCAAGTTCTCCGCACACTTTTCACCAACATTTGTGTCAAAGTGCAACAACACCTCAGAACATCACCCACTGAATTTGCTTCATTTAAAGGTGCTATGAAAAAGAAAGAAAGAAAAAAAAAACATTTAGGTGTGTTTCGGCACACCCCTTTTTCTCACCCTGTGACACATATCCAAACACAGAGCCAGCACCTGTGTTTTTTTTCCGCGAGTCCATTAGCTGGTGTGGCTCCTCGCACCAGATGACGGTAATTAGGCCCTTTTTAAAAAAAAAAAAAAAAAAAAGACCTCGGTAATCTTAACGTATACGTAGGAGATTTCCCCCTGGCCTAATCATAGAAAAGAGTCACATGGGTAGCAAGGAAGAATTCGGGAGGGGCAGATTTGTAATTTTATAATCCTTCCAGGAAAGTGTCACTGTGACGTCAGAGACTGAATAAACTCTCTTTCCCTTTTTTTCTTGCTTTTTATTGTGCTGTATATCAATCAGTGTTCCACCTGGAGCTAGAGTGTTTGCAGACTTTCAAAACACCCAGAACCCCCCCCCCCCCCCCCCACCCACCCCAGCTACCTCTCAAGGTGTGTAATATGTTTTTGAACCCAGACTTGACAAGCAGGCCCCGCCACAGCGACCCTCTCCACCCCTGTCCACGCCAACCCGGCTCGAACTGTTTCCCATCTCTTAATAAAACATGTACGATACCTGTAGTCACACTAGGCCTGCTGACAAGCACTCTCTCACTAGAACTTGTTCGTGTGTGTGTGTGTGTGTGTGTGTGTGTGTGTGTGTGTGTGTGTGTGTGTGTGTGTGTGTGTGTGTGTACGAGTGTTCAGAGTGCAGGATCATTTCCTCCTATGCCTGGTTAGTTTTCAGTGACTGTTTTCGCACATAAACCCGGAGCCCTGCTCTCTATCATCCCTTGCCTTTTCCCATAAACCGCGGCAGCAGTAGCTCTCGTCGAAGCAACAGCTTAACAAGGTCATTCCTGCGTCCAACAATACCGGCCCGAAAGCCTCTTGTTAGTCAGGTGAATGAACAAGTTGTCAGTGTAGCGTAGTTAGTACAGCTTCACATTTACCTCCTCATGCCAGTAAGCCGCTTGTTGACCTGAACCTAAATAGACAACGGCACAGATCCAATTTAGTTTTTTAGTACTATTGCTCCTATTACACACCGCGATACATTTCTTACCACATGAAATGTCACATTCCTTATCACGGTTTGCCACTCTGCTATTTAAAGAAAGAAAGAAAGAAAAAAAGAAGAAGAAGAAGTAAGGATCGGCACTGGCACTCAGGTGATGCTGTTCAAACCAAGTAACAGTCAAACGCTCGATTTAGACATACAGCATTCTTATCAACATTCACCCAAACCACATTTTTGCAGCAGCCGTATTCTCTGTAGTCTGTTACAAATCACTTGAAATAGGACTCGCGCTTTTACAGCCTTTTAAACCTGACCAGAAACCAGTGGGATATTTTGTTTTGCCCTTCTGTATTTATATAACCCAGATATAATAAGCATAGTAAAAAATTATATTAAATCTATTTATCTATTATGTCAAATTCTGTCCAGTTCGTGAGCAAAGATAATTTCATTAATTAGTATCAACCACACTATTTCTCGACATAAGATTCAATTTCTCATTAGGCGTACTCATGTCAGTGAACGTGAGCTCATGAAAATAAATCTGATCCAAGAGAACATGCACTGTGCTCTGTTCTTTTTTTTCTTTTTTCTATTTTACATCATTTTTGGTGTAATAGTTTAAAAAAAAAAAAATCTAACCTTTAAACCCAGTTAGAATTAAAATCTGGCAAGGCACTTGTTTTATCTACAATTAAACTATTAAACTTAACGACCACTCACACTAAATTACAGAATCGCTGCTTTGAAATGTAAATGAGAAATCTAATAATCGTTCTTCCTGTCGGAGTTTGAAAAATCTCCCTAAGCCCCGAAAAACATCGCACCGTTAGATTTACAGCTGCTTGGATTTATGCCGTGTGGCTATTTTGTTTCGCTCTTTATTGCTGACTGCCCACTTGATATTTCGTTTCAAGTTGATAGAGCAGAACCGAATATTCTTTCAAAGTTTTTGTTTTCAAAGAGGAACACGGTAATAATTTAGCCAGCTTCTTTTCACTGTGGGTGGGGAGAGAATTGATGGAAGAGAGAGGGGATTTTTTTTTTATGCCCCCTCCCTCCCCCTCCGTTTTTTGCTATAAATCTTCCCCACCGTGAACACCTTTCATGCTCCTTCCGGTCATTTCCTGACATACGGTCCATCTTCTCCTCCCGTTATGCCCCCCACACGCACCCCCTTTTCCTTTTGTCGTTCTCCTTTCCCTGCGATAAGTAACCAAACACCACAAACTTCACTTCCTCGGTGGTGTCGGGTTAGCCGACGCTGATCGGGCAGGGTGTCGGGGGGTATGTGGAGAAAGGACGTTTTTTTTCATTCAGAGCTTTTCTGAAAAAGATTTAAAATTTTCTGTGATAAGCTGAAGATGAAGCAGTCAGTATGTGATAAATAAATAATTTGCATTAGTAATCAGCATTTAGCTTCTCTCTATTAAATGTATGCAGCTAGTTATGCAATTAATTTTAATATGGTTTACCATCACTGTGTAGCATCAGTGTGGCACACTGATATAAACCTGATATCATTTTGTACGTGATCTAATCAGCACGTTGTGTGTGTCTGTTTGTGCAACAGGTAGTGGACGACATGGGCAATGTAAAGTTCTGCCTGGACGAAGCGCTGGAGGCTAGCGGGAGCTGGCTAAAATACGTACGGGCGGCGCCGTCCTATGAGGAACACAACCTGGCTGTTTGTCAGATTAGTGAAGATCAGGTCAGCTCCCATTTCTTGTTGTGTTTGATTCACTCTGTTTTCTCTTCTCTCTCTCTTTTTTTTTTTTTTTTTTTGGTCCTTCATTACGTTCACATTAACTGGTGATTTTGTAGCCACAAAACTACATGTGAAAACCACAATCCCGTCTCCTAAAAGGGATATTTAAGCACATTAATAATTAAAGTCTCTTTCATACTTCCACCGAAAGCCAGATCAAATCATATTTCTTTCCCCCAAGCATGCAGCTCAAAGACAGAACCTGGCCTCATAACCGACCTCAGGTTTAGGCTGTTCGCCCATTTGTACTGTCGAGTGAAAAGAAAGAAAAAAAAAAACCTAAATGAAATGTCAAGCTTTTAAATCGTCCATTCGTATAACACTACCTTCAGACTGCTTGCAAGGATTTGAAGATAGTATTGATGAAGTCATGAGGCATAAATCAGGGCTCAGACTAAGTAAATAAATGTGATTAGGTGCTAAAATCTAGCTGCTGGCAGACAAACACACTTTGCTGTCGCAGTTCTCACTCACACAGTTTCCTCACGGACTGGTCCTGACACAGTGAATCGACTTAAGCTGTGATCCTTGTCCGGGGCGTTAAAAGAGACGCGGCAGTTGGTAGTGTCAGGAGGACATAGAGAGGACCTGCTGATGTCACGACACTGACTCTCCGACAATAGATAACAAACAGGGCTATTGTTTGTACAGGGCCGTTCCTAATGTCTGTGTGTCAAAGGAAGTGAGTCAACACTCCTATAAAGGAGTATATGATATAAGTCAGGAGAAGAGGACACTAATGAAACTCTGAATTGCTCAAATATAGTTTCTGTCTCCTTTGAAAACACTGGGTAGGGATTTTATTATCTGTGAGATAAGATACCTGCAAAATCAGATACACACAATTTGAAATTTATTCGTGGAGACATGACGGGGTTCTGCATATAGTTTATTAAACCATCAGACGTCTGCGCCTATTTTACGTATGTTCCCGGTACCTAGGTTTTAAAGGCAATAAAAATTCCCTCATTTTATATACACACGTGGTGTCTTCTCTCGTTTTTTCAGAACAAGTTGATGA
Organism: Clarias fuscus; assembly: GCA_030347435.1. Lineage (NCBI taxonomy): Eukaryota > Metazoa > Chordata > Actinopteri > Siluriformes > Clariidae > Clarias > Clarias fuscus. Next base: position 9,399,616 of record CM059213.1, on the reverse strand, counting down.
GACAGGATAAGAAAATTCCAATTGCTTTTAAACCGAATAGGAAAGAAGTAAAAAAAATACAAAACCTTGGCAAACTCCTGGCTGTAGTTAACAAAATCAGAACCAAGAAAAAATGTGAATTTAAATGTGAGTTTTTCTGGGTCGAATCACTGACCTCTTAAAAAAAAAAAACACACACACACAAAAAAAAAAACAGGACAACTTGGAAAGATAATATGTAAGACATGATCTTTAGAACACACACATTTGTGGGTTAAAATGTAAAATTGGTAAAGGAGACTTTACAGAATGTAGGATCCTTACTCTCAATTTGGTGTAATTATTTCTATACTTTTTTTATGAAAACCGAGTCGATTCTGCGGGTCTGCTTGTTTCTTTCCATACTTTAGTGGTCAGCTGATGTCAGTTTACACCATGTTCCCGTCTGGCTTTCTGTCTGTCTGAACCGAGTCTCAGAGAGCAGCGAAAGCCTTGGCCTTTGTCCCTTTCCCCTTTTTTCTCTCGCTCTTTCTTCCTTTCTGTCCCTGCGCCTCCACTGTCAACGGGGGCAAGCAGCGTGGTCACCATCCTCTTTGAGCATGGCACGTGAAACATAAGCCTAACAAACGGGGGACGATGGGAGGGGGGCTGAGGGACAGCCTCAGAGACTGACAACCAACAATTGACTTCAACTAGCAAACCTGATCATTAAAGTCCTTTCACTTGAATGACCAGCCACTGCTGAGCTCAGGCGAGAATAATAGCTCCTGCTGAAATAAATGTATGGTTTCTGTTTACTTTTCCTCTTCTTTTGGACAGCTAGCTGTTTTTTCCCTCTTATTTCTTCCTCTTCGTTCTTTTATGCCCATTTTATGCGGTGTCTTGCAGCCTACGGCTTATTATTTATTCAGAAAGGCAACACAATGCAAAAATGCATAATTCATCGAACTTTGGACTTTGCCGTTCTATTTGAACATGCACAATGCATGAGCGCTATAGGAAATATGTGCACGCCCAGCAAATTCAGATGTGGCTGTAACCTTTTAAAACTCGACCCAGATCATTTATTTACTTGTTTACACATTTGTCGTTTGCGTCCTGCTTCCAAAACACACAGAGCTGACCATGTATAATGTATTTCGTTCGCCCGGGTCCTTTTTTTTTTTTTTTTTCCCCCTCCTTACTGTGTTTTTTGTGCCTGGGCTTTTTAAACCTAATCCGGATGTCAGTGGCTGTCACTTAAGGTGTGAATGGCTTTGAATAATAAGTGTCACCAACAGTGAGAACAGTGCAACACTATATAAAAAAAAAAAAATTCACAGCTACATTTCTGGTACTGTAGTTTTAGCAGTGTTATCTAAAGAAGTGTCGCAAAACTGCCACTTTGGACCTAACCTTTTTACGGATGTGTCAGCGGAGAGAAAAGCATGGACCTGAGATTAGATTCACAGTTTAACACCCAATCTAGGGAGGAACTTAGAAAAGTTTATTGCAGTTATGAGGTAAGATGACGGAGACCCCAGAATACTGGGAAGCTGACTCTGATAGCGATAACAATAACGCTGGTGAAAATGTCAAGCTTTTCCTCACTTTATTAAAGCACCGAGCCCATAAACCCTCTAACCCTCAGCCGTCATTTCTGAAGATGCACTGTTTATCATTACAACAGATGTTTGACGCCAGACCTGCCAGTGCAATCTCCTTCTGTTTGTGAAGAGGCACACACACACACACACAGACATATATAGTACACACATGTCTATCCACACAGTTAGACTTTGCCTAAGTAAAGGTACTGGGATATAAAAGTTCTGTTCATTCTGTGTTTTTTTTGTTTAATGTTAAAGTTTTGTTTCTGTTATACTAATCAGACCTAATCAGGCTTGCTTTGTGTTTAGTCTGGGGTTTCCTAGTTACAAACCACCGAACAAGGGTCATTTTTCTGGACGAATGTTAATCCTAGTCAAGTCTAAATTAGAATTTTCACTAGAGGATCATTTATTTAATGCTGCAAATTAGTCTGTAGACAGAAATATACATGTAGTCTATGGTGATCCTATGTTTCCCAGAATATTCATTCCACATTTACAGCAAAAATAAAACATCCTAACTTCTTTTATCATCATGAATATTAGCAGCGTGAGCTGATTCCATGCTTCTCGTTTCACTGTCGTGTTGCTTTTCTAACGAAATGTTAACGGGCCGATCTGGAAATTATAAACGGACACCCGTACACGGTTGAAATTTCAGCTCCTGCTCACTTCGGTGTGTATCTAAACATATTTATGGCTACCCAAAGATTATGCACATGTTCGCTTTCTTGTCAAAGCACACTCATATATATGACTGCGCGTGTCTATGTGTCCGTGTGTGTGACAGAGGGGGATTATAGTGTGTCACACTAGTGATGGATGATGCATCTGCCCCTAGCACTTGAAAGCGATGTGAGGAGGTCAAGATGCCCCTCTCAGTGCTGTCGGATCCTCAAAAGATTTACTGTAGAGACAGCTTCGCACCATCATAATGGATGGCTTCAGGGGGAACGCAGGACATTAGCATATCCCTGCAGCAAGCGTGCGCTGGACTCATCTCGGTTTAACAGCAAACTTATTACGTGCTTTTGCACACATAGAACATTTGAAGTGTTTCATGCATCAAATGAATCCTTTTAGGTGAATGAAAACAGGTTCAGTGTGGCAGAATCAGACTTTTATAAAAAATATGAAAAGAATCAATTGTTTGTTGGAGAAAGAGCAAAAAAGCGGTAGCTTATGGCAGCGAAATAACATAAACACAACACAGTCAATAATAATAATAATATCCTATAATAAATAATAAATAGAAAAATATCTAATAAAATATCCTAAAGTCAGAATAATATATATAGTATTCCTTGCTTTATCTTTGCTTTTATATGACCTAATTTTTATTAATCAATTTTGTAATTAGCCTGTTACAACAATTAAACTGTTATTCACCTGGAAATTAGTTTCATCATTTTCTGGCATGGTGTAACAACGACAATAACAAAATTTAACAATCTTAAAAATACAAACTTACATAGTACATTATTTACAATGAGGAAATTATCAGAATTAAATACTATTTCTCAAACTAGTTAAAATAATAATAATAATAATAATAATAATAATAATAATAATAATATTATAATTGTTATTTTTTATTATAGTAATTGTTCATAATAATAATCATTATTATTATTATTATTATTATGATTATATCTTTAAGCTACAAATGATCATTAAAATTTGCTCATACTCAAATTTGTAACATACATAATATTATTAAATATTCGTTAATATTTTTCTCTTTATTTTTAGCTCGAAATGATTGATTACTATAATGCCTTCTGTTTCTAAAGCGTGTAAATCCTTTATGGATTTTTATTTTGTTTAGAAGGTGTCATTTACTTTTAGATGCAATTTAAAAAAAAATCATGATGGCAGTCTGGAGTTTGTTTGTGAGAGTAAATTGTGAAAATGCGGTGGGTGAAAAGGCAACAAGCAAAACCAGGTGTGTGTGTGTGTGTGTGTGTGTTAAACGCGAATCTAAAAAGCACTCCGTTAAGCATGGTTACCATGGCGATAACAATCAGCGCGTGCCGTTTATGATATATTCAGTTTTAAAGGCGGGTTGAGTTCGCGATCAGACGAGCGCGCGCGGTTTGTGGGGTTTGTGCGTGGCTGACAGATGAATCTGTCGGTCAGAGGAGGGGAAGATAACGGGGAGGGTCCTCCTGCGCGCGCGGCGCGGCGCGGCACATCACTCCGTCCTTTCAGCTTGTGAGATAAGAAGAGGAGGAGGAGTGGCCGGGCCGGAGCGCAGGGCCGTGAGGGGACTGTCGCTTAATGACCGAGACGCGCTCAGGTCCGCTCATCGACACACACACACACACACACACACACACACTCCTCACTCAGCTCAGCTCAGCTGCACAGACAGAGAGAGAAAGAAAGAGAGTGTGTGTGTGTGTGAGAGAGAGAGAGAGCGGTGAAGACTCGCCGTGTCCCCGCTGTCTCCTCCTCCCGCTGCTGGGTGGAAGAGTCCCGGCCTGCGCGCGAGCTGCCTTAATGAGACTATGGGTTGTGTGCTGAACTCTACCGGGACCGAACTGCTGCTGCGACTGGAAGCGGTGAGATCAACCGTCCGACAACTTCCCCAAGTCTACCCGTTCCCGGAAAACAACAAGGTCAGATACCTCAGATACCTTACCTCCGTCCAGCGCTAATAATAATAATAATAATAACAATAATAACAACAACGGCGAATCGCTTATTGTGTAGAATAACTCTGTTTCCCGTACCTGGACAAAAACTTTTGACCAACTTGTGAAACCGACCTGGGAGCTGTCACAGCGTTAGGCCGGGATGATATGATGGGATTTACTGTATGATCGCCGCGTTACTGCCGCGTGTGTAGACGTGCAAACCCCCGATGCTCCACTACTGAGTGTGAAAAAATTAGTACACCTTCTACTGTAACTTATGGTGGCTTGCTATTTTTGTCACCCTATCTAGTACAGTAGTATGTGGTTTGGGCCGAAGCCCGTCTCTCTCTCTGTGTGTGTGTGTGTGTGTTGGCTCTGGTTTGGCCTGGTGTAGAGCGCCCCCGTGAGGCCGCGCGGTGTAGCGACTCTATTCTCCGGCCTTATTGTTTTTCGTTTGGACGAATGATTTGTTCTGTCCAGCCGAACTGTTTCCCATCTTTCTGCTTTGATTATCCGTTCCGTCTAATTGTGTGGATTAATAACGCTCATGCACTGTTGTTGTTTTTATCTCATCCAAATGAGATTCTGGTGAAAGGGTGTAAATACTGTGCAGTTAAATGCCGCAGCTGTTCCCCGCGCCAGCGCCGTGCTGTGTGTCCGTGGCAGGACCTCAACAAGCTGATGGTTTATTTTCTTGGGAAATAATTATGCGAGGGGCTATATTTAAGTGTTTCAATATTTAAATGTTTTTGTGTGCACGATTGAAATTTCGCAAAACAAAAACCGCATCACGGCACTTCACGTCATAGTTCGTTTTCGTCATGTTTTGTTTCATTTGTGCATTACTGCTTTTAGTTTGTTTTTCGAGTGTCTTAATTATTCTACTCATTCTGAAAATATTATTCGATTCCCGGACCGAGTTTGAAATGGTCTAAACTGAAATTAACCCGAAATAGAAAGGAAATTGTGTACAATTCAATTCCACTACAAATACTAATTTGGTATAACAATAATATTAATAATAATAATAATAATAATAATAATAATGATGATGATGATGCAAACGTATTTTTCTTTATTTTGATTTTTTTCTTTCTATACTTTGGTGCAGATTTATTATAAATCCATCAGGGATATTGAGGTTGGGGAGGAGTTGCTGGTTTCTATGAAGGACGGAGTTTTCCCCGAAGGCTCGATGGCACCTAACCTGGAAGGTAAGATGAATGTGTCTAATGAACGCGGCCCTTAAACAAAACTCCGTCGAAAACACACACGTGCACACACACACGCATACACACACACACACACACACACACACACACGTGTGAAAGAACAAAAAAGAAAATGTACTCGTTAAACTAATGAACACCAGCTGACGAGCTGATTTGGGGAATTAAAACACAGAAATTACAAATTCTTTAATTAATCAGTTTTTATTAATTCTATTAAATACTTAACTACAGCTATTATTTATGAACCAGTTTGTTTTTAGGAGAATGTAAAAAAATAGGACAAGGAATGTAAATTAATACAAATGTGAAACAGGTCATCTGAACAGTCATAAATAACAAATTATGTTTATTAAAATTGGGGATTAGGGCTAATGCACTAATTCAGTTTTTTGGATTTAGGTCAGTTTTTTTTGTTTTTTTTTACATATTCCACTTTTAATGAAAAAAATATATATTTTGTAAATTATTTTTAAAAATCCAGATATTACAAAATCATTGTACTGCATGTATATATATATATATTTATGTATGTATATATAATATATATATATATATATATATATATATATATTTTTTGTGCTTTTTTTCCCTCAGCATTTGTCTCTATGTCATAGGAGGTACTAGAATTAGAGGTGTGTGGATTGTCTGTTAGTGCAGCCAGTTTATGGGCTCCCTTTGATTGTAAAGGAAAAACTATGAATAATGCATTATAGTCATGGCATATAAAATGTCTCACGCACGTTAAAATATCTGTTTGCTGCAGGCATTCTTTAATATACTGTTTTGTTGAAGAGATACACTTAAGATCTTTATGCAACTAAAAAGAAAGAGAGCATGTTAGAAACGGGGCATTGGAGAGAGGACCCTCTGAAAGGGCAAGAGTGAGGGAAAGTGAGAGATCTTGGCTGAGATAGAAACAGAGCCATCGAAAGAGCCTGTGCAGACGCAGCAGATTCGGGCCAATTCAAAACTCGGAATGAAAAGGCAAAAACACAAAGGGGAGTGAATATGGTCAAGAGAGTCAATCTGTCAGACAGAGTCTGAGGGGCCAGCAGATAGAGTGAATGAGAAAGACTGAAGATGAAGGACAGAGCTCTTTAGACCTCTTCCTCTTGGCTTATCGGTGCTGGAATTTGGAGTGGGGCTTGAGGAGTCTCAGGGGACCTCACCCATGCTCACAGATTAGCCGCTAAACTGCACATAATTGTATTCCCCCTACTTCTCTCCAAGAGCTATTAGTTTCCCACTCCCCCCCCCCCCCCCCTCCTTTTTTTGTCCAGCTTTCCCGGTCCTTAGTGCTGCTGATGGGACAGAGAGATAATGCATAAAAAAATTATTTTTGTCCTAAAAAGCCTTTTGCATTGAATACCCACTGTAAGGTTGCTGAACTTAAAACACTCTAAAAACATCAGGATGTCATCATGGAAAGGTTTGCTGGTTTATTGGTTTGACCTTGGTGATAAGTGTTATTATATCAAACATAGGTTTGTAGGCTTAAACCGGAAAGCCATTGTTTATTTTTTTGGCAGTTCCTACTTCCTACTTCTTACTACTTCCTGTGTCCATTGTGATTTTAAAGTAATTAACACAGTTATTGAAACAGTGTCAATTTTTCATGTTCGTGAAGTAGAGATACACTCCTGTAATTCGCAAAACGTTACAGTGTTACCAATAAAATATTGTTATTAATTATAATATTGTGCTTAATATTATATTAATATAATATATTATATTATATAATTATACCATGAACTTTAATGTTCTGTGACTCAGATGAGCAAATGTACCGCTGTGAAGACTGTGATGAGCTCTTCTCGTCAAAGCTGGAGTTGCGACGGCACCAGAAATACTCTTGCAACCCCGGAAGCTCAATTTTTGATTCGTTAAGTGAAGACCTCAAACAGGAGCGGGATGACAACGATGAACCAGTGCATGAGTGTAAAGACTGTGAAAAGATCTTTCCTAGCGAGTATAGGTCAGTGTCGGGAGCCGTTTTCCTGTTAATGTGATCGAACGTTTCTTTGTGTTGCATTCTAAAGCTCAAGAATGAACATTTCCCAAAACTTTTTTTTTTTTTTCTTAGTCTTGGTCAGCATATGGTTGTACACACTGAGGAGAGGGAATACAAGTGTGACCAGTGCCCCAAAGCTTTCAACTGGAAGTCCAACCTCATACGTCATCAGATGTCCCATGACAGTGGAAAGCGCTTTGAGTGTGAAAACTGTGATAAGGTACTAATTTCAACTTGACAGTAATAATAAGCTGGTAAGCACTGTTAAATTTGATTAAATAGTCAAATAAGTAAGTGTAAGTAACAAAATTTAAAAGTTGTATCCATACATACATACTGTATATATGTAAGTATTATCAGCTGCACTTAAGTCCCGGAATCCATCTCATAATTATAAGGTTTTCACATTGCCGATGCATGTTTGTATTATATCCAAAAACTATTCTTTGTACACGCTTTACCCTCCAGTGTACTGGACGGTGTCCCCATAAAATGCTTTTCACATGTTTAGCACATGCTTGGCAGTGCCTATAATCTGGCTTATGTTTCTTTGTTGCCTGCAGGTATTCACAGACCCCAGCAACCTGCAACGCCACATTCGCTCACAGCATGTTGGTGCCCGTGCCCACACCTGCCCTGAGTGTGGCAAGACCTTCGCCACATCCTCAGGTCTCAAGCAGCACAAGCACATCCACAGCAGTGTGAAGCCATTCATGTGTAAGTTCATGCGTATGCATGACGTAATTAGCTTCTGATACAATTTCTCAGCAAAGTCCATCTTTAATAAATTCTGGAATATCATTTTGGAAAGAACTTTCTGTTGTGTTAAATTTTTTTCTGTGCATTTTCGTCCTTTTTTTCTTATTTGTGAATAAGTGTGAAGTCCAAGTTTGCCTTGGACAGATGTTAACTTCTTTGTTCCACTTATCACCTTGTTGTACATAGTCCAAATGCACACATACTCTGCCAGCATATGTGTATTTATTTGTATATACATTATAAGATTTAGTTGAATCTAATCTAAACAATCTAATTGTTTTAGGTATCTCATTTTTCATATGTTAAATAGCATGAATAACTTGCTTACACTAACAATGAATTCGCCTGATGAGTCTAATTACAGTATGTTAATAGAATTAATCAGGCATGTGTGTTCTACCAGGTGAGGTGTGTCACAAGTCCTATACCCAGTTTTCCAACCTGTGCCGCCACAAGCGAATGCATGCAGACTGCCGCACCCAGATCAAGTGCAAGGACTGTGGGCAAATGTTCAGCACTACCTCCTCCCTCAATAAGCATCGGCGCTTCTGTGAGGGGAAGAACCATTATAGTCCTGGAGGCATATTCACGCCGGGCATCCCTATGACCTCCAGTCCTATCATGGGCAAGTCCAAGTCACATCCTGGCCTGAATCACGGTGGACTTGGCTTTGGTGATTACTTCCCCTCTCGGCCACATCATCCAGGCCTGCCCTTCTCTACTGCCCCCCCTGCATTCTCATCGCTTTCCCATGGCTTCACAGGGATCTTTCCCCCATCATTATATCCTAGGCCCACATTGTTACCCCCTAGCCCATTACTAAAGAGTCCACTGAGTAATAGTCAAGATGGGAAGCTTCCTCATAGTCCCCTTGATGCCCCTACTCTCCCAATCGTCACATCTATTAGCAACACCAATGGTAATGCAGTTAGTGGCCTTAGCCAGTCAGAGGTGAGTCGTGACTCTAAGCAGGATCTGTCTATGTCAGACAGCAAGAATAAGGTGAAAATGAGTGACGTGTCTGACGGAAGTGACTTGGAGGATATTAACACCACCAGCGGCACTGATCTCGACACCACCACTGGCACAGTTTCTGGCTCTGACCTGGACAGTGAAGCAGAGAGTGAGCAAGAAAAGAGTCGAAGGAAACATAGACAAGAAAGCAAACAAGAGGAGGTCAACCACAATGTAGTGTCTGTGTCCAGATCAGGTAATCTTCCTCATGATCGCCCTTTCCTCTCTAGCCAGCATTCCTTCTTTCCTCCACCCGAGGAGCAGGCACTTCAACCTACTGGTGCCACAACTGACTCCATTAAAGCCATCGCTTCCATTGCTGAAAAGTATTTTGGGCCAGGCTTTATGGGCTTGCAGGAGAAGAAAATGGGCTCTTTGTCGTACCCTTCCATGTTCCCCTTTCAGTTCTTACCCAACTTCCCACATTCCTTGTACCCTTTCACAGACAGAGCACTCAACCCCAACATGTTCCTAAAACCAGAACCCAAATCACCTCGTGAGCACATACAGAAAATGGCTACCACCACTGCTACAGAGTCACCCTTCGACCTCACTACCAAGCCCAAGGAAGTGAAGCCTTTCCTTCCACCCACCATCAAGCCCTCTATTGCACTTCTTCCCAGTGGAGAGGACCAGCCTCTGGATCTGAGCATAGGAGGTCGGAGCAGAGCCAGTCAGAATGGTGGAACCCCTGAGCAGCGGAAGAACCACATCCATAGCACCAACTGCAAGATACCAGCTAAAGATGAGCATCCAGTGCTGAACCAGTCTCAGAACCTCCATCAGCCCCAGATTCCTCAGCAGCAAGTGTCCCTTCCACAGCCTCCTCCTCAGCAGCAGCCATCACTCCACTACGCCAAGCCTTCACCCTTCTTCATGGATCCCATCTACAGGTATTTTCATCCGAGAGGGTCATAGTGCAGAGTTAGGATGCTATGCAAATTGCCACTCTGAAATACATGTTGTTGTTAGATGTATGTACCAGATAAAGAATAAGAGCGATGCCCTTCATTCATACGTAACCCTCTGTGTTGTTGTCCAGCAGGGTGGAGAAAAGGAAGCTGATTGATCCTGTAGGAGCACTGAAGGAGAAGTACCTGAGACCGTCTCCCCTGCTCTTTCACCCTCAGGTATCTTGCACACACACACATGCTCTCTGGTAACAATATCCAGCTTTTATGCAAGTAATGGTAACATCTGAATTCAGGCAATAATTCAGTTAATGAATCTACCCCAAGTTTTATTAACAAATTCCTGTTGCAAAAAGCTAAACAATTCTATGTGGTAATTATATTTAGGCTTTATGCTTGCTGTAATATTAAAAAGGATGCAATACATCTTTAAGCAAGTGTCGGGTTCAATCAATTGGTCTCCACTTTAATGGGTAAACCTGCCTGCTATCAAACAGTTTTGTTTGAAATTGAGCCATTGTAACATAGTAGGTTTGGATTTTAATTAAGGATTTTTGATAATCTTAAAATAAAAGTGTACAGTGCTTTCTGCAATTTCACGTGTGTAAAGTTCAGTTTGTTATCTTCTGCTTTAAAAAAAAAAACAATCCCTCATTGTTTCTGGTAGCATTTCATATTTTGCCCACCTCTGAGCAATGCTAAAATGAAAATATTATTAATAATGACCTTTTGAATTGGAGCAAGTTGTCCCATGTAGTGCTGAAGCGCAGCTAAGTTTAGTCAGAGCATTGTTTCTGTGTAGCTCTACTCTGAGGCCCACTGCTAAATAACTTCCTACCATTTTTTTGCTCTGGCCGCCTAGATAATGACTGCATGTCCATCAGACACTTCCTGTGTTTGTGCGCAGGAGAATGGCCTCTCTTGTCGGGAACTGTCTTATCTGCCCTGTAAATCTGTTCTCTATCGATGCAAAGCTGCCTCCCCCACACCCCAGGCCCGTCTTTCTACGTTTGTCCCTCTCATTTTCTCATCTACCTCCCGTCTCCTTCCCAGCCTGCCTCTCCTCTGGGTGGCATGAGGACAACTGGATAAACCTGGTCTGAGAGAGAACATTGCTCCGGCTGTTGAGGAGATGTTTACGATTACTGTCCTTTCCATGTGCCTTACATATTCACAGTGCAGTGGGGAGGAGTGCCAGATATGTACAGCAGATGCATGCACAACAAATACAGTATAATTACTTATATCATCATCTACACAATAACTATTTAATTAAATTTACATTTAATTTATTTGGCTGATGATATTAGTTACTGTTTAATGAACTAATTAAATTAAATCTAAAATAAATCCAAATATATAAGCAGCACAATACACATTCAGTAGTCATTCTCAAACGTTTAATCAGTCGAGTGAAAGTACCGAGACATAAATAAATAAATTGAGACAGTGTGTCTCTTTCCATGTTTATTCATATTCCAAAACCAGGAAGGATGTAAGCTGTTTTTGGCCATCGAGACACATAGCTGAGCCTTTGTTCTGTGTCTAATGGGGAAGGGATATCAGCGAGGGGTATCTTAAACTGCATTGTACCCTTACCGTTCTCGGAGGTGAATAGCTCATTCAGAAGCTTCTTTCTGAGACTTGTCGGGAACAAAGTGGAGGGCTGGGGGCTCCCAGGGGGCTGCTCGAGTGGCTGCTAACGTGGCATAGGTCAGGGAGGTGACTCTTGAACAGCACAATCAAGACTCGACCTTCTGATGTACAGCTTCCTCCGGCCTTCCGCCCTGTCTCGTAATGATGCGAAACTCTGCTCTCTGCCAAAGCCCCCACTGTTTAAGTTATTGTATTCATCAGGTAGCAGGACACATCATCAGGAGGTTGTTGTTTGTGTCACTAGTGGTCTGGGCGTCATTTTTACAAGCGTAAATAATGTTTAATCTCTTAGTTAAAGGAATACTCACCCATAATAATAATAATTCCAATTGAAAGAAGTGCAAGATTTGGTTCAGAATGAACTGTAACCATTAAAGCTTTTTCTAAAGGTGTTTAAGATGTTCCTTAAAAGCAGTTCGGTGGCGTCGTACTTTATTATAATTTTTATGTTCATATTTCGTATTTTATCTTCAGGTTTCTGCGATGGAGAACATGACTGAGAAGCTGGAGAACTTTGGCACTTTGAAACTGGATGCTCCAAATTCACTACAGCACTCGTCACATCACCTCTTCAACTTCCGCTCGCCTCCTCCTTCTCTGTCTGACGCCATCCTCCGCAAAGGCAAAGAACGCTATGCCTGCAGGTACGTACAATAAAGAGTAAAGACATTTAGAATTTCTTCCATTTCTAGTAAGCATACTGCGTACCTTATGCATAAACAAGAACTGCTTTTCATGATCATTAAAGGCCATTTTCGTCTGCTGCAGGTACTGTGGGAAAATCTTTCCCAGGTCGGCTAATCTTACCAGGCACTTACGAACTCACACAGGAGAACAACCCTACAGGTAAGCCGCTCAAAACCACTCAGATATAAAGCACTAAAAGTTTGTCCCCATTTCTGTCCAACACAAAACCTCACATAGAGGTAACTTCAGTCACTTGAGTCTACACAGTCCACCGATCCTGAACATACTGAAGTGTCACCATCACTCCAAAATCTAGCAGTTTACCCCTGCTTGTGACATGCCTATTTTGGAAAACCAAAGGGAAAATATTTCACTCAAGCTTGTCTGACACACAGACACAAACATAGGAAAGGAAAAATGGGAACGTTTTTGCAGTTTGTTCAGCACGAGCTACGTGCCCTGTACTGGCGATGCAGAGACAATCAAGAAAAACTGAATAAGAGAAGAAAAAAAAAAAGAACAGCTTGAGAAAGCGAAGGAAGATTAATTCTGTCTGTGCAGATGTTTGGGAGTTAAAGCGGCAGTGCAAACTCTGTACAATGTTGACCTGTAATAGCACCCTAGAGAAATCCCTGCACTGTTTATATAGCAGCTTAATTATCACAGATTTGGCCAAGTTCCAGCCATGCACTGCCTGGTGCTGTGAGGATCTGGGTGTTCTGAAGAGGGGGCCTTTGATTTACTGGATGCTGTGGCCTTAAGCAGGGCATCAGACTAATGGAGGAAAATTGACACAAATCTGACCATTTGATGGCCAGTTTCTCCTCTCGTTATCGGATTGATCAGCTTTAGTCTCAGAAAGAGGTGAACTTTAATATGTTGATTTTATCTGCGCAGACCAATATAGTACATATACATTGTTTATTGTTTTTCTTGGATATCTCCTCATTTGGTTATACCTTCTGAAATGTATTTAGTAGACTCTGTTTTCCGGGAAAGAGAGAGTGGGTTCAGACAAAATCTCTCCCCTGCACATGTCTACCGCTGTGCTTTGTGAATGCAGTCAGCGAGATAGAGAGCCTCCCATGGGACATGGTCACTGCATGGTTGGCTCCTTCACAACAATCCCTTGATTAGCTCGTTTAGAAACAATTTACCCTAACAAATGGTAGACATCATCATCATCATCATCATCATCTCCCCTCCCCACTTTGAGGGAAATAACGCTGAGGCAGGCCAGTATCAGAGCTGGACTCCACTCAGCAGTCTTCATGCCTCATTGTAGTAGGTTATTTGCCTTGCTCGAGATGCTATCGCCTCTACTCTTTGCAGTGAAATTGGCCCAGTAGTGTTGACCATTGAAAGACCCCATTCAGATTGTAACGCTCCATGTACAGCCTCCATGTAACACTGGAGGAAAAACTCAAAGCTGATGAAGTAATTTAAAGTCCCCTTGGATAGCCTAATAAAAATAAACCAAACAGGGGGTAGAAAAGGCCATTAAAGAAAGAACGCTGTCTTGGCATTTTACCATTCTCTATGAACCATGATGCGCCAAGTCTGGAACTTCACACACAGACACACAAGTGTACACATACACTCCTGGAAATAAATTGGAACATGAAAAGAGGCCTGCATCTTGATTCTGAGCACTTGATGACGAGTGATTTTCCCAAAGCTATTAGGCCTGAAAGTCAATCTTGCAAGCCAACCACAGGAGTACAGATCGAGCAAGGCCACCCAACAAAAGGGCCACTGTCCAGTGGGCGCTTGACACGACCTCACCATCGTGTTTGTTTATCAGCACATTAAATTGATGTTCTCCGGCCTATTCTGGATGGACTGTCGTCGCAAAACAAGCAGGCCAAAGAGACCTACTGGGGGAGCCTTAGTCTAGCACTGGCCAGAAACACACTTACACATACCAGTCACTGAAGAGTGCCCATTTTGTCTGTAGTAAAGTCAGTACTTAAGTTTAGGTTCAAGAAAGAAGAATAAAAGAAGGATCACATTCATTCTTTTTTTTTTTTTTTTTTTTTTTAAAGAAGATTGTTTTGTTTTAAAATTTGTTTTGGGGATAGAATGAGATAAGAGAAAAAAATATATAGACCATAAATAAGGCAAAAATAAATAAATAAAATAGCAGCATTTGGGTTTGAAAACCGATCTTTTCTCTAATTATGCCCACACCTATGTTAAGCACTAGAGACAGTGCCTTTCTCAGCCACATGGTGGAGTAATTCACAGCACAGCCCTCAAATGCTAACTCGTTGAAAGAAAGTTACCTCAATAAGCACATTTGCAATTTACCACCATCAGGCAGCTGTGAATATATTTTTAAAAATTAAATTGTCATATTTGTACTTTCATTCTGTAAGCTACATATTTAGAAATGTCACTGGGTCTGACTTCTCTGATTACAGGGCCAAGTCAGTTTAAACTGGGTTAAGAAACTTAAAAAAACACGAAGGCAGGGAGCGCTGCCCATGCTCCGATTTCACTGTCAGCACTGCAATGACAAATGTGTCGCCATCTAAACAGCCCAATTGCCTGTAATGTGTTGGCCATGTTTATACTGAAGCATTCTCCAGCTAGTGATTGCTGTTTATATAGCTGAACAGGGACCTCATTTAGGCTTCTAATTCTCTGTTTCACCTACCCAACAACCCCCCCCCCCCCCCCCCCCACCCCCTGCTCTGTCCCTGTCTCCACATTGCTGTCTCTGCAGATGTAAATACTGTGACCGCTCCTTCAGCATCTCGTCCAACCTCCAGCGACACGTTCGCAACATCCACAACAAAGAAAAACCCTTCAAGTGCCACCTGTGTAACCGCTGCTTTGGTCAGCAGACCAACCTGGACCGCCACTTAAAGAAACACGAGCATGAGAATATCCCAGGTAAAAATATGCTTCACATCAAAGGGGGTCTGTTGTTTTGACCAAACTTCTATGAGGTAATACGTGCTATGAAATAGATTCTATATATATTTACATGTGGAGTTATATGCTGTCAACACACTGAGTAATCATCTCTGTTTCTCTCTGTTTTATCCTCTTTGTGTTGCAGTGAGCCAGCACTCTGGGATTCTCTCAAATTTGGGAACAAACATCTCCTCTCCGAACTCCGAACCGGACAATCATGCACTTTTAGACGAAAAAGAGGACTCGTATTTCTCAGAGATTCGAAATTTCATCTCTAACAGCGAGTTGAACCAGGCTTGCAGTTCCTCGGAGAAAAGGTAGAAATGCATACACACACACACTCACAATCCTGTTGTGTTTTGAAGCTATAGTAACCGAGAGCATAACTCACAGACGAGCACAGTCTGTTGTCAGGTTGAAGCCTGCCCCCTAGTGGCTTCATGTGCAATGTGCTTACTAGGCAAACCTAAATGTTCACATTCTTGTGCACAACTTTCTATTTAAAATTGCTGAGAACAACATGCAAGATTTCAGAGACCTATATTTTATATTATAATATATTTGCTGGGCAGTTCATGACAAAAAGTAAATAAAACCATTGCTAGCAGGTATGAGGGTGTGGACGTTGACTTCTGTTCAGAGCTGGCTGGCTAAAAAAAAAGAAAGAAAGAAAAAAAGATTTGTGATGTCTGTGTGAATAAAAACACAGATGCGTTAATTCTTTTTATGACACATAATGGTCCTGCCCAATTTCAGCCTTGATACCCTGGCCTCATCCAGACACATGAAAGCTCTCACTCTGCCATCTGGGATCAATAGTCTTGTCCCTGTCTAGAAAACGGCAAGCTTGGCATTTTAATATATGTAATTCAAATAAGTGCTCTGTTTTCTGTCTGGCAGCAAATCGCTCCAGTCGAGACAGACAGGCAGCTGCAGGATCACTGTTCCTCCGAGTCCACCCTGCATCATTAATTTCCGTGTCTCTCTATCATCCTCAATATTGAGCTGTCATTGCCTTTGATTCTTTTAGTTTCTCTGATTCTGTTGTGACAGACGCGACGGTCTGTTGCCGATCACCGCACATTCCTCCACACTTCCTTTCCCTGTGCTTTCTTTTGCTTTTGTCAGAAAAGAATTTGAATTTGCTAGAGGTGGGTGCTGTTGGACTGACGGTGGTTAAATAGTGTGTCCGGTCTGCCCCATAACCCCCCTTCCTTTGACTGGTCATGACAGAATGGGGGGGGTGGGTTGTGGGCTTGAGAGAGACCTTTAGGTTTACCCATCCCTGGGGACCCTGAGATTGAGGCATTTATCTGTGCTTTACATTGATGGAGCCCCACATCTCCTCCCTCCAGCTAAGGCAAACAGTGTTCTGACATGTTTAGACTGAGAGACAAAGCGCAGGTCTGTGGCAGGCCTGTCGATGTCTTCCGCACGCCATGGACTTTCTCCTGAGCAAGGGCCCAATTTGATTATGGGATATTTAAGCATGATGGAGAAATGGAAAACAAGCAGTCGTTCTCAAGTCTCCCATTTCCCCTTTCTTTTTCATGAGTCGACCCCTCACTTAACCAGCCGATGCCTCTCTTGTAAACGCTTGTCGTTATAGTTTGCTTCGATGGACTGCTCTGAAGGCAAAACAACTTGAGGAGATAGACTTAAGGCAGTGAGATCATGACTGTTTGAGAACCAGGAAGGTTTGAAAAGCGAGAGAGAGAGAGAGAGAGAGAGAGAGAGAGTAGTAATGGAACGGCTTGGTGCTGATAGGTGCTTTGCAGAGCAGCCGTTTTCTGTGGAGCACTGTGGCATCGAGACAGCCTGTGATGATTGGATCTGACCCTCCTGGACTGGCCCGTCTCGCCTTTCCGGGATTAGCTAATTTATCATTGCCAAAACGTCTGTCGTTAATTACACAATGTGTGTGTTTGTCATTCGGGGGCCCTGCATGTTTTCAGGCTAAGGCCTGGCAGGGAAATCGCAGGTCATTCAGCAATGATGGATAGTAATTGGGTGGCTGGAACACGGTACACAGCGGTGATGTTCGGCAGTCGGTCTATGACAGTAGATCTGCCGTCACAAGCCTCCGAGGCTAAAATAGTCCATCTGAGGAGAGATGGAGTGAGCTCATTACAGCTATATGAGCTTATGTTGTAATAGTCAACCCTCAGCATTCTGCGCCAAACGTAGACTTCAATACCTTGACTGTATGTGGTATGTTTTGTTTTTTTTAAAGCAAAATGATAGAAGTAAAAGTCATGTTTGTACTCAATTAATTTGAATTGATTTTACCATCCCGAGTTTTCAATCAGGACATTTTCAGGATTTCTAAATGGTACTGTATAATCCAATGTAAACTGCACTAATGTTAACCCACATTTCATCTGCGTGTAGGTCAGAAATGACGGAGGACGAGCGTCCTGAGAGCCACGTCGTCACAGAATCCAAGCTCGACGAAGAGGAAGAAGAGGCGGAGGGAGATGATGAAGACGAAGAGGGTTCGTTAACAGAAAAATCCCAGGATGAGATGACTTCTCCCGCCACAATGGTGCAAGGCACTTACGACGACGACGAGGAAGCTGCTCCGCTCTCCATGACCTACGAACACCCCCGCAGGTAAACTTGTTTCTCACCTGAATAGATCTCATTCATCTTTCATGTCCACAAGAGCACTCCTCCATCCATATGTGGAAATAAGAAAGAATCGCATGATGAGAAGTAAAGTGAACACCAGATGATTTTTTTTTGTTGTCTACACACGTGGACAAAATTGTTGGTACCCTTCGGTCAATGAAAGAAAAACTCACAATTGTCACAGAAATAACTTTAATCTGACAAAAGTAATAATAAATAAGAATTCTATGAATGTTAACCAATGAAAGTCAGACATTGCTTTTCAACCATGCTTCAACGGAATTATAAAAAAAAATTAACTCATGGAACAGGCCTGGACAAAAATGATGGTACCCCTAACTTAATAATTTGTTGCACAACCTTTTGAGGCAATCACTGCAATCAAACGATTCCTGTAACTGTCAATGAGACTTCTGCACCTCTCTGCAGGTATTTTGGCCCACTCCTCATGAGCAAGCTGCTCCAGTTGTTTCCGGTTTGAAGGGTGCCTTTTCCAGACAGCATGTTTCAGCTCCTTCCAAAGATGCTCAATAGGATTGAGGTCAGGGCTCATAGAAGGCCACTTTAGAATAGTCCAATGTTTTCATCTTAGCCATTCTTGGGTGTTTTTAGCTGTGTGTTTTGGGTCTTTGTCCTGTTGCAAGACCCATGACCTGCGACTGAGACCCAGCTTTCTGACACTGGCCAGCACATTTCTCTCTAGAATCCCTTGATAGTCTTGAGATTTCATTGTACCCTGCACAGATTCAAGACACCCTGTGCCAGATGCAGCAAAGCAGCCCCAGAACATAACAGAGCCTCCTCCATGTTTCACAGTAGGGACAGTGTTCTTTTCTTGATGTGCTTCATTTTTCCATCTGTGAACGTAGAGCTGATGTGCCTTGGCAAAAGGTTCCATTTTTGTCTCATCTGTCCATAGGACATTCTCCCAGAAGCTTTGTGGCTTGTCAACATGTAGTTTGGCATATTCCAGTCTGGCTTTTTTATGATTTGTTTTCAACAATGGTGTCCTCCTTGGTCGTCTCCCATGTAGTCCGCTTTGGCTCAAACAACGACGGATGGTGCGATCTGACACTGATGTTCCTTGAGCATGAAGTTCACCTTGGATCTCTTTAGAAGTCTTTCTGGGCTCTTTTGTTACCATTCGGATTATCCGTCTCTTTGATTTGTCTTCAATTTTCCTGCTAGGTTGGCTACAGTCCCATGGATCTTAAATTTCTGAATAATATGTGCAACTGTAGTCACAGGAACATCTAACATGCTTGTCTATAATTTTCTTTCGAATCTCCTGAGACAACTCTTTCCTTCGCTTCCTCTGGCCCATGTTGAGTGTGGTACATACCATGTCACCAAACAACACAGTGACTACCTGGAGCCCTATATATAGGCCCACTGACTGATTACAAGATTGTAGACACCTGTGATACTAATTAGTGGACACACCTTGAATTAACATGTCCCTTTGGTCACATTATTTTCAGTATTTTCTAGGGGTACCATCATTTTTGTCCAGGCCTGTTCCATGAGTTTATTTGTTTAAATAATTCTGTTGAAGCATGGTTGAAAAGCAATGTCTGACTTTTACTGGTTAACATTTATAGATTTTTTTTTAATTATTACTTTTGTCAGATTAAAGTTATTTATGTGACCATTGTGAGTTTTTCTTTCATTGACCGAAGGGTACCAACAATTTTGTCCACGTGTGTATATTCTCTAATGATGTTTGGACGGGATGAGGCTGAATATACAAGCACAAGAAAAAGGGTTTCTGGTTGATGAAACAAGATGAACTACAGGATTACACATCTTTCCTTCCATTAATATTTGCTCCGTTATACAGTAATGCCACTAACGTTTACTCCACGTTTACTAACATGACTAGAGTTGCGTATAGTCTACTTTGCAGTGTGCACTACTGTTTCATACTGTAATTTGCCTGACCCCTCAGATCCCTGAATAGTTAATGCCCAAAGAACTTCTAATGTTCCTAAACCCTGTATTAAAATGGAGGTGCTGAAATTGCTCAACCTGTTAAGGACTGTGTTATTGCAAATAGCTCTCTACTACCTAGTGGACATAGGTGAAAAAATAATCATTTGATTAGTTTAAAATTAGTTCAAAGTATTTTCCTCTTGAATACATTACAGTTTTTTTGATGAGTCAGTGAAATTATATGGATTTGATTTTTAAAATTCTTTTTCTTAAACAGATTTAAAAGCATAGCTATAATGCCTATTAAATTAGTCAATTGGATAAAACTAACTGCTGTACGACATCCACTTGTGCATGCTTGTGTATTAGCCAACCTGCTTGTAGATGCGTTTTGTGACACCATCACTCCATGCCATCCCTCCATTAACACCACGTGCATGCGCAACATAATCACGCCTTCCCGGCCCCCGCAGCCATCCTGATTGGGCTAACTGAGGGTTCCCTCCCCTCTTCCCAACCCCTTCGTCCCTCCTTCCTGGTGCAGGTGTATTGAGGAAGACGCAGGCCTGTTAGATCTCGAGCCTCTGCCTGGCTTTCCAAAGGGCCTGGAGCTCCATAAGCCTGCTGATGAGCCATTTGACGTTAAAGACATTTTTAACACCTCGTTAGAGTCTGAGGCGCTGAAAGAAACGCTCTTGAGGCAGGCTAAAACCCAGGTAGGACTTTCCATGCACCTAAGGCACAAAGTGTGGGGTCACTTCATTTGTGTTAATATGCTGACTCACTAATTTTGAGAAGTCCAGGGTTGAATCCTAGAGGTTACAGTTATGTTTTCACATAACATTTAGCTGTAGAGGGATTGCCTTTGTAAGATGTTCTGGAAGTTATGTTTATAACATACTACATTAGACTGCATTGAAATGAATGGAATCAAGAATTAACTTTCTGTCCTTCTGTCTCACATTTGTTTTCAGGATAAAGAAATAACATTATGATAACTAATACATGCCTGTTTTTTTTTTCTAACCGTAACACCAAGTACATTAGACTCAAAACCACTAACTATTTGCAAAAACTGTCTCAATTGATATCAGTATATTATGTATATTCTTTATAATGTTGCATGATGCAAGATGCAGTTTGTAATTTTTAGATTCCATCTGTTAGAATCCTATAGAATGGCAATATTGCCAGATAATGAATTTTATCACATCCTGTAAATTAACTCTGTCCACATTCAGGACAGATCCTCCATTCAGGGATTCTGGAGAGAGGGAGGCATGTCAGTATTGTCTTTTACTGTAGCTGCAGTTCACCTTATAGCCACCCGGGGCCTAAAATTACAAACTGCTCCTTTAAAAAAAAAACGTATCTGATTTACAATGATTTGTGGAGTCGACTAGGTTAAATATGTTGCTCTTTTGTGTACTCCCTCTTGCAGGCTTATGCAATGATGCTCTCTTTGTCGGAGAACAACCCCCTGCATCCATCCTCCCAGAACTCACTAGATGCCTGGCTGAACATGGGAGGAGGCCCTTCAGAAACCAGCTCCTTTCACCCACTCAACCACATCTAAGCCCAGAGAGCAAGTGGTCAAGGAGTGGTTGGAGAGAGAGAGAGAGGGAATGGGGGGCATTAGGAATGGGTAAAGACCACCACAAAGGAGATGCGTGTGTTACAATAGCACACGAAGGAAGACCAGTGATGCTTACAGTAGATGAATCACCACTCAACTGGGAAAAGGGAGGGGGAGGGGGGCAGGGAGCAGGGGGCGAGCTTAGCTGAAAGACTGTTAGCCGAAACAGAGAAGTGAACCAGTAGAGCTCTAGATATCTCCTTTTCCACAGCAGAGAAACAAAAGACTGACTACACCACCCCACTCTGTACAACTCCAGATCTGTCTTAAGCTCAATCTGCAGTTTTTTTTCCTCCGAAACTCCTCCTTGTATCCCTGTGACATCACAAATATGTTTCATTCATACGTTCTCCTGACAGCCATGCTTATTAAAATGAACACAGAGGAAAGGAAAAAAGGAACTATAAAGGTATTTTGTCATGTTTGCTGATACGGTCTGATCTGATTTGAGTTCCCGAAACATATCTTATGCAGTGGCACAATCAGACCACAGGAGGTCACACCAAGACAGCGTCTGAACAGTTTTGTTTGTCTTCTAGATGTCTCAAGCTACACTGCAGAGCCAATTTACAAAATGGATCAGATTTAATACAATATACAGATGAGCCATAGAAATAAACACGATAACATCAACTGCTAATCATATCCGTCCTCTTTGATTGTGTTGGTCACCATCAGAGTAGTAGAACAGTAGCCGAGATCAAAGCATGGCTGCACAACTCAGTACATCACCCTAAACATGTTACTGTCAGGATTGCCGTTTTGTCCCCCCTGAAACGTTAAGTTATTCTCCTCCTGATGTTCTCATACATTCGAAACACTCTTGTTTTTGTATGTGATTTTTTTTTCCTTTTCTTTTTATCAACAGTATTGTTTTCTTTTGAGCACGACTGTGCTTAAATTGTTAATATAATTATTTAGTGAAGGACCAAATTTGTATGATAATGTTGTAAGATGTACAAAATCATTTCGAGAAAAAAAAAAATCATAGCAAAGAGTGTTGTGTGCCAAATAACCCTTTCTTTCTTGGACAATCATTTATTTTAATTTCCCTGTGTTTTTTTTTTTTCTGTTTTAGTCTTTTTCCTTTTCTCTCTATCTCTTTGCCTGGTCATGGTATGTATTTGATTTGAGGTGCATTTGATTTCTATTTATTTTAGTTGTTTCATCATTATAGGAAAACAAAAATCTTCTAAAAAAAAAAAAAAAGAAAGAAAGAAAGAAAAAAAAAGAAAGAAAAACTCACCCAGTTTCACCCAGTTGTTGAAGGAAGTAAATTTATGACTGAGACTTTTAATCTCATGATGCTCTGAAGGATATTGTATAGAGACCGGTATGCCAAAATGTAAATGACAAAATCGACTATTTTATTTATAACTTTGGCATTGGCACCAGTCTGTTTGTGTTCATTGTAAGTTTTTTTTTTTTTTTTTTACTTTTCACTTTCTTGACCATTTTAACCTGTACATACAGTGTGTGATGTTGAACAAATAGTTGTTTTTTTTATGAATCCTTTTGATTAAAGCATCAGGTCACTTGAATGGTGGGGCATTATATTTGTACTGCTTCAGTCAGTTTTGCATTCGATTTTCATCTGCCCGTTTTAAACACAGCGGAAGAATTGGCGTGTCAGTCCGCACGTCATCTGACAGTCCTGTGTGTTGAGTTGGAAACAGCATGCCACTTTATCCCAAACAAATCCAAATTGTGTGCTGGCATCCCACAAACCATCAGCACGATGTTAGACACGTGGACCTTGGATGCTACTGTGTTGTGTTGTTTTATTTTATCATTCAGTCTTATTTCTTATAAACATAAGCAGCTGCTGTTATTCAAAGGGGCTGGAATGGGATTAAATCAAGTGGATCAAATAGTGAGCTGGGAAATGTCTTTTTCTAAGGCTGATACGTGAGTGTAGTTTGGGGCTTTTTTTGCAGGAAGCACGGCCCCTAAAAACACGCATAACCTAAGTGCCAGGACTCAGGAGTCCTCGTGCAACTCTACTGAACTGTGAATCCAGCGCATGAATCGTACAAGTAAACCCAACAACTAAACACGAGCTCATGATGAATGTGTAGAATAGATTCAATGTGTTGCTAATGTATCAAACATCTAGCGTTACTTTTCTCTTTGGTTGGCAATTAAAGAAAAGAAATGTTGGATTTGTCATTTATTGCTTCTCTCATCACAGCCTTTTCTTTTACTCTCTTTGTCTAGAATGTGTGCACTTAAATCCACAGCACTCCCGATCTCTTAATCCTCTTCTGTCAAGAAGTACTGCTTGAATTTTTTTTTTCCTCCTTCTTCTTCGAATTCTCCAAATAAAGCCACTTGGTTTCAAATAAGCACTTCAACCACACTTTTTAAATCCACATTATGTCACACATTATGAATATTATGAACCACACATTGTATACCACCCTCAATACAGAGAATTTCCTTCTGTACTGTTTATAGGGCACTGTTATATTTATCTGCCACTAGATGGTCCTGGTCATTTTACTTTTTATGATAGAAACCTGTCCACCCATAAACAGGCCTAGCTGGAGATATTAAAAATCATACTGCATATGTCGAGGTTCATGATGTCACATACTACTGTAATAAGCAAGCGCTGTATGAAGGTGGTGGAGAAATCGTTCCACGATGAATGGTCACAAACTGCTCTCGATATGAAAGTCATTGTACTTTTCCCCCCCCTCTGTTACAACAGAAAACTAATGTACAGCCATAATTCGTTATGGTTCCACGAAAAACTGTATAGTGTTCAGAATTAAATGTTGCATTCGTCTGCAAATTCGTTTTAAAACTTGGGTTTGAAAATAGATGGTGCTTGTTTCATTTGGATCTGAGTTGTATATCGCTTCTGTTCTGTTTATTGAAAGAAACTGTTGTGCATGACTTGTGTTTTAGCGGTCATAATGGTGTCCATTTGTGAAATGTGTATCTTAAATTAAAAAAGGAGAAAAAAAGGTCATAAAAATACTGAATTTGTAGATGCACTTATTGTATATGTGGTTAGGTTAGTAGGTTTGACTTTAAGTCTTTTTAACTGCCTTACCTGCAACAGGCAGATGGTTATTCAATTAAACATTATGCTTGTGGGAGAGAAATAATGAGAAAAAAAAAATGAAAGGATTGTAGAATAATAATGAAAATTCTGATAATTGCAGTTCTTTTTCTTGATGCTTGTGATTATTGAAGATGTACTTTAGAGAAATTTCATGGAAAAAGACATGATTCTGATGTTAATTCTGTAGAATAGATATGTATACCAAATGTAATCTTTCCAATGCTATGAAGAATTTATACATGAAATTGATATGCAATAAAAACCTGTGTGCTTTTTATATGAATTCTGCCTATTTTCACTTGCGTGTGTCTGTGAAACCTGATTACATCAGAATTTCCTGCATCCCCAATCGAGCTCCCTTTGTGTAAATCGAGGGAGGACGTGTCTCAGATCATCTTCCAGCATGTTCTGGAATTTCACTACTGTTTCACCTTGATCTCTTGCTCAACTGTCTTAGTCTGCTGTCTGTACAGTGTCTCTCCAGGGTCTCTTCACTTTCTTGGTCTGCTCTCTCTCTCTCTCTCTCTCTCTCTCTCTCTCTCCAGTTCTCCAGTGTCTCTTCACTTCCTTGGTCTGCTATGTCTCCAGGGTTTCTCCAGTGTGTTTCATTCCATTAGTCATATAATTTATCCAAAGCAACTTAGTAAAACTCACTCTCTTTCACTTATTCTCTATATCACTTATCCTGTAAAGGTTCACCGTGGGCTCCGAGCCTATTCCAGGGAACTCTTCTTACCTTCAAATAAGAGAAAAATGAGAAACTAAGGAAGGAACTTTTACCATGTAAGTGACAACTTTCATTGAAATTATGTTACTCTGACTAAATAGAAATGTAAGAGTTAATAGATTATTGTTGTATAAAAGGAATAAAACACTTTGGAGTGATCACAGCAGGTCAGGGTAATTCTAAAACAAACAGTTGATGACTTTCTTTCCTTTCTGACCTGCAATTCCCCATGCGAGCACCAGAGGTCACTACGAAGCTGTTTCTATTAATTAATTTCTTGGTTAAGTGCATACTGAAGGTTTGAACGGAAGCACATTAGGTCTGGATCTCACACCCCTGAGATAGTACGTCATAATTATGTCATCCACATGTCATAATAATAAGACACTAAGACATTTATGAAATTATTAGCTTTATCGCAGGCTTATTTATGAGAATTATTAGATATCGACCTTTTGATTATGAGAAGTCATAATTACAGGCTTCAGATGTTATAAGTCATCATTGAGAGATCAGGATAAACAAACTACAAGAAATCTAATCAATGTAATTAAGTCCTAATTATGAGGTAGTAAGCCGTGAATTACGAGAGATAATTAGTCATAAATAGGAGAATTGTGATCCTTCTAAGATATTCAGTGATAATTATGAGACGGTAAGTCCTAATTATGAGGTTTCGATCTTGATAGATACTGAATTATAATTATGATTACAAGAAAGTGAGTCACAGTTGTGAGATTTGGAATTATGTTTATTCCATGAAAGTGTGGTGATCAGTCAGAGTTATACAAACTCAGCAGTGTTTATTTATTGAGTAAACAGGCCACATGTGCTGTATTTACTCGGAGTTGTGTGTGTGTGTGTGTGTGTGTGTGTGTGGCTTTAAGAGTGAAGCATGTGGGTGTTTCCTCTCGAAGCAAAACAAGCTTCTGCAGAGCTGCTGCTGCTGCCTTCACCTGCAGAAACACAACCCTGCTGTGATTAGCGAAACTCAGACACACAACGCATTAGCACTGCTGCTTTGTCCTAAACGAGTAGAATAACATGCTGCAGCTGAATGACTCGGTGGAGCCGGAGAGTCCAGGGGCTGCGGTTCTGCCCGCCGCCGGGGTTGAGGACGCGCTCGACGGCCTGGAGTTGGCGTTCAGTCCGGGGCTTGAGGCCCAGCCTAGCCTCGGCTTCGGGGCTGCTGTAGCGTGCTGCTCCCCGCTCCAGAAACTCACTCCTTTCCACGTCCACAACCCCACCATGAGGGCCAAAGTCAAAGATTACTTCGTGTTCAGGGTAAGAACCACAACCTGCGTTTATAAACGGTTATTTTAACTGTATTTATTCATAGTCTTGGTGTAAAACAAGGTAGCTATTAATGACCGTTTTGCTAACTGTTACTATTATTACAGTACTGTATAAGTGCTGTTGTGCTTGTTGTTGTTATATTAAGCTTAAAATAGCTATCAGATACAACTTCAACAAATACATTATTGTATAATTATTTAAATAAATACTGGTCTTTCAGAGAATTTTACTCTTGTGAGGTAACTTGTCTTCTAGTTTTAGTAAAACTGACATGAATTTATATGTAGAATTACACCAAGGTCTGTAAAATTTACCTTTTAATTCATAATAAATATCATTTACAAAAACATTTGTACATGTCATACTGTACTTCAGTTTAGCATTTCTTTTGTATTCTAGAATTATAAAGTACTTGGTGATTTTTAAAGTGTAACATCTAGATAAAAAAAAAATGTAAAATGGCTCCAGGGATCACAATGATTCATCGATAATCAGTTAATTGCTGATTAAAATGTATTATCCAACAAAGTTGGTTTTATGTTTTATTATTCTATAGTTCACATAATCCAGATATACAGTACAGACCAAAAGTTTGGACACACCTTCTCATTCAAAGAGATTGAATTTGTATTATGGCAAGAAAAAAGCAACAAGGTGAAGAAAAAAAACGAGTGGCCATCATTACTTTAAGAAATGAAGGTCAGTCAGTCCGAAAAATCGGGAAAACTTTGAAAGTGTCCCCAAGTGCAGTCACAAAAACCATCAAGCGCTACAAAGAAACTGTCTCACATGCGGACCGTCCCAGGAAAAGGAAGACCTGCGGGGGATACGTTCATCCGAGTCACCAGCCTCAGAAATCGCAGGTTAACAGCAGCTCAGATCAGAGAGCAGGTCAATGCCACACAGAGTTCTAGCAGGAGACACATCTCTAGATCAACTGTTAAGAGGAGACTGTGTGAATCAGGCCTTCATGGTAGAATATCTGCTAGGAAACCACTGCTAAGGACAGGCAACAAGCAGAAGAGACTTGCTAAACACCACAAAGAAAACTCTTTGAATGAGAAGGTGTGTCCAAACTTTTGGTCTGTACTGTACAGTGGTACCTCAGCATATGAATTCAATCCACTCCGGAGGCGCGTACTTCGTATTGCAAAACACATTTTTCCATAAGACACAATGTAAATGCAGATGATCTGTTCCAGCCGCCCAAAAAAATCACTAATATTACCAATTTCCAATACTATAATCATATTTTTGTATATAAAACAATCAAACTGTTTAGGAAAGACAAGTAAATTAAGTAAAATATGTAGAAAGTAGAGGTTAAACCTCACTTGACCTTAATTTATGACTCCCATTGGCACCTGCTGCAAAATTTCAGTTAACAAATTCTTAAGGCTCGTATGTCGAGGTACCACTGTACATATCTTTTAAATTGTTCACCAC
The DNA here is from genome assembly GCA_030347435.1 of Clarias fuscus. NCBI lineage: Eukaryota > Metazoa > Chordata > Actinopteri > Siluriformes > Clariidae > Clarias > Clarias fuscus. Next base: position 9,371,476 of record CM059213.1, on the reverse strand, counting down.
AAGAGGACGCAGCATTTTTGAAAAGCATCTTTTTTTCTCATCTCGTATCAGCGTCTATACCAGTTTACCTTGCATACAGGGTTGCGGGGGCGTGGAGCCTGTCCCAGGAGACTCGGGGCAGGGGGCAGGATACACCCTGGACAGGGTGTCAATCCATCGCAGGGCACACACATGCACACACTTACTCGCTCATTCACACAATACGCGCGATTTGGGAACGCCAATTAGCGGAAAGGAGAGGAGTATGTGGAGGACACCATTCAAGCACAGGAGAACATGCAAACTCCATGCACATAGAGATGGTAATCGAACCCGGACCCTGGAGGTGCAAGGCGACAGTGCTAACCTCTAAACCAAGTTCAGCTATCTGTTGAAATGTGCGATTGTAACCATGAACCCTTAGTCTTTGTGAAACTTAACTGAAGCAGATTCAATTAATTAAATATTTAAATTTTCTTTCTACGTAGATCAGGTAGCCTAGAAAAATATAAAATCTCATTAATCTCACTATTTGTACTATATTGCTTCTTCTCAGGTTGAGATATGAGCGCATGGACGTCCCTTAGTAAAAACCATTCTTAATAACTTTCTTGAACAGCAGCCAAAAGGTCATCTTTGCAGAATGGAGCCTTTTCATGGACCAGCTTTTTTCTTTTTTCTTATTAATTTTCATAAATACCTTCATTTTTTTAATCTTCCTAATTTGTTTAGACCAGCAGCAAGTTCTACCTGGGACTAATTAACATCTTTTGCCAGACTGTGTTTGAAGGACTTTTATAATCCTTTCTGGTTGTTTTAATTGACACATCTCTTGTTGGGGGGCCGTTTTCTTTTTTCTTACAATTAGCAAGTCAAAGTGCTCGTTAAGGTCTGTAAGCAAACTCTATTAACTATGGACTAATTTGCATATTTAGACTTGTGCTGGAATTTGTTTTAGAAATGCCAAGTACAATGTGAGGCCATAATTTTGTCCTCTACTTGATCTGGAAAAACATATGCCATTAATTAAACATAATTAAATTGAATTACTTTGAGGTATGTTCCACAAAGATGGAATGTTTGGCTAATTGTTTTGTATCTTTGATCTTTTAAAAACAAAAACAAACAATTATATATTTTAATAATTTTTGCTTGCAGTTGCACTAAGCATTTTTCATAACACTTTCTCCATTGTTTACTTAGAAACACATGCAATGCTTGCCTGAGTGAATAGATCTTAACTACGCTTTGAAAGCTAAATTGGTGCAAACAGATACCTGAAATAAAGATGATGGGCTTCTGCTTTTACCTTCCAGCCTTTTAGTTTAATGCATCTGGAAGAATCAATGAACATTTTTAATTAATTAAGACATAAGCTTGGTTTAACCTCAAAGTATAGTTTACAATCCTATCATGATGTCAAGTTTGTAGTCTATATGACGGGTCTAAAATAAGATTTAAAAATCAGTACATAAGTTACAGCATTTGATATTTAACTGTTTTATATATTTGTATGTCTGTTTTTTTTTTTTTTCGTTCTCCAGCCAGGAACCATAGAGCTGGCGGTAAACGATATCCGCACAGTGGCTTTACCTTCAGAAGACGGCGAGGTTCTGAGTGTGTGGCTCTTAGCAGAGTGAGTTGTCTTTGCTTTCATTACCTCACATCGTGTGAGGCATCTTGTAATTATTGTTATGTGCAGTCTCTCGAATTTCAAGAGAATTGGCAGGATTGTGCTGCTGTGTCACGCAAACAAAGGTGGAGCTGGAGTGTTTTGCTTAGCAATAGACAAAACATAAAGTATAAGGAATAAGGGTGCTTTTCAGTTTTTAGTGGGAAAATGCTCTATAATAAAGTGCGTCTGATGCCTTAACAGTCCTGTAATCTACAGTGGTGTTGTTGGTAGAGAGGTATAGGGGTTGTAGTTGGTAGAAAATTAGTGCACATTCCAGCTGGGGTACATAACTCGGACATTATCGCACTGCAACGTCCAACTACTCTGCAGGGTTAAGGCGCAGCCAATCAGAGGAGACGATGTGTGAGAGCTCGGAGATTAAAGAAAGCAAATAAGATTAGAAATCAGATTGACACAATATGCTTCTGTAATCAGCTTGCAGTGAAACCAGAATGTGTGAAATTCCAAAATTACAATCAACAGTTGCACAGCCAACGTGGATTTTTTTTTTTTTTATTATTCATTTTTTTAAAATACATTTTCAGCGCAAGACTGGTTTGGAGATCGTCTAACAGAGTATATTATTTTATAATGAACTCATAATAATAATCACTTCACTGCTGTTCTTTCTCTTCAGGGTTGATCACTGGAACAACGAGAAGGAGAGACTGGTGCTCATAACCGAGAGGTGAGAAAGGAAGTTCATCTCTTCAGCAATGTCCGTATTGTCACCAGCTCTTAATGTGTTTATTTCCTGTGCTGTGGTGTGTTGCAGGTCCCTTCTGGTTTGCAAATACGACTTCATAAACTTACAGTGTCAGCAGGTCATCAGAATCTCCTTAAACGCTGTGGACACCATTTCAGTCGGAGAGTTCGAGTTCCCACCGAAATCTCTGAATAAGTAAGATCATGTGAGAATGTGTGAATCATCAGTGCTGCGTGTACACAACCATAACATTAAAACCACAGAGAGTGGAAGTGAATAACACAGGCCATGGGGTGGGATATGTTAGGCAGCAAGTGAACAGTCAGTTCTCAATGTTGATGTGTTGGGATCAACTTTGTCTCTGATCAACATTGATAAAGACCAAAGTGTGATAGCTGGACAGTTCGAGAGGGCATTTCCAATACACCAGGTCACATGTGATTTAGTACCTACCAAATGCGGTCCAAACTTGTCCATGGCTAAAAGCACTTACAATGGTGATGAGAGCAGTGGAACCGGATACTGGGCTGGTCTGGTGAAGGAATAGCGGAGAGATGGCTCCAGGATGCACTATTGGAAGAATACAAGCTGAAAGAAGTGATGTATTGCTCTGGGCAATGTTCTGTTCATGGGTCCTGGCATTCACGTGGATGCCCTTTTGACTGATGTTGATTTTTTTCAGTATTCCCTGATGGCAGTGGCCTGTGGGATATGCTGGGATAAACAAGTACAAGCCATGGAGGCTCCACCTCACAACTTACAGGACTTGTTGCTAATGTCTAACAGATAGCACATTACACCTTCAGAGGTCGTGAGGAGTCCATGCCTCGACAGATCAGTGTTGTTTTATAGTAGGCAGTAGAGTTTCCAAAGCCTGTTTTGGTAATCTGTTTTGAGCTGTTAGATATGATCTTATGCTATAATTATACAGAAATTTTGTTTTTCTGAAAGGGAGGAACCATGAGGGATCATGAGTACTTGATTGATTTTTGTTTTCTCTCTGTTAATAATTGATGACACCAGTGTAGCCTTTTAAAACCCCAGATCAATCAAATTAAGAAAGCGATTGTTGTCTGTGTTTCTCTGCAGGAGAGAGGGCAGTGGTGTTCGTGTACATTGGGATAAACGTCAGAGGCCTTCTTTCCTAAACCGCTGGAACCCCTGGTCCACTGACATGCCCTATGCCACCTTCACAGAGCACCCCATGGCCCATGCTGATGAGAAGGTGGCTTCTCTTTGCCAGGTAAATCGACTAACCAGAATCTGTTCTTAAAAACAAAAAGGTTTGTTCATTCCTCATACATTTTTCGATCATCCATTTAAAAACTACAGTCACGACTAATTTCATTATTACATTGTTTATATCTAAATGTTTCTAAATCTTACTAATATAAGCTCTTCAGTGAGGGAGGTGGTCGCTCAGAGGTTTGAGATTTCTCAGCTGCTTGAGATGTTTTCAGTTCATACAAAATACTATTTCTATGAACAAATAAAATGTCAAAGCATATAAATGTACAACACACAGTTCTTCTGCTTTGAGAGATCCATGGCTGGCTACAGTGACCTTCCTGTTTCATTCTTCAGCTGGAGAACTTTAAAATTCAGCTGATCCAGGCGGTAAAGAGAGCCCATAAGGAGTTCCCCATCCCGGGCCGGTCTAACGGGGTGCTGCTGCTGGAGCGGCCGCTGCTCATCGAGACCTACCTGGGCATCATGTCCTTCATCAACAACGAAGCCAAACTGGGCTACTCCATGACCAGAGGCAAAATCGGCTTCTAGTTTTTTTTCTTGCTTCTAACCCGCATCGTCGCACTTGAAATATGTCGAGCTCCATGAATCCCTTTTGTGTTGCTTGCTGGATTTCAGTGGGGTGTGAGACGTGCCCCGAGCTCAACGTCACCAGTGTGACTCGCTGGTCTCTCAGCATGTGCCTGGAAGCATTCGATGCCAACGTTGATGCCCTTTTACTGGGCTCGTGCCATTCTGCTTCATTTTTGTGTTCCAGTCGAGTTCTTTTTTTCTTTCTCTCTCTCTCTTTTTTTTTTTTTTTTAAACAGTACATTGCTGTGGGATTTGCAGTATGTAATGCGGATCTTTGAGTATGAAATATTTGCCGTAACGATCTTGGGTATTCGCCATGATTATAAAATGCCAATTAGGGAGTGTAATTCACCGTGTCCGTGCTTGGTCAGGTGTTCAGGTTAATGATGGCACAGACTCATGTGTGTATATATAATGTTCATTGTAAATGAACACCTAAACAGCCATAATTTTTACATTTCTCCAACAGCAGAAAACATATACACAGGTTTTTATTTATTTTAATAACACAGGGGCCAACATCTACAGTTTAGAGTTTGGACGGGTTGCTATGACGATACAGCACACAGCAGTCAGACCAGGTGGCAATAACAGTTCCAGCTCGCTGAAGGGGAAAGGACATGTTGCACTTTTTTTTTTTTCTGGTAGTGGTTATTTTCACTTCATGGTCTTATGAGCCAGTAGAACCTAAGAAGGTGTGAGTGGCGTCTTTTTAGTTGGTTTTAATCATTAATTAGCAGTCACACCATGTGCCACACTGAAGCCTTGCAGTTTCCTTACTCTTGCTTTATGCACATCTGGTGCACAACAAAACAAATGAGCGAGCTCATGCTATGCCAACATCCTGTCCAAAACTCACGATGAAATGTCTGTTCAAACAATTCCTAAATTCTGTTTACTTAAAAAAAAAAAAAAAAAAAACAAGTACTAAGCATTCCACCATTATAAAAAATCTAGAATTATAACAAATCCATTGCATCAATGGATTTACCCACTATTCTCACTGATGTTTCTAAAATCCCGTGTGTGTGTGTGGTTTTACTGCTTACATTAACCAGTACCGAAGGATAATCACGCTAATTGATTTGTTCATGTGTGAATTCAGCTCTCGTCAACCTGTAGAGGACTATCTGTTGACTCCTTCCTAGGGCAGTAACGTGTAAACCGATATTTGAGGAAGCAGACTGTTCATCCTAGAGTTCATCATGGAGCTGCTCAGACAGCAAAATGTGATTATTGTACTCGTAGCCTACAGAAATCTAAAATCATTATATCCTGCTGGAATAAATAAATGGAACACTTAGTCCCGGTTTGACTTGAACGTCCCTCATGTACTGTAAGTCATACATAAGTGTTCCCTTTATTTTTTTTGGAGCAGTGCACTGTAGTTTGTGTTGAACTGCGGTCCCTTTCAGTCCAAAGATTACTTCTTAATATAAATAAATGTGTTCATTATTATTTATTGCGCTAAATGAAAAATCCACTGTGAATGACTTGCATGTTGTTCTTCAGAATGAACATGTGATTTTTTTTTTTTTTTTTTTTTTAAAGGTGTAATTATTATTATTATTTTTTAATGGAAACGGAGTTGACTTTAAATTATTTTAAAGTTTTGGTAACTTTTCACAGGTTCCAGTTAGTGCGTTCCAACATTACCCACAATGCTATTTAACTTTGATTTAACAAAGCGATGCAGCAGCACTTTAGTACTTGACTTATTCCTGGAGGACCTCGGCCCTACATGTTTTAGTGTCTTTGCAGCTTTAGTCTAATTTTCTCGTCTTCATCTGTAGCATCAATCGATGCTAAATAGCCGAGCTGAGTCTCTTCCGTACCTCTGCGATACTGCTTTGCATTCTGGAACTTTACAGTGGATTTCTCAATAATACAACGTCTTTGGAAAAAGACATTCTTGCTCGTTTGTTCGAGAAACTAACAGCAGGACCTGATCATTATTTGTTGTGTCTGAGATTTTTCTCATTAATTTTTCCATCTATTTCTCATCACTGTAACTGCACTGGTGAAACCTCTGCTAACTTCTCACTGAAATAATCACCAAGCAACAAAAGGTATGAAACACACTGCAGGGTAGATTTTTCCTTTAACCCAGTGGTGTGTATATAAAGGGCACAGACATCCTGGCATATGGAAAGAATGTCGATGCTTGAGAAGATATGTTTCGTCTTTAACACTGGTCTTATCCCACATTCTGCCACACCTCATAGCAGTTAAGTCGGTGCATGATTAGTTGAGAAATTATAAATAATTTGCACTTTGAACTAAACTTAGAGGTGATCTTTTGCAAAACGTTCCCTCAGTGTGTGTGCTGTGGCTCGGTTTGTGGTGTTGATCCCGGCTCAGGTTGGGTTAGGAATTTAGTCACTTTTATTTCAAATGCTGCTTTATTGTTCAAGGATGCAAATGTGTAGGGGTGTAACGGTATGCAAAAAAGTCATAATTTGTTGCGTACCTCGGTTTTGGGGGGAAAAAAAAGAAAAGGCATGATTGATTATTTATTTTTATCTATTATAAATTTAAGTTGTAAAAATAAATAATCCCGTGCAACCTTGTAAACAGTGAGAAACTAGCTGTACTTCCATATTATTAATGTTATGTTCCAATTCCATGCATAAAAAAAAGCACACCCTCTATTTTATAATTTTTTTTAGAAGGAAATTGTATTTAGAAGGATTTATGACAAACAATCTTTCTATTTAAATAAGGGATATTTAAAGAATTATTTAAACATTTTGTCCTTTGTTTGCTACTGGTGATGACGCTGTTGCATGACGTTGCACGACTCTTCTGAACACTTCTTTCTCAACGGAGCAAATGTGTCTTTCATGACATAATCTGAAACAACACTCGATAGTTCTTTGAGACAGAAGTCATAAGTCATTCATCATTTTCACAGGAAGGAGTCGTATATGACAAGTCCGACTGGTAAATCACATCTTAGGATGCCGCACCGAGTTGCATTTTAAATAAACTTGTTCATCAGACTTTTCAAATGTGTACAACTTTCCCGTTTCTAAAGTGACATTTAAATGTTCTGCTCCAAGTTCTCAGCATCGTTCAGTTCATAAGAATTAACCATGAGGAGCGCCCAGTGTTATTTAAAACCTAGGCTGTGTTCAATTCAGTTTACGTGTACCGTTACACCCCTACAATTGAGAGTAAGGAGTTTCATTCTAACAGGAAGTGATTACTACAGAGGATTTACTAATACGTTATTTGCTTGTATGCACTTTTGTTGTTTTTCCCCTCTGTGAGAACAAGGTCATGTGTTTTGTATGAAACTCCCTAATGGTGTCACTGTTTAAAGGATTTTTCTTCTGTAAAAATGTAAAGTATTGCATGTGAACTGTGCATGCAGTTTACCGTGTGTAAAAATGGTTTCACTGTATGTGCGTGATGTTTGTAATCTGGTCGTTGCTTCAAAACTCTCTGGCAAAACATTTCATAGTAACACTCCGTTCAGAACGCTGGACCGCTTCATGAAACCCAAAATACTCGGTTATGTTTCTATCGCACCTTTTCATGATCAAGATGGGCTTTCGTAGCCAGCCTCAGCACTGCAGTTTAAATTTCAGTTCTGTAGATTTGTACTTGTAACAATGCTCATGCTAAATCTTATTAAAATCACTGTACATTCTTGTAAATTGTTTTCTCCTTTAATAAAGAAGGTTTAAGGGAGTGTGTGCGGATGTGGCCACAAACACTGACGCAGGAGAAATCCAGTTCCTTTGTAGAAAACTTTATTAGAAATTACAAGCCTAGAAAAATAATTCTAACCTTTACATAAACATTTACACATAAAAATATTTCCTACATCAGACCATCAAAGCATGGTCCCTATAAAGCCTTAAATTCACATAAAGAAATGGAGTTGTATAGAATATGCTAACATTTTAAATATTAATGCTCTACCTTCATGAATATTTATTGTCGGAATTAAAGCAGACAATAGAGAACTTTGGACAATGTGAACGGCTTGTGTCATGTGATTTGGCGTATTTGTGTTCCAGCATTACAATCCTGTTATCCTGAGGTGCTTTAAACATTGCGCTGTCAATCACAGCAGTGCTATTTTTCTATGTAAAAATCCAGCCCTTATTTACTGTACTCTTCCCTACATATGTTGGACCAAGGATTCATTGTAAACGTCATCAGCGCTATTTTAACTCCAGGGAATGTGGCGACATGGGTCTGATCGCCTTTAGGGTGGGGGGGGGTTCGGTTCTTTTCTTAAAACAGGACACAGTTTAAATTATTCTCTGATAGAACTTTGCAGATCGACCTCAAGGATCTCTTTAGATTGAAAAAAAAAAAAACCTTAACTATTACCACAATACTTATAAAAAGTTATTTCTACAATGATGACAATTTCTTGAGGTATGTCGGAGCCTGAAAAATACAACAAACACACCAAAAGGGAATGTAATGATTTTGCCCGGTAGTGCATCCTCAAACAATCCATGTTCTATTTGGTGACTTCAACATTCATAGCACAGGAGTTTATCTGCTTTTAATTGTTTAAGTCTGGTTCAAGTTCACACCGCTGGTCCAAGTTTAGTGTAGCTACTGGCTTTTCCTTGGCACTCACTTCTCCTCCTCCTTCTCCTCTGTAGCCATGTAACACACACACAGCTGATCTTTCCCCAACAGGATCAGAGACTCTCCATGGCAGTGCCAGAACAGCGACTGAACCTGTAAACCTGAGTCACACACAGCACGGGGCAGAAATCGAGGCATTAATCAGATCCTGAATATAAAATTATAAAATGGAATCAGTGACTGAGTGCTACATCTGCTCACCTACACCTTCCACTTCCACCTTCACCGACACACAGCCGGCGGGGGACCACAGATAGAGTTTGGCGTTTCCGGTGCAGAGTGCCAGACGTGGCCGGCGCGGGTCCCAGGCGAAGCAGCGCACAGCTGAAGTGTGTTCCAGTATGGCCTGCAGGCTGAGCCTCTGCATGTCCCACAGCCACACGCACTGCGCCATGCTGTCTGAGACATGCATGGCACAGCGTCAGCCAGCACAGTGACATTACTACACATCAGGGTACTTAACGATGATTAACACCCCACCGCCAAGCCAAACAGGAAGACACACTTGTCAGGGAGTTTGCACACGCAAGAATAAAGCTTCGTGGATAGAATAAAGGGGGAATTACACAGCAGCTAAAAGCAGCAAATGTCTCTAAATACCAGACTCAGCAGGCAGCCGGTAATGCTTCTCATGACTGGTAGTGATGCCAAATGGGACAGGGGGCACTCATCAGGAAGTGGTTAAGACATACAATATGCAACAGAAGCTTCTAGGTTTAGCCTTGGTTATAACAAAATATTTTAAAAACAATTAAAAAAATTTTTTTTTTTAAACAATTACATAAAGATAATTACCATTTTTTGTAGCAAGGTAGCGACTGTCTGCACTGAAAGCAACAGCGGAGATTCCGATTTTGGGGTTGGCGCGATCGGGATCAGGCTTCACCACCGACACCTGGACTGGCAATGAAGCGATTTCATCTGAAACAGTAATAATCAGTCCAGTGTCATACTAGCACAAGTTTCTGACGAGTACCACTCATCTCCAGGAGATATTTTATTTTCGATATATTACGATGAAATATTATCACGATACTGTACCTAGGTGCCGAATCGATTAGTATTACGGTTCTCTACACATCCTGATCTGATATTAAATTTCTTTTACCAGATTTTCTTATAATTCTAAATCAATTCATGAAATAATTTGCTTCTAGCACACAGGGTGCTGTTCTGCCTGCCAATAGGTGAACAATTTTGAGTCAGGCTTACAGATGAACTGTGATACATGTATTGAGACAACTATGATGTGTACAGTAACAATAGATTTTTTTCCCCCATCTGTAATTTTTAATCTCTGATAAATATTCCTGTTTCCATACAGTATTGTGTCAGTGAGCATGTGGTATACCAGACTGCTATGAACACATCCCTGGAAAAAAATGTCTCTCTTTTTTGCATGGCTCGGTTTCACAGGCAGTGTGGGTGGTTTCGTGTTTTTAGGAGAAGAGACGAAGGCTTAAAGAAGAGCTCTTGTGTCAAAACATGACGCTGGTCGCTATGTTTTCGGGGGGTAAGATTTATATAGGGGCATTCGCGGAGCGCGGACGACGCTCCGCTTACAGACATAGTTGGTCAACTTTGCTGCGTGCTGGAATTTATAATGACCCTGTCACCATGCCGAGCCTTCCAGCCTCAGGCTCCGGTCAAACACAACTGTCTGCATAACACGCAATATTAGCATACACGCTCACCAATAGTGCTCATCAGCAAGATAACTGAAACAGGACCTAATATAAACTAAAGCAGAAGGTCACTTGAGGTAATATAATAGCTAAACAATAAATACAAATAGAGAAAGAAAGAAAGAAATGGCAATGTATTTCATGAACATATATTCAGATTTATGAATGATATACACCATAAGGATTTGGATTTTTTTTATGTTGTATATTATTCATATGTCCATAAATAATTTATTATTATTTTAAGCCGAGATCCACATGAATACAAGAATGAATGAATGCATCAGTGTCAAATGTCGGCCTTACATTTGCTGTGTGTGTTGAACAAGGAACTTGTCTTGGAGATCTGATGACTGGACAAATCCTCAATGCCAACAACAGGCTTTTTCTCCACCTCTCTGTACACCACCTAGTAACACACACAAAAAAAAAAATCCTCAAGCATTCTGAATACACATACAGTAGAGTACAGTACATCACCATGTCTCAGGCATCTTTCTATAAAAGCCACGCAGATGTATAAAATTCCAAATACTGGCAGAACTACAGGTATACAGTAAGAAGTGACTTTAGGAAGAAATGCTTACAGCTTTGGAGTTAGCGATTGTAGCTGGATGCTCGAACTCGATAAGCTTCTTCCAGGTGATGTGGTTCAGGATCCGGACCTAATGGAAAACAACCACAGCACAACAGCTTCAGAGACACTGAAGTCTAACCACTGGTTTAACTGATTGACTGGCAAACATCTTAATCTCAGAATCTAAGGTTGTGCTTTTGCAGAGGTAATACCTTCTCGTCGTAGCTGCCGATAGCCAGAAACTGGCTACTGGGACTCCAGGCGACTGATTTAATGCCCAGTGACCATTCATAAGCACTGTAGGTTGAGAGCAGACGCCCATCCAGGGAATACAGCAGCATTTTGTACTAGAGAAATAAAACTTTTTTTTTTTAGATATTCTTAGCTGTTTCATTTCTGACCACAGTTTCCATATTATACATGAATCCATTGACATTCCTCATTAATCCTGTCAGATCTCGCTCACCTCCAGACAGGAGTCCCACACTGCGAGCACACAGCCGTTAGGAGACCACTCCACCCCTGCTAGGTCCTGTGTTTCTGTCTCAAAATGCTGCAGTACAGTACCGTTGCATGTCAAAACCATAATACTCCCAAGTAATAATCATGTTTATTAAATTGAAAACATCTGGCCATCACATCGGAATCCTTATCCTCACACATGCACAGATAAACACGATCTTGGACCCTGAAGCCCCTGATCCTCACAGTAAATCAACTCGATTAGGGAAAAATTAAAATGCTCACCCTGAGTAGATGCCAGTCATCACAAACAAATATACTGATGTAATCTTTGCAGTCTCTTCGCTCGGCCAGAGCCATGTAGTGTCCGTCCGCACTGAAGTCCATCCCTGATGACGAGACGTTTGTTAGATTATAATCTTCTAAAGCTTCGTCACTTGAGACGCTTTTCACTCTAAAACACTCACCTTTCTGGCAGGCTTTAGGGTACTTGATGTAGGAAACAGATTTGTTGCAAAGAGACCAGACTGTAATTCTTAACTGTAAGTAAGCATAAAAAGAAAAAGCCATGTTCAGCAACAAAATATGTTTATATACTGCTTAAAGTATAAAACAATGACGAGGCTTTAAATAATAACTACACTGCTTGGCGCAAAAAAAAAAAAAAAAAGTTAGAAACTATTACATCATGTGATCATCTTTAGCTTAGAATGCCATTGTTTTAACAACCTTATGGAACACTGTTGCATACTGACAAAAGGTTGTTGAAATTGCGCTTGTTGGTAGAGTAACTTCCTCTATATAAGGGTACTACTCGACATTGGCTCAAAGCTTTGTCGCAACTGAAGGTCTTCCGCTGCAGTACAGAATGTATTGCCTACTAGGCGAATGACGTTACACTTGAAAACACACCAAGATGAACAACATGTGGCTTTGAAGTACAGCGAGTTGTTCTGGAAAAGGGCGTCAGCCAAATACCATAAACGAATGTGTAAAATGTAAAACCTACATGTTCTTTTGGTTGTAACTGAACAATTAAATCTGTATAAGATGGTATAAAGTGGAAAGCACTCTTACACCTCTTTTACAAGCAAGCTTTATAACCTAGTGTGAACTGATAACAGAACAAAGTTTGTCCTTTGCCCAAGAGTTCAAACAAACAGATGAAAGAAGTAAAAAGCTGCCAGTGCAGCCTCAGGATGTATGGATGTCACCTCTAAACCTACCAAATTTCTGTCTTCCCTGACACTCATCTAATAAACATGAAACTTCCAGACAAACCAGACAGATTTTAGCCCTACAATTGAGGATAGCCGGTGATCCTTTTATGTGTCCTCTGGTGAACTCAAGGGCTAGAAGGACACCTGAGGTGCATCAGCTGCTCGCTCTCTCATGACGATCTGTCTTCAGCCCTGAATGGATTGAGCAAAGCCCTACAGCTGCATCAGACATCTCAGTTCTATGGAAACCAACATCTACACAGGGTCATCACTTTAAGCGATGCTGCCTCTCATCACTTCTGCTACACAGGGTGGGTTATCAGAGGGGCCTGGTTTAAAAGAGACGGAGGACAGGCGGAGCTGAAATCTAAAACTCTAAAACAGTGAAGAGGAAGGTGGGAGACGATCCTCAATGTGGCAATGCATGCTGGAGGCCCGAGTCGCTGGTGAGGCTGGAGCGTTCAGGGGTTCTCTGAGCCGGCCAAGACAGACACGTGTCACCGCTGTGTCTGGAACGTCGGGGGGACATTCAGCACAGTGACAGCTGCAGCTCCCTGCGCTGGCATAAGAAAATAGTAACAAATTGAAGGCTGGTTTAAAGTATGCAACCTAACATTGTGTATTACTGCTGAGGCAGGATCCGAGTATGCAGTCAACCTCGAACAGGTTAAAGAGTTAAACAATAATGCTTACAGTGAACCTATAGAATGTAGAACCTGTTAGATGATTCACACTGGGAAAGCCCCTTTGTATGCAAGAAGCCGCAGTCGCATTTCCAAGAATCTTTACATAGACCTGCCTGTCAGCGGAGGATTAAGCCAGGGCATTCCACATCAGAAAACATCTTTAAAACGATACAGTGCCAATACTCCTATTACAGATTTGAGTCTCGCTTGTATCCGATACAGCCGGCCAGACATCCTAAGGGGGCAGGAGATGCATTTTGACTACGAGCTATTAGAAAACCGAGACCGTAAACAGCCTTGGTAGTTTAATGACAGCACAAGTATCGTCGATAAGATCCCGAACAACGTGGCATCATTTAAAAGGTAAACTATTCACCAGTGCCCTTGGGTTTCTTCTTTCAAGAGCTTCTTATAACACTCAGCAAACACTTGGATTACAACACCTGGGACAAAGTGTTACTTAGCTCATAATCATGGAACGATCCTGCTCCAAAAGAAAATCAACAGAACAACAAAGCTTACAAAACACATTTCAAGTAAACACATACCTGTGAGCAACCTGAGAGATCTTAGCACTTCCAGATGAGTTTCCTTAAAAGTTTTCAATGGAATATGTGGTATTGCCATGATCTGTCACAAACTCACCCTCTTTAATTAGCTCTGCAGTTTCCATGGCAACAAGTGTTCCTTTTTATGTTTTAGTTCTTGATTGGTTATCATCCTCTACCTCATCTTTTACTTTGTCTGTCTCTAATTATGCGTACATATACCTTATTTCCCATAAGTGTGCTCCGATCAATCGTCCGCCGATGATCACCTCATTTTTATTGATCGATTGTCTCTCAAATGGCCGTTCACGTAAACTGATATTATTGTGATGACACAAAATACATGCGTCGACAGCCACAACATCATGTCGGTCGCCAGTCTGGGAATATTACCAAGTCTCTGAAAAAGATGTCAAATTTGCAATATGCAAAAAGCATATAAAGCAGAATTACGCACTGTGAATAATTTGAGCACAAAAAGTTATCCACAAAGGCAGCAGCTACTGTAGATTTTGTCGACCATCATTCAACCACTTATAGCAAAAGCCCTCAAAAAGCTCGAGCCGAGAGTAAAAAGGTTAAAACCATCATCACAAGAATAATAATGAAGAGAGAAATCAAAAGCGGTTCCCAGCTCTGGCCCATTCATGCAGGCTGACAGTGCGCGACTATTCAGCACGGCTGCACAAATCCCGGATGATAAGAGGAATAGACCGTCTCTTGAGAATACAGAAATTCTGACATTTATGAAGAAATGCCTGCCCTTGCTGCTCACTAACCAGTAGCTATGATTGGCTCACCAAATAGAAAGTGACTGATGCCTGCGTTTATTTAAAAGCGTTCGGTGCAGAGTTTTGATTTGTTATTCATTCACGCAGCCTTGTTTCATGCGCTGCATATTATAATGAGTGAGTATAGTAGGACATTGGGAGTGTGTGAGAGACCCTTGATGCTGGTTAAGGAATGGAACGATTTTGCTCTTCAGTCAAGCAGAGGCTTTTCGATTGGATTCAATTTCTTTATAATCCACATGAAATAATAGGAGATGTTGCACATGATGTAGGTTTTAAATTTATGATACTTTCTCAGATCTAAATTGCAGTACAGACCAAAAGTTTGGACACACCTTCTCATTCAAAGAGTTTGAATTTGTATTATGGCCAGAAAAAAGCAGCTAAGTAAAGAAAAACGAGTGGCCATCATTACTTTAAGAAATGAAGGTCAGTCAGTCCGAAAAATCGGGAAAACTTTGAAAGTGTCCCCAAGTGCAGTCACAAAAACCATCAAGCGCTACAAAGAAACTGTCCCACATGCGGACCGTCCCAGGAAAGGAAGACCAAGAGTCACTTCTGCTGCGGAGGATAAGTTCATCCGAGTCACCAGCCTCAGAAATCGCAGGTTAACAGCAGCTCAGATCAGAGAGCAGGTCAATGCCACACAGAGTTCTAGCAGCAGACACATCTCTAGAACAACTGTTAAGAGGAGACTGTGTGAATCAGGCCTTCATGGTAGAATATCTGCTAGGAAACCACTGCTAAGGACAGGCAACAAGCAGAAGAGACTTGTTTGGGCTAAAGAACACAATAATGAACACAATAAAGAACACTCTTTGAATGAGAAGGTGCGTCTAAACTTTTGGTCTGTACTGTATATTTGTGCACTGCTGTTTAAAATATTTTTACTGCTATAAATGGTAAATAAATAAACAATACTACACACTCAGTAGAGCACTTTAAATTGAAGCTTTGGAGATCAGTGACCCATATTCAGAGCACCCGTATTTTCCCAGTTTTTACATTCCATGGATTTTTCCTGTGTGTTTAGGTCCAATGAATGTAGTTCAGATTTTAAACATAACTCAATGAAACAAAACTCAATGAATAGTTGCAATGCATTCTGGGAGTATTAGTGTGTCCAAAATATTAAATGTAAATAAAATAATTAAATAAACATCCTGTTTTGATCATCATGAACGCAAAGTCCCAAATTCAAACCAGCCTTAATGAGTTTTTGTCTGGTGTGAATGTGAGGTCAAATAAAGCCTAATGCCATGGACTGAACTCTGAGCCTCACACCTACAAACAAACGCTGTTAATGGCAGAGCTTTATTAAATATGACTGTAATAGGGGCTCTCCCTTTTCCAACACAAGCACGTTAATCCACACGAAGACCTCATTAGAAAATCAACACTACTCATTTCACCATCTGATGGCAAACAGTTGTCAGAGAGAACTGGAAAGACAAAGTCTGATTTTTGATTGCTACAGAGCGGGAGAGAAAGTGAGAATGCCACAGACAGCCAGCTCTGTG
Organism: Clarias fuscus; assembly: GCA_030347435.1. Classification (NCBI taxonomy): domain Eukaryota; kingdom Metazoa; phylum Chordata; class Actinopteri; order Siluriformes; family Clariidae; genus Clarias; species Clarias fuscus. The sequence continues at coordinate 9,355,189 of CM059213.1, read as the reverse complement.
CCCCCTCTTTCATTCCCAGACACAGCTGTTCTCCGTCTCAACACCTGTCAGTGACTCTTGGAGTCGGGTTCAGGCAGCAGGCATCTCCTGCTCTGGCATGTAGCCCACGTGTAATCCTAACAGGCAGAGACAGAGGGATGTAGAGTGATTCACATGTAGTTTTACACGGTCCTTAGGATCCTTCACAGCCATCTAAGAAACACCTCTGGATCAGGATATACTTCTCACATCCACATTAGTAGGGTGTGAATTCGAGATGCGACTTAAAACTACCCATTTACAGTATGAAGGACATTCAAACTTTGGGTTTAATGATGAGTTTGCATGTTATCATGAGACTAGCTGTGGTTTCTAAACTTGTATTTTATAAAAATGCGCTTCAATAAATAAAAAGCAATGCTTTACTGAGTGACTACTTTTAAATAAATTCAATCAAAACTCAGAGATAGTTTGTTTCAGATTCATTCAGTCCAGACTTGCTTTCCAGGAACTTAAGGAATTAAGTAATAGAATAGATATGATTACACACATTCCCCTCATGCTAATTGTACGACACCAGTAACCCTAATAAACCATCCGTCCCTGGTTTTCCCCCTCATTGACTTGACTGTAAAGTGAACAGGCGCTGGACATAGCACTGCTCTCTATGTTAGATGGTTATTTGAGGTCTGAGGCCAGCCCTGTTCCACCCGACAGCCTGCTATTTTCAGGTCCTCGGTTACGAGGCAGTGACAGTTGACATGGAACGGGTCAGACTCCTCCTGACTTCACACGTACGTGAAACTCGGTGGTGTTGAGTACGTGACGTCCGTCTGGACTCCATCGTGAGGAGACTAGCCCGATCGAGCCCTCGTCTATCTTACAACGCCATTCCGGCTGCTCGAGAGACCATACCTGCACGAGAGAGAGAGAGAGAGAGACACTTACACGTGAACACACACACCATCACCACTAAGAACAGCCCGGTTCACAGCTTTCGTTCCACCTGCACTCCTGAGTCTGGGACAAAATGAAAGACTGGCGCTGGCTTCCATTAGAAAGGTAAGATTTTTTTTTATTAAAAAAAACTCATTACGGTGCAGGAATCTAAACAAATAGGTTGCCTCAACTAATTCTGAACATATTTATTAATTAGGCAAGGCTGGATATAATACTTTCCAATGCACTAAAGGCATGCACTTCCAGGAAACAATTACTTATTTCCCCATCTAATTAGCTGCTCTGACTCTCAGCAACAGGACTAGTAAGTACCTGCACCAGCCCTCTTTTGTACATTGCGCAGAGGATGAAGAGGGAGTCTGAAGACCACTCCATCTGTGCCACCTGGTCCAGACAGGTGTAAAGCTGCAAAATCTGCAGAGTCCTGACATCCCGCACTACCAGGCGATACTGAACACAAGTGGCCTAAGAATTAGACACACAGGGTTAGTTAGGCGAGAAAACACTGTATGATTAACCACTAGATGTGGCATGTTATATTTATACAACAGAGATTGAGATTTATTAAAGATAATAGACAGTTATTATATTGATTAACAAATGCTGAGATTTGATGCCATACCAAATACTTTCCATCAGGGGAGAGTTTGCATAGCTGGTTGGACTGCTTCAGGAGCTCAGAGAAATTCATGCCAGAGTACGAGAGGTGACGCACGAAAGTCGGATGCTAGGAGTGGCCTGAAATGGGATTTAAGATTCACATCAGCCATATCAATTTTTCTAACCGAAATGCTTAGCATTGTGTTTTGTTAAATGGAAAAAAATTTGCTAAAGTATTGAGATAAAAATGGAAAGATATTTTTGCCAGCAAGACATAGAGTATGGCTAGAAGGGGGGAAGAAAATCTCTATTACTGTCCCGTTGAACGATGCACATTCAGTATTTGGAGATAGACTGTAAATCATGTGTGCAATTTTATGTGTTCATTTAAAACCCATGGGGGATGCAAACTTTTATACACAGCCCCTTTTTCCCCATACTGCCTGAACCTCAGTGCGTTTGGTTTAATGACTCGAATCAAACACATGATGGCGCCACTTCAACTTTACCAAAAGCCATATGGTCATGTTCAAAATCCAAGTCTATTCATATTCATAATATACAGTACTGTGTTAATTTTCATGCAAATGAAAAATAAGAGTTTCATATTATACACAGAACAGCCTTATTGGTAGTCACAATATATTCTGTGCCGTTCAAAGACTTCACAACAATCCTCTCATTATATCCGTAGGCAAGTTGTTGCTTTAACGTCACTAATGGGAAGTCTAGAAAGTATTAATAAAGTATTAAATAGCTAAACTTCATCTGTTAAAAAATATGTGCAATTTTTGGGGCATTTAATTTATATTTAAAAAGAGCTACTGCTTTGTATGAAACTTTATGCTGTTGAGAGAATAACTACAAAACAATACACTTCCAGTGACACATTTTTATGGAGTTGCATTAGCAAAAATCGTGCACATTAAAAGGCTGCCTTTTTCTCCAATCTCTGTGCACCAGTCTCAAAACTCTGCGAGTGCTAATTAGTCTTGAAAATCACACGTGTTAGAAGCGGCACACTCCCGCATGCTTACAGCCGCTCAACCTACATGCTCACTGTCCAGTAAAGTTTTTTTAAACTTTAAGGAGACATTTAAGAGCAGCAAAATGTCACCATTTCTTCAGAATCCTACAGGTGGTACTCTCTTACCTATTTCCACACTGGCATCCTATGTGGTAGAATGAATTATTTGGCAAGTTTGTTTATACATAATTAATTATAGCAGATGACATATACATGCTGCTCAGTAAAAAGTTACTTGTTTGTTTAATGTAATTAAGTAAAATGTTAAACTCTTGTATTTAAGAGTTGTATGTTTAAATGCTGCACTGGGTTTTTAAGTGAGAAAACTACATTTACATATCAGTCCAAAAAAGCACACACACAGGTGCGCGCGAACACCCGCAGCCAAGTAGCCTAATCTGCATGTCTTTGGACTGTGGGAGGAAACCGGCGCACCCGGAGGAAACCCACCACGCGGAGAACATGCACGCAGACCCGAGGCAGGAATTGAACCTGGACCCTGGTGGTGCAAGGTGACAGTGCTAACCACTAAGCCACCCACATTTCATTCCTCATGTTCAATTCAGTTGTGAAGGTGTTGAAGAAAGCTTAGGTATAAAACGTTTAAGTAATGATGACTTTTTAAAGATTCAAACTTGTTAATTGTAACAAAATCGGGAGAAAAGTACGATACTTCTACTAATAATCACAATACTAATCAAGCTGATCGTATCGGGAGGTGACTGGTTATTCCCATCCCTAATTTTACAATTAGTATTTATGATTACAGCACCAGGGCAAAACAATCAGCTACACACACACACACAGACACACACACACACACAGACACACCATTACATGTTTTGTCCTGTTGCTTAAATATTTATATATGCTTAAATATCTAATAATATTAACTAAATTAAATCTTTCACTGACTTGTTGGCACTTTGTTCGGAAAACTAAAACTTTATACAAATGTGTTTTTACTGAATGTTGTTTGTCTAGATGTTTCTGGTGTAAATATACAGAGCTAAATCTACCCACCGCGCGCGCAGTGCCCTGTGTAGTCCACGTGCAGGGAGCAGACCTCAATTTGGGATTCGACCACTGTTTGTTTGTGTTATTATTATTATTATTCTTTCTAGCGTCCACCCGACTTCCCTCTACATTAAAAGGAGCTCCTCGTTTACTAGTACATCAATTTAGAAAACCATCCTGTAGGAGAATAAATGTTGAGGACACCAGAGGAGGCGAGTCCACATAACGTTATGCAGTATAATTAGCCGGTTAGCTTCATCTCATTGAAACGCGTTCACTAACGTCTCAAGAGCTTCAGAGCTATTCGCTAAATCTCTAACACGTTATATTTACCTTATTGACCGGATTGAGTGATTGTTTCCAAATGACAAATTGTACAGTAGGCTTAAAAAGTTATCTTCTTCCTTTGTGAAGCTAAAATCTTACCCGTTCTTGGCGGTTGGTCTGGTGTTTCGGAAGCGTTTAGACAAAGCAACCAATCAGCGTGGTTCTTGAGCATCATGGGAAATGTAGTTTTGTGTCAGATTTAAGCGCAGAATTAGACGTCTGATGGAAATGTAGCTGTAAAATAGTAAAATGTGTAGTGTTTAAGCTTAAATTCAATAATAATCAATTATCATTATTGAAATATTCATGTTTTAAATGTTTATTAATTATGTCAAGACGTGTGATAAATCACGCACTGATGATGGAAGAGTGCACGGTAAATCATGTATTATTTATTCTCTAGGATTAAATAATATCATTAGAAGTTTGAGAAGGAAACACATGTGCAGGAGAGAGAGTGTTGTGTTGCTTGGCTGCAGGGTGTGTGAGGCTGCAGGGCAGCTGGACGCGTGTGTGTGTGTGGGATCCCCTGGTGAGAGAGTCGCGTTTCCCGCTCGTGTGAGCCCAAACGGCGGCTAACGCCTCCTCCTGTCAGCCCTATTTCTCCCAGCACACAGCCCATCCCAGCAAAGCTGCAGTTCCCCATCCCCTAACCTGCTCCATCAGCTGATACACACACACACACACTCCGGCGCAGCGCACGCTCCTCTCAGACCGCTCCATTTCAGTTTCAGCTTTTACTATTATTATTCGTATTCGTATTATTATTATTACTATTATTATTATTACTGCTGGATCTCCAGCTTTTAATCAGTTTCAACCAAAATGATTTTGGGATTCAATAAATTATAGCTATAGGCCACTGTGGATGTTTCAAAGCTGGAACGCGAAGTTCATTATACAAGGTAAGGAGAAGTGTACGGGCTGTCATCCTAACGTTTAGTCAGTAACGTGTTTATTATTTGTTTGTTTATTATTTGTTCTGTTTGTTTGTTTTTCTACGACTTGTGGCGTAAGATAAGGCTTTACAGACTTTGAAATAGACTGCGCAATAAAAATAATGTATATTATAGTCATCATCGTCGTCATCATCATAATAATAATAAAGTCGGGCGCAGAATGCATCTCAATATAAAGCCATTCCATTTAATTAGAATTTCATTTTTCTTGAGATCTTTTGCTTCTTTCTGCTGCTTCACGTCTTTATTTATCTCTATTTATCTGTACAACTTGTTTTAGCATTTAGGTCACCTTTAATCTTTAGCCAATTATTTCAATAATTTGAAATCAATCAAATTGAAATCATTGCTCTTTATGCTGATGGAATGTATTATCTGGTCCTTCTCATTATTTCGTTTTAGGTCTGCGGGTGTGGGTGGGTGTGGATGACCGAGCTGTTTGTATTTTTTTAATTTGTCTTAAATATATACATTTATTATCCTAAAAAAAAAAAAAAATATATATATATATATATATATATATATATATATATATATATATATATATATATATATATATATATATATATATAATTAGCTATTATGTTGACCGATCGCACAAAAGCAGTTTGATTTAATCACATTTGCCGCTTTGTTTTGTTACTATGCGTCTTAGTATTTATTTTCCAGACACTGACAACTGCATGCGCACCAAAATAAATGTTGTTATGGATTTTCCCCGAATGTGTGTGAGTGTGTCGTGTTAGTTAGAAATCGATATTAGGCTGTGAGAAGGTGATGCGGTGGTCAGAGTTCAGGTTTGATCACGATTGGTGAGGGGGAAAAAAAGCAAGTCGGACTGAGTGCACTTGGAAATCGGGGCTGAGTTGCTTTTCACTAATCAGGTTAAAAAATATGGGCAGTCGAGATATTTGTTTCAGCGAGGAACGTCTACTATTAGATTGACATATATGGCCGGATCAAGCCAGAGATCTTTAAATAGGATTTTAAAATTCAACGAATGAACAAAAGTTGCGTAAGTGAAAGTCTTTCTTTTAGGTTTTGTGTAACGCTTTGCAGAGTCTAAAATAACGACTGTGTTTTGATGTCATAATAATAATAATAATAATAATAATAATAATAATAATAATTTTTGATCGATGATGTAATTTGTTCCTGTTGACTTCTGTAGTTTTATTGTCGCTGTGTGTGAATCTGGCTGTATTGTGTACCGCGTTGTCAAGGCGGCTTGTCCTAACTTTAGTGTGTATGAGCGAGTTAACTGAAGCTCTGGCACTGCATGGCCACAGTCTCTCACCTATTTGCATGGATGGTGGTAGCTTTTGCCTCAAACACAACCTGACTTGAAATTCATGAACATGAGAGGTAAAAAAATATATATATATATTGTAATATTCTCTCTCTTGTTCGTGTTAACGTTATGGTTTTGTGCTGCTGTAAACCTTGGTGAAGGTTGTATGAAGTGTTAATTCAATTCTCAGGGTTAATCCCCACTGTCTGTGTGTAATTGCTGGCAGAACAGAGACTCTGGGTCTCAAGGCGACAGCCGCCGCGGGAACGCGCACACATCCCTCTTCTAACTGCACTTTTCCTTTTTGACTTTATTATCAACTCGGGTTAGTTGTTAATGATCTCAATGCTAATCTTAATGTCATTGTCAATGTCCGTGTAAACGTTAATGGTAAAGTTAACTTAATATGCGTCTTTGCTTGCTTTACGCACAGATTTACGCATGATGCGTATTTGGAGCAATACTCCCTCTCACAAAACTATATGGATTTTTGCTAAGTTTGTTAATGCAATAATTCGATGATTTTTGTTTAAAAAAAAATAAAAAAAATCCAATAAACCTCTTAGCCCAGGGTTCTTAAAAACATTATATGCAGTAAAAGTTCTGGACAGCTCACACCAATTCTTTATTTTATTATTTTGCATCAAAGAAAAAGCTGTCAGGGTGTTTAAAGCTAATCCAACACCCTGGCTTCGTCCCAATGCGAGCTAAAAATAATGCGATCATTGGCTACTACGCCATCATACGATACTACACACACACGCACACAAACCTTAGCGCAACGCTGTGCGATTTGGGACACGGCCGGTTTCCCCTGTCGTTGCCGGGGAAGCAAAAGACGCGCGCGCTACGCACCAGAAAGCGCGCCGTACGGCTGGAAGTTTTGCTGTAGTGACGTCATCGTCAGGGCTGTCGTTGGGTGTAAGTTGCGGGGAAATGATGGATGCGTTAGCACAGTAGTGTACGGTAGTGCTACGGACGGGGAGATTTAGAGTGCGCTGGATACATAGGCCAAAAAAACAAAAAAAAAAAAAAAAACTACTGATCCGGGTGTTGTCCCTAATTTAATCTGACAGTTACATGCAAATGTGCATAAACCAACTAAAAATCTGCTTTATTATTATTATTATTATTATTATTATTATTATTATTGTTGTTGTTGTTGTTGTTGTTGTTACTATTTTTTAATAATAATAACAATATATATTGTAATCATTTTAATTTGTTCTTCTTCTAGAAGTCGATCTTATTAATGGCTTCAATTTTCCTCTCTTTCATATCCAGTCAGAGTTAATATATAGATGACTGTTAAATAGTAAAGTGAGCACTACACTGAACACTTTCCCTTTCAGTTACCATCCTCAGCCCCAAACAGAACAAATGTTCTATGCCTTGTCATTTCTTTTCACTGTTTGTGTTAATCATGTGCATTAGCACCTGATAACTATTGAACTTTATCACAGTCTTCGAACAGTAAGCGGTATACCAAAAAAGTAATTCCCAAAGGCCCTTGTATGATGATCTAAAAAAAAAAAAAATGTATACACAATACAGTTGAAAGAAATATGACATCCTCATATGAGGACAGTGGTGTCTCATGAGGCTATGAGAAAGGGAAACAGAGTCAAAACTATGCTAGATGAAGACCAGTAAAAGTCCACCGTTTTTTTTTTTTGTTTGTTTCTCTTTGTTAGGGATTTAGGACACAGGTTCTGTGTCCTTGTATTAGTGTCTTCTGATCAGCGGATGATGCATTGCCATGTTTCTATCTTTCTGAGTAGCGAGGGGTAGGGAGGAAGGAAGTGTGTCCTGCACCACGTGGCTCACTGGCCCATCGGGACGATGCCAGGCAGGTCCAGGCCTGCCAGACTCAGCACCTTGATTCTGAATCTGCACACCCAGCCTGAAAACCTGCTGGGATTTAGACGGGAGATGCAGCACTGGGAGCCTGGGTGGAAATTGCTTTCAAATAAAATCGCTGTTGTGCTAAAGGCAGTCCAGCCCATTCGTTTCCAACATTGGCTCTTATTCATGAATCATAATGGGACAACGTTGGGTAAAATATCGTCCCATATGGTAGTGGCATTGTTATTTTAAAATCGAATGACTAAAAATGAACACACAAGATGGTGAAAAAGCTCATGCTGTAATAAAAAGTCTGTGAAAATTTCATGATGTTATGTCTTAATAATGAAAACTTTAGCTTTGATAAAATTAGAAAATGAATTGCACTTACATTGTATGTGCTCTTTAGAGTAATCTACCCCGCGGTGGAGCACCCCATGTCCAAGATGTCCCAGTCCTCCACCAATGATGAGGGTACAACATTTGAGCACCTGTGGAGCAGCCTGTGAGTTCCCTATTCCTTTAAAGCCATTTTACATTACATTAAATATATTGTATTATTTATATTGTCGGAAGAAACAGTAATGCTGATGTAATTTATGTCTTTTTTTAAAAGTGACTGTGCAAAGTACATATAGTCTCCTCTTGGGAATACTTGCTGATTATTCACTGAGCATGTGATATTACTTCATAGGGAACCGGACAGCACATATTTCGAGCTCCCTCAGACCAGTCATCCAGAGAGGAGTTCTTCTAGCACCATGCCGAACAACCGGGCTGAAGTGTGTATGGATGTCTACCAGATGAGAGACCTGAACGACAACGTCATGGTGAGAAAAAAAAAAACAAACAGAAAAAAAAGCCAAAAAAAAAAAAAAGGCTTTTTACTGCTTTTTGTTACATTACACATAATGTATTTTCTTACAATGCCAGTGATCGAGTGATAGATGATGGCTGTCGTTTCAGTGGTGTTTTGAAGTTGGGCTGTAACTTTTATTTGCATATAGCATATAGGCTGTGAATTTCTGACTTCATACCAACCGATTCAAAATTTACAACCAGACCAGTGTATTTATATATATTCCGATATAGTAAAATCATTAGCTGTGGGAAAAGACACCTTTTTTTTTTGTTAGAATCAGGAACAGCTTCTTGATGTTTAGCATACTGTATAACAAAAATCATTATTAATTAATTAATTTATTCATTTATTTTTGTAGCCAGGGATCATTTTAACAGTAAAATAATTTCAACTATCCCCTCAGTAAGCATTTATTCCATGAGCATTATTTAAATAATGTACAAAATAGAAAAGAGTTATTAGAGTCATTAAGAGGTTTGGATTAAACACAATTCATATATGTGACCTGCTAAATAATCTTATAACAGCAATAATTCAAAAAGATAATGGCAGGATGGTATTTAAAAATGTCTAAATTATCAAAATAAAAAAGAAATCACTGACAATTCATCATGGAAAATACTTGACAGGAAATACTTTATGTCTCAATCACGCTTTATAGAGTTAAATGTCCTTTTTTTGTTCGTTCAAACTTTCAAACTCATTCATGGCTCCAAATTAAGAATTAAATGTGATTCTTTAATGTGTATTGCCAAACATGAATTAAATAGGTGGATATAGCCAATACATCTTTATACACTTTAAAGAATTCATCCTTAAGCACTGTGCAGAATGTTTCCATGTTGCATGCATTACTATTTAGAGACATTCATCTGAAAGATCCTGTTTATCTGGATCACTTTTTACTACACCTTTTTACCAGAGTTATGCTAAAGTGTAGTATGGATACATAATACTGTATATTTGATAACAAAAGCTTTGTAATTAGAGCCTTTTAACTTCATTTATAATCTAGATACATTAAATGTGACAACGTTTTAGATCAGAAACCACATTTAAGAGCACTTGGAATTGTCTTTCAGTGTCTACTTTGTTGAAACCTCAATACAAGGTCTTTGTTTCTGCTGCCATCCCAAGCCAGGTTGCTTTTCCCTCCACATCGGTACAGATTCCCTCCTCACTGCCTGCTTTCCCTCTTTTCCGCTATGTTTTCCCTCTCCACAGCAGGCCCGGCTATGGCCTGGGATTTAAAGTGGGAGGGCAAAATAGCTTAATTAGAGGGAAAACCAAGCCAAGAACATGACACCTGCTGCTCCGTTCCATCTGGGGCACACGTGCTGAGGGGGAGGAGGAGGACGTTTGCTGAAGAAGGAGGGGGTAGATAAGTGATGAAGTGATGTTTGCATGGATGCTTTCGAGGACTTGTATTTTACCCATCGATGTGACCTGATTATCCCGCAGCTAACTGGGTAGTGTTCATGCTTTTTTTGAATGGCTTCATGCAGATGCATCAATTTTAGTTTTTTTTTTTTTGTTGTTGTTGTTGATAAATGATAAATATGAGAAATACATTGCAGGAAAGTTTGAAGGGCTGTCAGGAATATATGACCAAACTTGTTATGAAATTGTTATGCAGTCATTTTTAATAGTCATGTAATAGGTAATCATTTATTCTAAGTAGATGTAAAAAAATTCCTTTATAAATGCGTACTTTGGACAGGTTGTGTGATTTTTTTTTTTTTTTACCACAGCACTATAAGGAAGAACAGTTTAGCATCTGATTTACTGCATTTCTTTATTGTTCCCCTTGCGAACAATGCAACAGTCCAATCCTCATCATAAACACTCATTTCATATGCTCTCATACCTGTCCCCTTCTAAACAACATTGGTATCGTCCGATCCATCGGCAGGCAAGTCCAGGCCTGCCCTTTCGGGTAATAAATAGTCATGAGGCCGAAAAAGTGGGAGGTCCAAGATTTGTTGTTAGCTGCAGCTAGAAGTTGACAGGGCCGGGACGGCTGAAGGAATATAGACAAGTATCCGTCCTCGCACTTGTCCTCTACACTCAGGCACATACAGAGCTGCGGAGTTCAGCGGACACACAGTTCGGTGCTCAGGGGAAGGGTACGGTTCTTATCACGCTCACCTGTATGTGCGAGGTCACATGACCAGCCGGGTGAGAGAGTGCGCCCTGACGGCCACCCACCCTGCGGGAGCGCTACAATGCTGTGCGCGGGTGACCCTGCTCATCAGTACAGCACGGTAGGTGAGCTTCATTCTTCTATAGCATAACCTTATTGTAGCCGGGTCTATTTAATAGAGAAGGCCCGAAGGAAAGAAAAAGTGTAGAACTTTTTGTAAGAGCTTTTAGAGAGATGTGGCCTAGTGTTCTGATTCATTTTGAAGACGCCACAGTGACAATTTTATGTTGTGATCAGGTCCAGAAAGTACTGACATGACAAGTTCAAGGATAGAAATAGGTGAAAATAAGATGCGGTGAATTTCGCAGGCGAGTTGGTTTTTGCTTTAAGTGTTATATGTGTTTACTTTCGAATTCCCAGAAGCTAAGGTGACACTGGGGAGCTGAAGCAAAGCTAATGCTTATATTTCACTGAGTTTATACAGCAGGGGTAGCATTTGTTTTGCAAAGGAAGAGCACTATGTGCCATGCCTCCGAGTACCTGTTGATGCACCTGCAAAGATCTGAGTTAATTGTGTTAGGACGTTTGGTCCAGTGATTTTTAAAGCATATATATTGTAAAAGACAAGAGAATATTTGATCATTTTTAAATTGTTTAAGGATTAAATTTGAATTTGCGTCAGTTGAAAACTATAGCGAGTGATGATAATCAGCAAGCAGTCTAACGCTGAATATTGTAAAATAAAATAAATAAATAAAATTACTTTTTTTTTTTTTTGCATGCACACACCTGAGTTATCAATGATGCGCTGCCTAAATATGATGCAGTAACTATACCGCTGACTCACTTCACTACACTACCTGTGCAGTAGAGGGCAATGTTTTTGCACTTTCGCACACGCTCTCTTCGCTCCCTGTAGTTCAACAAGTAAAGATGTGTCCGAGCACGCTCTAAAGAGGTGCAGCGTTATGTCATGCTGAACATATCGGTTTCCATCATCTCCACACGCCATCCTTTTCATCTTCTTTATCTTGGGCTTCAACAGAATGAAAAGATGATAACATGTTGTGAATAGATGTGGACATGGCTGGGAGTCAAACACCTCCACTACCGGCACTCACTCAGGACTGCCTGGTCTGCGTAATAAAACTCATGTGATTTTATTTTCCTCCCACTTTCACTCGACCTCTTGTTGAAATAATGTTTGTAGTGTGTGATTAAATTGTAATCGGGTTGAGGTTAAGGTTAGCATGGTGAAATGAAATGGCAGGGACCAGGACAATTCAGTTCATTTACACTGTCCACAAGCACTACTGGTACTAAAGTAAAAAAAAAAAAAAAATTAGATTCAATACTGTTTTTCCTACATAAAGTGACTTGCAGGTAAAACAACTTGTGAAAAGTGTATTCTCAGAAACATTCACGTGCAATTCAGAGTTGTTTGGTGTTTGGTACGTGGCCTTTTGTGCACCCGAGTTGGCACAGACTGTACAAGCTTCCCTGAAACCGTCTGATCCATTTTTGATCAAATCCTTCAGCATGTTGTCTGAACATGTGCTCCCTCGGATTGATAAAATTCTCAGAAAATCAGGCTGTTTGTACATTGTGATTAACATGGTCAATATTACACTTGTGCTTGTATTTAAACAGCGACCTGGAGATTGCGCAACATCTTGAATACTAAATCAGTATCATAAAGATGTCGCACACGTTGAATTTAGATTAGAATTGCATTCTTATACTTTCTGTTTAGTTGTAAATGAAAATAAATTCCAAATATTTAGATCCTACTGTAGATCTGAGCACTTCGATCTGAAGGTTTGGCAATCTAATAAAATAATAAGAATATCACGATACTTTTTGCTGCAATACAATTTTTTTTTACAATACAAAGGTCTTAAAAAGTATCTTTAAAAAGAAGTAGCAATATATTTTGAAGGTTTACACTTATTTAATACTGTTATTAAAAATATTAAAATATATATAAAAAAAAAAAATATATATATATATATATATATATATATATATATATATATATATATATATATATCATGACAGTTTGTTAGGAAATCTTTATACATTATGATATGTGTATTTTATATTTGTATTGTGGGTTCTCTAGGTGTCCTGAAAACTTAATATAAATGCATCATTGACTCTTAATTGCCCAGGGGTGTGAATGAGTGTGTGAAAGTGTATGTGCAAGTATTCCCACCTCACGCCTGGAATTGGTAGATTTAGCATTATCTGCTAATGTTAAGCTATATGTGTATTTAATATTACACAAATTCCTCAAATCTTTTCATTAAAATGTTGTTCATACTGGTAAATAAAGCTAATTCTAGGTAGGAACTTAATGTAAAGCGTTGCCAGTAAAGGTTTTAATGTTCTAAGTGGTGCCGAGCTTTACTTCATACACTTGACGTCTGCCTGAGAGACTCGGAGAGCTGTAAGAGAATGTCTGAGACAGAGTGAGAGACTGAGACAGAGCGAGAGAGATGCTGAATGGGTTCGCATGTGTTACTCCTATCCATAATCCATTAGCACAGAAAGAATGCTTAGATCGCACGTGTATAGAGTTGTGCAAAGGAGCGTCTTTGTTTTTGTCCTGTTTCGACTTGTTGAACGGCATGTTCCAGCGTTGTAATGAGCTTTACCTGAGCGCGTGTGTAAGTGTCTGAATGCAGCCTCAAAAGACTCTCTTCACGTTAAACGTTCTGCGAGCTGACAGTGCAGCTTTGACTCCACACCTGTGTGGAAAGCCCCCGGTTACGAGGGGGAACCAAAAAAATTGAGGGAACAACATGGGAAAGTGGGCACTGAAAGGCTTTAAGGCAATTAACATGTTAGAGGTTTTAAAAACAGTTGAAACCCCTCCCTGTGTGTGTGTGTGTGTGTGTGTGTGTGTGTGTGCGAGAGAGACAGACAAAACAAATACACTAAAGACTAAAATGCCCTGGAGACATTAAGCTTATCTCTGTAAGCCTCTTAATTTCTCATTGTTGTCTAGTAAAAGGTTTATATACATTGGTAAAAATAGTCTTAAAGCAAAAGCATAATTAGAGTCATATTCTTACAAACATGCCATGGTAGAACCACAGTGACACTTTTACTCTTTATAATTTTAGCACTGTATAAGTTCAACCTGGATATGCCTTTTTTCTTCTTGTAAACGTGCTCATGGGAAAAAAAGTAAAGGTGAGGTATATAAAAGTAAAAGTGAAATATTTGTACTAGTTCATTACAATATATATCGGCATGACATACACTCACCATCCACTTTATTATCCAACCATTTGCAAAAAAAAAAAAAAAAAAAAATGTAACGGTGATGTTTGATCATCTACTTTCAGTGAACCTGTACGCACTGTAGCCTGAGATTCCTGATCTTGGCTGACAGGAGAGGAACCCGATGTGCACTTCTTCTGCTGTAGCCCATCCTCCTGAAGGGTTTCATGAGTTGTTTATTCTGAGATGTTTTACTGCCCATCATCGACGATAAGAGTTATTTTTTGTACAGTAGTTACTGTAGCCATCCTGTCTGCTCAAACGAGCCTGTCTGTTCTCTTCCGACGTCTCCCATTAACCGCCTGCAGAATCACGACTCTCGTGTGTGTGTGTGTGTGTGTGTGTGCGCGCAGAAACCCCAGGTGAACATCATTTTCTGAAACCAGTCTACTGTTAAGATCATCATTCTGATATTTGATATATCTGCATGATTTCATGCATTGTGCTTGTTCTACATGATTGGTGCGTTGACTTTGATTGCATTCATGAGCAAATGTTTGCAATAAAGCACATGATTAATACATTGATGGTACATCATTTTTGCAATATTGCACATTTGTTTTAGCAATTGCTCTAGAATCCTTGCCTCTCTCTCTCTCTCTCCCTCTCTCTCTCTCACTGGGAGTGTGTCAGACAGGTAGATTTGCCGCAGCCCGGGCTTGCGCGAGGTGTTTTCCTGCAAGTATATACTTGCACCTCTGTTGTCGTCTAGCTGAGGGCATGCCATAATTAGGACAGCGCTTGCCTTCCTTCCCTCCGTCCCCCCGAATTCACTCACTCCCAGGGCTGCTAGCCACAAGGGTCACAACTCAGGAGAGTTGCTCTGGGCAGAACTGTCGCCAAAGAAATACCGAGACAGATGTGAGAATGGAGAGCTCATGGTGTCTGGAGAGTGTGTGAGGAGGATATACAGTACGCTGGCCTCTGTGACTGAACCGCGTGCATCCTTGTACTGGAAGTAGTTAGAGATTAACTCAAGAACCAGCGTTCGACAAACTTGGACAATGTACTATGTGAAAAAGAAGGTAAAGGCCCTCGGGTCTGTGTGTATGAGCTTGTGTAGAGCTTCTGATTGGTCTATAGCTTTACGAGAGAAATATTCCCGTCATGCTTTTCATTTCTGTGAAATGAAATCACCAAGGCTTGTTTATTTTATTTTTCTGACATTTTGCTGGGATGAGGTTGATTAATTCCAGTCATTGCTCAGGTCTTTGATCAAGGATGTCTTGTTATACTGCTTTACAATGTGTGAAAAAATATATTAGTGGACAAACATTGGTTATGATGTATGCTGATGGATAATACTATCCCTGAAGGGACTTTGCAATTATAGCTATTATTACACTAAAAGCTAGCAAACTTAACGAGGGGTCTATTACCTGTAATCTGTGCATCCTGAGCTACTACTCATGTTAGCAGCTGTTCCTTCTAAGATCCTTTGCCAACCAGATTTTTTTTTACTTTAGTAATTTATTAGGGGTGGCTGTGTGATGTGTGCATGTGTGTATGCATGATGGAGGGGTATGCCGGGCAATTAGATGTCTGACAGATTAGGCTTGTGTTTTACAACCCCCGCACCTGAGGGGAGGCACGACTCCTGCAACTTCTAAATCTCACCACTGTGTAACCGGAGCTCCTTCGAAACACCTCACGTCTTTTTCTTCTCCCTCCTCCCCTGTGCTCGTCTTTACCTGTGTTGTTTGACTTCCTCTCACCGTCCCTCCCTCCAGACGTTACCTGTAGCTTGTCTTCTTCCCTCCTTCCTGCTAGCTTACCTGTCTATCCCTCCTTTTCCCTTCTCTCTCTCTCTCTCTCTCTCTCTCTCTCTCTCTCTCTCTCTCTCTCTCGACTTAGTCTCAGTATAGCTTGCTGAGCAGCAGTATGGAGCAGGGATTGGGGAACCGTGCGGCGTCCACCAGCCCCTACAGCTCCGAGACCGCCTCCAACGTGCCCACACCGTCGTCCTACTCGCAGCCCAACTCCACCTTCGAGGCCATGTCTCCGGCCCCGGCCATCCCCTCCAACACAGACTACCCTGGCCCGCACGGCTTTGAGGTCACCTTCCAGCAGTCCAGCACTGCCAAGTCAGCCACCTGGACGGTGAGTGGAACACGACTGGTGGACTTTTGTACTTTTTTCTTTTTAATTATCCTTACTCTCTCTTCTTCTCCCTAAATTTGTTCTTGTATCTTTTCCCTGATCAACTATTTCAGTAACTCTTGCAGTTATTCAAAAAAATGCAAAAGATGTAATTTAGCATATTTTGAGAAATTGTATACCATTAGACTGTTTAACAGGCAGCGTATCCAAAACAACCTGGAATTCCATTTAAACTGAGAAGCTTGAAAGCAGAAACTCCTCTGTTTTGCCCAACATCACTACAAAAAAAAAAACGTGTCAGCAATGTCTGTCATGCGGTTGACCCCGTGACCCCGTCCTACAAAACCTAAAGGGTTAGTCCTGCCTCTCGCTCACTCACGCTGGCTTTTAGACTGTTTGTTAGAATAACTCAAGCATGAGGTCTGTTCATTCTCTAAGTGTGGAGCTGTAATATGATGACTGAGGTGGCCATCGTTCAGGCCAGAGTGGTCACCTCTCATTCATGCTCGCTGCATATGTGTGAAAATGTTCTGTTGTTCCGAACCATTGTAGTAATCTCATGGTTTATGAGATAACGTTTGGGTCTGGTAAGCTGTATAATTCAGCTCGCTGAAAACATTCCACTGCTTTGCTTTAACGTGGAGAAAAAATACCGTGGTCTACAGAGAGCTCCGTTCTTGTGGGACGGATGGTGAAAACTCCAGGCAGACAAAGCTTCACTTATTGTCTTGAGGGAGCAAGACGTTCAATTTGACCAGAAAAAAAGCTGGTAGAGTAAATATCACTTAATATGACCCTGTCTTACAAAAGCCTAATGTTTTTACATGAACAGTATGACTCTTGTGAATTGGCCTGAATGCAGTAGATCGTTGGACAATCCAAAACATTCCCATATTCCCATATATTTGTCGGAACATTTCTGAGCAACAACAACAACAGCAAACATGGCTGAGATGTGTACCTTGTCTTTTCAATGTATTTCTCCTTATCTCTGTTTTATTAGGAAGTTAGGAATGATTTAAAGACAGCTATACTTTTTATCCTTCAGGGAACTGAACTTTTGCATTTGATTTTGAATATTGTGTTTCCTTTTCGTGCATCTGTTGTGATTTATGCCACATAATTCAGCATGTGTGCTTTTTTTTTTTAAGGGAATTTCAAATAATTACTTGGATAGAAAATAATTTAACTAATATACAGTTAGAATAAAAAAAGAAAAAAGAAAGAAATCCATCATATTTGGTTAAAATTCAGCCTTTTTCAGCCTTATTTATAAAGGGCTTAAATAAACATAAGTAGAATAGGGTATAGAGGTCAAATAATTGCTTTATAAATGTTATTTAATATCAGTGCATTTTTATTAATAAAAATAATTTAGTGTTTTGAGACTTTTTTGAAGCTAATCTGAATGCCATGTTATATGTTATGCATGGTGAAAATCCTTTTAGCTATCATGATTTCGGGATATTTTTGTAGTATATATCTAAAGTGGCAATCAAAAGTATTGAGACAAAAGTGTTGTAATGTTTATTGACATTTTTAGATTTTTTTTAAATAATGCCAAGCAAGATAACAAGAATAATTTGTTATTTGACGCAGTAAAACTATAGTTCAGCAATCAATACTTAGTATAAAGTTCTATATTCTTTAAAATGCCAGATCTGGCTGGGCGTAGAGTCAAAGTGTCACTCGCTTGATCCATGCCTGCTTGATCGCTCATGTACCGAAGTTTCTTGACTGCTACTGCCTTCTCCACCATAGTCCAACAGTTTTCTATTGGGTTTTGGTGACCGAGGCCATGACTCCAGAAGTTCTCCTTCTACACTATTGTCTCATAGCTGTCTTTTTTTTTTTCTTTCACATTTAGCCCACCTCTTCAGCCAGATAGGCAAGAATTAATGAGCGAAATCACCTGATTTGTGCACAGGGAGAACTATAATATATGCCATATGTTGTAATATTACTTTTGGACACCACTATACATTATATTATTCTGTGTACATTAGCTACACCTACTTTAGGTTATTTTATTAATCATTACATTTTTGACTGAGCAGGTATGGCATGTGTAGAGAAATCATGTTTACTCTTAAAAATAAAGTGACTTGTAAACTACGCATTTATCCTTAGATTATTATTAGGTGCATCTTCTTATTGCATGGACTCCATTCTAGACTGGCATGAGTAAACCATTACACACACACACACACACACACACACACACACACACACACACACACACACACACACACACACACACACACACACACACACACACACATGATCTAATGAGTAGAAAACAGGCAGCTTGCTCATGTAACTGCAGGGAGAAAATGGACATGCTTGGTTTTAGGTTAGCTGCAGGCAGTACTTGCAAAGAGAACAATGTTAAGTGTCTTGCTGTGGAAAGATGAGCTATTATTACTTTGTTGTTTTACAAGGCAAAGCTAGAACACGAGCTGGCAAAAAAAGAAAGAAGCCTGTCATCTACGACATACGTAATAAGTGTTTCTCTAGTCTATAGTAAGCTTTTAGTAATATACTATATACTGTAGTTGTGAGTTGTCTCTTTATCAATGTCATGAAACTTAAAAAAAAAACGTTTAAATCAAAAGTGCTAATATACAGAATTACTAATATAGAAATTATATTCATAGTTGTATAGAACATATCACACTTTTGTCTATATAATACAGTTATTTTGAATTTAAAGCATGCTGTTAAATATGAGGATTTACGTTTAACAAGAAAAACAAATCTATTCACATGCATAGTTTAAAAAAAAAACGAATCTACTGTATGTACAAAGGTTTCATTGGTTTTTCATCGACAGGGGTTTCAAGGACTTTTATGATAAGTTTATTCATGAGGCTTCTGCAAAATGCATATTTTGTATTAACGTAATAATAAGTTAAATCTAGTCCTCGGATATTACTAAAGTAGTGGATCCTTGTTATAAAATGAATATTGTTCAAACATCAAATCTTGAAAATATTTTAGCAGCACTAGTTGTAGCTTGTCTAGATAAACTTACTCATTCATTTCTTCATCAGTAAGAATTTCCTCTGTTGGTACTGTAGGTGTGTGTGAGAACTTCTTCGAACCAGTAAGATGAAAACCATGCTTTCTTTCTTGTTGATATGGATATATTTAAGGCCCTGCTTGTGCATAAAAGAGAAACCTTTTTCATTTTGTTGCCATTAAATAAGAAAATGTATTTGATTACTCACACTATGTTAGGAGTGAAAGATCTGTAAAACCGTAAAACCGTACAGGTAGCACACAGTAAAATACTGTGATATTCATATAGAGCATTTGTTCCTTAGGCTGAAGATGTTAGAAAGACATTTACAATTGATTCAGGACACAACAGGTTAACAGGACGTTAAGGGTCTTTGCTCAAGGAGCCAACCTGGGCAGCTTGGTCCTGTTGGGATTTCTGATCTGTAACCCAAAAGCCTCAACCACTCAGCCGACGCTCTATCCAAACAAACTTAGACTGATTCAACCACCCAAACCTTTGAGATTAATATATGAAGTTAAATTCGTATAAAGTTTGACAGACTGAGAATTTGTCCCATTATCAGCCCTGCCAAAAAAAGTTCGATATCCCACTTTGCATTGCCATTTCTGGTCTTTTATCATGCACCAATGCACTGTTCCGATAGCAGATCCTTACATACAAATAAGCATTGTATATAAATGCTTATTTCAATTTATTTATTTATTTTTACAATCAATGTGAATCAAACAGCGCATCTGTTTACAATGGTACCAGTGCAGGTAAAGAGCTCTTCTACGTACGGTACCTTCTTTCTGATCTATAAGACCCTTCACTTAAGCTTCTGGATGAAGCGAGTAAAATTGGTAAGGATTATGGCCGAGCTGTGTGGAATGCAGCGCCGACTCTCTAATTCAGGGATTTCCCGGGTTGGAGACAAAGCCTGGCAGGTTGTCTTTATCTGGGATTACTCTCGGGATTACTACAGGAGAAGTGAGTGACACATCAGCAGAGGCAAGGTGAGGGGTTAAAAGGTACCACTGCGGAGTATGTATCGCCACAAGCTGCATGCAGGAGAGATGTTGTGGCACTTTGACTGCAGTCTGCATTATTTTTCATGCACCGCTACATCTAAAAGCCATCCTCAAGGGTTAAGCTATTGTTCGGAGCTTTAAAGAAGCCTCCACAGGAAACGCAATATGACAGGTGAGTGATCTCAGATCAATCTTAGAGAATGATTAACTTTTGCTATTAGATCCTAAAAACCAAAGAGCAAGATAGTAATCAACTTTCAGAACGGTTTTCCAGTAATGTGCAGCATTTTATATAGTAATCCATTGTAGAACTACTGTAGTGTTTAGCGATCTATGAGACGACAAGCACGGTGGTGTTATGGGTGGTATTAGCATGAAAGTTGAAGCTTTGGAGGTTGTTCTGTTCGAGCTGAGTTTACAGATGTAGACAGGAGGGAGCTGGACAGGGACTTTTTTAGGTAGAGCTGAGTTCACAACAGCACAGCTATCAGCGGGTAGTCGACCTGGTTAGACTGGAGAATGTAGGAAAACATTAATTAAAAAAACAAAACAATTATTTTGCAGAATAACAGAACACATGTTTAAAAGTAAAACCTTTTTTTTCATTTCTTAATATGACCCTCTGCTACACTAATGCTCTTATCCCAGCATAAGGTATAAGGTTTTCCCAGTATACCGGAGCCATAATCGGACTGCCTGCTTCACTGGTCTCCCAGGAACTCCTTTAATGGCCCAAACATGTGGAAATGACTTGGAGCGATGTCACTGTGCAGGTGATGTCTCGACAACTCCCAGCCAAGTTCTCATAATATGCCAGTGATGCGGTGGTCGGTATAAGGCTGTGAATTGCCCTGCAAAAACAGAATGGCGTTGATAATCAAGCCAGGCTATTTTTTTCCCCAGAGCATTCCATTTGTTGATTGTTCACCGACTGGAATGACTGCAGTAAGCTCCATGTCAGCTCGGCTGCGCTCATCATTCATAGACATACAGCCTTCTGATCACTGCACTAGGCTATTGGCTTTATGCCTTTATGTATGGCAAAAGTCCCGGTTTGACTTGAACCTTTGGTTTGCCCTTTGTACTCATAGAACTAATAGATAGATTTGCCTATCTTTTATCCTATTTTCATTTGAACATATTTGAATGTTTATTTCTGTGGCGCATGTGCCATTCTAACACCCTCACAGAGATGAGAAAGATGTCAAATCTGTGAGTGTTACCCTTTCACTGCATACACTTTCTTACTCATCATACCTACTTTTGATCCGTTCCTGGAAGCATGTCCTATTGTGCCTGCTGGCTCCAGGCAGTTCTGCAGGGCTCCTGTTCTGCCATGATATCACGGGCTGAATCATAACCGCAATTTGATGCATCAGGATCGGAGATGAGTTTGAGGCCGCTCAAATAAGAGCTTCGCTTCAAACATACATTCCAGAGGCTCAAAGCATGAGGTGTCATAAGGGATGAAAATGAGTTCTAACACCCCAGCTTTTCCAGTAAAGACCCCAACACTTTTTTTTTTTTTTTAAATATTATTATTGTTGGCATGTACATGGGACAAGTCTGAGCACGTCTTGCTTTTTAGCGTGTTCGAAGCCGCTTTTCCCAACCATTACAGCTTCTAGTCAGACGACGGGTCCGAACACGCCCCACGCCCAGCAGCATCCTTCCACCCAACACGCCTTATCATAATGGTTTCACATATAGCGTGTATTAAAATAATGAACATTAAATTTATCCGTATGGATTTCCACAACAACAGTAATCATTTTTGCATTGTGCGTCAGATGAAGTAACTGCAAATAATTAATTGTATCATGTAACAAGCCAATTAGCGAGCAGACGTAATCAATGGCGATTTATGATATTACTCAGCAGACCTTTAATATCCATTCAAGATCATTGCTTTTAAAAATATTTTTAATACTTAAAATCACCTTAAGTTACTTTCTGAGATGAATCACTAATTATTAGGAGTTTTCCGTTCTATTTTTTTCTTAATCATTGAAAAACAACTGTTGCGCAACATAGCCAGGTACATGTTTTAACCTGCCTCCTATCCATGAGATCCAGAAACAATCAGCATCCTAAAATATATGGAAATCAGCTGTGCCTTTGAGCCTTTACCCCAGGAGGAGCTGCGCCGTATGGGTCAGGACATGCCGAGACTCTCTCGCCTTTGTATAAGCGAATCCAAAGGATGACAGGTGAAGTAGAAATACGGTTGAAAGTACAAGTGACTTTTTTTTTTTTTTTTTTTTACGCACGGTGCAAATTGCGTGAAGAAAGTCACCTGACTCCCAGGATCAGTGAATTCAGGTTTACAGTTCGATTTCATTTTCTGACCTTTGTTTCTGAAATGAGGCTCAAGGCTTGTAAGCTTGTAAGAATACCCTAAGAATGGTTAATGGAGCGTACTGTAGCTTTTAAACGCTAATACCCAACCCGGATCAGTTGTTCATCCAAGCAGTTATACAGTACCTATGTACCTAAATAGTATTTCTTTTTTTTTTTTTTTCTCACAACTCGTTAAGAAGTTCTTGACGAGGTTAAAAATGTATGTGTTAAAGCAGAGACTGTGTAGCCTGTACGGGGAACTCCATGCGCAGGGTTGGGAAACACTGGTGTTAGGAGAATTGAATGAATACACAGGCAGCATGCTGTAACACGCCCATCGGGCCGTCAGACGCATCATTATCACCCGGGCCGAAGAGCCTGCCCGAACCTGCGTCGGTCCAACGCTCGCATTCCCTCTCATCATACTACATCATTTTCTGAGATGCGCTATCAATTTCTCTTGTTCCGTTCAACATTTGCTTACACTGTCGCGCTTAAAAATTGTTTTTTTTTTTTTTTTCCTGTGGACCTTTTTCCTGTTAATGTTCATGAGATGCTGTGAACACTTGCTTATGTCTGTCAGGGATGCTGAGGCATGTTATCTGTTAATGTGTAAACCTTCGGAAACAGAGGACTTTGGAGTTCTACTTGGAATGGTGTATGATAGGAAAACACTCTTTGGCAGGAGTCCAGAAGTGGACTGAGCGCTTGGACCGTTATGAATTCAGTAGCAGACGTGTATTCTTGTCTCATTTATCAATTATTATCTGAAAGCAGTTTTGGTGATAAGGCAGGAACAACAGGAAACAACTGTTCCTTATATACAGACATAAACTATTAGTTATGCATCTACGTGCAGTCTTTTTTTACATCTGTAACTGGCACTGTATTTTCTTAACGAGTGAAACATTAATTCCCCCTTAGACAATTGGAACTGATGTGAATAAAAGAGGATGTGTTGCGGCTGGACGTGTTGAGACTTCTCTTACTGTTCACAGCTGCACAGAGTGATTTATGCTTCTGAGTGTGTGTGTGTGTGTGTGTGTGTGCCATGGCCAAGACTTAAACACTCTCAGCCAGTTTCATGCAAGTTACACACAATCGGATAATCGCTCATGGTCAATTAAGCAACTAAAGCGAACTTAATCTGTAAAGCGATTTGCATTGAGCAAAACCGTAACATCTGTATGTACAGTACTTCTTGAGAACAAGTATTTTGACACGAATGATAAGCACCTCCACCTGCCGGGATATGTACAGTAAAAGTATACAGCATTACATACTGTAGAGACTGATGAATAAATGTATATACTCTGCAAGTGATGCAGACAGTGATTCACACCAGGAACTGTGGAAGAATCAGGGAAGTATATTTTGAGGTTTTTAGGTTAATAATACGTGCATAAGAGAAATACTTTACAATCGCCTGTAAAACTCTTATTCGGGACGTGATGCAACAACAACAACAACAATGTTGAATCTAGTTTGACATATTTATCATCCTGACAATCTGGATCTTTTCCATATTAAAGTCCACACAAAGCAGCTTTGGTCTAAGAAGGATAGATTTTTGGTTTTCTCTGATGAATATTTGGGATGTCTTTTTAGTGTTAGACAGGCTCTGACATGCAGCGTGCGTATAATTGTGCGTGTGTTAGATTTAATTCAGGATCATCGGCAAAGCCTGAAAGTGATGCTTGAATTCAGTGGAAACTAACTCTCTTGCTGTAGGTCTCTTTCAGAAAGAACTGCTGCATTTTTTCGACATCATTCACATCATATCATCTTCAAATCATATGGTATAACTGTAAAAATTTGTACAAATACTAAACAAGTTTTTTTTTCCTTGCAGTATTCTCCATTGCTGAAGAAGCTGTACTGCCAGATCGCTAAGACCTGCCCGATTCAGGTGAAGCTTGCCTCGACTCCTCCGCACGGTAGCGTGGTACGAGCCATGCCCATCTACAAGAAAGCTGAGCATGTGACCGAGGTGGTGAAGCGCTGCCCTAACCATGAGCTTGGACGTGACTTTAACGAGAGTAAATACACAAACGCTCTAACCTTTATTAACTGTATATTGCAATTGCTGGATTATAGTACCAATTGCATTCTTTCTTTCTTTCAACTGTAGGTCAATCAGCTCCAGCTAGCCATTTAATAAGAGTAGAGGGCAATAACTTGAGTCAGTATGTGGATGACCCAGTAACAGGCAGACAGAGTGTGCTCGTACCCTATGAAGCCCCACAGGTCTGTTTAAACTACTTTTACTTCATACATACAGTATGTATACCTTCAGTAATCAAACACAGGTTCATTCCACAACCATTCTACAAGGACACAGGTTATGTTTATTAACATAAAATGTGTCATATAGGGGTTATTTTAAAGCACATGATTTTTTTACGTGGTTTGGCAAACTTGACCTGAAGAGACAAACCCAGTAATTACATGCTGTACGTACTCTCAGTCAGTCTGTAACACCTAGTCTAGTAATTCAGACTGATCATGAGATCGCCCGAGGCTTCATCTATAAAATGCTTTTATGTGCAGAACTTAATCGATTTAGTAATATCGTAGGAGTCATGCATTTTTATTGCATCCAAGGCTGTTCACCAAATTTTACCAAATGGTATTGATATGGAGAGTATAAATACTATTAGTGTTCAAGCCAAACCATGATGAACGTCGTTAAACCAATTGTTATTTACAAAAGACCTGCCACAGTACAACATTTGAATGGTGCAAGTGGTGTACAGTAAAGCGAGCGCACTGAATGTGCGCTAAGAATGATTATTCTGGCCGAGGTGGTGCTGGAGCTCACGGCAGTCGTTCTGGCGAACATCCAGCAGGAGTAACACCCGATTCTTGAAAATGAACAGATAACTCGTCGCCAATCTGCAGAAGAGCGCGTCTGTGCGTGGGAACTGTACACACAATCATTTACAGACACCACTTGCACATTACAGGATCTCAGCTGGGAGTTTTTGCTGCACTACATTCTCCATACACTACATACACTCACTCACATATTTTCACTTGTTTGGGCCATTAAAGGATGTGAACGCCTCTTGTATTATTCTGATATTCCTTTTTTATTCCAACAACAATAAAAAAAAAATGTCAGGATTTAAAATACTTAATCAATCAATTAATGGATCAATTGATAAATAAATAAAGAAAGAAACAAATGCAGGTCTACATGAAGGTGTAGCTCTCTACCCTGATTAATTGGGTAGGAAAACTTGCATTGACCATGGAGACTCTTTCCATAAATGTTTAATAATCATTTCTTTACACAAAACTATAATAATAACAATTACATAATACCATAATAACAATTACACTTTCCCCCTTATTATATGTACATATATACTATATACAATAGCACAGTGTGTAATATGCAAGTGCATGTGAATAAGTCTTTAATACAGAAACAACAACATATTAGTACAACTGCATTAATATAAATCTGTAATTTGAAGTATAATCAATAACAACCACACCTGGTGTTATGGGAAATGATCGATCAAACATTTTGGCCAATGATTAGTTGCTTATCACACAAAATCACTTTCAGTAATACAGTATATCTTCTCCATCAATAGCTATTAATTCCTGCCTGAATAAGTCTGAACATGTTGAAGTTACCAACCCCTTTAAAGCCTGAAACAAAAGACCATATAAGGCTATCTGATAGCTCACAGTAGGTGGATATGATAAGGGGAATTGAGATTAATACCCCACTTTTCACAGAATTGTTTATGGAACTATATGAATGGTAGATTTTATTTTCACCCAAATGATGACCTTTGAAATGAGAACAGAGGAACTGTTATAGTATGTGCCTCATGCTGTTTTGTCCCTCTGCCGCCCCCTAGTGGCGGCCCCATCATGACTTTCTTTTAAACAAATATTGCATTATGTAGTTTTTCAGGTAATTAAGATATATTAAAGAGAATAATCTATGTACTCTCTTTTTCACTCTTTCCCTTTTTTTCCTCTTTAGGTGGGGACAGAATTCACAACGATTTTGTACAATTTCATGTGTAACAGTAGCTGTGTTGGTGGAATGAACCGCAGACCTATTCTCATCATTATTACTCTGGAGACGAGAGAGTTAGTGATTTATGTATTTAATTATTTATTTAATCCACAATCTGTTGGGGAAAAAAAAAACATTCCTTAAAAAAAAAACATTCCTTAAAAACCTGATCTTAGTAATGTTCATCTCGTGATTTTCTCCTCTTGCAGTGGTCAGGTCCTGGGTCGACGCTCTTTCGAGGGCCGGATATGTGCGTGTCCGGGTCGAGACCGCAAAGCAGATGAGGATCATTTCAGAGAACAGCAGGCTTTAAATGAGAACGTGGCCAAAAACGGCAATGCTAATAAGCGCAGTGAGTCTTGCACTGTTTAATCAAACTGCATTGAATATACAGTAATAATTTATTTCACAGCACTGTTGAAAAAGATGTTGAAAGACGTGGCAGTGAGGGAACTAGTCTTTATCACTGTTGTAACGTCACTCATAACTAGAACTAACTTCTTTCATGGAATGTTTTACAACTATGTGGCGACATGAGAGGAATAAAACACTTAGACATGGTGTTATTGGAAAAGAAATAAATAGGACAATATGAAATAAGAAACAATTGTATACTGTATAACACTTTTTTATTAGTTAATTATTGCCACTAATTATTTGTTTTCTTTGGATTTGTCCCCTTTGTCCGGATTATTCATTTGAGACGCAAGTTTTTCCCCGGATGCCCTTCATTTCTCAGTGGTTTGGTTGTATGGGGTGTATTTGCTCAAATACCCTCTAATTTGCCTCCAATTAAAACAGTGAAATTACACTGGACCTAAACACAGAATCAAGAATGTAAATCTAGCCATCTAATGGCTCAAACTAAAACACAGCTCTCGTTACTTTAACTGGGCGCCTCCTGCATATTTCCTTCCACAGATTTCAGACAGACACCTCCCAACATTCCCGGTCCTCCAATCAACATCAAGAAGAGAAGACACGGAGAAGAGGAGATGTACTACATCCCAGTGAGTACACACATACACAGTTGTTTTGTGGAATAGGCTACCTGGGTGTGTGGAGATGTTCGTGAGGTGGTTTTGGTGTCGGGAACATTGCTGTAATGTGTTTGGGGGTGTTGTGCAGGTACGAGGCAGGGAGAACTTTGACATCCTGATGAAGATTAAGGACAGTTTAGAGTTAGTGGAGCTGGTGCCCCAACAGTTAGTCGACTCCTACAGGCAACAGCAACAGCAGCTACTACACAGACAGTGAGTACCACAAACACACACATATATTGTGTCTCTCTGCATTCTCTGGTAATAGCAGAAATGTTTTGTTGACCTTTTGGCTGGCTAAGGTGAATATAATTCAATAAGGTGATCATTTAATTCACAGTATGGGGATAAATGTAACTTGTTTCATCTTACAGTTTCCTGAGGTTAACAAATAGACTTTAAATGAGATTTCAACTTAGTACAGTATGTACCAAAAAAAGCATCATAGTCAGGCACTAAATGCACACATACACAACATCATGAATGATTTCCCCTGACACATCTATTTCTTTGTAGTGGTCACGTGACCTCTCCGTCACCCTATGGAACACAGCTGAGCAACATGAACAAGGTCAACGGCAACATCAGCAAACTTCCTTCAGTCAACCAGATAGTGGCGCATCAGAGTCATCAGAACGCAGGACCATCTGCCAGCATGGTGCACATGGGTAAGAGGCATGGGGCATTCATGCAGCTCTTATTAAAAAAGGATTTCTAATGAGCTGTGAGTAAAAGTCAAGTGCAAACGTCCAGAAATGCACTCAGAGATGTTCAAGTTAATCCAGGACTTGTGAGGCAATTTCTCATGACTGAAGGACTAACACTGATTGACGTTTACAGAAGCACAGTGCAGAGAAGCGGGTCTTAGCTACAGTAAAACATTTGAATGGTGCAAACATTTTAAAGAAGGCCGTGCACTTGTGAATGGCTGAGATTGACTGCAGAGTGGAACGGCTGATTCTTGAAAGTTAAAGAATAACTTGTCACTAGCTTGTGGAAGAGACGCATCAGTCTGTGGGAACTGGGCAGACAATCATTCACAAACACTACTTGTACATTACAGGAACCTGGCTGGCAGTTAGTTCTTTGCACCAAGCCATTTCCACAAGTTTGGGCCATTAAAGCATTTCCTGAAAGGACGGCATTTCAGATGTGAAGCAGGTCCGATCATGGTTCCGGTGACTGAAAAAAGCTTTATGGTATCCAAGCTCTAGTGAAACAGTGATAAGCGCAGGAGAACTGCATTACTATAGGAGGTATTATAGAGAGAAATTAAGGTAGTTAACATTTATTGTTATTTGGCAGAATCAAAAGTCCCAGTTTGATTCGAACACTTGTAACTACAAGCTTAGTTTACTTTCAGTTCTTAGATGAGGACCTGCTCTCAATAAAGGTTTGCTACATATTTATCTTACAGCCCCATTTATTTAAGAATGTATATGGAGCAACAGTATGTGTGTGAACAGCGTAATCAAAGCGTTGGCTTTTAATGAATTGTTCATACTGTATCGACATTGGTGATTAGTATAAAGCTGCACTGAGAAGAATAAACAAGAAGCAAGTCGTAATTCCTACCTTCTCTTTAGCCTACATATTAAACTGAGTTTAATATCCTGTGTGTTTGTGAATTCAAATCCCAGAAGCGACACTTTTACCCTCTGAGCAAGATCCTTAACCG
Source organism: Clarias fuscus (assembly GCA_030347435.1). Taxonomy (NCBI): domain Eukaryota; kingdom Metazoa; phylum Chordata; class Actinopteri; order Siluriformes; family Clariidae; genus Clarias; species Clarias fuscus. Next base: position 9,325,656 of record CM059213.1, on the reverse strand, counting down.
TTGAACCTCAAAGCACAATGCTCAGTTTGGATTTGTCGACTACCTTTTTATATTAACCACATGCATGTCTCCTGCCTGTAGGTGCGAACATGCTGGGCGGTCACCACATGCAGTCGAACGGCGACGTGAATGGAGCACACTCAGCGCAGTCGATGGTGTCAGCATCTCACTGCACCCCGCCTCCACCGTACAACCCCGACCCCAGCCTCATCAGGTACTTCACGCTGCAGTAGCACGGCTTTCCCTCGCTTTCTCACACGCACACACACGCTCACACACACACCTGACTGCAAATCTACAGAAATGACTGCATGTCTAGAGAATCTGCCCTGTTGTAAATGTCACAGAAAAGACTTATCCCTTCTGTCTTATGGGCCAAAATATGCCTTTTACATTCATGGTTTGAAAAGCATTGTAATGTCTTTTCCATGTCTTAGAGTATTTATGATGTCATTTTTACAAGACTTGATATTACGGGGATTCCATGATTGGGGTGCCATTTGTTTTAAGTATAACCCAGAATTTTGCTTGGCCTAACAGTGTATCCAGAAAAATTTGAATATCGTAAAAAATAATAATAATAATAATTTAATTAAAAAAGTAAAACTCATATATATGAGTTAAAATGTATTACATGAAGTGAAATATTTCTATCCTTTTTAGTTTTTAATTTCAATGATCTTGTATTTAAAAATATTTCTTAGTAATATTATTTCTTAAGATCAATCAAAAAAGTAATACAGGAATATACTGTACTACAGAAATTCTGAAACATTTTGTTTATTTATGCACTCAATACTCCTTTAGCATGAATTACTGCATCAATGCAACATGACATACCTGTAAGAGCGATCAGCCGGTGGCACCACTGAGGCGTTATTGAAGACCAGGTTGCTTTAATAGAAGCCTTCAGCTCATCTGTATGGTTGGGTCGGTCATTTCTCATCTTCCTCTTGACACTCCCCTACAGATTCTCTATGTGGTTTATGTTAGGTGAGCTGGCTGGCCAATCAAGCACCGTGATATAATGGTCAGCAAACAAGTCAGATAATAGTTGTGGCACTGTGGGTAGGAGCGTGTCAGCAGATGGAATCATGAAATGGTCTAAAATCTCCTGGTAGATGGCTTCACCAGCAGATAACATGGCACACCAAATCATCACAGATTGTGGACACTTCACACGGAACTTCAAGCACATTGCATTATGTACTCCATTCTTCCTTCAGACTCTGAAACCTTGAGTTCCCAATGAAATGCAAAGTTTACTTTCCTTTAAAAAGAAGACTTTGGACCACTGAGCAACTGTCCAGGTCCTTTTCTCCTTGGCCCAGGTAAGATGCTTCTTACATTGTCTCTGGTTCAGGAGTGGCTTGATAACAGGAATGTATACACTTGTAGCCCATTTCCTCCAGACAACTCCAGCCTCACTCCAGTCATTGTGAAGCTCTCCAAAATACTTGAATCGGCTTAAGTTCTGGGGTCATCCCTGTTGCTTGTGCCCCTTTTTCTTTTCCCTACAGTCAGCCTCCCATGAATATGCTTCAATCTGTGGCTTACCCTTCGTGTGGAGGCTGTCGATGATCATCTCTCAGACAACCATCAAGTCAGCAGTCTTCCTGGGGACTAGACCGAGAAATACGTCAAAATGAAAACAAAATAATCTTGAAATATTTCACTCTTAATGTACGGAATCTAGAATACAGTACTGTAGATGAGAAGTTCAGTTTCTAAATTCAATCATAAAAGAAACCTTTTACAATACTCTAATTTTTTGAGATGTACTGTACTTTAGTCCCGCAGAATTAACTTAACCGTATTACATGAACACATTCACTCTCGATTAAATAGTTCAAATAGTCTAGACAGAAGTTGCTTCATCCATATTCTGAAAGATCATAATAAGATCATTCTTTTGCCACCACATCAAATCATTCGATTCACAAGTTATTGGCACAGGTTTTATACTGGATGCCCTTTATGATGTAACTCACCCATTTTGGGACTGGAACTGAGAATGCCCTGGTGGTGGTAGGACTCAAGCCACTGACCCTCTGATCTACTATATTTTCAATAATATTATGATATTGATGGGCAAAGTCACTTTAAAACTTACACAAATTATGGAATGAAAGGCAAAAGTTAAATGATAAAATTAAGCATTAAATCCAGCTGTAAATATCAGCTGTATATTGGCTTATTAGCAAATACGTTTGCATTCTCCTATGGCAGTGACTTTCTAATGCTCCTTTTTCTAATGTGTTGATTTCTAAAACCTTTTTCTAAAGGTTAATTGTAAGGTTTTTACAATTTAAAGAAACTATATAGAAAACAGCCCAGAATTTCACAATTAGTGCATCCTAATAACTACATGCTTAACCATAAAATAAACTAAAAATACAACAAACCCTCAATGCTGTTACTTAATTAAGAGAAACCTTTCTCTTAAAGACTAAAAAAAGAGATTGTTGCCTAGGATGGGTTAAGACACTGAAGTGTTAATTGCTTGTTTTCTTAGTTTATTTTTTAAAAGTTACAATGGCTAAATGTCACCCCAATTGTGGAATCACCCCCTTTTTTGGGGAGAATTGTGCCACAGCATGTATGGCTGTAGTGTGTTACGTAGAAGGGAAACCTGGTTTCTGCTGACTCAGCCCCTTTTGTTTACTCATCTGTAAATAGAGTTGAATTTTTCTGCTGGTCAGAAAAAAAGTGTTCATCTAAAAGAAATCACTTGCTTTGGCTTTTTGGCTTTTGGAATATTAAATGGAATAAATTTTGTTTTTTAAATCGAGTCTTTATATCTTTGTCCATACAGTCAGATAATTATACAGAATAACATTTTTTACTTGTTTCTATGAATAATATTGGATGTACTGTGTGATCTCATTTACATATAAATCAATCCACTACAATATTGTATTACATCCAGTGGGAGCTCACACTTATGTACACATTACTCAACTTCTGTTTAGAAACCATCCATCACACAGATTACACCTAAGAAAATACAGAACTATATGTTTTCTATTATAAAAAAAAACATATTTTTTATGAAATATGTTTTGTTTTTATGCCAATGCACTGTTCTGCAATATAGTTGCCACTTCATTATTATAAGTTTCCATTCTTTGCCATTTTGTATTTTTTATTTATCACTTTAAAGGTAGAGTTCCCAAAACATGTAAAAAATATTTTCACTTTCTTTTTCTTCTTTTTCTTTCTTTCTTTTTTTTTTTTTTAATTATTCTTTCATTTTGCCCCTTTCATGTCATCCAATAAACTAACTGATTTGGGCACATACAATAAAGTTGCATGCAAATTTCTCCAATTAATAAATTCCAAAATGATTTATAAGACAGATTGTAACTGTTAAGAAAAAACATAAGAATGTGAGATGTGAAGCAGTTGTGGAATCTACCTTTAAAACATTTTAAAAAAACATGTCACTATATTTATGTCCCATTCCTGTTTTTTTTTTTGTTGTTGTTTTTTTTTTTTACGATATCAATACAAATGAATGTTTTTCATTGTATGTAGCATTTCCACTTTTTTGTATTTATAATAAAAGTCTGAATGCTTTTCAAAAAAAAAAGTTGTTATGCATTATTAATGCAGCTGGACCTGTTTTTGTTTAAAGAGTTATTTAAAATGATATATTTCCCATCTTCTAAAATATTTAGAAACTAAAAAAAAAAATGTACGTTACATATTATTACCATTTCCTACATTTTAGCTTATTTGCAGTTCATGTGTATTAATAGCGCTACCTTATTCCAGGGAGTAATCATATTTTTCTATTTAGAATTAGACTAAGACACAGAATTAGTTCTGTGATATTTTATGCATCGCATATTAAGGAATAAAGGTTTTTACAGCCAGTGTAGATTAAAATATTGTTTCAGTCTGGTTAAAATGTTGTCCATGCACGAATCTGTGATTCCCAGGGTGCAGCCCCTTGGTCTTAGTGGGATTCCTTTTTTCTCTGAACAGCTTCTTAACCAGCCTGGGCTGCCAAAACTGCATCGACTACTTCACATCACAGGGCCTCCAGAGTGTGTACCACCTGCAGACCCTCTCCATGGAGGTAAACAAAACGAGAATCATCTGTAAGGACTCGATTCTGCTGGCTGACGCCAGTTGAGAATTGTATTCATTGTCCTCTGGAAATGAAAAAGGGTTTTATTTATTTATTTATTTATTTATTCATCATGAACTGATTCCAACTAATATAAAAAGGCACTTAGGATAAAAAAAGGGCTTGGTTTTGTAATAAATTTAACTGTTCTATGGAAATACAGTAACAAACCTTATGAAAGCTTGTAAGTGTGAGCTAAAGCTTGTCTTATTTTTGCCCTACTTCTTCATTCTATAATAAATTTACTACTTTTTTAATACACTGGCCCTTATTGGTGCTTTGCTAGCAAAGCTCCAGCAACTTTATATGTTGTAATGCATATAAAGTATTATGCAATGTGTAAATGTCTTCAAGGATTGTGATTTGCTATTTTTTGGCATATTTTTTCAACAGCTCCTATAGGTTTTGGATTAAAGTGAATTGTGACTAAAATGCCCAATGGGTCAGTAGCTCTTATTCAGATTATAGGTGCTAAAAATGACTCATAGAACTTGTGCTAAAATTAGCACTTAAAGCTAAGGTAAAGCTAACTCCTCTATGTTTCCCCCTCAGGATCTTGGAGCTCTTAAGATCCCAGAGCAGTTCCGCTTGGCTATCTGGAGAGGCCTTCAGGACATGAAGCAGGGCCATGACTATGGCCAGCAGCTTATTCGCTCTAGCAGTAATATGGCCACTATGGCTATCGGGCCTGGAGGGGAACTTCAACGGCAGCGTGTCATGGAGGCTGTGCACTTTCGGGTACGCCACACCATCACTATCCCAAACCGCGGCACCACAGCTGGAACGGACGAGTGGCCAGACTTCGGCTTCGACATGCCTGACTGCAAGAACCATAGGCACTCCATTAAGGAAGAGTTTGCTGAGAACAGCATGCGCTGAGATCTCTCAGTAAGGCATTTACATGACGGTGACATTGCCATTTTTGCTGCTTTACTTTTTTCCCCATCGAGCTCCATCCTTTTTTTAAAAGAAAATAATTAAATGAACAGTGCAAATCTTCAGCTTATTTTTAAACATTTTTCTTTTTCTCAATTTTATAGCATGTAAATACAACAGGAAGGCCTCCAAAACTTTTTTTTTTAATAGACAAATAACATTTTTATAAATTATATCAACTACATCACAGTGCTGATAACCCACAACTAAAAAAAATATGTTAGGACCATATTATAACACCAACAGAATTCACAAATGATTGTCTCAGACAATATAGACGCCGTATACAAAATTGTAAACATCCAAACCGCAGTAATATTTTTTTTTTTTTTTAATGTTATGTTACGTCTAGATTTTTTATTGTTTCGTATGTGAATAACCCTCATAGTCTTAGTTTACAGTAGAAAGGAATTTAAAGGGCTCGTTGTAAGATATATTTGATGATAATGACAATGATTCAACCGTGTCATATTGAACCTTTAATTTCATGAGAATCTGAAATCATTCATGTCAGTGGAATGAGGTGACTGCCGGAAATGTGTGGCTCAGGCGACCTATATGACAAGATGAGTTAATGTGGTAAAAGCGCTCGCCCTATCATCCGGAGATCGCCAGTTTCGAATCCCGGGTGGTGCTGTATCCTCTCGCAGCCGGAGGTCTAGAGAGAGCTGATTGGCCGAGCTCTCTCAGAGGGGAGGGATGAGAGGTACTTGGTGCTCCCACATTAATCACGGCTCTACAGCCAGTCAGGGGCGTCTGTGAGCTCGCTGTCCTCCGAGTGTGTTACGTGCGCGAGCGAGCAGTTCGAAAAGATGCGGTTGGCTGGCGTCACGTGGTTCGGAGGAAACACGTGATAGTCTTCGGCCCTCCCGGCTGAGTGGTGGTAGTAGCCTTAATGTGGGAGCCCCCTAGTGACGGGGAGGAATTGGACACGACTAAATTAGGGAGAAAATCGGGGGGGAAAAAAAATAAAATAAAATAAATGAAATCAGACCTGTCTGGCGTTCTGCTCATGTGAACCCTAGTATTAGTAAGTGTTATTTTGTTTACTAAAGTGTATATTGCAAGACACAGGAGCATTACATGGCTTGGATTTTCATATATGCTTAAAGCATTAGCTCAGAAAAAAAGGCCCTGTATTGTGTGATATTCGCCTTGCAGGACAAGGTTTTTTTTTTTAAATTTTTTTTTTAATGACACACTGGTTGTCCACTGGATTTAATGAGAATGATTTACATTGTCTATACTGGAACACATTGGAACTATATTAACAATATTTGTGTAATTACACAACACAGGTATTTATACTGTATGTGTCCTGAGAAATGACATGGTTTGTGCTTTTTGTTATTACACTGTTACAAACTGGATTATCATACTGTTAAAGAGTTGCTTCCATTATATAAAGAGAAAAAAAGCAGATTTGGTCCTTAACAAACAGTATGGTTTTAACAAATATTTTTCAGGAATTTTTGGATAATGAAATTCTTGCACTGCCACTGCAGTGTTACATCTTTTAACAGCGCCTTGTTTGTAAATGTATAGTATTAGGTAGATCTTGTGATATTGGATTGTGCTATTTTTTCCCCCTATTGTTTCCCCTCTGTGTATATACAGTACAGGCACACGGATTCAAATCACACGGATCATTTTCCCTAAAAGAATGGCATAGAATATAAAAGTAAAGCCTGAAAGAGAACCTTCCCAAGAGTCTGTTAATACACCTGAACAGTTCACGGCAATCAATCCTTTTTGTAATTCATGTAAAATCCACATAAGAAAGCACTTTATTGCTTTTGTATATTGTAAACACTGTACTATTTGGCTTGATTGTGATCAGTATTATGTCAGGTTATTCATAAGAGATTTTATGAATGTTTTAAAGTTGAGATGTTTTTTTTTTTTTACTATTTTTGTTCATTTCCACATTTATGAAACATGATGGTTATGTTTGACTTGTGTAAGGTTATTATTATTATTATTATTATTATTATTATTAAAGTGTGTATTATAGTAATTATATCAGTCGCCATTAATATCTCAATCCAGGCTGTTACAAGAAACGTATACCTTTCTATTTCTTTTTAATTCCACAAAAACATTAAATTTGTTTTTCCTGGTTGGTTTACAAAGATTTGTGTGATGTGAGGCATGATCTTCAAAATAGTGAGCTGAAAAAATACATTGTTTTCTTAAATAACCAGAGCATTAGTGATATACATTATGTGATCATTTATTGTGATGCTGGTCTCTAATGTGGTGCATCAGAAAGAAAATGATGGGAAAAAAAATATATCATAAATGTATGAATACTCAGCTCGTTTGCCAATCTGGTTACTACAGATGTGATAGAAAAACATGAAATTTTTTCCATGGTAGCATGGGAATCCTGGCGTCAAAATAAGGCTGAGAGTTTTGGGTTTTGGTTGGGTCTTACTTCATCAATGAGTTTTCCAACCCTCTTCATAAACAAACTCGTACTGGCCATTGCACAGCAACCGGACATGATAAAGTAATAAACTTGGTGGAGCATACACACGTGGACAAAATTGTTGGTACCCTTCGGTCAATGAAAGAAAAACTCACAATGGTCACAGAAATAACTTTAATCTGACAAAAGTAATAATAAATAAGAATTCTATGAATGTTAACCAATGAAAGTCAGACATTGCTTTTCAACCATGCTTCAACGGAATTAAAAAAAAAATGAACTCATGGAACAGGCCTGGACAAAAATGATGGTACCCCTAACTTAGTAGTTTGTTGCACAACCTTTTGAGGCAATCACTGCAATCAAACGATTCCTGTAACTGTCAGTGAGACTTCTGCACCTCTCTGCAGGTATTTTGGCCCACTCCTCATGAGCAAGCTGCTCCAGTTGTTTCCGGTTTGAAGGGTGCCTTTTCCAGACAGCATGTTTCAGCTCCTTCCAAAGATGCTCAATAGGATTGAGGTCAGGGTTCATAGAAGGCCACTTTAGAATAGTCCAATGTTTTCCTCTTAGCCATTCTTGGGTGTTTTTAGCTGTGTGTTTTGGGTCTTTGTCCTGTTGCAAGACCCATGACCTGCGACTGAGACCCAGCTTTCTGACCCTGGCCAGCACATTTCTCTCTAGAATCCCTTGATAGTCTTGAGATTTCATTGTACCCTGCACAGATTCAAGACACCCTGTGCCAGATGCAGCAAAGCAGCCCCAGAACATAACAGAGCCTCCTCCATGTTTCACAGTAGGGACAGTGTTCTTTTCTTGATATGCTTAATTTTTCCGTCTGTGAACATAGAGCTGATTTGCCTTGGCAAAAAGTTCCATTTTTGTCTCATCTGTCCATAGGACATTCTCCCAGAAGCTTTGTGGCTTGTCAACATGTAGTTTGGCATATTCCAGTCTGGCTTTTTTATGATTTGTTTTCAACAATGGTGTCCTCCTTGGTCGTCTCCCATGTAGTCCACTTTGGCTCAAACAACGACGGATGGTGTGATCTGACACTGATGTTCCTTGAGCATGAAGTTCACCTTGGATCTCTTTAGAAGTCTTTCTGGGCTCTTTTGTTACCATTCGGATTATCCGTCTCTTTGATTTGTCATCAATTTTCCTCCTGCGGCCACGTCCAGGGAGGTTGGCTACAGTCCCATGGATCTTAAATTTCTGAATAATATGTGCAACTGTAGTCACAGGAACATCTAGCTGCATGGAAATGGGCTTATAGCCTTTACCTTTAACATGCTTGTCTATAATTTTCTTTCGAATCTCCTGAGACAACTCTTTCCTTCGCTTCCTCCATGTCCATGTTGAGTGTGGTACATACCATGTCACCAAACAACACATTGACTACCTGGAGCCCTATATATAGGCCCACTGACTGATTACAAGATTGTAGACACCTGTGATGCTAATTAGTGGACACACCTTGAATTAACATGTCCCTTTGGTCACATTATTTTCAGTATTTTCTAGGGGTACCATCATTTTTGTCCAGGCCTGTTCCTGTTTTTTTTTAAATAATTCTGTTGAAGCATAGTTGAAAAGCAATGTCTGACTTTCATTGGTTAACATTCATAGAATTTTTTTAAAATTATTACTTTTATCAGATTAAAGTTATTTCTGTGACCATTGTGAGTTTTTCTTTCATTGACCGAAGGGTACCAACAATTTTGTCCATGTGTGTATTAGATCATATTAAGTCTTTTCATTCAGTTATTCCTCAATAATTGCTAGATTTTAGTCAGATGTGACAGATAAAAGCAAGGCCATAGCGTGCACCTGACGGTAAGCCCTATGAATATAAAGGGTGCAGGCTTAAACACCTGCAGTGCATAGTGACTTGTATTGTATCCAAACTCAAGGCAAACGTGATCAAAGTAAAGCAACTCAACTTGATTATTAGGTATCTCTCTAGAAGATCTATTTCTGTAGCACTTTCAACAATACATCATGTAATGCTTCTGTCCCCAAGGGTCAATCTTAGGCCCTTCTGCTATTTTCAGTTTTCACTGATAACTAGGTAAAGGTGTGCCAAAAAACAAAAAAAGCCCATTCCTATACGCTGATAATTCTGCCCTGCTTGCACTGATCACATTTAATAAAGACCTACAGCAGGTACAGACAGGTCTGAATGCCAGTTCTGGGAAGTAGGAGCTCTGACCTGAAACATGTAAGATAACATTTGAACCATGCAACTGAACGGCCATGGTTATCACCAGATAAGTAGCGCCTGCTATTTGAACGATGTCAAATGACTCTTCATAAACATTCCCTGCGGCTTACATTTGTCAGTTAGCTACAGTGCCATGCAAGAAAGAGGTAACCTAGATGGTCCTGGGAAAGCATGTGTGTACAGGTTTGGAGTATAGTGGAATATGCTTTACTTCCTAGGATAATATCTCTGGCACCCTGGATAACCTGAAGCAACTGATATCATAGAGTCTTCACAGGAGAGAAAAAAACACAGCTAACAAGTAGGAGATCATATCAGTACCCCCTAGACTTTAAAGAATTGCTCCCACCTTGTGTCGAACCACTAGGGGGAGTGCCTCAAGAACATAGCCTGATTAGTTAATTACAGGGATCAGGGCCATCAACTTTAGAAACACTTTTGGACATCTGTCTTCCGATGTTGAGTTTTTTTTTTTTTTTTTGCAAGCTTTAAAATTTAGTCACATTGCTAAAATAAATAAATAAATAAATAAATAAATAAATAAATACTGCAGCCAAACTACATTGCTGGACAGTGTGACAACTGTTATAATCGAGGGCTTTTTGTAATCAACATTTTTGGGGGGAGCATTATGGTATAAAAGGTTCTGTGAAATGTACAGTAAAACTTTTTTTAAATTCAAGTGCCAAACCAATATGAAGTGCCAAGAAATTTATACTGGGATTTGAACACACAATCGATAATTCACACATTTAACCACTAAACCACAATCAGTTTGCATGCAAGTTAATTTAGCAATAGAAGTGGTTGAATCAGTGCAAGCTTGCTGAGTTAGTCATGGTTGATTAATGGTTAGATATTTGAATTATAGACTAGAACATCAAACATTTGAATAGCGTATCTCTCAGCGAGACCCTCACCCTTCAGATCAGTTGAATCCTGATTGATTTTTTTCCTTCTTATTTATTTTTAAAAAATCAGGCAAATAACCAAATGTACTGGATTCTGTATTATTTTATGCTGTTACAGGACTTTTTTTTTTTTTACAGTGTAAAAATACTGGGGATTTGTAATAAAGTATTCAAACCTGAATGTATTAAGCATTATACATTATACAGCAATATAATATGGTGTAATATGGTAACAGCAAGGATTCATTCCGGGAAACGTACGAATACATAATGAGGAATGCTGGATCTGTAAGGACAAGTCTTGTAATGGATGAGGGCTGTGACTTTGGCTTACCTAGAGACTAAGAACAGCTCACCAACACTCTGAACCTGATCACACTAAACTACTGGCTGCTGGGTGACTGATGATCTTATAAAATGTATTGGGGCAGGAAAAATTTATGTGCAGCAATGTTCATAAGTTATCTTGGAAAATATAAACTGGATCTGGACATAGTTCTTTTTATACAATACTGTGCAAAAGACTTTATTTCATTGAAGATTTCATTATTAAGTTAATACAAAATAAATCTGATTCTCAAACATTAGTATTAAAGCTGGGGATTTTTTTTTTATTTTTTACAAAAATAAAAAATATCTGTTAGCAGATAAACAAACGAACAAATAAACAAACATAAAACCCAAAGCTTCTGGGTTTTGCATGTATGAAAAACAAAGGAGCAGGTGTGACAAAGTTCTGAGAAGGACTTGCAGAATGTTCAGTAAAACTACACAAACATTTATTTTAGGCAAAAGTGTCGTCACATTAATTGTTGACCTGATTAATTAATTGCTGTTTTCTGCTTTGTATAATTTTATTTGAATGTAGAATCCTTTCTTTGAAGACACGTTTGCTGTACAACAGTTGAACAGCACTACACAAACACACATAATCTCTGTGGGTTTGCATGTGCTCCCCATGCTTGCTGGGTTTCCATCAGGGTGCTCTGGTCCAAAGACCTGCAGATTAGTAAATTGGCGTTCCCATATTGCCCGTAGTGTGTGAGTCCTACCACAGTGAGTGGCGTATAGAATATAGTAAATAGAATGGTCACCATTGGCCTCCACGGTCCCTAGCTGGACTACAGAGGTTCCTAGATGTATACGTGTGTGTGTGTGTGTGTTTGAGTGTGTGAAAGAATGAAGCAACGTGATCGGCTCTTTGTAAATGTTCCCCTGTGAACCCTGTGTACATGTGGGTTTTCTCTGTTTTTCTCCTATCTGGTATATACTTCCATACATAGAGAGATGTTACAGTTCACACAGACAGTAACCTAAGCGTAAGCAAACCAGGGACCCTGGAGCTCTGAGCCATCCACACTACCCACCCCAAACTTTAATATGTAGTTAATATCCTCAATTTGCGTTTGTTTTCTGACTCAGGTGCTCAGAGTGACATCACAGATAGTTGTGTGGAATTTTGGCGGGCAGCCTACATAGACTTTTGTGTCTATACTGCTCACGTAATAAACACAGTAACGCAACAAGGCAGACTGGCTGATCAGAAAGGATCCGTGATCCATTAGTACAGTCTGAACTGATCTTTGCCTTGCGGAAGTACTGACGTGTTCACACTGGAGTAGCGCGAGCGGCGGTCAGGCAGCCGAGAGTGACACAGCGGCAGCAACCGGTCAGAAAAGGTATTCTGTTTATTCTGGTTTATGTCCACGTTTATGTAAATGGTGAAGTGTTCCTCGTTCATTTCCTCCCCCTATCACTGTAATCCGGATTTAAATAGAGAGTGTTGTCAACTGTGCTAGGTTTTTAACCAGTTCTCATTAGCAGTTTTTTTCCCCGGAAGTGAGTTGTCCGGTTTTATTGGGGTGGCTGGTCATTGTAGTCCTTATGTAATCACTTCGTGACGTATACGATCAAATTATTACATGTAATTTATGTAATCACATGTAGACATAAAACATTGTGTCTGAGATGCCCTGTAGAATCAAATGTGATTCAATAACGAATGATTGGTTGCGTTTGAGGTAATAAAGTAATTGTCGCTAAAACTACAAATCCCAGTTAGGGTTGTGAAATTGAAAAAAAAAAAAAGACATCGATTAGCAGGCTAGTGCTACCCAACGAAAAAGGAAGCACAGTAGAATTTTTCATTCATCTCTAGGTGGTTAATTTAATGATTTTTATTTACTTCATATGATATTCTTACATCATATGCGGTTATTATACCACTAAAATGAACAGGACACGAGAGCGTGCTGATGTTTGACAGATAGCTGTAGTGGAGTTATGATAGTCAAGTGTAGCTAACTGGCTAATGCTAACAGTGAGGCACATCTACATCTACGCAGCCGGTTTTCTCTCGAATTTCCTCGGCTTGGCTGATAAGCCTTAGGAAAGAAACATATCTGTAATGTTACAGCGTCTTTACAACAAGCATTCAAATCCTTCGGACCACTCGACTGCGTCAGTATTCCCATTAACACTCACACTAAACGTGTATAACCGAGCTAGCAGTTTATACAGCGCGTTATTGATTCCTGAAGGTCGTGATTTAGACCATCAGATGCTTCTGTATCGCTGTACGGTAATGGTGACTCGTTGTACTTTAACTACTAAATGCTTTATACATCACGATTGCATTGGATTTGGACTTGCATGCTGAGCAATTTTTATTGTATTTTTTGCTTTCATTTTCTAGCCAGCAGAGTGCAGGCAGTTGTGATGGTTACAATAGGCTGTGTGAAATGCCAAAAATAGTTTTATCACCATATTCGAAGACTTGATCCCAATAAAGATCAGCAAAAACCATAGTTAAAACGCCTAGATTTATCTAACATCTTAAAGAAATACAACGAGCGTTATTACAGTGCATACATGGATCGAGTTCCCTATTGTGTCTGACTCTTTTAAAAATCAAGACTAGATTTCGTAACATACTCTCTCAGGACTGCCCCTGATCATACTACAGCAAACATCTGTACCAGGAACACAACAGCACTGAAAAACCTTTTGCCTGCTGTTCCCCATTCATCGCCTCCTCTGTTCTCTCGTAGAATGTTCTTAATTGTTTTCTACACAACAGCCACAGAGAGAAACCACGGCATGCTGATTAGAACTAAACGAAACACTAAAAAAATGTCCTGTTTTTTTTTTTTTGCTAGTGCGATTCATTTCCCTCATACACCCGCTGTCTTTTTTACATTATAACGACAGCAGGATAAATATGGACAGTGTACGTCAGGGATGTCAAACTGGATCCAGAAGGCCAAAAGCCACACCTAATTCCACCTGTTTCAGTAGTCGTTCTTGCTTTCAGTAGACTCTCAGGTGTGGCTGCTGCTTGGTTGGAGTGAAAACGTGCACCCACTCACATCCAGTGTGACACCCCTAGAGTAAGTGACATTAAGGAAAAGTAATTTGTAAAGTTGTTAGGAAATTTGAGAATAAAAAAAAAAGAATGAATAAATAATAATAATAAAACAGACATATGCATACACACCCCAATCAGCCGTAACATTATGACCACTGACAAGTATGCTTGGAGGGACCAAAGGGCCACAAAAAAAAGCCATTGCAGGACAAATTCCTGAAAAAATCAATACATGCCATGATAGAAAGCCACATCCAGTGCACCACAGCCTGCCACACACGGGGTCTAGATGGCAAAAAGCTCAATAAACTTCCCAGATCCCAATCCAATTGAGCACTCATGGGATGAGCCAGACAGACTAGTTAGATGCACAGTTGCCCCACCCCAATATCCATAGCACACAAAGGTTTCACTACCAACATCCTTGTATCAGACACCACAGCACCCCCAGAGGCCCTGCAACGCCAAACCCTGAAGGGCCAGATATGCCCTGGTGACATAGGGGGATCCAAAACCTAGGTGGTTTTAATGTTATGGCTAATCAGTGTGTATACATACATTGATCAGCCAGAGCATCTGTCATGCATGTGCAGTGTTGCTGATATACATTGGTTATTATCTAACAAAAGTGAGGCAACCAGCAACAAGGTCATGGGCACTCCAGACTCACTGGCACTTAAGGCTGACTTGAGTGCACCACTATAAGCATCTACAAAGAGCACATGAGCATCAGAACTGGAGCATGGAACAATGGAAGAACATAGACTTGTCTGATGAGTGATGACTATTTTTCATTATGTGGCTGGCCGGGTGAATGGATGTCTCTTACCCCGGGAAATACATTGCACTGGGATGCACTATAGCAAAAAGGCAAGCTGGTGGAGGCAGTGTGATTCTCTGGGCAATGTTCTGCTGTGAAACCTACTGTTCTCTATTGATGTGGATGTTACTTTGACATGTACCACGTATCTAAACATTGTTGCTGGCCAAGTACAACTCTTCATGGAAACAGTATTCCCTGATGTCAGTGGCCTCTTTCAGCAGAGCAATGCAGCTCCAAACCTGATAATTTAAGAAGGGTTTTGAGGTACATGATCAGGAAGACCAGTCCAAAATCTCAAATACTTAATTTGTAGGATTTGTAGGATGTGCTGGACAGAAAGTCTGATCCATGTAGGCCTCAATTTTTAACTTGCAGCATACCACAGCACACCTTTGGAAGTCTTTGGAAGTCCATGTAGGGATGGGATTTACATTTACCAGGGACATCCCGACCCGATATTATCTCGATATCTAAGTGCCGATTCTGTGTGTATTGTGATTCTTGAAGTATCAAGATTTTGTTAGATTTACAATTCTAAAGAAACTTGGCAAATAAATCACTCCTACCATACAGGATGCTGTGCTGCCTGCCAATGTGTCAGTAATTTAGTCACTGTTCTTAGGTTACCTGTAGGATTATGGAGGAATGGCAGCATCTTATCGCCTCAAATGCAAGCATGTATACATTAAAAGGAATTTAAAAAAAAGATTTTGGTGTCAGTGTGGTCATACATAAATTGCAGAATTGATGCGTAACGGAATAGATTTTTTTTTCTCCCCCATCTTTAATGCCTTGACACTGCAGATCGTTTGTGCTGGCACAAGGGGAACCCTACACAATATTGGGCAGATGTTATGGCTGATTGGTTTAAACGGCTATATTTTCCCCAGTGTGATCTCTGCCAGAATGGACTTATCTGATACCCTTTGTAACAATGTCGTTAATCACTGACTGAATGTGTAAGCGCTTATTTTATACTAGTACATCTGTGAATGAATATGTGCACTCCAACAAAGGAAAAAACAGACAAAATAGAAAGGACGAGCACTACTGAATGAAAAAAAGTAGTTGTGTAGTACCTGAGATTTCTTTTTAGCAGTATTATGAATAAATTCGCCTTGGATTGTGTTTATTCATGCACATCTTCTGATCATCTATCAAGGTTTTCTCCTTTCTCCATGACTCCCCTAAGTATTCAGTCACAGATCATATACTAATGTGTTAAGTAAAGAATTGAACACATGGTGGAGTTATGTAACAGGAGAGTGATGGTAATGCTGGGATGTTACTGAACACAACACCAAGTTCCTGTTGCCATCCTGAAGTCTGTTATGTTCCACTCACAGCACGTCCCCAAGTGTATTCATTTTACCCCACAGCAATTCGTCTAGTCACGTTTCATTTATTAAGCAAGTAAGCGTTATACAGTTTATCTGCTCATGGTTATCTGTGACGATGCATGTACAGTTTTTTTTTATATCTGACAGTTATAAAACATCAAGCTCTTTAAAGAGACTGCTTCTAAAAATGTTAAATCAACATTAAAAAAAAACAGAAAACGGTACCGTGTCATTAATGTTTGTTTGTCTTATTATGTGGAGTGTTGGAAATCTCTGCAAATCCCTGTCGTACTGTCAGATCCACTGTTGCAGTAAATGAATGAGCTGCTGAATGCTACCCAGCCGTTCTATCACTAGAAACAGCTCCACTGTGAAGATGCCCCACTTTTCTGCCAGGCTTGATGGTGTTGTTTTGTAATTTGCACACCGTCTATTTGTCTTCAGAAAACTCACTTTTTAGCTTTAAATTAGTTCCAGCTGCCAGACATTCATCCAGATATTTGATCTTCTCTGTTTTTAGACAGAATGTCAGAAGGAGACAGTTCTGCTGAAACCATTCATGGGAAGCCATCCGCCATATCCAGCTTCTTCACACGTCTTGGACAGGTGAGGTCGCTGTGCTTTACTCAAACTTTACTGTTAACACCTACGCCATTACTCACTGTTCTTATGTATTGATTTACGAGGGGCGTTCATGTCAAACTGGGACTTTTGATTGTGTAATATAACAGTACAGAGTTATGAGAGGAAAAACTCTTTATTTCTTTATATAATCTCCTGCATTTACTGAAGAGTTTCACTAATGCTCGCATACCATTAAAGGTAGAAAGTTTTTCAGTACCCATAAACAGACTGGCTGCCTATCACATCATCGTCACTGCTGAGATGCTGGCCTCCCACAACTCCTTTAATGGCCCTTTGTTGGGAGTTATTGCTACATATAATGCTGGGAGGTATGACCTCAAGTCAAGGTCACGGTTAATTAAAAACTTTACCTCATGTATGATTAATGAATGTTTTTTTTTTTCTTTCTTTGTTTTTTTTTTCCCTTTTCCCCATTATGGTTCCCTGACAAGGTTTGTACTGTAAATACACTATATTTATATTAGAGCTGTTTTTTTTTTTCCCATGTTGCTTCCATGTCACAGAATGGACAGGAAGGGGAATGTTTTCAATCCGGACAGTACATGAACACACACACAGTGGGGAAAGTATTAACAGAATTGAAAAGAAAAAAGTTTTACCAGAATAAATAAATAATTGACATGTACCAGTTTACATCTATTAGAGGTTCTGAATGGTGGTTTCGATTAATTGCCCAGCCCATTACCTAGCTACATTACTAATAAATGTGGCTAGGGCTCCAAGCTATTTCCACATGTTTTGAGATGTTAAATGAGTTCCTGGGAGGCCAGCAGTTTAAACATAAAGCAGACAATCCGATCATGGCTCTGGCATACTGAGAACTTTCTATGAGAGCTTATATACGAGAGCTTTTTTTTTTTTTTTTGAGTGTTCTGATATTCTGCCCAATCAAAAGATCAAAAGTCCCAGTTTGACTTGAACATTCCTTTTGTATTATTTGATGATCTTTAGTAGTACCCCTGTATGGCTGATAGATGGCGCTGTGAGACTGGGCATGCTCTGTTCACTGTGTTAGACAGAACCTCACAGGCATTAATATCCAATATACCATTTGAATATTTCTATCCTTTATATTAATACAGGAGTCAGCGATCATATTTAGTTTTCATATTCGGCCTTACACAGTCCCAAATGATCTGTGGTCTGCGTAATGTAACTTAATGGATTTTCATATTTAATGTCAACCTTTTGAAAGCGTGATCCATGGGCCAACAAGTTTAACCAGCTTTGCTCTATGTATTAGTGCATTCGTTATTTTATATATATTATATATATATATTTTTTTAACCACATACACACTGTCTGTTGTAGATCTACCAGTCATGGTTGGACAAGTCCACGCCGTTTTCTGCGGTACGATGGGCAGTCACGCTCATCCTTACAGCGATATACATGATCAGAGTGTACATACTACAGGTACGCCATATCTCGCAGTTCATTTGCCTAATTTCCTGTTTTCACATGTTTTCCGGGTGTACATCTCCTATTTATGTTAGGTTGTGAATGCTTTAACAGATAGAAAAGACATGATAATGTGATTTTTGTTGGTAAAAAAAAAAGTACTAAAGAATACCAAGGCTTTTTATTTTATTTTAGTTTTTAGTTTTTTAAGCACGGAAATAAAAAAGACATGGAATATTCTCCAATGGTCAACGTCATGGTCAGGCGTCCACATACTTATGACCAAACGCTGTCAAAACCACCACAGTATGGTTATGATTATTAACGCAATACTGACCCAGACATCCATCATCCCACTGTTGAATAATTGTTTTTTTAAAGTCACCAGCAACGCAGTTCATTATTTAATTTGTTGAGTACGCAAGATAATGAGTTTATACAGGCAGATAGATAAGGAATATGTCTAGATTAAACAAAGTCTACAATTTGTGTGTGATTCTTCCTTGTTTTCCAGGGGTGGTACATAGTCACATACGCTCTCGGAATCTACCATCTTAATTTGTTCATTGCTTTTCTTTCGCCGAAAGTGGACCCGTCATTGCTTGATGACCCAGGTTAGTCGAATCAAGGTTCTTGCTCACTGTATCCTGCTCACTGTTTGTCAGGTTGTATCATCATGTTCATATAGAGTGGGAACTATTTTGCTTTCAGTACAGTATAGTGTCTGAGGACTAAAAAAAAAAAAGTATAGTGTCTGAGGCCTCGCACCTCCAGGATCGAGGGTTGGATTCCCGCCTCAGGTCTGTGTCCATGGAGTTTGCATGTTCTCCCCGTGCTTGGTGGGTTTCCTCCAAAGACATGCAGATTAGGTTAACTGGTGTTTCCAAATTGTCCGTAGTGTGTGAATGAGGGTGTCCATGGTGTATCCCACCTTTTGGGGATAGGCTCCATTCCTTTCGCGAATATGTACCGGATGAGCAGTATAGAGAATGTGAGTCGAGAATACACTGCATTTTCTGTTCACAGACTGAGCATACACTATTACGCACAGTGGGCATGGCTTTACTGAATATATAATTAATACATGGATTGCATTTTCTGCCCTTATGGTTTGCTTTATTAATATATAGAGTCTTAAAATGGTTAAAATGGTTCTTCTGTAAAATCAGGAAAGGGTGACTAATTAATGCAGCACCAGTTAAAGGTCATCTTTATTAGAAGGCATGAATGGCCCTTATCACTGGCTTAAGAAAGAAACAACACGATAAAACAATATTTTCTTTGAGCAGCAGCACACACAAACAGCTCGTGTATCTTTTAATGCAATTATTTTTGTCCATGTTAAAAGGGTTACTGGTCCTCTAAACCAGCACCGCTAAGAATAGTTTACAACTTTTGACTGACCAGCCATCACACACCCAAATAAATAAATAAAAACACTTTATTATTTATTTAAGAAACACATTATGCTCCGGTTTTGCTTGCATTATAGCAACCATTCCTGTATCAGCCTGTCTTCCTTTTTCTCTTTTCACAAGACCTTTTGTCTTTTGCAGATTTCTGTGATAATGAGAACCCACGAAGTAGTCTTTTGGAGAATGTTATAGCTTTACCTCTGAAGACTTTTTACAAAATGTTAAATTCACATTTTGCTCAATTTACTCACTTTGCCGAAAGATTCATATCAGTAGTATTAGATTTTCCTCCATATTCATATACTGTGGTATAAATATATGTAATTGTGTTTGTCATCTGCTAGATGATTGTTGGTATTTATTACACCTACTCCCTTTCAGGGGGGAAAATACTTTCCTTATATTTGATTCCAACTTGTATTTTCCCCTGTTTACATTTTTATATAAGATGACGGTCCATCACTTCCCACGAAGCAGAACGAGGAGTTTCGGCCATTCATCAGACGGCTGCCGGAATTTAAATTCTGGTGAGTTATTTTTGTTTTTTTTTTAATGCACCTGATTTTACTGAAAAAAGAAATTTCATTAAATAATATTCAGGAAGCTGTCAGTGTACAGATTTCTTGATTTTGTTTCCTTAAGACTGATTTATTCTGTACGTATATGTGTACTCCTGCAGTAGATGCTGCAGTAAATTGAGTAGGCAGCATATTAACGTGCTACTTTTGGTCCCTTGAGCAATGACCTTAACCCTCAACTCTCACCTACTCAGATGTACTGTATATAGAACTACAGTTATTAGGTGTTCTCATACTTTTGGCTATACAATGTAGGTCATTGTTGAGTCCTGAGTAACTTTAAGTTAAGTGTCAAATGTCACTTATATTATATATTTCACTTAGTATTTTATAGGTTTAAAGTGAAAGAGTTGATTAATGGCAATTAAGTAATGAGACAAAATGACTAACAGTGACATCTTCATAGATTAGAAACCTCTGTCCTGAAGACTCTGCCAATGTGAAAATCATACAGCAGTTATAGAAAATGAATCAACAAATCAATGTAATTAATACAAAAAGTGAAGTGAAGGAAGATTTGGTAAATCTTGCCTTATTTTTCAGTGTTGTTCTTTGTATTAATACAAGTGGAACAAGGAAGGAAACGACATGTTTACAGAAAAAAAATTATCAATCTGATTGCCACACTTGTCTGAAGTGATATTGAATACAACTGAGAAGTTGAGGGTTTAAAGTCTTGCTCAAGGGCTAAGCAAGGTTTTGCCAAATCATTCTGGTGTCATTTTGCACCAAGCATCACCACAGAACGATGTGACAAAACCTTTCATGTATCACGAATTACAGAAGCCAGTGCAATGAGGTGTATGGTAATGCATTTCTACAGGATGGATTGAATGTCTTTTGTGCATGCTTGAAGACTTGGAAAAAAAACACAGGGGAGGACGGGGAGCGGTTTTCTAGTCCAGAAGAAAATTCCAGTAGACTACATTGCCATGTTGCATTATTACGATGGATAAAGGTGGTGAAGGGATGCAGATGGTCAGAAACAATACCCAAATAGGCCGCTGCATTCAAACGATGATTGATTGGTAATAACAGGCCCAAAGTATCCCAAGAAAACATTGTTAACACAAGTTAGGTTGGGTCTATGGATTCAAGCAGTCAGTGCCAAATTCTGACCAAACCATCTGTCTACTTTGGCAGAAATTAAGACTTATCAGACCAGGCTCAATTTTTCCATTCCTCACCTGTCCAGATTTGTTGAGTTTGTTCCCACTGAAGCCTTGGATTTCTGTTCTTGGCTGTCAGAAGTGGAAGCGATGTGGAGGGCTCCTGCTGTTGTATTTCATCTGGCTCAAACTTTGTGCATTCTGAGAGGCTCACCACAATTGTCCATCGTGGTTTATCTCCAGCCTTTCTGTAAGCTTATCAACAAGGTGTTACAATCCACAGAGCTGCCATTTACTTGCCTCAACATCTCTAGAAATCCTCCAACCACTAACAATAATGCTATGGTAATAGTCACTGAGATTCCATTTACCCTCATTTTGATGTTTGATGTAAAGATTACCTGAAACTGCTGGCCAGAATCTATGATTTTTTTAAATGCATTTCACTGCTGCAACATAATGGTCTGCTGTGATAATTGGATACATGTTTAGGAGAACATCCTAACCTGCCCTGAAAATCAGACTGAAAGATCCCCCACATGCAGGACATCTGTCATCAGGGATCCCCATCATCCTGTCCACTCATTGTCTGATAAATAACACAGGATCATTCCTCCCAGAACATTCACACTGCAGGACAATCTGTACCCCCTAGCCAGTCAGACTAAAAAAAAAAAAAAAAAAAACACTGATTCACCAACAGCCTTCACAGGTCGGGGTGACGATATAACCTCAAACAATTATGATTATACATGATTTGTACTTTAGAAGCAACTAAACACAAACTTGCTGAGAACAGCATACGTGACGACCTGAGTGTAGAATGGTCTATAAAAGCAATAACCACAGGCGAGTTACAGACATTGCTTCACTATGTCAAACTAATAACAGCTGAAATGCTATAACGTCGTGAAATCCTTTGACTGACAAATGGAAAGACAGAAGTGCAAAAAGGCGGACATGGTTTTGCTGGCGATTTCAGAAACTTCTCTTCTTACAAAACTGGATATGAACATGTTTATTCGTAAAATGGCTGTACGTGGGGCATTCAAGTCAACCATTAAGGTAGAAAGATTGCTTCACGTCTGAAACACTGGCCTCCCTGGAACTCCTTTAATGGCCAGAACATGTGGAAATAGCTTGGAGCAAGGTCAGGACTAAGCCAATTGGTGTTTGTGAATGAGTGTGTGTCCAGCTCCCACAGACAGATGCATTTTTTCCACAAGTAGGCGACACGTTATCGATCAGTTTTCAAGAATCAGACTTACTTAATGTTAACGCTTCAAAATTGATAACGATTGCACCATTCAAATGTTTTACTGTGGCTAAGAGTCTCATCACCGTACTGTGCTGTCCCTGTTTGACTTGAACACCCCTCATACAAGGGTTTACTCACGAAATTCGGTATTCCTTAATACCCCATTAATGTGAAAAAAGCCTTCTAAAACGTGTGTGTTAAATCCTGACCACAGGCTCACAGTCTGTGAGCCAAGGGAGCTAAACTTGACCGTGTTGTCTGGGGACGGGAGCACAAAAACAGGGATGATATGCACATTAGAAATTTACAGTTGGCTTGCTTTACATGTCTCGAAGGAAGTGAGTGTTAGCCTTCACCGTCCTCTGTTTGTAATAGGGACCTGGCTCTTCATTGGGAATTTTCAGTCAATCGAACTGTGGATGAAATGCACCGAGGAAAATAAATCCCAATGAATGCTTTTCTTGTTTGTTGATTCAGGCATTCTGCTACTAAAGGCATCGTCATCGCTATGATTTGTACGTTCTTTGAAGCTTTCAACGTACCAGTGTTCTGGCCTATCCTCGTGATGTACTTCATCATGCTCTTCTGCATCACCATGAAGCGTCAGATCAAGGTTGGTCACATTCCAAAACACGTACAACATTACATATTACTGATAACTGATTGATAACTGATTTTTTTTCTCTCTCTTTTCCCTTTGTCTGCCCACAGCATATGATTAAGTATAGGTACCTCCCCTTCACACATGGGAAGAGGACATACAGAGGCAAGGAAGACACAGGGAAAACCTTTGCTAGTTAAAATCCCTCCCTTTCATCCACTCACATTAAAGTTATTGATGAAGAATGGTGCGTACAGGGGTTGAAGTTTTGTAAGGGTTCCTGTTTTTTGTTTTTGACGTTTTTGTCGGGATGCAAAAAAAAAAAAAAAAAAAAAGGCAAAAAAGGTAGGCTTACTGGAAAAGAGTTTTGATCCATGATGACAGTGTTGGGCGTTTTGTTTAATAAATATTGCTGCCTTTGAGGAGTGAAAAGTGCGTGGAGTTCGGGTCTCAGCAATACTCACACAAAGTTTACGGATTAGTACGGTGTCTAACTTGGTGTGATAGTGAGCTGGAAAGCTGGGTCTATGATGATGCTAATGGCAAGCTCTAGAGCTCGTGCCTTTTCATCATCATTTCCCCCTCCACTTTTATCAAGTCATATTTTAAAGCACAGAATGTGGTTTCATTCCTTATTCTGTGATCGTTTGGTGGAAATTTAAGATAATAAGAGCCAGATCTTCATCAGCATTCAGAAAGCTCTCATGAAGTACCCGGTCATTCCTACACAGCTGCTGCACTGAAGTACTTTTTCTAAGCAACTGAAAAGATTCAGTATTTAGATGCAAAATAGCAAGGCGTTTTGACACTAGTGCCCATCATGGATTCACCACATGATTTTTGCCTTTATTTTCTTGAATGTGCTTTCTCTAGTTTTCTTTTTGTACATATACTTTATGCCTAGTAACATCCCTTCTAGCAGCCTTTAATTTATTCTCAAGTAGTAAAATCCCCCTGATCATTAATCTGCACTGTAATTTGATGCTCAGTAGAACTAGCTGTACATTGTAAGTTACATCATGCAAAACAAAACTCTTTTTCTCTCTCTCTTCTTTTTCAGAGGAAACATAAGAGTCTTGAGGGCTTTAAAAAATGTAAGAAATCGATGGAGAGAGTTGACATTTTTCTTTTAATTTCATTATTCTGGACCCTAACTGCTAATAAAAATATATATAGAGAGAGTTTTTTTTCAGCACTGTAGGTGAGGATCAAAAAAATTTTCCTATTAATGTGCATAATGTTTTATGGGGGTTTATATATAAAAATATATATATGTATATTTTAAAGGGTAAACAGAAATTATTTTGGATGTTCTTTTTCTTTAGACATGTGATTCCAGGTGTTAATTTTGACATTAAATGAAAATACATTAATTGGATACTAGATCTATAAATATCTCATTAAAGGCATTGCATGTCTTTGGTTTACTTGTGTTACTGTTTAAAATAAAATGATTTTAATAACTACACTGTAAATTTTTCACTCCAAATGCTATTAAAAGGCTGTGTCCCTTCACATATTGAGTTTTTTTTTCTTCTTTTCTTTGTGTTGTAGTAATGCATGTGTATATACACTGCCTGGCCAAAAAAAGTTGCACCCAAGATTTAAGATTTATCCACCTTTAGTTTTCATTACAGCCCACAAAGTGGTGGCCAGTTTATGTGTGAAAATGATTCCGCATGCTCCCAGAACCACCAGGGAAAAACAAGTCTGGTCATTCAGTATATGCTGGGCATCAGCTGACTTCATTTTCTTTGCCACATAACTTCGCTGAGCCTAGACCTGACCCACTGAGGCCACCCCAGATCATAAGACTGTCCAGAGGCTTGTACAGTGGCCACTAAGCATGATGAGTGCATCGCTTCAAGCACTTCTTGGTCTGACTTTGCTCTGGAATAGGGTCAATATGAACATCACACCACATGACAGCTATGTGTAAGCGTGTGCTGCATCCACCTGTTTTTTAACACCCTCTGTTTGAAACCTGCCAGTCGCCTCTGCAGCACGAAATGGTTATTGATATTTAGCCAGGCCGATTCTTTTGAAATCGTGTGCTACAAGCTCACTTACAGAAGCTCAGCTGAGCGTTTTCCATTTAGTTCCAACACACTGTTTAAACGGGGCCTCAGTGCTGCAGCATGGGGGGAATATCTTGTGATGATTATTTAAATCAGCTGAACTGATGATATTTGGCTTGTCTACAATCTTGCATAGACTGCTGAAACCTTAATGGTGACCATTGCTCTTTAGAGGCTCTACAGGGTGGGCCATTGGCAGTTTCCTGTATATGAAATTTGATATGAAAATACCTGTCTCTAGCATCTAGAGCGCTTTACCTGAGAACTTTTGGAGCAATGTCCTAGAGACAAATTTCTTTGTAATTTGACTTGAATTTTTATCTTTATTAATAATACTGAAAAAAACTGAGAGATACTTTGCAAAAGTCTTGAGCCAACCCACTTTTATTTATAATAAATAAAATAATTTCGATTAAATTAAAGAAATGGTAACGAATGTTTTTGCTGTGACAGGATGAAACGTGTCTAAAGATACAATTTTATTGGTTCAATGTAACAAACTCGGCAGCAATCTCATTTCCCCTCTCGTCTGTTCCAACCACTTAGGATTCGTCACCAGTATACTAATAATTGGGCTGATTATCTGTCATTTGTAATATTAAAAAGACCTACTTCTACAAATTGCATTCAATCCTTATGAAATGTGCCTGAGAATTGGTGGTTCCAATTGTAGAATTCTCATCTACTGTGCGATTCAGGTCCCAGCCAGTGCAGTCCCTTGGGGTGAAATTATTTTTGGTTGCCTAACTCTTAGTCTGCACTACTGTATCAAATATATGGATCAGAAACTGAATGACCTGCTTTGGTGATCCCTAATGGTCGCAACAGAAATAAGAACATTATGAAACTTGGATCATATTCAAATTATTAACTTGGGTAAAAACAGTAAGTATAGGCAGTAACTCACTAAACCCTTGATTGTTTCCCTAAATTTGCTCTATGTCTTTTTAAAGAATTGCCTATGGTCCCAATGTCTTCTGGCCTGCCCTCCCCTGACATGGCTTCATTCTGGCATAGCTGTAGATTTATTCATTTATTTAAGTTATCTAGTGACGACTGTCCATCCTTTCACCATGCAGTTTGTTTGCACCAGTAGCCCATAAGTCTGTGCTCTGTGTACATTCACTGATAAGTCATGGTTATCTGCAAATCAATAGATGGTACAACCACGCACTCAATAACGGGGGTGGTAAGCACATAGAAACAAAAGAACCATTTTAAAACTCCAACTGAAAAAAAAAAAAAGTTAACGAGAAGCTCCAAAAAGCTGTTGTTCCAAACCACTCAAAGCTGGTGAGTAAACATGACTGGAAACTTTCTTTGCATGAAGAAGAACTAAATGATATAAGATTAGGCTGCATTTTAAGCCACTGTCCAAAAATGAGAAAAGCTCTTGAATATTTTGAACATTAATACTACTTAGGATACCCAAAGTTTAAACTGAGGGTGCGTCTGACAAGTATAGACAACATGTCTGCAACTATACCAGCATGAAATGATTTTAGCTTTATAATGAGACCTTTCTGAGACTTTTTAAACATGCCTAAAAATGGAAGGGAAAAAAAGTTGATCTAATTCATAAAACCACTTAACTAACATTGCTCAGTGTGGAAATGGGTAACACTGCCCGACTCCCTAAATTGTTCCAGGTATGAATAAGTGTGTAGTCAGGTCTGTATGTATTTGTGCAAGGACACAATTTCCAGATTTTTTGCTATCAACATTTGATCCAAGTGTAAACTTTCAGCTTTAAAAACAATATTGCCTCTGTTTTCACAGGCTCAAAGGGAAGTATACAAGCTATCGTGATCATAGATATTAGAAATATTTTTATACTTGGATGCACAAACTTTGTAGTCAATAACTGCCTGAAATCTGGACATTTCATAGACATTTCCACATGCTGTTTCCTCCCTTGAGCTGCTTTTCCAGACCTTTACTGGAGCTGCCTTTAGTTTCTGCTTGTATGTGGGTCTTTCCTCCTTCAGTTTTGGGTTATTATTTGTCTGTGATATGAAGCACTATCATAGCAGTTTTACATTATTCAACTTCTTCTGAGAAAAAAAGTTTCTCTCTGTATATTTCAGACAAATTCTGCTACTTAGACTGTGACCCCTCTTCAATGAAATATTTACTTCAGATGAAGGATTGTGTAATTGTACATTTCTTTGTTTACATGTGGAAGTTTGATTCCCAGCCAATGTCCAAATTCCAGCCACTTTTTATAAAATGAAAACTAAAAGGCTTTCAAATCACATGAGCCAATTTTTTATTCACAATAAAACATAGAGAACATAATTTTTGAATGACTTTTATTTTACACTCATTCACTAAATGAGCTCATTTTAAATTTGATGTCTGCTACAGGTCGCAAAAAAAGTTGGCACAGGGGCAACAAATGGCTGAAAAAGCAAGCAATTTTGAAAAGATGTAGCTGGGGAAACATCGAGCAACTAATTAAGTTAATTGGCACCAGGTCTTAACATGATTAGCTATAAAAGGGATGTCTTAGAGAGGCAGAGTCTCTCCAATCTGTGAAAGAGTGCATAATAAGAGTGTGGAACACTTTACAAACAAAGTTCCCCAATAGCAAAAACTTAGCAAAAGACTTTTCAAATCTCATCTACAGTGCAAAACATCAAAAGATTCAGAGAAACTGTAGAAATCTCTGTGTGTACAGTCGTGGCCAAAGGTTTTGAGAATGACACAAATATTAGTTTTCACAAAGTTTGCTGCTAAACTGCTTTTAGATCTTTGTTTCAGTTGTTTCTGTGATGTACTGAAATATAATTACAAGCACTTCATATGTTTCAAAGGCTTTTATCGACAGTTACATGACATTTATGCAAAGAGTCAGTATTTGCAGTGTTGTCCCTTCTTTTTCAGGACCTCTGCAAATCGACTGGGCTGCTCTCAATCAACTTCTGGGCCAAATCCTGACTGATAGCAACCCATTCTTTCATAATCACTTCTTGGAGTTTGTCAGAATTAGTGGGTTTTTGTTTGTCCACCCACCTCTTGAGGATTGACCACAAGTTCTCAATGGGATTAAGATCTGGGGAGTTTCCAGGCCATGGACCCAAAATCTCAACGTTTTGGTCCCCGAGCCACTTAGTTATCACTTTTGCCTTATGGCACGGTGCTCCATCGTGCTGGAAAATGCATTGTTCTTCACCAAACTGTTGTTGGATTGTTGGAAGAAGTTGCTGTTGGAGGGTGTTTTGGTACCATTCTTTATTCATGGCTGTGTTTTTGGGCAAAATTGTGAGTGAGCCCACTCCCTTGGATGAGAAGCAACCCCACACATGAATGGTCTCAGGATGCTTTACTGTTGGCATGACACAGGACTGATGGTAGCGCTCACCTTTTCTTCTCCGGACAAGCCTTTTTCCAGATGCCCCAAACAATCGGAAAGAGGCTTCATCCGAGAATATGACTTTGCCCCAGTCCTCAGCAGTCCATTCGCCATACTTTTTGCAGAAGATCAAATTGTCCCTGATGTTTTTTTTGGAGAGAAGTGGCTTCTTTGCTGCCCTTCTTGACACCAGGCCATCTTCCAAAAGTCTTGGCCTCACTGTGCGTGCAGATGCGCTCACACCTGCCTGCTGCCATTCCTGAGCAGCTCTGCACTGGTGGCACTCCGATCCCGCAGCTGAATCCTCTTTAGGAGACGATCCTGGCGCTTGCTGGACTTTCTTGGACGCCCTGAAGCCTTCTTAACAAGAACTGAACCTCTTTCCTTGAAGTTCTTGATGATCCTATAAATTGTTGATTTAGGTGCAATCTTAGTAGCCACAATATCCTTGCCTGTGAAGCCATTTTTATGCAACGCAATGATGGCTGCACGCGTTTCTTTGCAGGTCACCATGGTTAACAATGAAAGAACAATGATTTCAAGCATCACCCTCCTTTTAACATGTCAAGTCTGCCATTCTAACCCAGTCAGCCTGACATACTGTAATGATCTCCAGCCTTGTGCTCATCAACATTCTCACCTGAGTTAACGAGACGATTACTGAAATGATCTCAGCAGGTCCTTTAATGACAGCAATGAAATGCAGTGGAAAGTTTTTTTTCGGGATTAAATTAATTTTCATGGCAAAGAAGGACTATATAATTCATCAGATCACTCTTCATAACATTCTGGAGTATATGCAAATTACTATTATAAAAACTCAAGCAGCAACTTTTCCAATTTCCAATATTTATGGAATTCTCAAAACTTTTGGCCACGACTGTAAGGGACAAGGCCGAAGACCTTTGTTGGATGCCAACAAAGACGGGTCTTCTGGCTCTTAGACAACGCACAATCCGAGATGCCATCTGCAGATGCTAACTAAAACTCTATCATGCAAAAAGGAAGGAATGGGCCAGAAGCTAAATTGTAAAATGGAAAATGGAAAATTTAAATTTGGTTCCATCAAAGAGGAAAATTGTTTTATGGTCAGACGAGTCCAAATTTGACATTGTTTTTGGAAATCACGGCCACCATGTCCTCCGGACTAAAGAGGAGGGAGACCTTCCAGCGTGTTATCAGCGTTCAGTTCAAAAGCATCTCTGATAGTATGGGGTTGTATAAGTGCATATGGTATGGCCAGCTGGCATGTTTTGAAAGGCACTATGAATGCTGAAAGGTATTTTAAACTTTTAGAGCAACATATGCTCCCCTCCAGACGACGTCTATTTCAGGGAAGGTATATTGGATATTTGCAATTACAAAACTATATACTGCAGCTATTACAACAGCTTGGCTTTGTAGTAGAAGAGTCCGGATGCTGAATTGGCCTGCCTGCAGTCCAGGTCTTTCACCTATAGAAAGCATTTGGCATATCATTAAATAAAAAATATGTCAAAGATGGCTAGGAACTCTTCAGCAGCTGGTCACTTATGTAAGGCAAGAATGGGACCAAATTCACAAAAACACCAAAACTTCTGAAACTTAAAACCTCAATGTCACCTCAATGGACACCTTCAAACTGTTTTGAAAAGATGAAGAGATGCTACATCATGCCCCTGTCCCAAGTATTTTGAGACCTGTAGCAGGCATCAAATTTGAAACTAGCTCACTTTGTGCATTCAATTGTAAAACGTCTTATTTTAAACATTGGTTATCTACGTTTTATTGTGAAAACATATGAGATGTGTAAATTCTTTTAGTTTTCACTTTATTCAAATGTCCCACCAACATGGGTTGGGTATGAATGGTTTTAATCTACAAAAAGACACGAGTAATACAAAGTTTGACAAAAAAAAAAAAAATAGGATCCCTTAGAGGTTAACTATGTTAACAACAGAAACAACACTGTCTGTCAGAGTTACGCAACCACCTGTTTCTCAACCCCTTGTGGTCTGTGCATAATTACAGTTAGTCTGTGAATATGAGATCTCTAATAAATAACCCCAGGTCAGGTGCGTCCACAATTCTGTCTCGGGAGTGCCCACATCTAGGGGTTAAAGAAATAAATGATAATCAAATGAAAGTGTAAGGCTGGCAATAATCTATGTAAACATTATACCACCTACCGTTGGTTGCAAACTCAAGTTTAACAATGGGTAAAATTAAATGTACAAATGTGACAGTTAATGTTAAAGCAATGTAAATAAAAAGCAGTTTATCTAAACTAATAATAAACTTAAACTTTATTGAATTGTAAACTTGTAGTATACGCTAGAGTTATATACACGCGCTTTCTTTCTCTTATACAATAAGTATATCGGAGTACACCTTCATTACACATGTGTAATCCTTGGCCACCCAAGTCACCATGTCACCATTTTTTTTTTCTTAGCATATATTTTTTTGGTAGGTCCTGACCAATGCAGACTAGGAACACCCCACAAGACCTGCAGTTTTGGAGATGCTCTGACCCAGTCCCCTAATCATCACAATTTGGCCCTTATTCTTATACTTTGCTCCATTTTTCTGCTCACTTGAAAAACGGTTCACTTGCTGTTTAATACTGTATACCCCACACACTTCCACCTGCCATTGTTAGAAGATATTGAAAATGTAGTTACTGTGAGAATGGCCAAAGACAACTGTGTTAGAGCAACTCTAAAACTGCAGCTCTTGTGGGATGTTCCCTTCCCAGGCTGCAGGTGCCAGGATATATCAAAAGTGATCCAAGGAAGGAAAACCAGCGAACTGACGCCAGGATCATGGGTGGCCAAGGCCGTGGGGAGTGAAGGCTGGCCCGTGTAGTCCGAGAAGAACTAGAGTAGATAAAAAGGTTTATGTTGATTCCAGTAGAAAGGTAGCTCACATAGAACACATAGATCCCTAGCTTTTGTACATCGTCACAGTATCCTGTGTATGTTAAATGTTAATGTTTATGTATAAATTTGACCATTTCAGTGTTTGAAGTTTCAGCCTCATCCCCAATACATTCACAATTATAATGGTTTTCCCGAAGCTCACTCAACTCATCTGTAAGTTTCTTCATTGATGTAAAAAAAAAAAAAAAAAGTTCAAAATTATAACACTTTACTTATGACTCTGGTATGAATAGTTAAATTATATTATTTCCTGTATTGAAATTGTAGAAATAATAAACAATTAGCAGAATTTGTGTTCCCTTAATAGTAAGGTATCTGTGATTTTATTTACAGATATTGCAGCTTGGGGTGCCTGTGTTTCTGGAGGTAACATTTAAACATTCTGCGGTTAGAATTTACATAGATTCACATGTAATGATGGAAAGCCTAAGGAAAGGATTCCGTGTGACTTGATCAAAAATCTGTGAATGTAATCTGTTTCTTCAGAGAATGTGATTACCTGTGAAGGTGACGTCCATCGCCTTGCTTGTGGTAAGCGTAAATAATAATAATAATAATAATAATAATAATAATTCATATTGTTGTGATAAGTAATATAAATATGTTTTCAGACACTGGACTGATATCAGTGAAGTCTTCTTTTTATGGCCGGACTGACAACAATACCTGTGGTATTACCTGGTCCACATATGAGGCAGTCAACACCAGCTGTTCTTTAAGGATTTACACTATTGCCGACAGGTACAGTTTTTTGAGTTACAATAAACACAATACATGTACTGCAATTGGCAGACATTTTGTAGAACATGCAGTGATTTAATAAGAGCAAGGGCATGCATTATCCGTTTGTAGGTTATATTTATTGTTATACTTTTATGCATTTAAATGTCAGTCCTAAAGACTTTCCTCAACAAAAGACCAACTTCTTTTTTATAAGGAAAACATTTGATTTGTTTACCCCAAACAGATGCAATGGACTAAGACAGTGTGAGATAAAGGCGGATTTTCTTGCCAACGATGACCCCTGTTATGGAACTTACAAGTACTTCAACACCACTTATGTGTGCATGAATGGCCGTAAGTAGATTATATCATAGAGGAGGGTTGAGGTTGGATATTGGAGACTTACTACATTGTGTTTATGGCCTAGATTGGGTCTCAGCTGCCTTACACATAATCAGCATCTATCATTTCAGTAAAAAAGAAGAATCATACTGCATCTAAGAATTTTGGTTTGTTTTTATAGCTATGTAAAACTATAACTATTGCGTGCACTTCCTTTTTCTAGGAGTTGATGTGATCTGTGAACGAGGCTACAGCACCCTGGACTGTGGTACTTCGCTGAGTCTTTATTTATTCAGCGATTTCTTTTGAAAAATGAATATATATATTTTTGATGTTGCGACTGAGCTACGGCAGTTGTACCTGTGACTGTGTGCAGGAGATGGTACCATTCACATCATAAATGCAAACTTTGGCCGTGCTGATTCAGCAACTTGCTCCAATGGACTCTCTAACAGTGTGCTCCAGAACACCAACTGCTATGCTCCAAACACACTCGCGACTGTGGCTGAACGGTAACGATATACTGTATATCATTTTTTTTTTTTTTTTTTTACCCATTAGATCCATTTTTACTTAATCAGTGCATTTGATGTTCATTGGTCATAGAGACCATGTTATCTTACTTTCATTAACAGGTGTGAAGGACAGAGTAGATGCACCGTAGAAGCTTCCTCCACCATCTTTAGTAATCCTTGCACTGAGACTGTTAAATACCTCACTGTATCTTACGTGTGCACTAGTGAGTAAGCGGCTTTCTCCACTAATCCTTTTCTTTTACTATTTTATTATTTTATTGAACAGATTTATATATATATATATATATATATATATATATATATATATATATATATTTTTTTTTTTTTTTTTTTTCTACAGGAGTAACAGTGACCTGTGAACATGACACTGCTGTGCTGACATGTGGTTTGTGCTCTCTGGCTCTTTATTATACAATCTATCTATTATATAGCATACTGCATAATAAAAACTAAATTAAACAGTGTGTACAGTAAACTACTTATTAAAAAAAAGAAAAATAATATCTCATTATCAGCACCAAGTGGGTTTTTATAGCTACTTTTATTCAACAGTCTATCTTCCTTTGTGCTCAATTCTAATTTTAGGTGCTCAGCATTTAAAGATCATCAGCGCGAATTACGGCCGAACTGATCCCGCCACATGTTCCTCAGGACATCCTGCCAATCAAGTCTCTTATACAAATTGCTACATGCATAAAACACTTAATATAATTGCAGCTAGGTAACAGAATTATATTATTATACATGTCTGTTCCATTAACGTACCCATAAACATTACTGATGTGTATAGCGACGGTTCTAATGAAAACCTGTTGTTTTGCAGATGTGAAGGGGAGAGCAGCTGTTCAGTGCCTGCAACAAATGATGTCTTTACTGACCCCTGCGTTTACACCTTTAAATACCTGACAGTTGTGTACAGCTGTGTTTAACTGTTTCTTGTCTTTCTGTGTCATATATGTAATAAACAATATATTGTACTGAGCTACACATACAGCATCATTTATACATAGATTTACTGTATTTGTTTCCACATTTTTCTT
Source organism: Clarias fuscus (assembly GCA_030347435.1). NCBI lineage: Eukaryota > Metazoa > Chordata > Actinopteri > Siluriformes > Clariidae > Clarias > Clarias fuscus. The sequence goes on along the minus strand of CM059213.1, from coordinate 9,291,487 downwards.
GGTGGTGGTGGTGTGGTGTTGTTGTTGACAGTGTGGCCACACACTTACAGGGTTGAGGGTTTGGGTCTGTGTTCTTGCTGTACTTGCTGGGTTTTCTCCTGGTTCTCCTGTTTCCTGCCGCAGTCCAAGTACTTGCAGATTATTCTTATTGGCTTTTACAATTTGCCCACAGTGTGTGAGTAAGTATGTGAATTTATGCAATATACCCTGTGATGGACTAGCACCCGGTCCAGGGTGTTCCAACCTCGTGCCCCAGTCCCCTGGTGTAAGCTAAGTGGAATAAAGAATGTGTGAGTGACAGTGATTTTTTTTGTTGTTGTTGTATATTTGTAGTTATGAAAAATGGTTGATTCCCTTAGCGAACTGTGCCTGGAGCCTATCCCAGGAGACTTGGGTCACGAGGAGGGGTACACCATGGACTGGTTCCAATCCATTGCAGAGCACAAAACACCCTTCACACACCCCCCAAAATACACACACACTATAGGAATTTGGGGAATGCCAATTAGCCAATTAAAATTTAAGTGACAAGATAGTCTTAAGGCCTTAAGGTATAGCCAGTTTAAAAAATATTTTTTTTTAATGAGAAATCTCTTCAATCTTCAATCTCAGCAGATTATTCAAAGCTACAAATAATCTAATAAGTAAACAGATCGGGGGCACAGTGTCTCCTTGCACCTACAGGGTTGAGGTTCGATTCCCGCCTCGGATCTGTGTGCATGTTTGCAAATTCTCCCCGTGCTTGGTGGGTTTCCTCCGAGTACATACAATGTTCACTATTGGCCTCCATAATCCCTAGTTGGACAACAGAGGTTTCTAGATGTATGGATAAAATAAACAGTTTAAAAAAACACATTGTACTGTATTAAAAACCAAAATTAGTTGATTGCATTGTTTGTTTGTAATGTATTACTTATGCATTAAAAAGTGGTAAATTGCAGCTGTAGAAGCGGAATAAACCACTTGCAGAGTACTGTTATAGGAAAGTAATCATGGGGTCATGTAAATTATTTCCCTATGTTGTTGTTTGTTCTTCTTTTTTAATTGCAGAATTAAATTTGTACCTCAACCTTCCTGTTTCCACCAAAACTGTTGTCCACAGTGTCAATGTATATATATATATATATATATATATATATATATATATATATACATATACATACATATACATATATATATACATATATATATACATATATACATTATATATATATATATATATATATATATGTTGTTGGCATCTTACCGGTGCTACCTAATGATCGCAGGTTGCAAGTACGCAGGTATCAGGGCCCTTAAATAAACACGGCAGCAGGTGTAACGCGTTCATCCTGATTGTGCTAATGGAACACACACTAAACTTTTTCTTTTTGTTCTTTTTTTTCTCACTTTCTTCTGGATCCTTTTGAGGATTTCACGGAAATGTGATATTGTTCTGTATTTGTTATACTTTTGTTATAATGATATATTTGTTATACCTACCTTTGTTGGTGGTGGTTTATGTAACCCAATCTGTGGTCTGTCCAATAAGTCCAATAAACATTTAAAACACTGTGCTTAAACAGATGGAATACTGAAGAATGGCTTTTGGGTGGCCTCAGAATTATTGAGCACGACCTCAAAAATGGTTGAAACAACAACATTGAGTGTTCAAACAGGACGATGGATGTGGAATGGATAAGGCAGATTAACTATATGACTTTGGAGTCTCAATGTAGGTGCTTTGCTGAAATGTTTGGCTTGTGGCAGAATATCAACTAATTTAATTAAACCAACCGTTAAGTCCAACTCTGCCAACAATAGCGTTTAAACACCCAACCAGAATTCTGCCAGAAGATTGTTTTGGCTACCAAAAATGTCTGCTAAAGGTGAAACTTACTAAAGGACAATCAAAACCTTTTTAACCAAATTCTTGTTTGTTTTTTTTTGTTTGTTTTTTCAGTAAAGATGTACAGTATTTTGTAAAATTATTCTGCCTCAAAACCTCTATATCAGTTCAAAATGCTCATAATGAATGTATGTAAATTTCTTCTGGACTACCATCCGAGGACTACCGTTCCAGTGTTCTTCAAATCACATCAGCAAGCATCAGTTGTGACCTTTGTTTTGGTGTCAGCACTTTGAACTTATATTCTACTGATAGGAGATCTTTACATATACAGTATGCACATCAATGGTAATCACTGATGGTACTAATTTTGGTGTTGGAGTCTTTGTTTTAACAGGTGTATTATAGAGATGAATGCAGTTTAGAAAGCTAGAAAATATCCTGCTATAGAACGCTATATAAAGGTTTTTCTTTGCAAACATCTTATATCTCTTTATTGAACACTAAATAACAAATACTGTGTACTGACTTCAGGTAAACGGGTTCATACAGTATCAGACCTGAAAATGTCCTGAATATAATAGGAAGCCAAAAAATTCTCTAAATGCATTGTTCTTCTTGATATATGTGCAACAACTACTATATTTGCAGTAACTATGTGACACAATTAGGAATATCTGCAATAAGCTTTATATGTGCAATAACCAGAACAGTGCAAGAATGCAGAATGAGGAATAAATAAAAAAATTGTTTTTGAAACTGTAAGTGTGAACTAACGGATTCATGTGCAATAGTGGTGAACAGGACGTGAAGATGAGGAGGGTAGGATGAAAATTTGAGTTTTTTGTTGTATGTCTTGTGTATATATACATATACTGCGGTATTTCAGTTTAGTGGAAACTGCAGTTTAAAGACCAGCAGGAGGAACCTCAGTGTTAAGAGTTGATATGTAAGTACTCTATTATTTATTTGCATGTTACAGTAAATCCATTCAAGTAATTGTTCTCTTCTTAATGTGTAGAATTTCTTTTAGGTTTAATATAAGGGAAAATAATAAACATTATTTTTTAAATACTAAAAATATTTGTTGCACTGATTTATTAATGCAGTGTAAGAACGGAAGGATTTTACTAAAAGATTTCACTTTCAACTTCAGCAGTGACGCCTCCAGCATCATGGTGCTCCTGAGACTCACATTACTCACCTGTACGTTTGCACCATGAAGAAAAAATAAACGCTGACGAGAATTTATGTACATTTTGAAGGCAATTTATCTGGGATTTGCTTTACAGTGCTTATTGCGGCTCTTGACCTGCATGCCCTTGACCTACCAGACATACCTGAAGGTATTTTCTGATTAGAATTTTTAACAGAAAAAATAACAGAAAAATTGTTTCTCACAAAGCATAAGTTAATAATTCAGGTTTGCATGCTCAAATATCTGTTTGGATAATCTATTCCTATAGAGAATTCCCTAACCGATGATGATGGTGCTGACGAAGGCCTTACTTGTCGTAAGTTTCCTACATTCTTTAAAAGCATGGAATGAGCATATGGAAGCCATATGCAAACATTTTACTCACTCACTCACCATCTATACTGCTTAATCCTGTATTCAGGGTCACGGGGGCCTGGAGCCTATCACATGCAGGGTACACCCTGGACAGGGTGCCAATCCATCGCAGGGCACAGACACACACACACACATACACTCACTCATTCACACACTATGGGCAATTTGGGAACGCCAATTAGCCTAACCTACATGTCTTTGGACTGTGGGAGGAAACCGGAGTACCCGGAGGAAACCCACCAAGCACGGGGAGAACATGCAAACTCCATGCACACAGAGACGGGAATCGAGCCTGGCCGGAGATCGAACCCAGACCCTGGCGGTGCAAGGCGACAGTGCTAACCACTACACCACCGTGCCTCCCAAACATTTTACTATAAAAGGATTTTATTTTAATTTTGCATTATTGTGATAACTTTGGATTTTTGTGGGAAAAAAAAAATCTATAGTTTTATATCTGTACCATCTGAAATAAACATCTGGGATTTTTTTTTTTTGCCCAGTTTTTTTTTTTCTTAGTTAGGGATTCAGGCAAGGAAATTTTCTTTTTTACGTTTATTGTGCCACAGAGGAATATTTGAAAATTATGTTTTCGGTAGCTATTAATTTTGCTTTATGAAAATAACAGTCTAAATAAATAAATAAATAAATAAATTTGTTTGTTTGTTTCCTGCAGCAATAATTGTAACCTGTCAAGGGCGTACTGCTGTGCTGAACTGTGGTTTGTTATATTTTTCCTTTTATCATCGACCCATCATATCATATAACATAATTCATTCATAATAGAAGAGTAATTATACACTTCCTCCTGTTAAACAGACTTAAAGACAGAATCCTATTAGTATCTAGTATAAATACTGTACGGTACATGGTCCAGCAAAGCTGTGTTATGATGAAGTAGTGTTACAATAAACAGATCTAAAAGACTTTAACCAAAATATTGGCCTATTTTCTACTGCCTATTTACTATTTTTCCTCATGCATTATTATTTTCAAAAGGATACGTTTTTGCCAAACTTTTTCTAATTGTAGGTCATCGTCGCATAAGGATCATCAGCGCTTTCTATGGCCGAACCGATTCCACCACTTGTGCTACAGGATGTCGCAGGAGACAACTCAGAAACAGAAGTTGCTACTCGCGTAATGCACGATTCATAGTTAGATCCAGGTAACGGACGTATTAACTTTTATTGTTATTGCAAATGACAATACATTTTCGCATACCTTACTGATGGAGAAAACTCTGGGGAAAACTTAAATAATGTAATATTATTTTGCAGATGTAATGGAAGGCGCAGATGTCGTGTGAAAGCTAGCAATAGAGTCTTCTCTAACCCCTGCTTGGGCACCTATAAGTACCTGAGAATTGCGTACACCTGTCGCTAACTGTAAGTGCTACTTTTATATATATATATATATAGATAGATAGATAGATAGATATAGATATAGATATAGATACACACAGTATATATATATCATATCCAGTGACTGAGACCCAGCTCTTGCTGAGCTGCATACATATCATATGTAACACTGTATACATTAAAGTCAAAAGTAAAAGTCACTGAATAAAGAGCAAGGTAATTACTTAAGAACTTAAGAATTAGTGACTAACTTTTACTTTTAATCAAAAATAGAATTCAACACACAAAAAATATTCTGAATTTTTATACATTTTTTATTAAACTTTTTACGAATTATGGTTTTAATGCATAAATTGAATTACTTCACATTACTTCATGTACAGAATGAAAGGTATTTTATATGCAGGATATACAGATATTCTTTTAATTTTATACATATATTAAATTAATTAAATTAATTAATTAATTCATATATTTCTTTTTTACAGATTACTTGAGCTTTCTCCCCAGTGACCTCTCTTCAACGTGAAAAGGAATCAAACCACAATTTTACAGGGTGTCAATCACCTGTAAGTTTTGTGGTCTTCATGTGCTTTATATTAGCATTTTATGTGATCAACTGCTGTGGTAACCTTTCCCCTAAAACCTATAATGGTTATTTGCTTTTAGATGTAATGACTTCCTCCTAAACTAATTAACTTCACTAATGATTCTGCAATAAAGTATCCTCTAAGTGCAAGCATAACAGGGGTGAGTGTTGTGTGTTATTCACATTTAGACAATTCATGTAATCCAAACCCAATCTGTGCTGCTGAAATATCCATTCTGTTTGAAGTCCAATAAACATTTTTAACACAGTGCTTAAATTAAAGGTGCAAAAGGTACTCTGGAGGGGGAATACAGGTATACACCAACAAATAAGTTTATTTATTTACTAAAAGCTTCAACTATTAAGCCCAATATTAAGTTCCCTTGTGCCACCAAAACAACGCTGATCGCTTGGAAAATGATTCCACAAGACCTCTGAAGGTGTGCTGTCATGTCTGGAACCAGGACATTAGCTGCACATGCTTTAAGTGCTGTACGTAGCAAGATGGGGACTCTATTCAGAGATCAGGGAAATTTGAAGGCCAGATCTTAAACAACCTTGAACTCTTTGCCTGCTCAGTCCCATATACAGCAATCTGTGATGCACTGAGTGTTCTGACACCTTTCTATCATAGACAGTATTAACTTTTCCCCAGCAATTTGCACTATGTTGGCTTTTCTTTGGGAGTGGCGAAGGCGAAAAAGCAAACGGTAATGCAAAGTTTACAACTGCATTTGAATTATGTCACACTTTATGCGTCCACATATGGAAAACGCAATTGCTAATGCAATTTACAATTCCTTTTGAAAAATGTCCGGGATATCATTCCATAGGTGACACCTGAGACAGTGTAACACTAATGAGTCACATGACAAAGGGGAAGGAAAATAACTAATTGTGGTCAATTTGTACATTTTCACTTAGGGGCGTACTCACTTTTGTTGCCAAGGGTTCAGCTATTATTGGCTGTATTTTTAGTTATTTTGCAAATCTACTCAAGTAAAAGTAAAAAGAATGGTGCAGTAAAACTACTCATACAAACGTGGACAAAATTTTTGGTTCCCTTCGGTCAATGAAAGAAAAACTCACAATGGTCACAGAAATAGCTTTAACCTGACAAAAGTAATAATAAATAAGAATTCTATGAATGTTAACCAATGAAAGTCAGACATTGCTTTTCAACCATGCTTCAACAGAATTATAAAAAAAAATGAACTCATGGAACAGGCCTGGACAAAAATGATGGTACCCCTAACTTAATAGTTTGTTGCACAACCTTTTGAGGCAATCACTGCAATCAAACGATTCCTGTAACTGTCAATGAGACTTCTGCACCTCTCTGCAGGTATTTTGGCCCACTCCTCATGAGCAAGCTGCTCCAGTTGTTTCCGGTTTGAAGGGTGCCTTTTCCAGACAGCATGTTTCAGCTCCTTCCAAAGATGCTCAATAGGATTGAGGTCAGGGCTCATAGAAGGCCACTTTAGAATAGTCCAATGTTTTCCTCTTAGCCATTCTTGGGTGTTTTTAGCTGTGTGTTTTGGGTCATTGTCCTGTTGCAAGACCCATGACCTGCGACTGAGACCCAGCTTTCTGACACTGGCCAGCACATTTCTCTCTAGAATCCCTTGATAGTCTTGAGATTTCATTGTACCCTGCACAGATTCCAGACACCCTGTGCCAGATGCAGCAAAGCAGCCCCAGAACATAACAGAGCCTCCTCCATGTTTCACAGTAGGGACAGTGTTCTTTTCTTGATATGCTGCATTTTTCCATCTGTGAACATAGAGCTGATGTGCCTTGGCAAAAAGTTTCATTTTTGTCTCATCTGTCCATAGGACATTCTCGTCCAGGGAGGTTGGATACAGTCCCATGGATCTTAAATTTCTGAATAATATGTGCAGCTGTAGTCACAGGAACATCTAGCTGCTTGGAGATGGTCTTATAACCTTTACCTTTAACATGAATGTCTATAATTTTCTTTCGACTCTCCTGAGACAACTCTTTCCTTGGCTTCCTCTGGTCCATGTTGAGTGTGGTACATACCATGTCACCAAACAACACAGTGACTACCTGGAGCCCTATATATAGGCCCACTGACTGATTACAAGATTGTAGACACCTGTGATGCTAATTATTGGACACACCTTGAATTAACATGTCCCTTTGGTCACATTATTTTCAGTATTTTCTAGGGGTACCATCATTTTTGTCCAGGCCTGTTCCATGAGTTTATTTTTTTAAATAATTCTGTTGAAGCATGGTTGAAAAGCAATGTCTGACTTTCATTGGTTAACATTCATAGAATTTTTTACAATTATTACTTTTGTCAGATTAAAGTTATGTATGTGACCATTGTGAGTTTTTCTTTTATTGACTGAAGGGTACCAACAATTTTGTCCACGTGTGTAGAAGTATTTTTTTTTTTTCAAAAAGTTACTTGTAAATGTAATGGAGTAAATGTAACTTGTTACTACCCACCTCTGTATATACTGTATCATATCTAATGACTGAGAGTCAACTCATGCTGAGCTGTGTACATATCACTGTATACATCAAAGTCAAAAGTGAAAGTCACAGAATATAGGGCAAGGAAATTAGGTAAGAAAGTAAATAATGACAGTTCCAATCATATAAAAGTGACTAACTCATACTCATTATCAAAAATATAATTCAACACATAACATACTCCAGTGGCATATGCATTATAAAAATATTCAGAATTCTTTTAGAACTTTTATGAATTATGGTTGTAATGTGTATATTGAATTATTTCACATTACTTCATGTACAGTATGAAAGGTATTTTATATGCAGGATATGCAAATATTGATTAAAATATATATATATATATATATATATATATATATATATATATATATATATATATATATATATATATATATATATATATACTTTTATTCAGCTTTCTTCTCAGTGACCTCTCTTCAACGTGATAAGGAATCAAACCAAAATTTTACAGGTGGCAATCACCTGTAAGTTTTGTATTCTTCATGTGATTTATATTATCATTTTATGTAATCAACTGCCCAAAGACCTGCAGGCATGGGAGTCTTGTGTGCCCATGATCTTGTCAACAGTTTACTGATGTAAAATTGATAATCAATGTTAAATGTTATGTGGCTTTAATATTATGGCTAATAAATAATACAATGGCTGGTAACTCAGACTCAAACCACAGTATAAGTGTTTGTAAATACACCTGGAACACAGCCCTTGGCACAATAAACTCATGGTGGTTCCATGTTAATTCCTCTGAAGCACCAAAAGACACTTCTTGTTTATAATAAGTCCCATGCTTGCCATGTCTTTATTGACATTCAAAGTTATCTGCAAGACACCAAAGAAGCAGCTGTTAACAACACCAGGAAGGTTACAACACAAAACCACCTCAGGACTCGACTTGCAGTGATGATGGCAAAGGCTGTATAAGAAGTGGTCGAACCCTGACTTCACCCTTAGGTTTTCTGAAGAGCACTTTTGAAACTCAACTGTCGGAGCTGTAGTCATCATCAACTTGGTGGGAGCTATTTCTGTCTAAACCATGGTTAATCCATAAATAGACAAATGGATGGAATGAACAGAGTCTGGCTGTTGGTTGGAACATCCCTACTCACACAAGTTAGCACAAGCTAGCTTAGCTTTAGCTTAGCTGAAATGCTATGGTGGTTAATATTAATGTATATTTTCAAAATTCAAGGTTAAAGAATTTTATTTGACACGTTCATGGTTGTACAAACCTAGTGGAATGCTACTGCAATAAACTCCAGACTGTGCAGATTTTAAAGAAATGTAATATATATATATATATATATATATTGAATTATGTTGAATTATGATGACATTACTTTGCATTTGTTTAACCTGTGTCATCAATCCTCTACATATCATCCCATGCCAACTCCTACATTTCTTGTGGTAAGTTAAACTACAATGTTTTGAGTTAGCTGGTTAGTTAGGCATAGCAGACAGCTAGCGATTTGACACCTGCCTTGCAGTTGTCACTCAAATCGACCACGCCCCTATTTATGCCTAATTTTATGCTTAATATATTTTTAACGGATGAGTTACAAAAAAAAATTAACTGCCTGTAGTTGTCTTGAATTAGAAATCTTAGTATGGAGACCCAAACCTTTTTTGTACCAGGCTGCAAACATGTTCATCATTTCTGTTCTAAAGATTGACTCCCTTTTGGGCTAGCTCCTAGTGGTGATTTGAAGAATTGCAGGTTTTGACAGACTCATTTTTCAAAACCAAAGCTTGCCATAAAGACTCCAGGAGCCCATGAGCAAATATAAGGGATGCTTTAGTTTTGTACACGAGTGAATCTAGTGAGCTATCGAACATACATAAAGTTGTCTCCAGTGGGAAATGACTTTAAATTGGATCTCTTTGAGCAACTGACCAAGCAACACTACCAAGCAAGAAGAGGAATTTGGATTTGGAATAAATCCATGAAGCACACATACATCTGTGTTTTTGGCATTTGAGATCGATCTACCTGGAATTCTAAAAATGACATGATACCATGTCAAACTCAGTTAGTTTTTATGGCTGAAGGACAAAAAAAATGGAAGTGCACTCTCAGCGGAACTAATAATAGGGCAATGTCTGAACATTAGAGAATGTTCAAGGCTGAAATCTCTGCACATATGGTCATAAGACTTGCATGGTGATCTCAAAACTTATAGACTCAGTCTCCGCAGAACTCTTACTCTATAATCTCCACTGATGTCATCGCTCACTAGTCTGAAGTCACTTTGGACCAACCCCTTTAAAATGGAACTTTATAAAGTGAATTGAATTGGATTTAAGCAATGGTGTATGCAGAGGTAAAAGGTATCGAAGTACTAAGTGCTAAGAAGTATTTACGTCTTCACTGTACAGTACCAGGCAAAAGTTTGGACTCACCTTCTAATTAAATGTTTTTTTGTTTATTAGTTTGTTTCTACATTCAAGAACAATACTGTAGATTTCTATGTAATTAAATAACACACACAACAACGGTCATTTTAAGAAATGAAGAACAGCTGTTCTGGAACAGTTTTTGCAAGAACAGTATTGTCAGGTGCATTTGCAAAACCCACCAAGCACCATGATGAAACTGGCTCTTAAAGTCCATCCCAGGAAAGGAGATTATTAAAGGAGATTATTGCATATATTGGATGCCTTCAGCAATGGTTTACAATGTAGAAAGAAATAACAATCAGGACATTCCATTGAATTAGAAGATGTTTCCAACTGGTAGTGTACTTAAGCACATATTTCACATTTCTATACTATAATTACTTCAATTAAAGGATACTTGTTACTTTTACTCCACTATTTGTACTTTCTATGTCCTTACATTTCTGCATGGCATTGCACTGCATTACATAACCACAGTATTATTTTTCTGTATTGGTCTGTATTATTTGACATAGTTTGACATTGACAAAAATGGTCACTGTCAGGATCACAGTAGAGGAGAGAGAGATTTTCTATGACTTAAAGTCTACTGTGAGCTGCCTCTGTAGCGAGTAAATTTGAGGGTGAGTACTTTTAATCAAAAATGTCAGTGGAGGACTTCTACTTTTTTAATAATATTTTTTTTAAATATATTTTTTATATAATATTTTACTTACTTTTACACAAGCACAAGAATGGTGTACTTTGCCCACATAATGCTTGTATACATTGTGGCGCTGGCAAAAAAGACACACTAAAGCAACACATTTTCAGTTTTCCATCCTTACAGCACTGCAGTATGCCTGACTGGCATCACTACTATTGAATTGGGGGGATGACAAAAACAGAACATGAAAATGAAGGCAAACTTACAGACAGTTGGAAAACAAAGTAGCACCAGAATGAACAACCATTCCAATGTTGACTCTTTCGCTAATGTTTCCAGGGAACTGGTTTAGATCTTGACTTATTTCCTGGTGTTTGTTATAAATAGGTCCGTTCCAGTGATGCTGCACGTAAAATTTCAGTTTCAACCACAACATACTGTATGCAGCAGCATCATAATGCTCTTTGTCAAGTTCTACAGTCTGCTTACCTGTAAGTTTCCTCCATTGTTACATATGAAATTATCAGAGATGGAAAATAACGAATGACATTTACTCGCGTTACTGTAATTGAGTCGTTTTTTTGTGTAGTTTTTAAAATCTGTAATTTTACTTTTAATTAAGTATGTTTTGTTTGAAGTATTGTAATTCGGTACATTTTAAATAATATGCGCTACTGAGTAAAACAAATGAATGAAAATGCAAAAAATATTATGCTTTGTATAAATACTTGGTTGCGCTCACGTGTGTGTATCGTGTCCTGGTCGCGCGTCGCTCCAGGCTCCACTCCAGGTTTTCTGACTGTCCCCACATCGGCATCTACAGTACCTGACCTTTCACACGGTCGCTTCCGCCCTGAGAGTGACGTCATCAACCAGCGCCACCATATATAAACCGGAGGGAGACGCGGGAAAGAGGAAAGAGATTGTGATTTTAGCGATTTGATATTTGGTTGTGACTTTTTGCCTCCCATTGACTTTGATTATTGCTTTGGTTGGTCTTTGTATATATTTGTACATAATTTCACTGTATGTTTGTGCACTCACCAGTAGTAGGGGCGTGGCTGCCATTTATTTTGGGAAGATGGAATTTATACACTGTTTTTGGTTTAGGGAGTCAGGGAAGAGACCTGTGTTTTTGTTTGTGTGTGTGTGTGTGTTTTTTTTTTGCAGGTAATCTAGCTACTAAATATAAATAACATTTAGTTTATTATTTCTCCTGGGTCCACCCTGAATCTTATCCTCCTCCTGTTGTGTGTGTGTGTGTGTGTATTTTTTTGTAAAGCAATACAAACCTCATTATTTCATCAGTTAATGACTGGATCTAGTTCTTTCTGCCATATACCGCCATTTCCATACAGTTTATAATAGAACCCTGACCCATTTTTTGCTGTACGGCCCGACACTAGACTGGGACCTAACACCATATTTAAGTGACCACTTTGATTTTCAAGCACAAGAAAGTCAAAAGCTTAATTATGCAATGGTGTTCCTTCAATTTAAAAACAATTAGTTTGAGATTTATATCTGCTCATTTTTTTTTAACTACGCTAGAATGCCTCATCCCACCCCTGCTTTAAAAAAAAAAAAAAGTTACTCAGTAATGTTTACTCTAAGTAAATTTTTTATGAGCTACTTTTTACTTTTACTTGAGTAGATTTTTATAATGGTAACTTTACTTGTACTTCAATAAAAAGTAACAGTACTTTTACTTGAGTACAAAATTTTAGTACTCTTTCCACTTCTGGAAATTATAACTTTTAAATCATATCTCTTGCAACAGGAGAAAGAGTAAAGAGTTAGCTGAATGTACAGTATGTTTTATTTAATAGTAAAATATTAATGTTTTGCTTTACAGTACTTATTGCAGCACCTGTCTTGCTTGTTTCTGGAGGTAATATTTTAAACCTTTAACCTAACATGATAACGGTTTCACAGAGAACCTGAGTGAATGTTTCAGGATTACATATATCAAATATCTGTGTGAATAATTTATTCTTTTAGAGAATATAATTACCTGCTATGGTGATGTCCAACACCTGCGTTGTGGTAAGTTTTCATATTGTGTTTCAACTGCAAATAATAATACTATGATAAATTAGAATGTATGTAAAATACTACTTATTTCTGTAATTAGAAATCTGTACTTGAATTAACATATTTATACTGGATGTCTTTAGACACTGGACTGATACTGGTGAAGTCATCTGTATATGGCCGTACAGATCACCAGACCTGTAATAATAATTGTCCATCCTCTCAGGTCACCAATACCAACTGTGCCCTGAGGATTTCCACAATTGCAGATAGGTACAGATGTGCAACAGGACATGCTGTAATAGAAATAATCAACTCATACATGGTGTGTTGAATTTCTGTTATAACACTGAGGTTAATTCAGTTAATTTCCAACATGTCAGCAGAATTTACTAAATAGTTTCAATTATGACACTGAAATACTTTACACACGTGGACAAAATTGTTGGTACCCTTCGGTCAATGAAAGAAAAACTCACAATGGTCACATAAATAACTTTAATCTGACAAAAGTAATAATAAAAAAAAAATTCTATGAATGTTAACCAATGAAAGTCAGACATTGCTTTTCAACCATGCTTCAACAGAATTATATATATAAAAAATAAAAAAAAAAACTCATGGAACAGGCCTGGACAAAAATGATGGTACCCCTAGAAAATACTGAAAATAATGTGACCAAAGGGACATGTTAATTCAAGGTGTGTCCACTAATTAGCATCACAGGTGTCTACAATCTTGTAATCAGTCAGTGGGCCTATATATAGGGCTCCAGGTAGTCACTGTGTGGTTTGGTGACATGGTATGTACCACACTCAACATGGACCAGAGGAAGCCAAGGAAAGAGTTGTCTCAGGAGATTTGAAAGAAAATTATAGACAAGCATGTTAAAGGTAAAGGCTATAAGACCATTTCCAAGCAGCTAGATGTTCCTGTGACTACAGTTGCACATATTATTCAGAAATTTAAGATCCATGGGACTGTAGCCAACCTCCCTGGACGTGGCCGCAGGAGGAAAATTGATGACAAATCAAAGAGACGGATAATCCGAATGGTAACAAAAGAGCCCAGAAAGACTTCTAAAGAGATCCAAGGTGAACTTCATGCTCAAGGAACATCAGTGTCAGATCGCACCATCCGTCGTTGTTTGAGCCAAAGTGGACTACATGGGAGACGACCAAGGAGGACACCATTGTTGAAAACAAATCATAAAAAAGCCAGACTGGAATATGCCAAACTACATGTTGACAAGCCACAAAGCTTCTGGGAGAATGTCCTATGGACAGATGAGACAAAAATTGAACTTTTTGCCAAGGCACATCAGCTCTATGTTCACAGATGGAAAAATGAAGCATATGAAGAAAAGAACACTGTCCCTACTGTGAAACATGGAGGAGGCTCTGTTATGTTCTGGGGCTGCTTTGCTGCATCTGGCACAGGGTGTCTTGAATCTGTGCAGGGTACAATGAAATCTCAAGACTATCAAGGGATTCTAGAGAGAAATGTGCTGGCCAGTGTCAGAAAGCTGGGTCTCAGTCGCAGGTCATGGGTCTTGCAACAGGACAATGACCCAAAACACACAGCTAAAAACACCCAAGAATGGCTAAGAGGAAAACATTGGACTATTCTAAAGTGGCCTTCTATGAGCCCTGACCTCAATCCTATTGGGCATCTTTGGAAGGAGCTGAAACATGCTGTCTGGAAAAGGCGCCCTTCAAACCGGAAACAACTGGAGCAGCTTGCTCATGAGGAGTGGGCCAAAATACCCGCTGAGAGGTGCAGAAGTCTCATTGACAGTTACAGGAATCATTTGATTGCAGTGATTGCCTCAAAAGGTTGTGCAACAAACTACTAAGTTAGGGGTACCATAATTTTTGTCCAGGCCTGTTCCATGAGTTTTTGAGTTTTCATTTTTTAAAATAATTCCGTTGAAGCATGGTTGAAAAGCAATGTCTGACTTTGGTTAACATTCATAGAATTCTTATTTATTATTACTTTTGTCAGATTAAAGTTATTTCTGTGACCATTGTGAGTTGTTCTTTCATTGACCGAAGGGTACCAACAATTTTGTCCACGTGTGTACCTGCCCAGCAATCAAGTCAGGTCTACCATAGTCAATCCTTAATCCTTATAGAGCCCTCTTTATGGTTCAGCACACATAAACCACAACTTAAATACTTCTTGTCTAATTTTTATCCAGCATAGTGCGTAATACAATGTTGTGCCTCATTCCTGATCAAAAACTCTGTTGATATCTGTAACTTTCTTTACAAAGTTTCAAACGCTCTGCCACATGCTTGGTGGTTACCAGGGTTGCCAGATTAGGCAGTACTGACAACTGCACCACTTAGATTCCAGAAAAAACAAAAAAACAGCCCAAATTATAATATCAGTATTAGAACTCATCTTGTACCTTAATTATTTATGCAAATATGTTCTTATCTTTATATTTCATAACTGTCCAGGACACTAGGTAAACGAGATAAAACTCTAATTCGTTGTTCTAGATTAGAAAAGGAAACAGCAAGTAAGATCCACCTTCAGTCTCTGATTGACTCTCAGTTCCTTTTAATGTCCATGTTATTAAACAAGTAAAAAAGAATAAACATAATCAAAAATATGTTAACTGTGACTAAAAATCTGTGATAAAAACATTATTACTTTTGTGATCTATTACATCACTAGCCAGGTCCAGTATTTATACAGTGACACAATGTTGATGTTTTTGTAATTTGACATTCAGAATGCACTCAACCCAACACTAAGACACCTTTAAAGGCATTTGGTCTTTTTATTCCAAACAGATGCAATGGGCTGAGAGAGTGCGAGTTAAAGACAGATTTACTTGGCAACCCTGACCCATGCATTGGAACTTACAAGTACTACAGCACCGCTTATGAATGCATCAATGGCAGTAAGTAAAGTTTTCTACCTTTCTATCTTTCTTTTTTTAGATTCAAATAACAATTACAGAACCATTTTCTAAGACACATTGCTATAGAACTTATAGCAGTATAGGTCCAGCTACACTTGTTCTATTACTATGTTCTTGTTTCCACATTAACATCTCATACTCTGGGACTTGTGTGGCAGATGCTCAAATAATAAAGACCACCAGCGATGGGAATTCGCCCATATCTTTTTCATCCCTCACTCACTCTGTAACCTGACTAGGTAATCGGCCTCCGCTTCTGCAGGTGTGTCAAGGGGTGGGACACCATATTGGGCACAGCTGGCGAAGGATGAGTGTTAATAGATCTCAGGGTTGCCTCTCTATAAAATCGAGACGGGGATCTTAGATTGAGACATCGGACTTCACGCCTGAAGCTGCGCCAACGGATGACTGGGCGAGGCTGGCCGGCCATGGGATCACCTGAGGCCGCGACGAAAGAGGGACAGTTGACCGCAATTGCGAAAGCTGCATTGAAGAGATGCATTGATGAGCCAGCAGAAGCCGTCACTCAATCGCCACCAACACTCGTCAACCAAGTGCCCCTCTGCCAGCTGGGCGCTGCCTCTGTACCTGCACACCCTCACTTCTTTCCCCCTCTTTTTTCCTTCCTTCCTACTAAATTACTTTCTTTACCCATAGATAGATAGATAGAGAGATAGATAGATAGATAGATAGATAGATAGATACTGTAGCAGTGAAAAAAGCAAATGTCAAAACAATGCATTAGTTATGTACCAGCAAATAATGTAAGGCTATTATCATTTAACAGTATGGTCTGGAGTGAGTTCTTCCTTACTTATCACCAGATTGCATGCATTTTTTCCCCTTCTCTAGGGCTTGCTGTGATCTGTGAGGACAGCTACAGCACACTGGATTGTGGTAAGAGCTATTCTTTTATATGGCTTGGCTAAATACAGTGTTTAAATTCGACAGGTTAATCTGTGTCTCTGTGCAGGAGAAGCTTCTATTCAGATCATAAATGCAAACTATGGACGAGCTAATGCTAGAACCTGTTCACATGGACTACGCAGTGTTTCGACTGAGAACACCAACTGTTATGCTCCACGCACTTTCACAAATGTGGCTGAACTGTAAATTATTGTTTTGTTTTACTTGAAAGAAGATGCATTTGCTTTATCTAAATTGCTCAGAGAGGCCATGCTAGTATCTTCCTTTCAGTGAAAGGTGCAATGGACACGGGAGATGCACTGTACAAGCTTCCAACACCTTCTTTACAGATCCTTGCGTTGGTACTCGTAAATACCTCACTGTGTCCTACATGTGCATTCCACCTAGTAAGTAATCCGCTCTTTCTGTCAATATGTTCCATTTCAGCTCTTGTTTTCTTTATCTTGGGGAAAAAGGAACAAACTAAAGCACTTACAGCCTTTAAAGCTATGGATAACATAATGCTGTCTACTTAATAAATACTGTAGGAACAGCAGGGCCTATACTATTGTTTTTGCCCCATGCTAAAGGCCAGCCTGTCTGGGTTGATCCAACAGAAAAGCCAATGTAGGACAGATGTAGCTGAAAAATGTCAATGCTGCCTATGATAAAAAGACATCAGTGCACCCAATGCTTCACAGGGTGCTATGTGTGGGGCTTAGCAAGCAAAGTTGTTGAGTACTGTTGAGGTTGTGGTACTGAATATCAACACACCTGTAACATCGTTACTTAGACTGTGCCCTTGCGTCTATGGCCACATCACATCCTGATCTTGTGACAAATGATTCTGCATTTAAATATTTAAACATTTTGTTCAAATTGAAATTGAATGGCCATAAAATATTTGTACTTATACATCATAAATATTTTTAATATACGGCAGTCCAAGAATCTGCCATCAAAATTATACAAATTACAGCAGATCATTTATTAAATCAAAGTAGTACAAATTTACCCAGAAAAATATGAGGTTTTTCTTTTTAACCCCTTGCAGTTTTTGTGTAAATGTCACTCTTATGTCCAAATAAAACATTTGTCTTATATACAGTAGTTGTAAGGTGTTTTAGTTTATTTATTTGTTTTAAATTTAAGCGCATTAAGGGAATCATTTAAAGACACACTGTGGATACTGTTTCATATATTTTAAATCAATTATGCTGTAGCTGTCACTACCAAAAAAAAAAAAAAAAAGAATGGAAGAAAAAACAATTCATCTGTTTCTTGCAGGGGTAATTGTGACCTGTGAAGGCAGTAATGCTGAGCTGTCATGTGGTTTGTGCTCTTTTTTTTAATATTTATATACTGTGTGATAAATATTGCTTTAAATTCTAGCCATTAAACCTTTGGCAATATTCCATTAGCCCCAACTATAACTGCATGTTGTATGAAAGCTGTGTAGTGATGCTTTTCTTTGCCACTGCTTATTTTTACTAGTCTATCTTCACCTTATTAGATTCTTTTATTGTGTTTTTAAATTGTAGGTACTCGCCACATAATGATCATCGGAGCTAACTACGGCCGAACTGATTCCACCACGTGTACTACAGGACAACCTGCTGGTCATGTCTCCAAAACAGATTGCTACATGCCTAACACACCAAACATAGTTAAAGCTAGGTAATGGAAGTACCAGATAAAGTGTGATGTTCATCATTGCCGTAATTGACCATTAGTGGCATTTGTGGCAACAATTAGAAAAAATAAAACTCTTTTCTGTTGTAGATGTGAAGGAAGAAGCAGCTGTGTGCTCCCTGCTACAAATGATGTTTTCTCTGACCCCTGCCCTTACACCTACAAGTTCCTCAAAGTTGTGTACTCATGTGTCTAACCGTAAGTTCTCTCTACACATTCTACACATTAAACCTAAGCAGTTGAAATATATCGGCAAGGGGGCCAACTGGCACCAATAACCATGCCACAGATAAAACCACTGAGGCCGTATTTGTTCTTCATTCGGACATTTGACGTGATCCTTTGCTGAAGCTCCTGACCTGTACCTGCATGAGCATATGCATTGGAGTGCTGCAACATGATTGCCTAAATAGATAAATGTACAAGTGTTTGGGTGTTTTTAATAAAGTGACAGTGAACATATACTCATAGGCCACTACATTTGGTACACCTTGAAAGGACTGGCCTTTGACTCCAGAACTGCTTTAAATCTCCTTGACATGGATTTAACATGGTATTGGAAACATTCCATAGAGATTTTGGTCCATATTGACATGATCTTCCATGAGCATCACTGATGATTTATCGGCTATACATCCATGATGACAATGTCCAGTTCCATCACATTCCAAAGGTGCTCGATTGGATTGACTGTGGAGGCCTTTTGAGTACAGTGAACTCACTGTCATGTTCAAGAAACCAGTTTGAGATGATTTTAGCTTTGTGACATGGCATGTTTTCCTGTGATCATGAAGGGATGGTTAGCAACAATACTCAGGTAGCTGTGGCTTTTAATGATGTTCAATTGATAGTGCGAGGGGGTCTCAGGCAAGTGAGGTCGAAAGCAAGGTTAGTGAAATGAGGCATGGTCGAGATCGAGAGGGCAATGTTGTATACACTGGAATTGAGCATGGAAGGCACTCAATAATCTGGCGACGGGGTGTTACCTGAGCGGTGAATGAGGTGGTGAAAAGCAAGGAGTGGTGTGGATTCTGGAACAGGAGTGCACAGGTGATCATGGAGGTTAGATGAGCATGTGGGTTGGTGTGTCATGATCCTATGATTCTCGGGATGGGTCAAGGATGGGTCATCCACGACATGCTGATGTAGTTCTTGGCAGACTTCAACACGATGTTTCTTCTACTCCTGGGTCAGCAGCCTGTGACATTCAAATGATGTTCTGCTTTTGTAAAAAAAAACCTTGAACAACTCATTGTAGCATTGATGTAAACTTGCTGAATTATGTCACCTATCTGTGTGGTAGGTTTGCCATGTTTCACACAGAATTTCACATTCGCTCTTTGTTCTAATTGCTGTCCATGATGAAATAGCAGACGTAGTAACGACCACGACCATGGCACACGATTAGAATAGCACACAGGAAGATGACAGGTGGCATGTTGCAAAACTAGTCTCAAAATTAGTCTTAAGTGGCCAAAAGTCTGCCAAGAAAATATTCACCACACGATTACACCACCACCACCAACCTAAACTGTTGATACAAGGCAGAATGGATCCATGCATGCTGTTTGTGCCAAATTCTGACTGTACCATCTGAATGTTGCAGCAGAAATCAAGAGCCATCAGCCTTGCATATACAATTTGCATATATTCCAGAATGTTATGAAGAGTGATCAGATGAATTGCATAGTCCTTCTTTGCCATGAAAATTAACTTAATCCCGTAAAAAAACTTTCCACTGCATTTCATTGCTGCCATTAAAGGACCTACTGAGATCATTTCAGTAATCGTCTTGTTAACTCAGGTGAGAATGTTGAAGAGCACAAGGCTGGAGGATTGGGCTGATTGGGTTAGAATGGCAGACTTGACATGTTAAAAGGAGGGTGATGCTTGAAATCATTGTCCTTTCATTGTTAACCATGGTGACCTGCAAAGAAACGCGTGCCGCCATCATTGCGTTGCATAAAAATGGCTTCACAGGCAAGGATATTGTGGCTACTAAGATTGCACCTAAATCAACAACTGAGGCATTTTTTCAATTATACATTGTACAATTTTGGTGCGCCCATGCCAACTGTTGTCTCAGTTTCCTGTTCTTAGTTGACAGGAGTGACAACCGGTGTGGTCTTCTACTTCTATAGACCATCTGCTTCAAGGTTCGATGTGTTGTGCATTCAGACTTGCTCTTTGGTCAGCTGTACAAGATGTTATTTGAGGTGCTGTTGCCTTTCTATTAACTTGAACCAATCTGGCTATTCCTCTCTGACCTCTGAATGAGGCGATAACAACCGAGAGAACTGCTGCTTGCTAAATATTTCCACTTCTTCAGACCATTCTCTGAAAGCGCTAGACATGATTATTTGTGAAAGTCGCAGCAGATTGCATATTTGGAAATACTCTGACTAGCTAGTCTGGCACCAACAACCACACAGCATTCAAAGTCATTGAAATCATCTTTCTTCCCCATTCTGATGCTCAATTTAAACTTCTTCTTGACCATGTATTCACGCCTAAATGCATTGAGTTGCTGTTTCCTTTTCTTTTCACACAGTACTGTTGCTTAGTTAACGCTCTGACACACCACACTAGTCACCTCTGGTCTGAAGGGCTTTGTTCAAGATTGGTCTGAATTATCCCAGGTGGAGGCAATCCAGATTATTGAGTCTGGAGAATTTTAAGAAGTTGATTTCTCCCACATAGCTGCTCACTTACTATTGAGCACCCATGTGTCCACCCCCCCAGCTCCCACCAAAAAAAAAAAAAAATCTTCTCAACAGTGTTTCACTAGTACTTACTTAGTAATCTACTGTAGAACCCAGTACAAGGATTTATCCAAGATGGAAACTTCAAAGCACCTTTGTCACATCAATGTCTGCCAAATGCGTAAATGTAATATGAATAGTAATGTGTGCAGAAATCTGACTATTCTTTTCACCTATACTTTTTACAGCTATTCAGAGAATATCTCGAGTGATTCCAGCTTTTTTCCCAGTCACCTCTCTTCAGTCTGAACAGGAATCGTCTTAAACATTCAATCATGCAGATGATGCAGTACAGGAGCCTTGGTGCTGGTGTACCAAGGCTCCTGTACTGTATATTGCATGTGATATAATCAACTGCTGTTACTTTATTTGTAAACCTACTTATCTGCTTTTACATGTAATTATTTTAAACTGATCTATTTGACTAATGAATAAAGCATCAGCTAACTGCACGCATAACAGCGATGAGAGTTGCTTGTCTTTTTGTCCAGAATTCAACTTGTTTATGTAATCCAAGTAACTGATGGTCCAATCTCTCATCTGATAAACAAGTCCAATAAACATTTTGAACACAGTGCTCAAGCATGTTGAAAAAGGAAGCCTACAGGTAAAAATTGCAAGGATGTAACACCAAATTAAGAAGGGTTAGAAATCAGGAAACTTATAATATTTTTTTTTTCTGGGAGGGGGCTGTTATTATATGCCCTAAAATAAATAATAAAAGAGACATGACAATAATTAAGGGTAGGATGACTGATCTAATAGATCAGGGTTAAAAAATAGCCTTATACTGTACTTCATGTTTAAACAGGGGTCTGGTCTGAACATTGCATGTAAAAAAAATTTTTACAAAATAAAGATTAAATGAAACAGTATGTATTGTACATTATACTACCTATTAAATACACAACAGTGCTGTATCCCTAAAGGGGCGCGGACCCATCTATTATTAGCCATCCACCTCTAATGTCTGCTCTATTCCTACCCCTTCAAAGGCTTAAAGCAAGAGTAAGGACACTGATCCTGTTGATGATCCTATGAGTTCCGCCTACATTACCTGTCTTACCATTCCATTAAGCAATCTACTGTTTAATATGCCAGCAATTACATAGGCAACCATTTTGCGGTCTAACTGCGTCCATTGAGCAACCAATCTTTTGTTACGTAATTTTAATGTTTCGTTGTTTTGCTGTTTTCAACATTAAACGTTTTCTTTCTTATTCTTTCTGTTTCTGTACATTCAATAATAAAATGCAATTACAGAATTTACTACAGAACAAAAAAGCAAAAACAGAATTTACTAAGATATAATATACTGTAATTATATATAGAGTATATCATATACTGCCCGACACGTGGCAGAACATTCTGTGCCCACATCGGCGTTACCAGCCACCTGGTGTGTGTGTCTGTTGTGGCTACATTTTTTATGTTAGTGTAGAGAACCTCAAAGGCATTACATTTGTGACCATGTTTTTGTCAAACCAGGATGAAAGTGCTAAAATGTTTTTTTTTTGTTGCTGCTGTATTTGCCAAGCTCAAGATCTTTAACCTTCCTGTTAGTCATCACTTTCAACATGTTTCACATAACTTCTATGTTGAAACATGAAAATGATTTGACAGCACTTATCAGATTGACCAATATACAGTATTAAAGTATATAATTTTTTAAAAATAAGTTATAATTACAGCACTCATGATAGTGTCTGAATATTCTCTCAGATTTCTTCACTAAAAAATGTCTGACTTTTTTTTATAGGTAAACACGTACATATTCAGATAGGATCATATAACACTTTCTTTCTTTCTTTTTTAATATCATGCCAGCGTCTATGGCTATATTCATGGCGAGAGTCATTTTGGTTATTCAATATTAAAACTAGATAAAATGTTTAAAATTAAGTTGAACTACGGTTGGATTTACTAGTTTAAAAACTTTTTAAAAAATATCGACAGAATAACAGGTTCCTTAAAGGAGTAAAATTCAAATAATATACAGTCGTGGCCAAATGTTTTGAGAATTACATAAATATTGGAAATTGGAAAAGTTGCTGCTTGAGTTTTTATAATAGTAATTTGCATATACTCCAGAATGTTATGAAGAGTGATCAGATGAATTACATAGTCCTTCTTTGCCATGAAAATTAACTTAATCCCGAAAAAAAACTTTCCACTGCATTTCATTGCTGTCATTAAAGGACCTGCTGAGATCATTTCAGTAATCGTCTTGTTAACTCAGGTGAGAATGTTGAGGAGCACAAGGCTGGAGATCATTATGTCAGGCTGATTGGGTTAGAACGGCAGACTTGACATGTTAAAAGGAGGGTGATGCTTGAAATCATTGTTCTTTCATTGTTAACCATGGTGACCTGCAAAGAAACGCGTGCAGCCATTATTGCGTTGCATAAAAATGGCTTCCCAGGCAAGGATATTGTGGCTACTAAGATTGCACCTAAATCAACAATTTATAGGATCATCAAGAACTTCAAGGAAAGAGGTTCAATTCTTGTTAAGAAGGCTTTAGCGCGTCCAAAAAAGTAGAGCAAGCGCCAGATTCGTCTCCTAAGGAGGATTCAGCTGCGGGATCGGAGTGCCACCAGTGCAGAGCTTGCTCAGGAATGACAGCAGGCAGGTGTGAGCGCATCTGCACGCACAGTGAGGCGAAGAGTTTTGGAAGATGGCCTGGTGTCAAGAAGGGCAGCAAAGAAGCCACTTCTCTCCAAAAAAACATCAGGGACAGATTGATTTTCTGCCAAAAGTATGGCGAATGGACTGCTGAGGACTGGGGCAAAGCCATATTCTCGGATGGAGCCTCTTTCTAATTGTTTGGGGCATCTGGTAAAAGGCTTGTCCGGAGAAGAAAAGGTGAGCGCTACCATCAGTCCTGTATCATGCCAACAGTAAAGCATCCTGAGACCATTCATGTGTGGGGTTGCTTCTCATCCAAGGGAGTGGGCTCACTCACAATTTTGCCCAAAAACACAGCCATGAATAAAGAATGGTACCAAAACACCCTCCAACAGCAACTTCTTCCAACAATCCAACAACAGTTTGGTGAAGAACAATGCATTTTCCAGCACGATGGAGCACCGTGCCATAAGGTCAAAGTGATAACTAAGTGGCTCAGGGACCAAAACGTTTAAATTTTGGGTCCATGGCCTGGAAACTCCCCAGATCTTAATTCCATTGAGAACTTGTGGTCAATACTCAAGAGGTGGGTGGACAAACAAAAACCCACTAATTCTGACAAACTCCAAGTAGTGATTATGAAAGAATGGGTTGCTATCAGTCAGGATTTGGCCCAGAAGTTGATTGAGAGCATGCCCAGTCGAATTGCAGAGGTCCTGAAAAAGAAGGGCCAAAACTGCAAAGACTGACTCTTTGCATAAATGTCATGTAATTGTCGATAAAAGCCTTTGAAACGTATGAAGTGCTTGTAATTATATTTCAGTACATCACAGAAACAACTGATACAAAGATCTAAAAGCAGTTTAGCAGCAAACTTTGTGAAAACTAATATTTGTGTTATTCTCAAAACTCCTGGCCACGACTGTATGTTTGATGGACAGAAGGGTTCTGCATGATACACATTGTGGTGGATTTTCTCTAGATAGTAAAAACGTGTGTAGCTTTTGAATGTCCTATCCTGCATCTTGTATAAGTCACTTGATCCCAACGATTTTTAAAATGAAATTTATGTCTTGATCCAACATCGGGATTTATTTAATATATTTTAATATTTAAGCATTGGTCCCATTTTGATTCCCATTTATTTTTAATGTATTCATTTTAAATTGGTTTTAAATCTGTGAAGGGTATAAAGCATTTGATTGTTTTTTTGGATAATGCTTCTTTGGCAGTTTTGTCTGCTTTCTCATTACCAGGGATTCCTGAGTATCCAGGTATCCAAGAGAAAACTATGTTCAAAACATAGTTTTGGTGACGTGATGAAGGGTTTGAGCTGGGAGGTGTGGAATACTGGGTGAATTCGGAGCGCCGCAGGCAGCTGGAGCTGATGGGTGACAGGGTTGACACGGAGGTTGATGCAATATGGACCGATGAATCTAGGCGAGAGTTTTTTGTACTCTGGATGGAGGTTTAGATTTTTGATGTAGAGCCATACCTTGTCACCTGTGTGGTACAATCGTCCTGGAGGGTGTCGACGGCGATGTTGTGAGGTCTAGAGGGTATTGGCATGCTGAATGGCCTCCTTGGCTTGAGTCCAGGACCGCTGACACCTTCGGACCAACTGTTGGGCTGAGGGTACTTCGACCTCCGGTTCTTGATATTCGAACATCGGAGGTTGGAAACCCTGGCATACCTCAAATGGACTCAGCTTCATGGCGGAGGAGACGTGGAGGTTGTGGGAGAGCTCCGCCAAAATGAGATAGCGAGCCCAGGAGCGCTGACGGTCGGCAACGAAGCACCTCAGGTAGCGCTCCAGTTGTTGGTTGGCCCGTTCCGTCTGACCATTTGTTTGGGGATGATAGCCCGAGGAGAGACTGCAGGTAGAATTGATCAGACGGCAGAAGGCCTTCCAGAACCGTGCAGTGAACTGGGGCCCCCTGTCCGAGACGATGTCCTTTGGGAACCCATGCAGATGGACTACGTGCTCTAAAATCAGCTCGGCTGTCCCTTTGGCTGACGGGAGTCCGGGAAGGGCCACCAGGTGCACAGCTTTGGAGAACCGATCTATTATCGTCATGATGACGCTCTTCCCTTCGGATACCAGCAGGCCCATGATGAAGTCGACGGCAATGTGCGTCCAGGGTCGACGGGGAACTGGGAGTGGTTGGAGTTCCCCCGGTGTCGGTTGGTTAGAGTTTTTGGCACTGGCGCACACTGGGCACGAACTCCTCGACGTCCTTGGCCATGGAAGTCCACCAGAAGGCGCCCTGGATATATTGAAGGGTGCGTTGTGAGCCTGGGTGCCCCGACAGTGGTGAAGAATGGCCCCACTTAATGACGTCGGCTTTGATGGTCCTTGGAACGAAAAGTTGTCCAGGCGGCGCACCTGCCTGTTCGGTCTTCGTGGCTTGCTCAGCCAGGTCCCGAGTCTGGGTGGTGATAGGGCTGGAGGAAAGGGGCCGACCGTCGACGGACGTCACTCGAACCGGCTGGGATAACGCCTCAGTCTCCACCCCCAATCTCTTGGCATAGGAGGAATCAATAAAGTTCCCGGCGGCCGCGGAGTCGATGAACGCAGAACTTTGGACTCGTCTGTGGCCAAATTGGAGGTGTACCTGAACCATGAAACGCGAGATGCTGGGTGTGGTGGTGGTGAGATGGAGGTGACCCGGTGAGCTGCCCCCCTGATTCACCGGGCCTGATCGTTTCCCTGGCGGGAAGGGCATATAGCTCTGTGATGTGTCGCCGATCCACAATAGGCGCAGAGTGCCTCCCTGAAACGTTGTTCTCGCTCTGCAGGGTTCAAGGAGGCGCGTCCTAATTGCATGGGTTCCCCGGCTCCCGTGTCAACCACAGCGGGAGGTGGAGACCTGGCAGACGCCCTAGTGGTGGTGGTGAAAGCTGATGATCGGGGTGTGGAAAGCGAAAAAAGGGGCGTGATGGGCAGCAGGGTACGGGGGGCTGGCTTCGGCCGAGCGAACAGACGCTGGTCAATCCGGAGGGCGACCTGGACCAAACCCTCCAGGGTGGCCTGGAGCTCTCGTCCAGCGAGCTCGTCCTTGACGCGAGAAGCCAGTCCGGAGGGCGGCATCGCCCCAGGTGGTCTGCACGGCGAGGGTACGAAAGTCCGCGGTGTAGCGGCTCACGGATGACTGACCCTGCCGCAGATCAGGTCTCCACCTCGGCAGCAGGTTGCTCGAAGGTCCTCCTTTCGGAGAGACATGACTTCACCACGGAGCTCAATGATCAGCTCGGCATGCTCGCCACAGCGCAGAGGCGAGCAAACTCCGCTGGGTTTACTGCTTTGGGCTCAGTCATTCTGTCATGGACAACCGAGGGACGAACACAACAGCCTTAGCAGTTAGCGCGTGTTGCGTGGACGGTAAACCCAAACGCGGAAGCAGCGCGAGTAGGCAGGATAACTACGCGTTTACTCTCAGAACTCTCTCAGAGCAAGGATCTACACAAATAAACCCGCATTCTAGCAACACACACTCAATCAAGGAAGCAACCTGAATAGGTGAGTACTCACGAAATCGTTGGTGAAGCGATAGCGAAGGCATGAATGAACTCAATGACTGAGCAATGTGAAGCACCATCTTGTTTCCTTTTATGCTTCCTGAAAGCGCGACCGTCTTACTTCCGGGTCTGTCTTATGCCTTGGTGATGTACAGTGTCCAGAAAGCGTATAATATATATGATTTATCCAGTATATATCCAGTTTTGATCGAATCAAAGTTCTGTATACAGTATGTCACAAAAATGAGTACGCCCCTCACATCTCTGCAAATATTATCTTTTCATAGGACAACACTGCATAAATGACTCTTTGACACAATGAAAAGTAGTCAGTGTAAAGTTTGTATAGCAGTGTAAATTTATTGTCCCCTCAAAATAACTAAAAATATAGGCAATAATAGCTGAACCCCTGGCAACAAAAGTGAGTATACCCCTAAGTGAAAATGTACAAATTGAGCACAATTAGTCATTTTCCTTCCCCTTTGTCATGTGACTCATTAGTGTTACACTGTCTCAGGTGTTACCAGATAGCAGGTGAGTTAAATTTGGTATAAAACCTCTTCCACTCTCTCAACCTGGCCACTGAAAGTTCAACATGGCACCTCATGGCAAACAACTCTCAGCAGACCTGAAAAAAAGAATTGTTGCTTTACATAAAGATGGCCTAGGCTATAAGAAGATAGCCACCACAATTTTATTCTTTTGTTTATCATGGAAAGCTCTAAAAGCAGAAATGCAGTTTTCAATTGATGAGTTCTTTTTGAAAGTTTTTGCAAATATGTTTGCAATTTCTTCTTTCGATGTCAAGATCGATTCATTCTGTTTAATGTTTTTGTTGATTGTTTTCTCCTTTCATTTTTCGTATCAGAGTCCATATTTTACTTGATGGAGTAAAACAAATCAACAAATCTTCTCCAGCTTTCCTTTTTGACTTAATTTATGGTTCTTCTTACTTATACTCTCTTCATTTTAAGTTAAGTTTAAGATCTGCTGTTGTTGGGTCTCTTTCAGCTTTTTTCCTCTCTTTTATAGCCTCCTTACATCTCTCATTAAACCATAGGATTCGTTTAGATGTTTTATTTAGAGATGTTCTTGGGACTGTTGTTTTCGCTACAGATATAACAGTTTCTGTAAAGTTCTACATAGCATCTGGACTATCATCTGAGAATCCAGCAAATCTTTCATAGCAGAGTGATTGAAAATGATTCCAGTTTGCCTTTTTTGTTTGCCATCTTTGTACTTTTACTTCTTCTCTTTCTTTGATAATTACAATAATTGGGAAATGATCACTTCCACATAGATCATGATGCACTTTCCATGATAAATCTAAAAAAAAAAATGTTCTCCAATATTCAATCTTCTTTCCTTTTACATTGCAGTCATTACTACCCCAAAGGTAATTATGGCTATTTAAATCTCCCATTAAGATAAAGGGAGATGGAAGTTGAGCAACTAGATGGTCTAGGTCCATGTGAGTTGGGTTTAAATCTGGAGGAATGTAAAGAGAACAGATTGTGATGGTCTTCTGTAGTGTCAGCCGTACTGCTGTTACCTGTAAATTGCTGTTAAGATTAATATGACTGTGAATCATATCATTTTGTAACAGGTGGTTCTAATTAGAATAGTGGTTCCACCAGAAGCTCGCTTGTTATTGGGGCCAAAAGTATTAAAATCAATAAACTTTTCAAAGTAAAAGCGCTATCTGATGGTAGCCATGTCTCCTGAAGGCATAAAGCAATCTGATTGATGGTTACAGTCAGACGACTAAATTAGCCCGAACACCACGACAGTTCCACTGGATTATAACATTTTCCATCATCTATTAGGAAGAACAGGGACAGTTGTCCTTATTCTGTGTTTAGGGGATGGAATTTAGGGAATTTACTTAAGGAAGTAAGGAATTTACTTCCTTAAGTAAATTTTACTCATTACAATTTTACTCATTTTCACAAGTGTAAAATTTACTTGAAAAACCTGAGTGCAAAAACTTGCAAAAGAAAAATTGAGTAAATTTTACTACTTATTTTTTTCAGTGAAGATGGGTCCTGTGCCGTACCCGGGATCATATAAAACCAATTTTTTAACGCTTCTTATCAGTCGACCCATCAGTCGGCTTCATTTAAAAAAAAAAAAAAAATGCATACACATTTATATTTTTATCTGATAAAAAGAAACACATTCGCTAAATACATTTTTCATGCCCTTCTATGTTGTGTCCATAACATTTTTGAGTTCAAATCATTCAATTATCTTAATTGTAATTCAGATGAAATTTGGCCAATTTAGATTTTACATGAAAATGACAAATGTGAAAAAGTATATTATTCAAAAATGCAAAATTGCTAAAATATTGCAACATGAATTTTACATGGTTATGGCGACTACAGATTTTTTGCTTTTAAATTTTTTTCCCAAAAATATTCTTTTATGCCAAGCACTGAGGCAGCCCTGAAATTTTAATGGTAGAGTATATGTGTTCAATTAAATTTTATTTGTATAGCGCTTTTAACAATTGTCACTGTTGCAAAGCAGCTTTACACAATTAACAGAAATTATGGAAGCTTGTATGAAATGTGAATGTGTATGAATCAAAATGATCAGTTTGTCCCTGATGAGCAAGCTGAGGGTGACAGTGGCAAGGAAAAACTGCAGCTGGTATTAGGATGAAACCTTGCGAGGAACCAGAATCACCAGGGAACCTATACTCATTTAGGTGATATCAGATAGCAGGGATTGATCTGCAGTCATACTGTGTGTTAGGCAGCTGGCAGTTCAATATAACAGTTGATGTCTTTACGTACAGTTTGTTATTGGAGGCTCAGGTAGACTGTAGGAAATTCCATTCCTGAACTATCAAGCAACTGCAGTGTCCTCAGAGAACAGCTGTCTGCAACAATAACAGCGGTCTGTGTTAACAATAATTATTGGACAGATTACAATAAGCAGTTTAAACTGAATAAACTATAGTTATCTATGTCTTGTGGCTACATAATATAAGGTATGTGTTTAATGTGGAGCATTTAAACAAAACTACTGTTAGTAATTTGGGGGAAAAGTTCTTAATTTTGCACAGAACGCTTTAATTTAGGCAACCATTTTTATAGGTCATATGCCTCTAGAAGCTTACACCAATTTTAATATCAATACTCATGAATACTTTGCATTTTTGCAATTATTATTGTTTGAAGCGATACAGTTGTAGGCATGAACAGGCCACCAAAAAGAGCAATCAATCAGGCACATTCCAGAACCTCTCTATCAGCCTGCATGGTGCAACCCGGATAATCTCATCTGATTTGTAGAAGAAGCGGGAAACTTAACCAAGCTTGGGAAAATAAGTCTGCTGCACCTGGAGCCATAAAAAGTCCAGTTGACCCGACTACAATGGTGTAACTTGGCAATCCGATAAACAAAGGAGGCAGTTTTACACCTTTGAGTGGGAGGAAAACCCTTCCTAACTCATACCCCTGGCACTCTTGTTGACCTCCAGAGCACATGCCTTTCAATGAACAAAGAGGCAAACGGCACAGACACTATTTTAAACAATTTTTAAAGTGTGCCAGTAGGACAAATTTCTATATACATATATTCAATGAGTATGTTTCATGTCTGTGTGTTATGTTTGGTTATTGTGCATAACCCAATAATCAGCATTTACAAACCCCTTTTTCTTAGATGAAGGTATAAATGAGTGTTTAAGATATGGGATGTCTGATATTAATTGAGAGCTTGTTTTATTCAAAGAATCGTGGTGTACAAAGAAAATTGGCAGCATGAACAGAGCTCATGCAAAATTACTATAAAAGGTATTAAAACTCTAACCGGATGGGCCCCACGTGACTGCCGAAACCCAGCCTAATGTATGCACAAAAGGGGGAACCACGTGAGGCATGGCTGAGCCCCACAAAAGCATCCGATTGGACCAGTCCTAGTGTCTGAGCTCATCTGTTACTCTTCGTCATGGTCATCTGAAAGAAGCAGCTGGTCCACTCTCACCGCTCGTGCTTCGGCCCTTGTGGGAACGCACCTTTGTCATCGGAAGAATCACTCCTACAACACTTCCAAGCCGCTCTCCAACTTTGTGGCAGCATGTGGCATCTGTGTGAGGTCCAAACACGTCAACACAGCCCCAGCAGGCCTCCTCAGTTGCCTGCCTAATCCAGGTCCAACATCGCTTAGGACTTCGTCACAGGGTTATCTGCGTCTAACGGCCACATTTGCATCATGACTATGGTGGATCGGTTTTCGAAAGCCACCCACTTTATCCACCTGCCAAGACTGCCATCTGCCAAGGAGACCGCCGAGTTCATGATCAACTATGTCTTCAAGCTCCAAGGCCTCCCAAAGGACATTGTCTCAGATCGGGGCCCACAGTTAACTTTTGTAAGCTATTCGGGGCCACTCTTAGCCTATCCTCAGGGTTTGACCCCCAATCAAACGGTCAGACTGAGAGGAAGAACCAGTCCCTTGAGATGAGAATATTTGTGGAGCAAGTACGCGCTGTGCATTGCTTAACTCGCTCGATTAGATTATATATATGGATTAGATTTTATATATATATATATATATATATATATATATATACAGTGGAACCTCGGATTGCGAGTAACGTGGTTTACGAGTGTTACGCAAACCGAGCAAAGATTTTAAATAATTTTTTATTCGGAAACCGAGCAAGTATTAGTTTACGAGTGCCAAGTATCATGCTTCACACATGCGACTTTTATTTTGACACCGAGCGTCACTCTCTCACCTTCCCCCCCTCCCCCTTCCCCCTACCACCCTCCCCCCACGGCTTCGCAAACACAGAAACTCTGCTCGTGCGTGCGCAATTTGACACTGAAACACACATACACACGCACAGACTCTCTCTCCCCTTTTCACCCCTCCCGGCTTCACAAAGACACAGAAACTCTGCTCTGTCGCGATTCTTTTCAAAGGTAAGGTGCTGGTTCATTAGTTTTTTTTTGTTTTTTTACTTTACAGCAGTGATTCCCTTAGTATGCGCTCACGCCTGGTCAGAGAGATTTCTTTTTTTTTCCTGTTAAAACGGTGTTTCCGTGTTTGTGTGTGTGTCTGTTTGTTGTGAAACTTAAGTGATTCCTTTAGTATGCGCTCGTGTCAGTCTCGCTTTTTTTCCGTTAAACCGGTGTTTCCGCTGTGTTTATGCGCTTGTTGTAAAACTTAAAAAGTGTGTCTGTTAATATACGCTCATGTCAGTCTCAGAGAGATTTCTTTTTTTCCTGTTAAAACGGTGTTTCCGTTGTGTGTGTGTGTGCGTGTGTTTGTTGTGAAACTGTTGTTACTGTGTAAAACGAGGCGAGGGAAGGGGCTAATTCCACACACACACACACACACAAATGGCGCGTGCGCGCACCAATGGAAACACTTATCTGTCAGGATTTATTTGTACTTTTTTTAAAGGTAAAGTGCAGATTAATTTGTTTTATTTTCATTTTATAGATTGTATTAATTATTTTTATGTATTTTTGGGGGCTGTGGAACGAATAATTTGAGTTTTCATTATTTCTTATGGGAAATGATGATTTGGTTTAAGAGTGTTTTGGAATACGAGCCCACTTCCGGAATGAATTATGCTCGTAATCCAAGGTTCCACTGTATTTTCATTATTGTATATTTTAATTATATATTGTGTGTTTACCTCAATTTTCTTGCATTTCCTTTATGCTCACTTGCCAAGTTCGCTTTGTTTTCTCGTTTTTTCGTCTCACATTTTCAGATTTGACGCCATGCTCTTTGAGCTCCCGGTTTTT
The DNA here is from genome assembly GCA_030347435.1 of Clarias fuscus. Lineage (NCBI taxonomy): Eukaryota > Metazoa > Chordata > Actinopteri > Siluriformes > Clariidae > Clarias > Clarias fuscus. The sequence goes on along the minus strand of CM059213.1, from coordinate 9,258,311 downwards.
GAAATCCCACTCTCCCTTTTGACTATGGCTTCCTCTTTACTCTTTTGCTCTGGCGCTTCACTGATTGATTTTCTGGTGTTACAACCCGCAACATGTTGGTCGCTGTGTGTGTTTTGTATCTATGTTGCTGCGCTTTGTAGAGTGTATATACTGAGTCCAGGTCGCGCGCCGCTCCGGATTCCACTCCAGGTTTTCCGACTGCCACTACACTGGCAGCTGCCTGACCTTCCACATGGTCGCTTCCGCTCTGAGTGACGTCATCAATCAGCAGACCATTCATAAACCGGAGAGACGGAGTGATTGTGAATTTTGATATTGGACTGTGTATTCTGGTTTTTGACTTTTGGTTCCCTTCTACTTTAATTATTGCTTTGTCCCTTTGGATTGGTTGCTTGGCTCTTTGTATATATTTTGTTTAATTTCACTGTATGTTTGTGCACTCACCGGTAGTAGGGGTGTGTGTCTGCCATTAATTTTTTAGGGAAATGGAATTTATTCACTGTTTTTTGTTTAGGGAGATAAGATAGACAGGTAAGGTACCTGTATTTTTGTTTGTATTTTGTTTGGTAGGTAAACTAGCTTGTAAAATACAGATACCCTTTCCTGTTTATTATTTTGGCCTGGGTCCACCCTGAAGCTGATCCTGGTGTTGTGTAAAACAATACAAACCTCGTTTTTTTGTAAGCTAACGTATCTGACTAGTTCTTTCTGTTATATTACACCATTGTTTTCCACGATCCCCATACAGTTTAAAATAGAACCAATCCTTTGCTGTATGGCCCAACCCTAGACTGGGTTGTAACACTGGTTTCCGACACTCGCTTATGCCTCCCAACCATGTCCCCGTCCAAACCTGCTGTCATCTTGCAATCAAACAGAGAAAAGCCTGGTGCATTTTTCTGGGCAAAGTCTAAGGAGCCCAGTACTAATCTGAGAAATAAGATGGAATATTTGCACAAATCAGAAAGGTCTAAACAATTACAGTTTAGAAGTATAATTTACAATTTAGTACAATTCATTTATACAATTTCCACTTTGCCCAGGTCTGGAAAAAGATCCAGGTGAGACAAAAATGGTTTGGATGATCAGGAACATCCACGAAAACCATGAACCACAAAAGCATTAACCTGCCATAAACTCAGTACCTCAAGAACACCAGTGTCACTGACTACACTCAGCGACCACCAATGAAGAAGGATGACCACCTTGGAATTATTAAACATAACCTCAAAATGGTTGAAACTTGGACAATTGCTTGTGTGTTCAAACAAGGCAAGCTGAATGTGGAATATATAGGGCAAAATGTGTCACGGAAACACCAGACTCCACCCCCAATCTCCGTTCACAGTCACCCGAATTCTAATCACACGCACACCTGGTCCACATTAACAGCACACCATAAATACACCACACCTCCATTCACTCGGTGCCTGACTTCTTCAATGGACAACAGACTCCGCCACGTACCTGCTAAAAGTTACTTCTGGTCTCGTCACGTCACGCCTCGTCTCGTCTCGTCTCCTGGTCTGCGTTTCCCCGTGTTCTTTGTGTTACTCATTCCGCTACAAACATCCATCAGCTACTTCATCACCAAACCAGTTAAGACAATCCGGTGTTCTCATTCAGAGTTGCCATTTCTCACAAACTGTTAATAAATCGGCCGCTCGGGTTTTTCTCACGATCTGTTTGTTTTGAGTCTGTTTTCCGTAACAGAAAGTCAGACCCAAACAATGGACCCGACGGGCTCGGATCTAGTAAGTGAGCTGGTGGAGCGGCTCCGCCATCTCTGCACAACAGCACCACTTCCGGCAACAACCCCTTCTTCTCCCACTCCTTCCGCGCAAGCCAGTCCCATGGCGACATCAGCGCCCTACGGTGGCGAACCGGAGAACTGCAACGAGTTTCTGCTTCAGTGCTCTCTCACTTTCGAAATGCAGCCTCTCAGATTCCCTTCTGACCGATCTAAGATTGCATATATTATTTCTCTCCTTACGGGCAAAGCATTACAGTGGGCCGAGGCCATCTGGCAACAAGATGGCAATGTGGTGCATGATTTCCAAGATTTCGTTACCTACTTCCGGGAAGTTTTCACGCAAGCTGCTGATGAATCCACCACTGGAGAGAAGCTGTTCAAGCTGAGTCAAGGTAACAGCAACATTAATGACTATGTTTTGACTTTTAGGACCTTGGCAGCCGCCAGCGGGTGGAACGAAGCAGCACTCCTGACAAAATTTCGTCAAGGACTTCTGAGGTTGCAACTCGCGGCTCAGGATGAATCAGTTGGACTGGAGCAGTTCATGCGCACAGCTATCCGAGTCGCTGGCCGTCTACGAGAGTGCACTGAGGAAGCAGCCGGGAGCCGAGGATCACCCGCAATTCTTCGGTCATATGAGGTGAGATCGGCTCCAGAACCCATGCAGGTGGCTCAACAATCGTTTTCCAGTTTTACCCCCGCGGAGAGACAACGCCGGCTGACTCAAGGACTGTGCCTTTACTGTGCAGAGAAGGGACATGTGCGCCTGACATGTCCCCGACGTCCGCCTCGTCCACTGGTGAGCAATCTTGTTTCTTTATGTGAACACATGACTCCTCTGACCACTAGTGTTGAACTTGATACGGTTGATGATTCTGTTACAGTAAGGGCTCTCCTGGATTCTGGGTCAGCCGGCAACTTCATCTCCGCAACCTTGTGTCATCGACTCAGGATACCCTTACATCTTAACCCCACACAATTCAAGATCTCCTGCGTCACTGGTGCCCCTCCTCGGGGGGGATTGGTCCGTCATGTCACCCCTCTCCTCCACATGCGAGTAGGATGGCTCCACTCTGAACACATCAGGTTCCTCGTTCTGGAGCGATCCACCTCTGACATAATTCTAGGACGTCCGTGGCTCACCGAGCATCAACCAGTGATCTCAAGGGACAATGGAGACATCCTAAAGTGGGGATCCACCTGCCTAGAACATTGCATCCAGGCAAAACCCATCCTTCCAGTAAACACCGCTTTGCTAGAGAGTTCAGGGGTCGGACCGTCAGCTACCATCCCCAAGATCTACTCCTCTTTCCAGGACGTCTTCTGCCCTCGATGAGCCACGCAGCTACCACCTCATCGACCATGGGACTCCGCTATTTATCTCCTCCCAGGTGAACCAGTGCCCAAGGGTAAGATTTATTCACTCTCCATTCCTGAACAAAGAGCCATGGAAGGGTACATCAAGGAGGCGCTCCGTTTAGGGCATATTAGACCATCTACCTCCCCTGCGGCTTCCAGTTTTTTTTTGTGGCCAAAAAGGGGGGGGACCTTCGCCCCTGTATAGATTATAGGGCCCTAAATAGTTACCCCCTTCCTCTCATCCCAGCTGCCCTTGAACAAATGCGAGGGGCATACATTTTCACAAAACTGTATCTTTGGAGTGCCTATAATATCATCAGAATTAAGGAGGGGGACAAATGGAAAACAGCTTTCATTACTCCGACCGGCCATTATGAGTATCGGGTTATGCCATTTGGTTTAGTCAATGCCCCTTCCACGTTCCAGGGCTACATGAATGAGGTGCTCCGACCGTTTCTAAACCGATTCGTTTAGGTGTATATTGATGACATTCTGATCTACTCCAAGAACGAGTCGGAGCACCGCATTCATGTAGCCGAGGTTCTCCGGAGACTCAGAAGCCAGCAGTTGTTTTTAAAGGTTGAAAAATGTGCTTTCCATCAGTCATCAGTGCATTTTCTGGGATATCATATCAGTCACAAAGGCATCAGAATGGACGAGAGGAAGGTGGAAGCTATTCAAACCTGGCCTGTCCCCACTAGTATTAAGCAGCTGCAACGGTTTTTAGGGTTCACTAATTTTTACAGGAGATTCATTCGCAGCTACAGCTCCCTAGTCTCTCCACTCACAGATCTCCTGAAAGGCAAACCTAAGACCATCTCCTGGAACCCTGACGCTTCCCAAGCCATGCAATCTCTACAAAAGGCATTCACTTCTGCTCCCATCCTCGTTCTTCCGGACCCCAATAAACCCTTCCTGGTCGAGGTGGATGCTTCACAATCTGGGGTTGGGGGTGTGCTGTCACAGCAGCAGGGGACCCCTCCTCAGTACCATCTGTGTGCTTTTTTTTCCCGGAAAATGACACCGGCCGAACAAAACTATGACATTGGAAACAGAGAATCCTAGCGATCAAACTCGCCCTTCAAGAATGGAGACATTGGTTGGAGGGGGCTCTACATCCATTTATAGTTTTGACTGATCACCGCAACCAGGAGTATCTGCGAGAGGCCAAATGCCTCACCCCCCGACAAGCTGGATTTTCACCAGATTTCATTTCACCATTTCTTACAGACCCGGATCCAAGAACATCAAAGCAGATGCTCTCTCCCGTACCCACGAATTGGAGGAGAAACATGAAGTCCCTGAAAACATTCTTCCTTCCACGTTGTTTGTCTCCCCGATTCAGTGGAGTCTAGAAGAGCAGATTCAGCAAGACACACACTGAACCCTCTCCACCAGAATGCCCTGCACATCGGATCTTGGTCCCCACCTCACTGCGAGACACCCTCCTCCACTAGACACACTCCTCTCTGGGCACTGGTCACCCTGGGGCCAATCAAACCCTCTCACTACTGGCAGAACGCTTCTGGTGGCCCAACATGTCCGAGCATGTCCGAAGGTACGTGAGAGGATGTTGGGATTGCGCCACTACAAAATCTTCCAGGCACCTGCCCGCTGGAAAACTGTTACCCCTTCCTGTCCCCCGGCGTCCCTGGTCACATCTAGGAGTGGACTTTGTCACGGATCTCCCCTGTTCCGAGGGTTACACATGCATCCTGGTGATAGTTGACCGATTTTCCAAGTTGTGCCGTCTTGTTCCCTTACAAGGACTTCCTTCCGCCAAAGAAACGGCCGAAACCCTGTTTAACCAGGTCTTTAGAGTTTATGGTATACCAGAGGGCATCGTTTCAGAGGACCCCAATTTGTCTCGAAATTCTGGAAAGCCTTTTTTCAACTTCTAGGTGTGACCGTCAGCCTATCTTCTGGATACCACCCGCAAAGTAACGGTCAAACTGAACGTAAGATCCAGGAGATGACCTCCTGTCATGATCGTCAGCATTCCTGGAACCAATTCCTCGCCTCGGCCGAATATACACAGAATTCCTTCCGTCAACTTTCCACAGGTCTCACCCCTTTCCAGTGCGTACTCGGTTATCAACCACCTCTCTTTCCTTGGAATGGAGCGCCATCTGATGTACCCGCGGTGAATCACTGGTTCCAACAGAGTGAGAGGGTTTGGAATTCAGTGCATCGACAACTACAGCGGGCAGATCGAAGACAACGCATCGTCGCTGATGTAAGGAGAGCAGATACTCCAACCTTCCATCCCGGACAACAAGTTTGGCTCTCCACACGTGACGTTTGTCTTTGGCTGCCCTGTAAAAAGCTGAGTCCCCGATTCATTGGCCCCTTCACCATTCTTTCCCAGATCAATCCCGTCACGTACAAGTTAAGTCTTCCACGCACATACAAGATCCATCCCACCTTTCACGTTTCACTCTTAAAACCCTATCACTCTCCTATTTTCCCTGTTTCCACAGAGCCTGGCTCCGCTGACGAACCTCCCCCGGGGCTAGACATGGAAGAGGGAACAATCTATGCCGTACGGGAGATCCTGAGTTCTCGTCGTCGAGGTGGTCGGCTTGAATATCTTGTGGACTGGGAAGGATATAGTCCCGAGGAAAGGAGTTGGGTCCCTCGCCAAGACATACTCGACCCGAATCTCCTTAGCGGTTTCCACCAGCAACATCCACAAATGCCAGCTCCCAGGGGAAGAGGTCGTCCACCCCGGCGGCGTGTTTTGCGGCCCTCAGGAGCGGTTCGTGAAGGGGGGGGGGTTCTGTCACAGAAACACCAGGCTCCACCCCCAATCTCCGTTCACAGTCACCCGAATTCTAATCACACGCACACCTGGTCCACATTAACAGCACACCATAAATACACCACACCTCCATTCACTCAGTGTCTGACTTCTTCAATGGACAACAGACTCCGCCACGTACCTGCTAAAAGTTACTCCTGGTCTCGTCACGTCACGTCACACCTCGTCTCGTCTCCTGGTCTGCGTTTCCCCGTGTTCTCTGTGTTACTCATTCCGCTACAAACATCCATCAGCTACTTCATCACCAAACCAGTTAAGACAATCCGGTGTTCTCATTCAGAGTTGCCATTTCTCACAAACTGTTAATAAATCGCCCGCTCGGGTTTTTCTGTTTGTTTTGAGTCTGTTTTCCATAACAAAATGACTTTAAACTTAACAACAGCCTTAACTTAATGAAAATGAACATGCCTTGCTTAAATACTTGTCTTGTGGCCAACAACAACAAAAAATTAGTTTAGCTGAACATTACCAACTTCGTACCAAGAAAAGTCGTCAAATATCCATCCAGAATTGTAATATATTCTGATTTACAGTATTCTGATATATTCATCCAAATTATCCTAAATAAAAATAGAAAGCCAATTGTTTGTGAAGACTTAAATAAATAAACAAATACATACACACATACATGAATATCTACCAATGCATTGTTCTTGATATATGAGTACTAATTCTTTAATAAAACTGGGAGATACAGTATGTGTAACAACTATTATTTTTTATTTGCAATAACACAAGTAGGAATATCTGCGTTGACCTATGAATATGCAATAACCAAAATAGTGCAAGTGAGAAATAAATAGAAATTTAAGGTTCAAACCACTTTTGAGTCGAAATAACAGATACATGTGTAATCCTGGTAAACAGAATGTTTAGAATGTGCAGGAGATGAGGAGGAAGGATGACAATTACATTTTCTAGTGTGCATGTTTGTTGTGTGTATATATATGTACACAACAGACACAGCAGTTCAGTCTAGTGGAAACTGCAGTTTAAAGATCAGCAGCAGGAACCTCAGTCTTCCAGTGTTAAGAGTTTATATGTAAGTACATCATTAATAATTTGTATGTTAAATGCATGTGAGTAATTGTTCTCTTCCAAATGTGTAGAATTTAACGTGTTTAATATTTAAGTTACGTTAATGGTCTTTATATTTGTGTAAGTGGAGCATAAGTGTTCTCATAATTAGCAAGTACAATATACAGTCTTATACAAAAGTTTAGGCACCCCATTGATAAATAACATATGTTGATGATTTTTTAATTGAAAAGATGCTAACACAGTCTCTGTTAGAAATGGGAAAAAATGCACAATATTTTCAGCAAACATTGGTGCATAGTTACTTTTTATGTCGTAAATTGAACAAAGATAAAAAAAAAAAACATTATTGTGGCACTGTGCAAAAGTTTGGGCACCCTACATAATCAGTATTTACTAACACCTATTCTGGCAGATATCACAGTTTGCAAACCCTTTTTATAGCCAGCTAAAAGTCTTTAAATTCTTGTACTTGGGGTTTTCTCCCATTATTCCTTGCAAAAGTTTTATAGATCTGTAATATTCTTTGGCTATTTTAATTCCGTAGTGAATTTCGAGGTATGTTTAGGATCATTGTCCTGTTGTTGAAGCCATCATGTTTTCAGCTTCAGCTTGTCTTAATGATATAGTGTAATATTTGCTTCCAGATTTTTCTGGTATTTAGTGGAATCCACTCTTCCCTCCACCCGTGCAATGTTTCCTGTGCCACTGGCTGCAACACAAACCCAAAGCATGATAGCTCAACCCCCATGCTTAATAGTTGGCAAGGTGTTCTTTTCATGAAATGCTGTTCCTTTTTCTCCAAACATGCCTTCTGATTGTGGCCAAAGACTTCATCAGTCCACCGCACTTGTTTCCAAAATGCATCAGGCTTCTGTAGATGTTCAGTTGCATACTTCTGACATTGGAGTTTATGATCGGGACACAGGTAAGGTTTTCTTCTGCTGCTGTAAGCATCGCTGCACAGTGGAATGGTGCACCACTGAGTCTGCTATATCTTCCTGCAGGTTTTTTGCAGTCAAATGGGGGTTTTGATTTGTCTTTCTGACCAGCATACGAGCAGTTCTCTCCAAGAGCTTTCTTGGTCTTCCAAATCTCATCTTGACCTCCACATTTCCCCTGAACTGCCATCTCTTAATTGCATTACATTTCTCACTGTGTAAACTGTAAGCTGACAATGCTTTGCTATCTTCTTGTAGCCGTCTCCTGTATTGTGGGAATCAATAACTTTCATTTTCAGAGTCTTACACAGCTGCTTAGAGGAACCCATGGTTGTTGAGTGTTCGCAAGTGTATGCACAAGGTTTGAAGAATCAAAGTATTTGTAACGCAGTATTTATCATTTACTAATGATGTTGCGATGCATCAGATCTAACAAGCTGATTAAGGTCTGAAACCTTGTAAAAAAAAAAAAAAAAAAAAAAAAAAATATATATATATATATATATATATATATATATATATATATATATATATATATATGAGTCTCTGGAACTCTTAAGGTGCCCAAACCTTTGCACAGTGCCATAATAATGTTTATATTTTTTATTTTTGTTAAATTTATCAATGTTTGCTGAAAATATTGTGCATTTTTTCCATTTCCAAGAGAGACTGTGTTAACATCTTTCAATTAAAAAAATCATCAAAATCTGTTATTTATCAAGGGGTGCCTAAACTTTTGCATGAGACTGTAACTGCTTTTGAATATTTTTTCAAGTACATATTAAATCTTGGGATCCTTTTACGAGGGGGTGCTCCAATATGGCGCCACCGAATAAGCTGTTAAGTGTGGGAAGAGTGAGTGTGATGGATGTGTCCGGTCAGCCACAATGCTGGTGGCTTTGCGGATGCAGCGTGTGGTGTAAATGTCTTCAATAGAAGGGAGAGAGACCCCGATGATCTTCTCAGCTGTCCTCACTATCCGCTGTAGGGTCTTGCGGTCTGATATGGTACAATTCCCAAACCAGACAGTGATGCAGCTGCTCAGGATGCTCTCAATAGTTCCTCTATAGAAGGTGGTGAGGATTGGTGGTGGAAGCTGTGTCTTTCTCAACCTTCTCAGGAAGAAAAGACGTTGTTGGGCTTTCTTATGCAGAGAGCTGGTGTTGAGGGACCAGGTGAGGTTCTCCTCCAGGTGGACGCCCAGGAATTTTGTACTCTTGACGATCTCCACAGAAGAGCCGTCGATGCTGAGCGGAGAGTGATCGCTCCGAGTCCTCCTGAAGTCAACAACCATCTCTTTTGTCTTTTCGACGTTCAGAGACAGGTTGTTGTCTTTACACCAGTCCGTTAGCTTCTGCACGTCCTCTCTGTACGCTGACTCGTCGTTCTTGCTGATGAGACCCACCACGGTCGTGTCATCAGCGAACTTGATGATATGATTGGAGCTGTGTGTCGCTGCACAATCATGAGTCAGCAGTCATACAACTAATGAGTCAGACTCATACAACTAAAGAAGGAGTCTTTCGCCACAGCATGGAGGTGCGTTTCTAGCAGTATGCGCACAATCACTTCTTATTCTCTTATTCCCAACTAAGGAACTCTGCAATTTCGAAAACTAAATGAGTGTGTGTGTATTCCCCTCTTTTTATAGTAAATAATAGTTTTAAAAAAAATAATTTTTTAAAATTTTATTTCTCTTTTTTTATAGATATATTTTTTCAGATCATTATTTTTTTTATCATCCTCCACTCTGCCTACCTCTAAATCCACGGAGTAGTCATCAGCAGGTTTACCCGTCAGTACAGTACTTCTAGGAGTGACCCCTGGTGTTTCTGTGCCAAGAGTGTTCCGCTGGCCATTATCTCCCAGTCCACCAGGTACTATGTGGCACCCTGGATGTGTCTACAGTCCAGAATTTGCCATACCATAAATGCTGGGGACCCATCGATGTTGCAGAGGGGCGGCGGGGGTGGTGGGGTGTTTTCGGCCAGCATGCTATAAAGCACTCATTTCAACCATGACACATGGAAGGTAGAGTTGATTTTCACTGACCAGGGGAGAGCCAGACGGTATGCCATGAGATTGACCCTCCTTACTATTTTTCAATGGTTCATTGTACCGGGGAGACAGTTTTTTAGATTCAAGCTTTAGTGGGAGGTCCTTAGTGGACAGCCAGACCTGTTGTCTTGTACGGAAGGAGGGTTCTGCCCTTCGCTTCCGATTAGCTGTGACGATTTCTCCAAATCCAATTCTCCAACCTCCGGTTCCTCCTCTGGGAATATTGGGGAGGGTACATTTTGGCACTCAAAGGGTAACATGCTCAGAGAAGAGTGCCATAAGGTGTTGTGGGTGTAAGGTGCCATAAGGTGTTGTGGGTGTGCCATAAGGTGTTGTGGGTGTACTCAACCCACATGAGGTGGTTTGACCAGAATGAAAGAAGCCAGACACCTAGGGTGCGCTTTAGGTCTTAATTTATCCTCTCCATCTGCCCCTTGGTCTTGGGATGAAACCCGAATGTCAGGCTGGCTGTGGACTCAATAAGCTTACAGAACGCCTCCCAAAACCAACTTGTGAATTGTGGGTCCTGGTCAGACACTAGGTTGGTGGGAAGGCCATGCACGCGGACCACATATTGGAGGATTAACTGCACCTTGGTGAATGTAGAGGGGAGGGAAAACTACCTCACTTGCCTTATGTGGGTGTCAACAAGTGGCCTTGAAGGCCTCTATAAAGGCTTTTACAGTGGAGTATCTAGATAGGAGGTTCTGCCAAACTGCAGTGGCCCACTCTAAGTGGCCTTTTAATAAGGACATCAGGAATGCCATTGTCACCCTCTCAGTAGGAAACTGAGAGAGATGCCTCTCTGATATTAGGGAGCACTGCAGTAAAAATGCATTACACCTATCTGGTTCTCCCGGGAGTACACTGTGGTACTGGGCCCTCGACCCAGAAACGGCCTGTCCCTCGTGGCGCTCATGGATTTGTTCCAAGCGATGAAATCCCCTGATCTCTGAAAACAACTCGGTCATGGCTTGTTTGTGTTTGACAATCAACCACGCCTGACCAGTCACTATCTCGAGCATTCGCTCCAAGTCTGTGGGCTCCTGAGCTGATGTTAACATTCTGTAGGAATTCAGGAGTTAGAGTGGAAAGTTGAAACGTGAGGTGGTTATTTGGGCAAGGGCAAACACTTTGCAGCACTAAGGTAATGACACTTCTACGTCGCTTTGTAAGAAAGGGGAATGGCTTTTATCACAGCATGGAGGTAACTTCTAGGAGTATGCGCCGCCTCGCTTCTTATTCTCTTTTCCAGCTAAGGTACTCCCCTACTTGTGCTAAATGTATATACTATATACTGTAAACTGTATATCACTTATAACTTATACATCATTTTTTCTAATTTCTAATAAAATACTACAGAAACATTTACTCATTTTATTTTATTTACATATTCTATGTTATTATTACTGCATTTATTTACTTATACAGTCTAAGGACTTTTCTTTTACTAAAGGATTTCACATTCAGCTTCGGCATAGACGCAAAGCATCATGGTACCTCTGAAACTCACGTTACTCTGTAAGTTTGCTCCATGCTATTCCATATGACATGCACGGGTGTGTTAATCTGTAAATTTTGATTTTAACAGAAGGACAAAGTAAATACTGACCACAATTTATGTACATTTTTCTGTTTTTTCTCTACAGTGCTTATTGGTACCCTTGGCCAGCATGTTTCTGAAGGTATTTTCTGAATGCATTCAACTGCCGACATTTTTTAACATGCTCAACAAACGAACATAATAATAAGGTTTTCACAGAGTATAAGTTTATAATTCTGGTTCACTTGCTCAAATATCTAATAATGTTTGGATATACTATTCTTATAGAGGATTCGTACTTGTCATATTACATAAGCTTATGAAAGCCATATGTACACCTTGTACTATAAAAAGAAACATGATTTTGCAATACTGTGATAATGTAGCACTTTTGTGAAAAGATTACGAATTTGTTTTGTGTAGTTGATACAGATATCAGTTGTATCTGTATTAAACATACGAATGGATAAAAATTTCATAGGTTGACTCCGACTTTGGCTATGCTAGGTGGTAATACAATCTCTGAACCACCTGAACTTCTGGTATTACTCTAGCAGATATCTCTAGCATTTACACTAAATCTTTGGAGACAGACATCCAATGACAATCACGTCTGTGTGTAGAAATAGACGGCCAGACTGGTTTGAGCTGATTACAAATGTGTTAAACAGAAAAGCATATTAGAATGCACAATATGTGACAGGATGTGGATTGGCTTGACTTATAGATAAACTCATAAATTGGCTTCTTATTGTCATACAAAAATGCTGCTTCATGTTTAGAAACTCAAGGTGTTCTTTCTAAACAAGACATTTTGTCTTACGTCTCTTCTTTCATTTGTCCTTCAGCTTATCCACGCAAGATTCTCGTTAAGACAATATACAGTACCAAAAACAGAGGTTTAAATGGTATAACAGCTTTGTAAAAAGCAGATAATGCGATTAGATTTCAAGGTCAAATGCATGCAATAGTTTTTCATTAATACATTCCTTCTCCTTGGAAGAATAATTTATGTAGATTTGTGGTATATTTTTCAACCAGAAGGATTTTAAATGTTGGTAATTGAGACATCCCTGTTGGCAGCTGGCATTAAGTTGTACTTGTTCTATATGTTGTTCTCTTTCTTCTCTTTTTTTTTGTGCCACAGAGGAATATTTGAAAATTATGTATGCAGTAGCTGTTAACTTTGCTTCATATAGTCAATATGAAAATGATGACTACTGTAAACAAATAAGTAAACAATTAATATAATGAACTAATTAATTTGTTTTCTGCAGCAATAGTCATAGCCTGTGACGGCCATACTGCTGTGCTGAACTGTGGTTTGTTTTATTTTTCCCTTTTATCATCTACCCATAATATGGACTAAGATAATAAGTACATAATAAAGATAACATTATATACTTGCAATTGTTAAACATAAATTTTAAGACGGAATCCTATCAGAATCTAGTATAAATACATGAGTGATAATGTAATTACAATTAGTCTATAAATAAATCTATAATCAATATATATTTTTTGCACATTATTGTACGCTTTTCCTTATGGGTTATTGTTTTCAAAAGGATACGTTTTGCCAAAATTGTAGGTTACCATCGGATATGGGTCACCCATGCTTTTTATGGCCGAGTCGATCCCAACGTTTGTCTTTTACCGATCTTTAGCCTTTTTGTCAACAGAAGTTGCTACACGCCTAATGCAGAATATGTAGTTAAAGCCGTGTAAGTATTATAATATATAAAAGTATTAACTTTTATTGTAATTGTAAATGACCAATAATATTAGCATACACCAATGATACCTCTGAAGACAACTTAAATAATAAAACATTATTTTTGCAGATGTGATAAAATGCACGTCTGTTATGTGCCAGCTAACGGTTTTATGTTCCCTGACCCATGCTTTGGCACGCCTAAGTACTTGACAATTCAATACAGATGTTACTAACTGTAAGTTCCATTATTTAAATATATGTATCATATCTACTAATGCTGAGCTGTGCATACTGTATATCGTAAATAATACTGTATATACTGTATTAAAAGTGAGTCACTGAATAAAGGGCAAGGGCAATGATTCAACAGATACAATTCTGCAGTCCCATATGCAATATAAAAATATTCATCCCCTTTTACTGAATTTTTTATTTGTAAATTAAATTACTTCACATTACTTCATGTACAGTATGAAAGGCATTTTATATGCAGGACTACAGCTACTCTTTTGTTTTTTTGTTTTTTACAGAACAACTGAGGGAATTCAGCGCTCTCGCCAGCTTTCTCTCTTCAATGTGAACAGGAATCAGACCAAAATTAACATGACAAACATGCAGATGATAAAGTGCACAAGTTTTGTTCTTCATGTGCTTTATATTTTCATGTTTTTTAAGCAACTGCTGTGATAACTTTTCCCCATAAAACCTTCAAAGGTTATTTGCTTTTACATGTAATCACTTCCTCCTAAACTAATTTACTTTACAAACTTTACAAATGATTTTGCAATAAAGTATGCAAGCATAACAGGGATGGGAATTGTGTGTATGGTTTTCTGCAGAGTATCCTCTTCAGAAAGTTCATTTAATTCAAACCTACAATTCTCCAGTCTGTGATCTGTGTGAAGTCCAATAAGCATTTTAACCACAGGACTTAAACAAAAAGGTCTAATACAGATAAATGTGCCAAGGTTGTAATGCAAGAAAACAAATTATACATTAGTTTACTACAGTATACACCGAATGGCATAACATTAAAACCGTAAAACATCCTGCTGCCAAAACAGCTCAGACCCCTTGATGTCTGACTCCACAAGATCTCTGAATGTGTGCTGTGGTATCTTGCATCAGGACATTAACAAGCTAAGACCAATACACAATAAGCTGTGATGCGCTGAATGCTCTGATATCTTTCTAGCATAGCCAGCATTAACAATTTGTGCTACATTGGCTTTTCTGTGAGATCAGACTAGACAAACCTTCTTGGGAGCCTTCTATTTTGAAAAAAGTCTTGGGGGCTCCTATGTTTTGAGCTGATTTGAAGATTCCAAAAAAACTCAAATCACCCCTTTTCATAACTGTCCAAAACCTCAAAACATGAACAGTATGTTGCAGGGTGCAGATTAGCTCCAACTACAGTGAAAACAGAAGATGCACTGATGAACAAGCTGCTTCAGGTGCAGAAAGTCAAGGCCCATCTTCGTTCTAAACAAGCCCTACAGTTGTTCTCTCATTTTAGTTGATTCATTCAAGATTCTTGATAGCACAATATCTCAAGTACAGATGTTTAAAAAGAATTATGATAGAAACACGTACTGTATATTAGCAGAAAGAATGACTTTAAATGTTGGCAGCAGAGACATTTCTGTTAGCAGTTGACATTTTGTTTTACTTGTTCTACATGTTCTCTTTCCCATTTCTTTCACTCAAGTTCTTCTCTTAACCAAATATTTTTATAAGGTAGGGAATTAGGAAAATAAATATTAGTTTATTGTGCCACAGAGGAATATTTATAAATGATGTATGCAGTAGCTATTAACTTTACTTCATGAAGTTCATATGAAAATATCTATCTAAACCATTACGTAAGCAATTAATATATTTTCTGCAGTAATAATTGTAATCTGTAAAACCTTTGCTAAACTTTGGCTTGTTTTCTTTTTTCTTTTTCATTTTCTACCCATAATATTGTATAATATAATATATACATAATAAAGATGACATTATACCCTCTGTATTAGCATCTAGTATAAATACATGCTCCAGCAAAGGTCCGTAATGATGAGTACTTTGCAGCTGTTATACTGTAAATGGTACAACTGTGCCAGCTACCTTACTGTCTTCTCTAACCTCTGCTATGTCAACTGTAAGTACCAGAAAATTGCATAGAACAGCAAGTCTCACTTTTTATCACTCCATGAAATAAAGGTACAGCTTTGTCTATTGAAGATACAATCCATTTTCACTGGTCAGTATCTTTCAAGGCCACAGAATTGTACCTTTATATAGAAAACAGTATATTAAATAAGAACCTCCATCCATCTTCAACCGCTTGTCCAAAATCGGGTCAAGAATCTGGACTCTGATCTCACTTTGGGAGTAAAGGAATTGGATGCCCTGATAAGTGACCCCCATCACCCCATACTCCTGCAGTACCTCCCACAGAAAATCCCGGGGGACCTGATTTTATGCCTTCTCCAAATCCACAAAATACATGTAGACTGGATGGGCATATTCCCAAGCCCCCTCCAGGATTCCTGCAAGAGTAAAAAGCAGGTCAGCTGTTCCACAACCAGGACGGAATCTACATCGTTCCTCTTCAATTTGTGGTTCAACAATCAGCTGACTCCGATTCCAGCACCTTAGAGTAAATTTTCCCACCGAGGCTGAGTAGTGTAATGCCCCGGTAGTTGCATCTCTGAGATTTAGAGATAATGAGCCATATTTGAGGCACATTTGAGAAGATTTAGAAAACGGATAGAATCTCATTCAAGTCTCAAAGACGGCTCATTTCGGGATATGTGAGTTGCACTCAAGACAAATATAAACTATCTCTGAGATTGAGCCACATTTGAGACACCTCTGAGAAGATGCAGAAAAGCCTACATCTCATTCAAGTATCAAAGATGGCTCATTTCTGTCTGAGAGACAAAGAAGAGATTAATATGAGATCCAAGGAATCTTGGAGTTTCCTTAATCAAAGCACACAGACAAAGTAAAAGTGTGCATATAATTCTTAAACCTACATAAAGTTTCAATAATGTTTCAATAAATCAAACATAAGTATAAATATAATGTTTTTTTGTCTGCATTACAATATATATCCATACACTGTCCATGTATATATTGCAATATATTAATAAATATAAGCACTAGTTTCCTATATAGGAAATGTGTTATTTAATATTATTGCCATATATTTTACAATATATTGCCATACTTTTTTCCCCGTAAGGGTTCTGCCACCCAGTTCTGGTCCGTCAAGGCCCTCAACCTTTACTGCCATCCAGGTAGCAGCTCACCCAACCCCATCGGTTCCTCTCGCAGGTGGTGGGCTCCTGGGATGGGATAGGATAGGTGTCCACGTTGTTCTTTCGGGCTGTGATTGAAAACAGTACTACAGTGTTAAGAAGTTCTGACATGTTCTAAAATTTGCGTATTTTTCATTTACCTACTGTATAAACATCTAAATGGCTAAAGTCTGATTACACTGTATACAGCACAAACAATATGTGAGCAGCATGTATGTATTAATTTGTATTTTGGAGAAAATTACAGTTATGGATGGTTATTGAAAACATTCATAACATTTGTGTATGAGACATTTGTAAACTGGACCTTGTAGCCTGGAGATTTTTCTCCAAAATAATGTGACAATCATCCTGCTCATGCATTCACAAAAATGAATCATCTTCATTTGACATTTTCTAAGACACTTTTTGTTGAGAAAGGCCATATGCGAGGAGGCGTTAATGATCATGAATAATGTTGTAATTCACCTCAGAGAAGACAGAGACCCGCATAATGAGCCTTTCAGTCAGGTACTGTATGTGATAGAGGGATGTGCCACAAGAAATAATTTGAAGACAATAATTTGAAGACAATGTTTGAAGTTTATTATATATGCTGAAGTTTATTAAATATACTGAACTGACAGGCAAAATAACTTAGATAAAAAAGCTCACTCTTACACCCTATGCATAACCTACTCACTCACAATGAAAATGTTGACGGAAGAAATAAATGAACATCGCTTCCATGTTCATTCATCGCACCATAGCATTTCCATGGTGTTTTTGCTGCTTACCATGCACTTACAATGCACACAGAGTTTTATCATCAGTCTGTGTTTTCCATGAAACAGTGGTGGGCTGTCTGTATCTTGTTTGCTTGTTTTCATTTGCTTTCTATCAAATAGGTAGCTGATCAGTGTCACTGTCATATTTTTATGAATAAAAAAACAACAACAACATGAGCATGATTACACAATAAAAAAAACAAATGTATATTATCATCATCTATCACTAATGACTATGCATAAAGACAACACAAGCTTTTGTAAGGTCAAACAACGACTTAAGCAGTATTTTAGCCACCGGAAGCTAAAGTGTTTGTGCTAAATAACATTATAGATAATAAACTAACCAAAAAAATAAACCAAATAGCTACCTTAAGCTACAGATATGTAACAATGAGTGAAATACATTGAAACATTTACACCACAGCTGATATTCATGAACATCTCTAATCTAAATAAGTAATTATCTTAGCCACTGTGAGCCAACATGTTTGTGCTAAGCTACATAGGACTGTATGCTAACATGATTAGCAGCGTTATCTACATGCTACCCTAAAATACATACATGAAACTGAAAGACAATGTTTCATATAAGCTGTCGAAAGCTAGCCAAAACGAGGAAAAACTCACTCATGGTAACAGCTTGCTGGATTCTCCTTCTCCATTCTCTGTCTCAGTGTTGTTCTGAGGAAACACTAAACTCCCACTGTCCAGAACATTCTCTAGAGCTTCATAAATCTGTACAGAGCGTGTCATTTTCCACATGCAAAGAAATCGCCTTATATGTAGATTACCCAGACTGTTTTCCCTGTGAATAGTATGTGGGTGTATCCTGTCTCAGGTCATTATCAGATAAGGAAGTGAGACAGACTGTGTGTCACGGTTACTGCTTGCCGGACGAAAGAGAGACATGATAGCAGAGGTGAAAATGATCAAAAGAATTTATTGAAACAAAACAATGGGAACAAAAGGAACAGAACATGAACTGAAACCAGGATAAACTATAAACATGACAAACTAGACATTACCAAAAGACTGAGAGATAGACAGGCTAGGAGACAGACAGACAGACTAGGAGACAGACAGACCAGGAGCACACGGAGCCAGGAGAACATGGAGCCAGGAAGAACACAGAGCTAGGAAGAACACAGAGAACCAGAAGAACATAGAACAAGGAGAACACAGAGTCAGGAAGAACACAGAGCTAGGAAATCACAGAGCAAACAACATACCAAAACAAACAGTAACCTAGACGAACAGATGCAAGACAAGACTAAACTGAACTCAGGAACATTTATAACAAAACTAACGAGCACAGCTAATTAGCAACCTCAGCCCAGGTGAGCGCCACATCACCTGACCGAGGTGCATTCTGGGGATTAGAGTCCTTCACAGAAAAGAACACAAAGAACACAGAAAAAACAAAAAGAAGTCTCTGGGTGCTTTGGCGCCCTCTAGGGGTAATCCCTGACATTACCCCCCCCCAAAAGGCGCACCACCGGGGCGCCAAAGGAGGACCCGGACACCCTCCCCAAGGTCCCAGTACCGTCCTCCCCACAGCGAGGCTGCAAGGGATCTCCTCTTGGAGTGGAAAGGAGATTACTCCAAGGTTGTTGCCAAGGTCGTTCGGCGGAGCGGGCACGGCGTCCTGGAGCCCGTGCGGAGGCAGGAGCACGGCGTCCTGGAGCCCGTGCGGAGGCAGGAGCACGGCGTCCTGGAGCCCGTGCGGAGGCAGGAGCACGGCGTCCTGGAGCCCGTGCGGAGGCAGGAGCACGGCGTCCTGGAGCCCGTGCGGAGGCTGGAGCACGGCGTCCTGGAGCCCGTGCGGAGGCGGTGGCTGGAGCACGGCGTCCTCGGCGGCGCATGGCGGCGGCGGAGGAAGAGGCGGCTCGTCGTCCTCGGCGGCGCATGGCGGCGGCGGCAGAGGCGGCTCGTCGTCCTCGTCATCCTCGACGGCGCATGGCGGCGGAGGAAGAGGCGACTCGCTGTCCTCCTCGACGCAGGGCGGCGGCAGCAGCTCGCTGTCCACCTCGAGGAACCCTGGAGGGTCTGGGTGCCTCCACTGAGGCTGGCTGGAGGGTCTGGGTGCCTCCACTGAGGCTGGCTGGAGGGTCTGGGTGCCTCCACTGAGGCTGGCTGGAGGGTCTGGGTGCCTCCACTGAGGCTGGCTGGAGGGTCTGGGTGCCTCCACTGAGGCTGGCTGGAGGGTCTGGGTGCCTCCACTGAGGCTGGCTGGAGGGTCTGGGTGCCTCCACTGAGGCTGGCTGGAGGGTCTGGGTGCCTCCACTGAGGCTGGCTGGAGGGTCTGGGTGCCTCCACTGAGGCTGGCTGGAGGGTCTGGGTGCCTCCACTGAGGCTGGCTGGAGGGTCTGGGTGCCTCCACTGAGGCTGGCTGGAGGGTCTGGGTGCCTCCACTGAGGCTGGCTGGAGGGTCTGGGTGCCTCCACTGAGGCTGGCTGGAGGGTCTGGGTGCCTCCACTGAGGCTGGCTGGAGGGTCTGGGTGCCTCCACTGAGGCTGGCTGGAGGGTCTGGGTGCCTCCACTGAGGCTGGCTGGAGGGTCTGGGTGCCTCCACTGAGGCTGGCTGGAGGGTCTGGGTGCCTCCACTGAGGCTGGCTGGAGACTGGGTGCCTCCACTGAGGCTGGCTGGAGACTGGGTGCAGGCCTTGACGTCAGCTGCCTCTTTGTTGGCCTTGGCCAGCTGTTCCTGCACCACTGCCCCCAGCTCCAGCAGGGTTTGCATTTGCCTCCGATCTCCCGTCGAGCGACAACTGTTTATCTGCTGGATAAGCACCCCGGCTAGTTGGTGGAGCCCCAGCCTCCGCTGTTGAAGCTCCACGTGATCTGCCCTCTGAACGCCAGCAGACACATGTTCGCCCTCTCCAGCTTCTTGCTGAGGCGCTCCACCGGCAGTCGCTCCGGCGCGCCCCAAGTTGTTCCGCCGGCTGGCAAGCCGACTCCCCAGGAAGGTCGCTTGCCCCGGCGTCACAGTCACAGCCCCCCCCAAAAAATTTCCCAGGGGAGATTCCTCTACTATCTTACTTTTTAGGTCTTGCATTCTGTCACGGTTACTGCTTGCCGGACGAAAGAGAGACATGATAGCAGAGGTGAAAATGATCAAAAGGATTTATTGAAACAAAACAATGGGAACAAAAGGAACAGAACATGAACTGAAACCAGGATAAACTATAAACATGACAAACTAGACATTACCAAAAGACTGAGAGATAGACAGGCTAGGAGACAGACAGACAGACTAGGAGACAGACAGACCAGGAGCACATGGAGCCAGGAGAACATGGAGCCAGGAAGAACACAGAGCTAGGAAGAACACAGAGAACCAGAAGAACATAGAACAAGGAGAACACAGAGTAAGGAAGAACACAGAGCTAGGAAATCACAGAGCAAACAACATACCAAAACAAACAGTAACCTAGACGAACAGATGCAAGACAAGACTAAACTGAACTCAGGAACATTTATAACAAAACTAACGAGCACAGCTAATTAGCAACCTCAGCCCAGGTGAGCGCCACATCACCTGACCGAGGTGCATTCTGGGGATTAGAGTCCTTCACAGAAAAGAACACAAAGAACACAGAAAAAACAAAAAGAAGTCTCTGGGCGCTTTGGCGCCCTCTAGGGGTAATCCCTGACACTGTGCCTCTCCTTGGATGCATACAGATTAAACAAACTGAGATTTTTTATATATTTATATATTTCTCAAGTTTGTGTGGTGTGTGCAGTATTCACCGTTTCTTTTTCCATTTTTTGTCAGCTTCAAAATTGTCTTTTTTTTTATTTTTTTAAACATAACATGTCTTGTTGTTTTTGTTTTTTGTTAAATGTCTTGTTGTTTCATTAACAAATATAATTTTTACTGATAAAAGCCAGGGCTTAAAGCAACAGTAGATTTTCAGGCCTTTTACTTCAAATATTATTAGTGCAAAAAACAACAACTCCTTGCTACTTTTGGATAAGCTCATAACTCCTCTGTAACACTTTGTCTCCTTAGTAATTGCTTCTAAGAAGCTTCTACATCATCCGAGTTGCCTCTAAACCATCCATGTTGTTCTTTTTATGGCTAACACAAGCTTCAAAGCTAACTAGCCTCTAAAGGCGGAATCCTAAATTCCCCCCTAACCCCTGTTCAAGGGTATTACTTGGTGTGTGAAACAAAGGCTTGTACACCCTAGCACACTAGATTCTACACAAGTGGCCATTCCGAATGTACCCTTTTTCCTACGAAAGGCCGCAATTCGTCTGCCGCAGTGCCGCTGAATCCCACAAGCACCATTTAAGAATTTAAATAAATGTGTTGTGCTTCACTGAATATCCACCAGATGGCGCATGGAAGGACTTTATCTAAAAGCCAGACCAAGTACATAGAAGAAATGTGCATAATTAGTTGGCCTAAAACAATATTGTTTCCAATGCTGAAACAAACATGAATTTTATTTTGTTTTACAATAGATCTTTCATGATGAATTGTGTATATGTGCTTCATATTATGTTCATAAAAATGAAATGAGATGCCCTAAATCGTGCTTTAAAATTCATAACAAAAAGTTTCTTGTATAGTTTTGTCGACTGAGTAAGGCTCAGAGAGAGCAAGTAGAAATTAACATAGATCCGTTGAAGGGAGCTTTGCCTGCAGAGTTTTCAAGGCAACCAAGAAGCAAAGAAGACTGTGACAGGTGGAAAGCTACTGAGCTACATCACTTCATGCTCTACACAGGACCATTAATCTTAAAGGATGACCAGTACCATGTCTTTCTTTGTCTGAGTGTTGGTATCCCTGCTGAAACATCCAGCATAGACCAGCATGATTTATATGCTGGCCTATGCTGGTTAATACTGGTTAGTGCTGGTCTTATGCTGGTTTAGCTGGTAAATCAGCATAAATGATGGAAGATCAGCATATCTACACTGATGAAACCTTACCACCAGCATTGGTCTTGCTAGTTAGTGCTGGTCTGGTCTGGTGCTGGTTTAGCTGGTGAACCAACATAACTGATGGAAGACCAGCATGTCTCCTGACAAATCCAGCATAGGCCAGCATGATTTATATGCTAGGCCACCAACAAGGCCATGTAGTGTTATCTATAAATGCATTTACATACAAGAGACAAAAATTATGGAACTCCAAAGTGTTAAAAATGTAATTAATAAATAGGACATGCTGAAATAAATAACTCTATGAATAAATAAGACACAGATATGTAATATGAGAATGATATTGTGAAATAATGGAACACATTTTGAAAAAAAGCTTATTATTGTGAAATATTTTGCTCTCTACTATATTGTCAGGGGTAACCCCTAGAGGGCGCCTAGCGCCCAGAGACTTTGTGTTTTGTAGTTCCTTTCTGTTTGACTTCATTTCCCAGGTTGCATCTCAGTCAGGTGAAGTGGGCGCTCACCTGAACCGAGTTGGTCATTTGTTTCATTATAAATAGCTTGTTTTTAGTTCTTTTATGTATCTTGCATCTGTTGATTTAACCCAGTATATGTCCGTAGAGTTTAGTTCGTGTTTCCCGTTGCCTTTATACGTGTTTTGGTTTGTTTTACTTAAAGTATTCTGTTTTGTTTGATTTCCCTGGCTTTTCATTAAAATAAACATCATTCTTTGAAACACCTGGACCTCTGCATTTATGCCTCGCACCCCGAAACATGACATATAAATTTACTTATTAGTATGAAATAATATTTCATGGTCATTATTTTTCCCAATAACAGAAATTATTGCAGAGGCATTTTATTTAATTCTAGCTGTTTTTATTCCAAAATGACATTTTTTTCAAAGTCAGTATTTATTTCAAAATTCCATTTTCCCCCATGGCCTATTTATTTCATAATGCGACTTTTCAGCAGAATGAGTCGTTCTGTCAATCAAGAGCGATAGGGCGGAGCCAGCTGTGTGATTGGTTGCTCCTTTATTCAGACGTAAGTATCAGCACATGAAGTATCGAATTAGGTCTAATGGTGCAATACGTGTCCTATGCAGTAGATGGCAGAACAGTGTCTACTGCACTGTAAACCCTAATGCTCAAAGTAATTAAACACATTGAGTACTGTTAGCTTAAATTATTGCAATTAGGTCACATTAATAGACCTTTTTGAGTATTTAATATTATATAGTATTTATCTTCACCTGTGGTTGCATACAACGATGGACTGACCTCAGATGCCAGGAATGTTACCACTGCTGGTCACAGGGTCTGTGTGAATTGCAAATCAGTTTATTTCAGACTGTGTATAGGGTGTAAAACAAACCTGGGCTTTTACAAACCTAACAGTGCACTGTTTCTGTTCCCACTGTTTTACCCTGAATGTCTGTTTGCATGGTCATATTTACAGTATGTCAGAAATGTGCCTTCTCTGTATAAGATCATCCGTGTCACTCTTCCTTCAATCCTGGACATTTACTTTGCGTAGGTGAAAGAGGTGACATATGTTTATAAGTAAGGTTACATTTATATTTTCATAAGTAAGACAAATACACAAATGTCAGGACATGTCAGAACTACTTCAGGGCCCATAAACCGGCAGACCCCTAAATAAAGAGTGAGGGCCAAGCTCACTCATTTACACTCCTGTGGTGTGAAAGTAACTGTGTGAAAGTGTCCCTGAGAGGTTGGTCTCATGTTTTGTTTTTGTTATTATTTTTTTAATCAAAACTTATTTGCTGTTAATTGTTAAATTATCATATTGTCCCAAATGTGCATATTGTATATATTGTTACATATTACACAGTGTTGATATTGGTTGTGTTGGCCAATAAAGCTGATTTTATACTGCTTCTGTTTTATATTTTACATATTGGATGACAACCGTCCATGTTTTCTGGCTTTTATACCATACCAACATTAGATGGGGTGGTGAACAGCATAGTATCATGGCACTATAATGCTGGTCATCAGCATACCAGCAAAATGTATGCTGGTATGCTGTGGACCAGCATCAGTAAAGTGACCTGCATACCAGCACCAGCCTACCAGCAAAATGTATGCTGTTCTTGAATCGCGCACACATTGAATCTTTGCTTTTTCATTTGAAATTTGGCAGTCAGTGTGCGTTCTGCCTTAGCTTTGAAGGGAATTTTAAAAGAAAGTTGGTGTCTGAATTGTTGTCTGAGTTGTTGTCCCAGACATGGGAGGATAGATGTGAAAGATAGGGAATCATAAAATTAGTTTAAATTTATGTCTTTCGGTGGAGATTTGTTATTCACGGAGGCATCGACGGCTTTAGCCGCTTAATTGTTTACCTGAGTGCAGCAACAAACAACCGGGCATTGACGGTTCTTGACAGTTTTATTGGAGCAGTTCAGAAATTTGGACTCCCCTCTCGAGTGCGTTCAGACAAGGGCATGGAGAACATTGAAGTGGCACATTTCATGGTGGCACATAGGGGTGAGAACCGCAGCTCCACACATAACTGGGAGAAGCGTCCACAATCAATGTACTTTGTGTGGGTGGGAGCAAATTTTAAATAGATAGAAGTTTGATAATAGTTGTAATGTTGTCTTTGTAGAATTGAACGATTATGGAGGGATGTCTACGAACAGGTTTTAGAGAAGTTTTACTGCCTGTTCTATGGAATGGAATCTGAGAGTTTCCTGGATCCAGATAATGAGGTGCACCTACATGCACTACACTGGATTTTCCTGCCTCAGTTGAAAAGACATCTTGATCTGTTCCTGGAGGCTTGGAATAACCACAAATTGAGGACCACAGGTAGCCAATCTCCTCTACAGCTGTGGACAACATTTCAGAATGCTGATGATCCAGAACAGGTAAATCTACCATTTGTACGAAATCATTAATTGTGAAGCCTTATGGCATTTTGTAATGTAATAATGTTTTTTTTTTTAATGTAATTTTGACTTTTTTTGTGTTGAAAGGTGAGTGAAGACTTCGGAATAGACTGGGAAGGACCATCATGCAGTGATGAAATGGACGAAGTTGCTGTCCCACAAGCCCAACTGCAGAGAGAGTTATTAAAATATTCTTTTTACAGAAACAGTGGATGCTTACTGCGAAACAGTGCAACAGTTGACTCATTTATTGGGATAGATGAACTGCTACATAAACCCAAAGAATATCCTTGAACAATGAACATCTTAATGGATGTAAACAATGGCATATATTTGTGAACGAATTAACAATTGGAGCTACAGTATATGCCTAGAAAGCAAGTAAAAAATGTAGGAACAATATTAAAGTAAATTGTAATACTAACATTTTTGACTGTTTTTCTTACACTTCCTTTTAAACTAAACCAAATCCCAAACTGTTGCTAGACACAGCTGCTTTTAGATCAGAGCTGAATTCTCCATAATGGCTGTAATGTAATGGGAGTTTAAGCATCTCTCCGCATATTGAGGCAGTTGGCATTCTGACATCCGATGTCACTTCCACATACAGTTTTTGTGGTAGGCTTGTCCAGCCAACCCAAAATTCGACAAGGTTTTTCAGGTCCTGTGGTGTACCTGTTTTTTTAAATGTAGAAAGTAAAAAATATATTTAGAAATAAAAAATATAAAATAGAAAAAAAAAATTATTACCTTCTTCAATGTATTGCTGGAAAAAGGATGTTATTTTGCAGCATGTTTCCAGACTGAAGTTCTGGAAGTCCTCTTTATCACTGTTAGGGTTCGGCCATATTACTCTTTCCTGGATCATCTAGTATAATGTCACAATGTCAATACATTTTAGGGGTTCTGTAAGACTACACCCTAGTATTAATGTTTTACAATTCTTTAGCATAATACTGTGAACACTCAAAAATACTAAACGTTTTCTAAACACTAAACTACAATTTAGTCTCATGCTGTTAAAACCTTCATGCTGTCTCAGATATTTTTGTCTTACTTTCAGCAGGTCAAGACTAAAGGGGTAGCTCAGTGGTTAAGGCATTGGACTACGGTTCAGAAGATCCCAGGTTCAAACCTCACAACCACCAAGTTGCCACTGTTGGGCCCTTGAGCAAGGCCCTTAACCCTCAATTGCTCAGATGTAATGAGATAAAAAAAAAAGTCACTCTGGATAAGGGTGTCTGCCAAATGCCTAGATGTAAAGTTTAAGGATTTTCCATTTTTTTGCATCATACAATGCAAGTGAAAAACGTAAAGGTTACATTACAAAATCCACATAAATAAGGAATAAAATCAATCGACAATACTTCAGTTGTTAAATTAATGTAGAGCTGTTAAATGATTAATCGCATTCAAAATAAGGGTTCGTGTTCACATTATATATGTGTAATCTGTATAATAATTTAGAATATATAAATACTCACACATTAATTTATATATGTTATGTATATATAATAAATAAATTAAAAAAATATATATATTTCTTTACATGTATGTGTGTATTTACTTATACATAATAATTATGCACAGAACACAGACATGTATAACACAAACACAAACGTTTATTTTGTATGCTATTAATCAGGATTAATCATTGACAGCCCTAAATGAATGTCTTGAAAAGTGATATGAAAAATTGAATCAACATTTAAGTCCCTTTTCACATCTTTAACCACCTTTTGACACAAAGGAAGTAAATGTATGATGAAAAAAAATGTTATGTTGTTTCAATCCACTTGCAATGTGAGGACCTACAGAACTGAGCTAGTCTTTAAAAATGTTCATCTTTTTTGAGAAAAAAAAAAGGCATACACGTCTGGAATGGAAATGTATAACCTTTTTTCTTACCAAGGATGCATTTGTTTGATCCCCAGTTTATAAACCATGCATTATTAATAGGAGTAACAGAATACGCAGAATATGCATAGTCATTAAATAGAAGGATGTGTAATTATATCTATATCTATTTCAAAATCGATGAAATCTAATTGTGGGACATTACCTGTGCATCAATTGTCAGAGAAGATGATCATGGGAGTAGGACTTCGATGAGAGAAGGACGTTCCTTTACCACGCACAAAACTCCAGTCTCCTTCAGTCCTTTCTTCAACTGTTGCACCTGTTTCTCTCACCAGCCGATGACCTAAGGAAATTAATTTTTGCAATTTTTCATGAATAATACAAAAAGGGTTTAAAATAACAAGAAAAAGTTTTCCGCAGTGACACGAGGCAGATCCCAACTGACAGCCAGGTCATTTACTATTGCACACTCATCATCAGCAAGTGTATTTGGTTTTTGAAGCTATAGTAAAAAAAAAAGAAGTTATTCTCATTTTAGAGTCATTTTTGCTTACACAAAACAATGGTCGGAGGTAGGTTTATGGTTGTACATACCAGATGGACACTTTCAATTACATCTGTGTCAGGGCAATCTTGAAGTTCAATCATGACTGTCTCATTCATTTGTCCAGTTATTATTCCAAACATAACAGGACTAAGTCCAGTCCATGAGGGACCAACATTTATAAATGAATGGCCAATCATGTGTCCAGCAATGCAGAACAAGTCACTATTTAGCAGAGTTCGGGAGGTTGATGGCACCAGATGGTCTTCTTGACCAGTGAAAAATCGAGTTTTGCCACAGTTGACTGAAGTTAGAAAAAAGAACATTTTTACAAGTTTTGCCATATAATATGACTACATAGATTTTTCACCCGTTTCACGCCATCTCCTATAGCTGAATCACCTTGAGGAAAATATATCAATATACATGCATTGAAAACCAAGTGATGTGCCAATCTGACTACATGTATGAAATTAATTATACCCTTGAGTACAACGGAGAATGGCCGAGCCCATTCTGCTGCACAGGTTCAGGCTTGCAGTTACTGTAGCTCAGAAAGAATTTCAGCCTTTTCCAAAAGCCCCCTTCTGTATTCTGTTGTGCAGCCCGAAAGAAGTTTGGCTCAACTTTGCACTCTGAGAAGACAGAAATACAAAAGTAATACAAATTGTCCCTATTCACAGGTCATGGTCATATTTTGGGAGTTTTTTTTCTAGGTATGCTGAAAAAAAAAAGCTTATTGTTGTTCAGATTGCATGAAACAACACCTAAATCACCTTCATTTTCACTGTCCCTTACTTCTCTACTTTGATAAATTTCCTGTCTCTTGCGGCTCCTGGAGTTTTGCTGTCTGCTGGTGCTTGGGAATTCCTCGCTGCTGTTTCTAGCAATATCCTCTCTGCTGCTTCTGGAGATTTGCTGTCTGCTGCTGCTGGGAAATTCCTCACTGCTGCTATTATGGAAAATTTCATTGCTGATGTCGCTTCTATTAATATTCTGTGTATTACCAGCACTACTTGATTCCTGCCTGGAGCCCTCTGTAACATTTTGGTGTTCCTCTATTTCTAACCTGCTTTTTAAAACTAATAATAAAAAAGGAAATGACAAATGTAGTCCAAGATATAACAACTCATCCATTTAAACCATTTTTTTTACACTTTTAATATCTTTTAACAGTCCATTGTTTAGTAAGAAATTTTTACACATATTACTTACATTTCACATTGGTTTACATGTTTCTGCATTTCAGCAACAGAATTTTTTTTCTTGGCAGTACAAACAAGCTATTTGTGGGTGTCAGGGATAACCCCTAGAGGGCGCCAAAGCGCCCTGTAATTTCGTTTGTAGTTCCTTTGTTTAGACTTCAGTTCCCATGTGGCAACTCGGTCAGGTGACCAGGGGGCGCTCACCTGAACCGAGTTGGTTATTAGTTTTATTATAAATAGGTTAGTTTCAGTTAGTTTCTTGTCTTGCAACTGTTAATTTATATTGGTAAATGTCTGCCTGGTTTAAGTGTCTTTTGTTTCGTGTATTCGTGTTTTAGTTTCCGTTTCATTGAAAGTATCTTTGTTTTGTTGAGTTTCCCTGCCTGTTTTGCCTTTAAATAAACATCGTTTCCGTTACCACCTGGATCCTCCTGCGTTTATGCCGCACAACAACACCCCGAAACGTGACAGATTGCAAGACCAAAAAAGAGGCATAGCAGAGGAGCCCTTCCCCGGGGAGATTCTTTTTGGGGGGGGCAACGATGTTTGGAGTTTGGGGAGCCGGCGTGGAAGGTAGCCGGGGAACCAAACGGCGTAACGGCAAAAGAGCGGAGTGTGAGCGGGACGTGCAGCTGGGAGCAGCCTCCCAGAGTTATTGGAGCAGCTTTCGGCGATGCGCTCTGAGAAACGAAGAGCGCATTCGTGACCTGCGGGAGCAGGTGGCCAGGCTCCAAGGGCTGCTAGCACAGCTGCACCGCGCCGCTGAGCACAGCGAGCTGCTGCCGCTGCAATGCGGCGAAGAGGAGGGCGAGCGACCGTCGCTGCACTGTGCCTTCGAGGACGGCGAGCTTCCGTCGCTGCACTGTGCCTTCGAGGACGGCGAGCTACCGTCGCTGCACTGTGCCTTCGAGGACGGCGAGCTACCGTCGCTGCACTGTGCCTTCGAGGACGGCGAGCTACCGTCGCTGCACTGTGCCTTCGAGGACGGCGAGCTACCGTCGCTGCACTGTGCCTTTGAGGACGGCGAGCTACCGTCGCTGCACTGTGCCTTCGAGGACGGCGAGCTACCGTCGCTGCACTGTGCCTTCGAGGACGGCGAGCTTCCGTCGCTGCACAGTGCCTTCGAGGACGGCGAGCTTCCGTCGCTGCACAGTGCTGCCGAGGATGGCGAGCTTCCCTCGCTGCACAGCGCCGCTGAGGATAACGAGCTTCCTCTTCCCCCGCCGCCGCCTTCATGCGCCGCCGAGGAGCACGAGCTCCATCCTCTTCCTCCGCCGTCGCTGTCATGCGCCGCTGAGGATCGCGAGCTTCCTCTTCCTCCGCCGCCGCCTTCATGCGCCGCTGAGGATCGCGAGCTTCCTCTTCCTCCGCCGCCGCCTTCATGCGCCGCTGAGGATCGCGAGCTTCCTCTTCCTCCGCCGCCGCCTTCATGCGCCGTCGAGGAGCACGAGCTCCATCCTCTTCCTCCGCCGCCGCCTTCATGCGCCGCCGAGGAGCACGAGCTCCATCCTCTTCCTCCGCCGCCGCCTTCATGCGCCGCCGAGGAGCACGAGCTCCATCCTCTTCCTCCGACGCTGCACGGCGCCGTTGAGGACAGCGAGCTTCATCTTCCTCCGCCGCCGCCTTCATGCGCCGCCGAGGATAACGAGATTCCTCTTCCTTTGCCGCCGCCTTCATGCGTCGCCGAGGTCAGCGAGCTTCCTCTTCCTCCACCGCCGCCTTCATGCGCCGCCGAGGATAACGAGCTTCCTCTTCCTCCGCCGCCGCCTTCATGCGCCGCCGAGGAGCACGAGCTCCTTCCTCTTCCTCCGCCGCCGCCTTCATGCGCCGCCGAGGAGCACGAGCTCCATCCTCTTCCTCCGCCGCCGCCTTCATGCGCCGCCGAGGAGCACGAGCTCCATCCTCTTCCTCCGCCGCCGCCTTCATGCGCCGCCGAGGAGCACGAGCTCCATCCTCTTCCTCCGCCGCCGCCTTCATGCGCCGCCGAGGAGCACGAGCTCCATCCTCTTCCTCCGCCGCCGCCTTCATGCGCCGCCGAGGAGCACGAGCTCCATCCTCTTCCTCCGCCGCCGCCTTCATGCGCCGCCGAGGAGCACGAGCTCCATCCTCTTCCTCCGCCGCCGCCTTCATGCGCCGCCGAGGAGCACGAGCTCCATCCTCTTCCTCCGCCGCCGCCTTCATGCGCCGCCGAGGAGCACGAGCTCCATCCTCTTTCTCCGCCGCCGCCTTCATGCGTCGCCGAGGACAGCGAGCCTCCTCATCCTCTGCCGCCCTGCGTCACCGAGGACGGCGAGCACCCACTGCCTTCGCCGCCCAGCGTCAAAGAGGACGGCGAGCTTCCTCCGTCATTATTTCCGCCCTGCTTCAACGGGGGCATGAAGCCACCTGGCCCACAGGACATGGGTGCCAGCCTATGGGTGAGAGGGGCGGACATTGGACCCTGGGGGGGATGCCCTGGACCTCCTGTGGCGCCCCGGAGTTGCGCCCTTTGAGGGGGGGTTATGTCAGGGATAACCCCTAGAGGGCGCCAAAGTGCCCTGTAATTTCGTTTGTAGTTCCTTTGTTTAGACTTCAGTTCCCATGTGGCAACTCGGTCAGGTGACCAGGGGGCGCTCACCTGAACCGAGTTGGTTATTAGTTTTATTATAAATAGGTTAGTTTCAGTTAGTTTCTTGTCTTGCAACTGTTAATTTATATTGGTAAATGTCTGCCTGGTTTAAGTGTCTTTTGTTTCGTGTATTCGTGTTTTAGTTTCCGTTTCATTGAAAGTATCTTTGTTTTGTTGAGTTTCCCTGCCTGTTTTGCCTTTAAATAAACATCGTTTCCTTTAAAAACCTGGATCCTCCTGCGTTTATGCCGCACAACAACACCCCGAAACGTGACAGTGGGCCTTGTCCTGTTTTTCCCCTGAAAACTTTTCAATGTATAAGAAAAGAAGTTAGACATGGCAAATCTTAACATACATTGTTCATGCTTCATCTATGCAATTTATCTACCTCCAAGCTTAGATCTTTCTGAAGAGGTCTGATGTAAATCATGCCACTTCCGATGCCAAGTGTACTGTTGCTCAAGTATCCATCATCAGGACAAGGGATTATCTCCAATGACTTTGAGCGGGTAGCACCTCGAGACTTAAGAAGTTCATAGCCTCAAAGCACCTTTCAGCTTCGGAAACTGTTTCCAGAGGTAATCTGTAAACTCCTCTGGCTGAAAATATTTATCTGAAAGGCAAGCAAAATGTGTACAGCATGTATTGTAGTTAGAAACTAAAAGTAACATTCATTATTGTCTTCTAAAAATAAGCATAATTTAAAAGCTGGTGAATTTTAATTCTGCATTGACATTCTATATGATGAAACCATTTTATTTCACAATGTTACAAGGTACATGGTACATTCTTTTAGACAAACAAAAGAGCCTGTGGGTATATGTTATGGTGTTCAATTTCTTTGCTGGCAGAGCTGAACTGTATGATCTCTTCCGTAACCCCACTGGTGAATGAGCATATGGGGCAAACAACCTGCTCACTTCACTATGTGCACCTTGGAAACATTTTAAATCAAGAAAACAACATTAATATTTTAATACAGTAAATATCTTGCAATAATTTAAATAACCATACATTTATAACACCCCAGTTTAACAAAAACTTATTTGGTTATATTAATATAAGTTTAACAGAGTTTGGAAATAAACGTTTTGATGTTTGATAAAGAGAAGTGTAACATATCAGTGTTCTCGTTTAAACAGTGCATTGAAAGAAAAAAAAAAGGGCTACATGTTTATCTGTATTACAGAATATTCACGTAGGAGACATATTAATACATTAAAACTGGTGTTCAGTGCCCAGACCAGACGCCTTTTACAGCTACGAGAAAGACATTGTTGTCAAATGATATGTTATGCAAATTAAATAGTTTATTATTGCATAAATAAACTAATAAATAATAATTCCTCTCCTGGACGTTCACTTCTTGCTCCTCTCATTGCAGGGGAAGGAGCAGTCGATGATGGAGTCCCGACTGATGTTGTCGGGACTGCTTGTCAGTCCAGAGCGGTAGCCGCCTCTCGCAGTAGCTGGGAAATTGACTTTTCCATTATGAAATTACTGTACATTAATTAGGCCCGAGCTTCTGACCGATGCCCGTGAGACCGACAAAATGCGGTCGACGGAGAGTGACGTCACTCCCCATACAATCACGCCCCACAGTATAGACCCGCCCCTGACGCTGATTGACAGATTTCTGTGTAACACGTTGGAAATGCAATTGCATTGGACAAGAAAGTCCAGCAAGCGCCAGGATCGTCTCCTAAAGAGGATTCAGCTGCGGGATCGGAGTGCCACCAGTGCAGAGCTTGCTCAGGAAATGTAGACTGCACGCACAGTGAGGTGAAGATGTTTGGAAGATGGCCTGGTGTCAATAAGGGCAGCAAAGGTGGCCTAGCATATAAATCATGCTGGCCTATGCTGGATTTGTCAGCAGACATGCTGGTCTTCCATCAGTTATGTTGGTTCACCAGCTAAACCAGCACCAGACCAGCACTAACTAGCAAGACCAATGCTCGTGGTAAGGTTTCATCAGAGTAGATATGCTGGTCTTCCATCAGTTATGCTGGTTTACCAGCTAAACCAGCATCAGACCAGCACTAACCAGTATTAACCAGCATAGGCCAGCATATAAATCATGCTGGTCTATGCTAGATTTGTCAGCAGGGGTCTCACTGAGGATTTTTCGGACATTAGGATGTGCTTGGTTGTTGCCGGTATTTAGACCCAAATTGCTTTGGTGTGCTTCCAGAAGTTCACTATGAATGGTGATTGCTAACTTGAGGCCTGTACCGATATTGCTAACAGTCATATACCACAACCAGTAGCAACCAACAGAAGCTGTAGTGCCTGGTTGTTATTTTACTTTTCCGCTTCGGTGTTTGATGTGCCCTGTGTGAGCATATCAAACCCGTTGAGGTTAAGGTAAGCTGTATCAAGTTGGTTTTGTTTTTGTTAGTTTCATTTTACTTTTCTTTATTTAATTTGGTTGGTTTATGCCTATCAACTGTGTTGGTATATCTTTGTATGTTTTCTGGTGACATGGCCATACTGTGATTGGTGTGGTTTTGTATTTATTTTTATTTTTATATGGCTTTCCTCACTGTGTGTGCTAGTGTGAGTGAGTGCACTGTGGTGTGTAGTTGGAGTGTGTTCCAAGAAGTAGAACGCCATTTCTCTTGCTGCTGGGAGCCTCAGCCCTGGCGATGGTCAATTAGTTTTGTTGATTTATATATATATATATATATATATATATATATATATATATATATATATATATATATAAATTTTATTTGCAGTTCTGTTTAGTGTGTTTCATTGATTGTCTTTCTTCTTTCTTTTTAGTTTATTTACATTTTTGGATGAAGTCATTGTTTTGTGTTGTGCGTGCTAAGCGGAATCTGCCTCAGCGGAAGTGTTTTTATCTGTTTTAGAAGATTTTTTTATATACTAATAAAGTGTATGTGTTTGTTGATTGTTTACCCATGTCTCCTGTCTATCATTCTAAGGGACTGAACCTGTGTGCTTAACATTGTTTCTAACATCAAAATCCTGTACTAATCCTATAGGTAAACATTTCCCCGGGCTAGATCCGGGGAGGCGTAGTCGGAATTAATTTAGTTATTGATTTTCCCCTCTAAGAACTTAGACCACTCCGTACATATAATTTGTAAAAATTTGTATCTGGTGCACTATAGTGTTTATTTTTTGTTAATACACATTTGAGATTGTTTGGGCATTTTAGCGCATAACACTGGGCTCTCCGTTTTGGGATTTTACATGCCCTTACCTCAGATTTCAATTACATCCAGAATGGACATAAATGATATACTCAGACATGTTTTTTTGTTGTTGTTTTTTAATTCTTTTTGCCAAGCCCAAGATTTCTCAACTTCCTGTTAGTCATCATAATTGACTATGGCTGATAACTTCAAATTCAAATTCAAATTTTATTTGTCACATACACAATCCTACACAGTACGATATGCAGTGAAATGCTTAGGCAACTGCCCTGACCTAAGAGAATAAAATTAAATAAAATATAAAATATAGAATATAAAATGTAAAATGTAAGAATATAAAATATAAAATGTAAGTAAGTAAAAAATTGTAATTGCACAAGTGGAAATAAAAATATTGAATATGCAAATATGCAGTAAAGTGACATGTTAAATGTTAAAGTGGCTTGTGTGCATATTTAAGTGACTTGCATACTACCCATGAGTGAGCAGGTGTGCAGTGAGCAAATGTCCTGAATGTCCAGAGTGTCCAGAGTGAGTGCAGAAGCAAAATGGATGTGCAAAATGGATCAGTACTGTGTGTCGTATCGCCTGCGGGAAGAAGCTCCTCCTCAGTCTCTCTGTGTTGGCCTTCAGGGAGCGGAATCGCTTTCCTGACCTCAGCAGAGAGAACAGTCCATTGCTGGGGTGACTGAGGTCCTTCATGATCTTCCTGGCCTTGGTCCAGCACCGCTTGCTGTAGATCGAGTGCAGGTCAGGGAGCTCGGTGTGGATGATGCGCTCAGCTGATCGCACCACCCTCTGAAGAGTTCGTCTGTCCTGCATGGTGCTGTTCCCGAACCAGGACGTGATGTTTCCCGTCAGGATGCTCTCTATGGTGCAGGAGTAGAAGTTCCTAAGCACCTTGGAGGGCAGTCTGAAGTCTCTCAGGCGTCTGAGGTGGTAGAGACGCTGTCGGGCCTTTTTCACCACGGTGTTGATGTGACAGGACCAAGACAGGTCCTGCGTGATGTGTACACCGAGGTAACGGAAGCTGTCCACTCTCTCCACTGGGCTCTTGTTGATGACGGGGGTCTGGTAGTTCCTCTTCTGCTTTGTGCTGAAGTCCACTATCAACTCCTTTGTCTTGCTGACGTTGAGAAGGAGGTTGTTCGTCTGACACCAGTTCTCCAGATTTCCAATCTCCTTCAGGTAGGCCGTCTCATCGTTGTCAGTGATCAGGCCGACCACGACGGTGTCGTCAGCAAACTTGATGATGGTGGTGGAGTTGGTAGTGGCTACGCAGTCGTGAGTGTACAAAGAGTACAGTAGAGGGCTCAGAACACAACCCTGTGGGGCTCCAGTGCTGAGGGTGATGGAGGCTGAGACATGTCCACCCATCCTTACTGCCTGTGGTCTCCCCGTTAGGAAATTGGAGATCCACTGACACAGGGATGAGCTGAGTCCCAGGTGCTCCAGCTTGGTGGTGAGTGTAGAGGGAATTATGGTGTTAAATGCTGAGCTGTAGTCGATGAAAAGCATTTTCACATAATTCCCCCTTCTAGTGTCCAGATGAGTGAGAGATGTATGGAGTAGATGAGCGATGGCGTCATCTGTAGAGCGGTTTGAACGGTAGGCAAACTGAAGTGGATCTAGTGTGTCTGGTAATGAAGAGATGATGAAGTCTCTGACCAGCCGTTCAAAGCACTTCATCACCACTGATGTGAGGGCTACAGGTCTATAGTCATTGAGGGAAGCAGGATGTGGTTTCTTTGGAACAGGAACAATGATGGACTCTTTGAAGCATGTAGGGATCACCGACTGAGATAAAGAGAGGTTGAATATCTCTGTGAACACTGGTGCTAGCTGGTCTGCGCAGGCTCTGAGGACTCTACCTGAGATGCCGTCTGGTCCTGCTGCTTTCCTGGTGTTCACTCTCCTGAAGGCTCTCCTCACGTCATGCTCGGAGATGATAAACGCGTTTCCGGTGCTGGCAATGACTTCCTGTCTGCAGCCATTAGCAGCGCCAGCATTAGCAACGCTAACGTCTTTAGCTGCAGCCTCGAAGCGAGCATAAAAGGTGTTCAGCTCGTCTGCCAGAGTCGTGTCCGCGTTTGTCATACTGGATGTTGGAGCTTTGTATTCCGTTATCGTTCTTAGTCCCTGCCACAGGCTCCTAGAGTCACTCTGTTGGAGTTGTGACTCTAGCTTCCTCCCGTAGCGCTGCTTCGCCTCCTTCACCGCCTTCCGGACGTTATATGCCGCAGCCTTGTACATGTCCATGTCCCCCGAAGCAAGTCCCGCATTGTAGGCAGCAGCGCGAGATCTCAGAGCGTCGCGGATGGTTTTATCCACCCACGGCTTCTGATTGGGAAACGTTCTGATGGTCGTTTTCTGTACGGTATCATCCGCTAGTTTCCCGATGAATCCCACAACCGCTTCCGTAAACACGCTGACGTCATCGGAGCTGTTTCGGAACATGTCCCAGTCTGCGTCATCGAGTGCGTCTTGAAGCGCGGCCACCGATTGGTCCGTCCAGCGCGCGACCTCCCTCTGAACCGGAAGTTCCTGTTTAAGCCTTTGTTTATATTTTGGCATGAGGAAGATGGCGGCATGGTCAGATTTCCCAAACGGTGGACAAGATTGTGCCTTGTAGCCGTCTTTAACTGGTGTGTAACAGTGGTCCAGTGTCCTTTCGCCCCTGGTCGGGCAGGTGATGTGCTGATGGAAGTTAGGCGCTGCACGTTTGAGGTTGGCACTGTTAAAGTCCCCCGCCACAATAAGCGCAGCGTCCCGGTGTTGTGTTTGGTGCTGTGTGAGTGCCTCATGCAGCTCGCATAAGGCAGTGTCCGTGTCCGCTTGTGGCGGAATATAAATGGCGCTGATTATGACCGATGTGAACTCCCGAGGAAGATAAAAAGGACGACATTTGATAGTTAATAGTTCCAGGTTGGGTGTGCAGGAGCGTGCGAGAGGAACAACGCTCGCGCTGTTGCACCAGCTGCTGTTCACCATTAAACACACGCCGCCTCCCCTTGTCTTCCCCGAGTCCCGTGTCCTGTCCATGCGGTGAACCGAGAAGAACTCGGCCGGCTGGATGGCGTGGTCCGGCACCGCTGGGTTCAGCCATGTCTCGGTGAAGCAGAGAAGATTGCAGTCCCGAATGTCTCTCTGGAACTTTATCCTGGCCCTGAGGTCATCGAGCTTGTTCTCCAGTGACTGGACATTGGCGAGCAGGATGCTAGGCAGAGGTGTGCGGTGTGCACTCGCTCTCAGCCTGTTCCTGACGCCGGCTCCTTTTCCTCGGGGCCGCCGCTTCGCGTCGCGTCCTTTGTTTACCCTCAGGATCTCACTCGGCCAGCTCGGATCCGGAGTTAAAAACGTCGAATTGTGAGTACATTGTAAACCAATAGAAATAAGAGTTTCTCTATCGTACTTAATGCACTCAATGATGGTGAATTAGCCGGATTAAAGTTATTGAAAGTTAACTTAAAGAACGAAAACAAGGAAAAATAGGTCGGAGCAGTCGCGACGGCAGCCGACCTCACCGGCGCCATCTTGCACAACTTCTATGTTAAAACATAATATTTATTTGACAACACTCATCAGATCGACCAATATACAGTGGAACCCCGGATTGCGAGTAACGTGGTTTATGAGTGTTCTGCAAACCGAGCAAAGATTTTAATACATTTTTAATCGGAAACCAAGCAAGTATTAGTTTACGAGCACCGAGTATCATGTATCACGCATGCGACTCTTATTTTGACACCAAGCATCACTCTTGCGCTGCGGAATTGTGTGTAATCGTCTCCCCTGCTAGGTCTTAGTGCTCGTCTCTTCCTTGCATAATCAACATCTCCCTCTCTGTTTCAGCGGCTCCTATGTGTGTGCGTGTGCGTAATTTGACACCAACACATACACTCTCACCTTTTCAAACCCCCCCTCCCCCCGCCACTCTGCTGTCTCTTACTTGTATAATCAACATCTCCCTCTCTCTTTCAGCATTTCTTATGTGTGTGCGCGCGTAATTTGACACACACACACACCCCGACACACGCACAGACACTCTCTCGCCTTTTCACCCCCTCCCCGGCTTCACAAACGCACAGAAACTCTGCTCTGTCACGATTCTTTTCAAAGGTAAGGTGCTGGTTCATTTGTTTTTTTTTTTACTTTACCGTAGTGATTCCATTAGTATGCTCACGCCAGTCTCGGAGAGATTTCTTTTTTTCCGTTAAAACGGTGTTTCCGCTGTGTTTGTGTTTGTTGTGAAACTTAAAGTTATTCCGTTAGTATGCGCAAATGCCAGTGTCAGAGAGATTTCTTTTTTTCCTGTTAAAATGGTGTTTCCGTTGTGTGTTTGGTGTAAAACTTAAAAAAGCGAGGTGGGGAGAGGGAGGAGGAGTGTTACTGTGTAAAACAAGGCGAGGGAAGGGGCTAATTCCACACACACACACACACACACACACACACGGCGCCTGCGCGCACCAACGGAAACACTTATCTGTCGGGATTTATTTGTACTTTTTTTTAAGGTAAAGTGCAGATTGATTTGTTTTATTTTCATTTTTTTAGATTGTGTTAATTATTTTTATGTATTTATTTTTGGTGGCTGTGGAACGAATAATTAGACTTTTCATTATTTCTTATGGGAAAATGATGATTTGGTTTATGAGTGTTTTGGAACACGAGCCCACTTCCGGAACAAATTATGCTCATAATCTAAGGTTCCACTGTACAGTATAAAAGAATCAAATGTATTACATTTAAAATACACACAACACTCATGATGGTGTCCGAGAATTCTCTCTGGTTGTTTCACAGAAAAAGAAGTACTGTATATAAGCGCTAATTCATTTTCTGAGTTATCAAAGCCATTCGCATATTGTGTAGAAAGCTGGCAAAAAGGGGTTCTGCCATACGAAGTATTACCATATCAGGAATGAGGAGGAAGGTGGAGCCTTTTAATCAAACAGAAAAGCCTTGGAAATTTTACATCATTGGAGAAGTGTCAGAACAATAACAGTGGCAAAGGTTAAGGATCTGAGTACTGATCTGAGAAAGAGGATGGGAGATTTGCCCAAGTCATGGATCTTCTAAACAAATACAGTTTTCAAGATTAATTGAACAAGATTAATTGAACAAGATTAATCCAACAGAGTGACTCTAGGAGCCTGTGGCAGGGACTAAGAACGATAACGGACTACAAAGCTCCAACATCCGGTATGACAAACGCGGACACGACTCTGGCAGACGAGCTGAACACCTTTTATGCTCGCTTCGAGGCTGCAGCTAAAGACGCTAGCGTTGCTAATGCTAGCGCTGCTAATGGCTGCAGACAGGAAGTCATTGCCAGCACCGGAAACGCGTTTATCAACTCCGAGCATGACGTGAGGAGAGCCTTCAGGAGAGTGAACA
This sequence comes from Clarias fuscus, assembly GCA_030347435.1. Classification (NCBI taxonomy): domain Eukaryota; kingdom Metazoa; phylum Chordata; class Actinopteri; order Siluriformes; family Clariidae; genus Clarias; species Clarias fuscus. Next base: position 9,218,394 of record CM059213.1, on the reverse strand, counting down.
CCAGGAAAGCAGCAGGACCAGACGGCATCTCAGGTAGAGTCCTCACAGCCTGAGCAGACCAGCTAGCACCAGTGTTCACAGAGATATTCAACCTCTCCTTATCTCAGTCGGTGATCCCCACATGCTTCAAAGAGTCCATCATTGTTCCTGTTCCAAAGAAACCACATCCTGCTTCCCTCAATGACTATAGACCTGTAGCCCTCACATCAGTGGTGATGAAGTGCTTTGAACGGCTGGTCAGAGACTTCATCATCTCTTCACTACCAGACACACTAGATCCACTTCAGTTTCCGCCTGAAGCGGAAAGCGATTCCGCTCCCTGAAGGCCAACACAGAGAGACTGAGGAGGAGCTTCTTCCCGCAGGCGATACGGTCTCTTAATCAGTACAACACACAGTACTGATCCATTTTGCACATCCACACATGCTTCTGCACTCACTCTGGACACTCTGGACATTCAGGACATTTGCTCACTTGTCCTCACTGCACAACTGCTCACTCATGGGTAGTATGCACACAAGTCACTTTAAATATGCACACAAGCCACTTTAACATTTAACATGTCACTTTACTGCATATTTGCATATTAAAATAAAAATTTCAATATTTCAAAATTTCAATATTTTTATTTTCCACTTGTACAATTAAAATTTTTTACTTACTTACATTTTATATTTTATATTCTTACATTTTACATTTTATATTCTATATTTTATATTTTATTTAATTTTATTCTCTTAGGTCAGGGCAGTTGCCTAAGCATTTCACTGCATATCGTACTGTGTAGGATTGTGTATGTGACAAATAAAATTTGAATTTGAATTTGAATTTGAATTGAGACAATTATACATAAGTACAATTTATTGGGAGGTGTAGCTACTTTGCCAAGGTCTGGACCCAAACTGTCACACTCAGTTGAGACGAAATTGGTTTGGATGATCATGAACATCCCAGGAACCACCAAGACACAAACCTGCCATAAACTCAATAATGTTGGAACGCCAGTGCAACTTTCTACACACAAGTGAGGTTTATGTCACCATAGACTGAAAAACTGGATGGAAAATTCGGACAAATGTGTTTGAGGTAGTGGCAGAAAATAAATTAGTTTATCTAAACATTACCAATGTTTTACCAAGAACAGTGGTCAAATAACCATCCACAATTCTGTCAGAAGATTGGTGTACTAAGGGACAATCTGTAAAAGATTATTCTGTCCCAGAAGAAAAAGTCTGCTGGCCTACCATGCAAGTGCCTCAATGTTCTGCAAACCACATCAACAAGAATCAATAGTAAACTTTATATTAGTTTCAGCACTCTACTTTACATTAAAGGAATGACTGATAGTAATCTATGTACTGTATGTGCATTCCTGGTACTTATTGATCATGCTAACTTTGTTGTTGGAGTGTTTCAGTGTATCAGCAGGTGTTGTCGTTGTGCAGAGATGACTTTAGCTTAGGAAACTAGAAATATCCTGCTATAAAATGCTAAAGTGTCTTATTATATTGGACCCTCAACAGCAAATATTGTGCACTGACTCTAGATAAACTTGACTGTTCACACTGAATCAGACCTGAAAATATCCTAAATAAAATAGAAAGTCAACTGCTGTTAAAAACAACCTAACTAACTAACTAACTAACTAACTAAATATCTAGCATTATTCTTGTGGATCTTGCGTCTGACCTGCAGAAGTCTCTGCTCACTCCCATTCACAGCCGTGCTGTGCTGACGCAAGCTCGGGGTACAAGTTTGTGCAAACGGTCTCATATGACTTGTGAGTTAGTTCATTCGTACCCCACCCGGATTTCCTGATGCCCTGAAGATATGTGTTCCTGAAGACTCACTACTATTGTGTCACTGTCAACTTGAGGTCATGAATAGAATGGAGTGATATAAGATGAGCAAACTAATGTTAACTTTATTTTGCTGACCATGAATCTGTTTATAGTCTTATTACAATTAAATTCAATTCAATTTTATTTGTATAGTGATTTTAACTATTGTCATTGTCGCAAAGCAGCTTTACACAATCAAAAGAAATTATGGTAGTTTGTCAGAAATATGAATTAGTATGAATTAAAGCAACAGTGGCAAGAAAAAACTCCCTGAGAAGGAGAAGAAATAATAGAAAGAAACCTTGAGAGGAATCAGACTCAACAGAGAACCCATCCTCATTTGGGTGATAACGGATAGCAGTCACCACACGCATCCCAGGAAAACCACATGGGGCATCCATGTGATCTCCAACCAGAAGTGGGGTACCAGGAAATGTCAAACATGTCCAGAGGGCAGAGGGGGTCTGGATCACTGGCAGCGGAGGAGTGACATGTGTAGCTCGACAGAGAGGGAGAGGGAGAGGGAGAGAGAGAGCAGAAGAGAAGGAGAGATAACAGTTAGGCACGGTCACAGTCACACAATGCATAAGGTGAATGTATATGTAGAGCAGAGCGCAAGAAGGGAGTCCGGCAGGACTAACTATGGCAGCATAACTAAAAGGGAGAGTCAGAAGGAAACACAGTCATGAGGGCTCCCTGCGATGTAAAGCATGCAATCACTTCACCTTCAAAAAACCTGAGTGATCAATGAGAGTGGGTAAGACAGCATCTCAACTACCATTTCACCAGAATACTCTACGTCCATGAGTCCCCCAGATCTGCTCCTTTACCTAAGGCTAATCTATTTTAATAATTTAATCCGTTAAAAAAGTGTGTTTTTACATTGTTTCTCTCTGCACCTTCTTCTATTCAGCAGTCTGTATTTTCTTTGTCCTCACTTCTAATTTGAGGTATTTATCATTCAAAGATCGTGAGAGTATTAAATAGCAAATTTGACATCAACTTCCAGTTTATTATACACTGTAAACCCTAATGCTCAAAGTAATGAAACACACTGAGTACTGTTAACGTAAATAATTGCAATTAGGTCAAATTAATAGACCTTTTTGAGTATTCAGAACTTTTTGGTGTTTATGAGTTTGTAGAAATTACACTTTTAGCTGAACAAATTTGATATTTCAAGTAATCGTAAGTACATAAGTAACAGTAACTGTCACCTTAAAGTTCCACCAACTTAAACTCTATAGCACACTGGTGGCTCAGTGGTAGGTGTTTCACCTGCCATGCGAAAAGCCTGGGTTCGATTCCCAACAACTGCAGCAACAATTTATTTGTTCAACAAACTCAAAAAATGATAGTTCTGTTTACCTACTGTAAAATTTAAAACATTATTACTTAGAAAAATTTTATGTAACTGATTACCTCAAATTTTTTTAGTTTTGCCAACTTAATTGGGTTTACAGTTCCATGCTAAATAATTAAACTCCCTTTCCGCATCCTTTTGACTGTTAAAACTGTCATTGTGCTTTCACAGTACATAACTGGGGATTGATGAAGGTCCTTCGACAGATGAAGGTCCTTCGACAGATGAAGGTCCTTCAACTTCAATGCATAATATAAGCAGTGCAAGAGCTTGTGTGCAGTATTTTAATTTTATTGTCTGACAGAATCTCATTTATTTAATTATTTTTGCCTTCGTAATTGCCAGCAAAGGAGCTGTATAAGATCCATCTTCAAAAACAAATAAGAAAAAGTGACATGGAGATGGACCTTATACAGCTTCAAATGGAAGAAAAAAGGCTATCCATTAAAGAAGCAACACTAAAAATTTAATTACTGGAGCATCCCCTTAAGGTGAGAACTTTAATGAATGTGTGAATATTAATCTATTGCATGTTAAAAGCAATACACACACACATTCTTTCATTTTACTTTCATTGTTTTTCAGGAAATAAAGAAATGAACTGCACAGCAGACCAGTGCAAACAATTTATTAACACATCCTGTCTCTCAAAAGTCTCTGTTTTGTGCAAAAATCTGTAGGGGTTCCTCTGGGCCATCTTCCTCAATACAAGAATGGTGGCTCTCTCCTTTTATAGTGGCAATTTTGTGAAGCACAACACAAGCCACTATGACGTCGCACGCCCTCTCTGGACTGATGAACGAATGATTTTAACAAGGCAAAAAATTAAGGACAAAAAAAATAAAGTTGTTACCTGTACATTGATGCTATGAATTGATTTCCAACGTAGTCTCCCTCATTTATTGAAGGAGCTTTAATAGGAATGTGGGTGTCATCAGTGCAGCCAATTACATTAGGAAACCATGAAATAGAAAGTCATATATGGAAGTATCATGTGTGTGTATATATATGGCCCACCCTGTATATATACACACACATGATGTATATATGGAAGTATCGTGTGTGTATATATACAGGGTGGGCCAAAAGTAGGGTTACAGTTACTTCATTATCTGCTTCACCTTCACTATCACGTTTTAGATATAAAACTTATCAAGAAGGTGGACTCTTTGAGCATGAGATTAAATGTTCAATGTAAAAATTTATAATATATGTAAATAAAAGTCTAAATTTCTAATAAAGGAAAAATGTTTAAGTGTTACCTGTAACCCTACTTTTGGCCCACCGTGTATGTATATATATATATATATATATATATATTAAATATGCGCCATAGGTTTTACTACAAAGGACAAACCTGCCACTCTGTGGAATTCCTCTTTAATAACGAGAGGTTTATGGCCAGGGAACTGTACAAACGTGTGTAAGAAGACAGCTGTTAAGTACCAGACATACTGTGCGAACGGCTCTACACACACCTTTCCCATATGCTCTGTACTGTACAAAAATGTCCTGACGCAAATAACCGAAGTGCTACTGTAGATACAGAATGTTTTCTAAACGCAGAAAGGTTTGTGACATTTGCAATATGTCATTATAACTCTCTCCCAGCAAAAAAAAACTTGTATAATTTGTGCCACCACATCCACAGAATCATCATCAAAAACGCGCGTCATGCTCAATAAACCTCTGAAACAAACTTACCCTGGAACATAACCTGCTACCGAGCAGATTATCTTCAGAGAGTAAGTTGCTATGGTTACATACACACCCAGAAAGTTACCGTTTTTGGAACCGAAAGTTGAGGTTATCCACTAACTTACTCTTAAACTTACCCGGATATGTCACATAACCTGCTTTCCGGAATTCCCCCCTGGTTACCTCCTGCAGTCCAATATATATATATATATATATATATATATACACAAGAGAGAGAGAGAGAGAGAGAGAGAGAGAGAGAGACAACAGTGTCCCAATCATATGATCTGCCATTCACCACTAATGCCTGCATTAGTCCTACCAAGGATAAGGACCAATCATGATGATTGATGATCTCGGTGCTTCCCCTTTTGCTGAAAGTCCTGTGAGATTTTACTACATCACCTGTTATCTGTCATCATGAGCATTTAATCTTGAGGTGGCGCTCCAATATGCACCAGAGTATGTTGTTAAGAGTGGGAGCCCCAATGCAGGAATTATTGGGGAGCGTTGAGACGTGGGGTGATTGTGTACCTTGGCGAGGATTAATCGATTAGGGCAAGCATCTCGAAGTGATAAGGAAAAATGCTTATTAATTAATTAATTCATTCATTCATTCATTCCTCTCCAGACATTTACTTCTTTATCTCTAGTGAGATATACTGTATTGTTTATCTTTCAGGCCTCTTTTTAGTTTTTTCTTTTCTTAATCTTTTTAAATTTCTTCTCAGTTTTCTACCTTCTCTGTTCTTTCTCTTCTTATTTCTCTTTTTAGTTTTCTTTTTTCTTCTCCCTTTGTCTTTACATTTCTCTTCAGTTTTCTCTTTTCACTTTTCTGTTCTCTTTTTCTTCTCACTTTCCTTTCCTCTATACCAGAGCTACACTGTCGTACCTGTTGCTATTTAATGTTTGCACATAATCTGCTGGTTTCTGGGGGTTTAAATAACCTGCCGGACAGGTGTAGTGCATCTTCTCTGATTGGCAGCATGGTAGGGTTCCCTAGAAACCACGGCCGTCCACTGCCCTGCCTGCCTAGTTGTCTGCAGATTTGCCCTTCGCGCAGGTGGCTGTGTTACACTGTTTTGCCGTTTTGAACTTTAAACTTCAGTATTGGTAAAGTGCGTGGCCTATCATTCGGAGATTGCAAGCTCGATTCCGAGTGATGCTGTAGCCTCCTGCAGCCGGGGGCCTGGAGCTTATTGATGACAGGGCGTTTGCAGAAATGCGCCGAGCCACAGACCTGTCTCTCCGTGCAGCCAAGCAGACGGCCCGTGCTGTGGGCCGTCCTATGGCTGCCATGGTATCCACGGAGAGGCATCTGAACTTCACGGGCATCAAGGATAAGGATCGTGCTGTCCTCCTCGATGCCCCCGTCTCGCCTTCCGCCCTTTTTGGCGACGCTGTTAGTTCCATCGCCACTAGGTTTCGGGAGGCGAAGCTATATGAACTGGCCTTTGGGAGGTTCCTTCCCCGCCGTGCTCAAGAACCGGGACCGTCGGCCACCCGGCCCCGGCCAGGTCTGGCCCCTATCAGGCGTGAGGTGCAGAAGGAGAGTGTGACCAGCCGCGCACCCCCCCGTAAAGACTGGGTTGGGGCTCGCCGCGCTTCTAAAAAATCTGCTTCGAAAAGACCGGATCTGAGGAGCTTCCTCTCTTCAAAGAAGAAGCCCTGAGGTTCGTGCCTGAGGGGCGCCTGGATTTTCATCACAAAAGAGGGCCTCCTCCCTGGCACTCCCGGGAGGCCGGTGTTCAATCCCCGCCACCACTGGTGTTTTGGGGAGCGCCGAAACTTTTCGAAACATTGTCTCCAATGAAAAGTTGGGTGTTCAGGCATGCCACACTTCATCTCCCAACACCTAACACCCCCCCCCCCCCCATCCAGCTGAAGTGTGAAGGATTGAGACTCAACGCCACAAAAAGCGTTCTCCTTCCAACTCCAACCCAATTCCCTCTAAATAGCCCAGAAAAAATGACCCAACAGTGGCAACCCAGCGTTTGGGTAGTAAAAATAACCCAGGATTTTTAGTGTGCAATACATGTACCTGTAAGAAAAAAAAACAATAATTTTGCAATGGTCTCTGCTATATGGCATGTTATATACAGTAACAATGTCTAAATTAAACAGGATGTACTGTACAGTATACTACAGTATCTGTTAAAATGTGTTTTTCCATTGTTTCTCTCAGCTTCTTCTATTTGGCAGTTTATATTTCCTTTGTGCTCACTTCTAGTTTTAAGTGCTCATCATTCAAAGTTTATCAGCGCTAATTATGACTGATTGGCAAATTGCTACATGCCTGACACACTTTTGTTGCAGTTAGGTCACAGAATTGTTATCTGAAGTCTGATCTTTACCATTACTATCCATGACAATTATCATTAATATACATTACTGATGTGTATAGACACACTCCAGATGAAAACCTGTTGTGGCCCCATATAGCTGTCACCTGTCATATCAATTTTACAACTTACAACCGTTCCATCTAATGTACGTACAGTATGCCATCAATTAGCTAAGCAACCCTTTTGCGGTCTAACTGCCTTTATTGAGAAATTAATTCTCCGGAACAACAGCCTTCTGTCACGAAATTTAACTGTTGTTTTGCTGTTCTGCTTTTAACATTACACTTTATCTTCCTCATTCTCTCTGTGACTCTGTACCTTTTGTAGATTCAAAAAGCTTACCTGTCCGTTAACAGCAAGGAACAATTACAATTTTTTTCTTCTTAATAATTAATATACTATTGTAACTTTATCCTATTTATTAAGTACATATATAATTAACCGCTAAATGGTATAAAAACTTGTTGATCCTGAAACAAATACCTACTACATGATAGTTGATCTAAAGTCATTCATACTTAAACTTTTAGCATTGACAAGCACTACATAATATTAAATACCTAATAGGCAAATAAGTACTACATGTTAGCAAATTTAAAATGATATTCAATTACAAGCTACATTTAATCTAAATCAATTTAATTAAATTTGATTTGTATAGCGCTTTTAACAATTGACATTGTCGAAAAGCAGCTTTACACAATCAATAGAATTATATAAGTTTGTATGACATGTGAACGTGTATGAATCAAAATGATAAGACTGTCCCTGATGAGTAAGCCAAGGAAGATGGCGACAGTGGCAAGGAAAAAGACATGGTAATAGGAAGAAACCTTAAGAGGAACCAGACTCAGCAGGGAACCCATCCTCATTTTGGTTAAATGGATAGCAGGGATTGATCTGCATCATACTGTGTGAGATTGGAAGTTCAGTATAACAGGAGACGTGTTTAGGTTAAAATTGAGTCCAGTTCATTATTGAAGGCTCAGGTAGACTGTAGGAAACTCCAGTCCTGAACTATCGAGCGACTGAAGTCACAAGTCCTCAGAGAACAGTCTGCATCAGCCAAAGACAAGACCGTCTTCGTGGAAGATTCACCACACACATCCCAGGCAGACCACACGGGGCATCCATGCGATGAGATCTCCAACCAGAAGCACGACACCAGGACGAGTCAGACAGCTCCAGGGGGCAGAGGGAGTCTGGATCACTGTATAGCTCGACGGAGAGACAGGAAGAGGGAAAGAGAGAGAGGAGAGAGAAGAGGAGAGAGCAAAAGAGAAGGAGAGATGGCAGTTGGGTATGGTCACAGTCAAACAATGTATAATGTGAATGTATTTTTAGTGCAGACTGCAAGCAGGGACTCCGGCAGTACTAACTATGGCAGCATAACTAAAAGGGAGAGGCAGAAGGAAACACAGACATGAGGGCTTCCTGAGATGTAAAGCTAATAATCACCTCATCATCAATAAACCTGAGTGATCAATGAAAGTGGGGAAGACAGCATCTAAACAAACCAGATCACCATAATACTCTATGTCCATGAGTCCTCCAGATCTACTCCTTTATCTAAGGCAAAAATGCTTGGCTAAATAAATAGGTTTTTAGCCTAGACTTAAACACTGAGACTGTGTCTGAGTCCCGAACATTAATTGGAGGACTATTCCATATTTTTGGGGCTTTGCAAGAAAAAGCTTTGCCACCTGCTATAGTTTTCATAATACGTGGTACTGACAAGCAGCCTGCATCCTTTGATCGGCATGGCGGATTGTAAGACACTAGCAGTTCACTCAGATACTAGTTAATGCTTTATGTGTCAATAGTAGTATTTTAAAATTGAGGCGAAATTTCACAGCAATGCAGTGTAGATAAGATAGGGGTGATGTGCTCGTATCTTGTGGTTCTAGTGAGTGTTTATGCACCTAGTTGAACAACCAGACAGTAAGGTGTTACAATAGTCCAACATAGAGGTGATAAAAGCATGAACTAGTTTTTCTGCATCGTTTAGTGACAGTATATTTCTTATCTTGCCAATATTTCTGAGGTGAAAGAATGCTATCCTGGGAATATTATCTGAATGTGCTTCAAATGAAAGGCTGGGATCTATAAATCACATCAAGGTCAGAAAGCTTGCTTCTAGCTGCTTGTGATCCTATGACTAGAACTTCTGTCTTATCAGGATTAAGCATAAGGAAGTTAATTAACAGCCAATCTCTTATGTCCTGCACACATTGCTTAAATTTAGTAGGAAGGTTCTTTCATCTGTTTTTTCTGAGACGTATAACTGTGTGTCATCAATGAAAACTAATACCATGCTTACGAGTTATGTTGCCCAGAGGAAGCATGTAAAGAAAAAAAAAAGCAGTGGGCCTAAAACCAAACCCTGTGGAACACCAAACTCCATTTTAGAACATGCAGAGTGGTCACCATTTGAATCTACAAACTGATAACGATCAGTCAAATAGCATCTGTGCCATGAGAGGGCTGTTCCCTTAATTCCTACTACATCTTCTAATCTGTGAAGGAGAATACTATGATCAATAGTGTCAAAAGCTGCACTGAGGTTGAGCGACACAAGTATAGTGACACAACTCTGATCAGAGGCCAATAGGAGGTAATTTTCTACTTTAACAAATACTGTTTCTGCTGTGATGAGGCCTAAATCCTGACTGATACAATTTGTTTATGCCATTCCTTTGTAGATATGAACATAGTTGCTGTGGTACTATCTTTTCCAGAATCTTTGAGATAAAGGGGAGGTTTGCTATCGGCCTGTAATTGGACAGCTGATCAGGGTCAAGGTCAGGTTTCTTAATTAGTGGTTTAATAACTGCTAATTAAAAGAATTTGGGAAATTCTTTTCCGCACTATATTTTAATGGCTGCTATTAAGCATACATATAAGCAGTGGTGGCCAGTCATTACGGGGCACAGGGGCGCCGTCCGTCTTAAAGTAGGCAGAGAAGAATGCTACTTCAACATGTAATTATTTAACATAATGCTCCTCAGGTCTGGTGCTTTTTTTTTTTCTCTTTGAGGCGGATTGCGAAGCGCGACGAGTCCTTCCCCTGTCTCTACGAGGGGGTAGCTGGCTCGGCACACTCTCCTTCCCTACGAAAAGCTGCCTTAAGGAGCTTAATTATTTTCTGTCCAGTGAAGATCTTTGAATAACTTTGACTTAATCTCCGCTGACCTCAGGTCTGTCATGCATTGATCAGTTTGGGTAGTTTTAGATAGGTTTGTGCATTTTGCTTACCAGAAGAGAGTTGGTGTTGATGAAACCATCCTCTACCTTCTCCATCATGCCTACTCCAATCTCGACAAAAGGAAAAGATGTTGTGAGGATCATGTTCTTCGATTCTTTTGCCTAGGCAATCTACCTCATGAAAAGTTAAATGTTCACCCCACTGTACAATAAAAATATGTGCAATATGTGAAGTACTGTGCAATACCACTGATATTTATTTGATAATGCTTTGTTTCATGTTGAGTGTGTTACTTTCATTTTCTAGAAGCTTCTGTCACCAAAACAAAATTCCTTGTATGTGGAAACATACTTGGCAATAAGAGCTTTCTGATTCACATACTGAAAGAGCAAGTTCTGATCAATGTACACAAAACTTTTTTCTATTTATATAGAAGTATATGGATACAGTGTAATATACAGTGTAATATAGCTCTAACACTGGTTGTCAGAAGTTTCTATACACTCACCACAAATGCCATGGCAATATTGTTCTTTTAATTATTTTGTTGAACTGGTCATATTTTATTTTTATAGTCCTCATTACTGCATGTTACTGATGTGTTTCTGTGGTTGTCTCATTGCTACCGTATTAAATAAGAATATTCTTTATGTCAGGCCTTGTGGTGGGCTTGGTGGATCCAAAAGCAGAACGTGGAGAGGGAAGAACTCGGGTTGGGTAGTGATGTCACTGACTGTGTGCTTGCTGGAGAAGCTCGAGCCACTTGGTGAACGTAGCGTGAACTTGGTAGGGCGTGAGGACTGACTCGTGGTTGTAGAACAAGCGAGGGTTGAAGCCGGAGAGCTGGGGGAAAATCCGGGATCCAAATCCGTAGTCGAGGAAACAGGTAAGCGGTCAATGATCCGAAATCCAAACAAGGGTAAATCCAAAAGGGCAAAGACTTAGTCAAAGAACGAAGCGTGGTCAGTAACTTGGCAAACTGTGATGAGACAAGACGCGGGAATATTGGGCTGGTAAGGCACTCAATAATCTGGCAATGGGAGGTTGTTTGTGAGCAAGTTAAATAGAGCAGAGCCATGATTGAAATGAGCAACAGGTGTGTGGAGAGCAGAGAGTGAGCCAGTGAGATCAAAGGAGTGGAGTGGAATCTGGAGCGGAAGTGAGCAGGTGAATCTGACGTGACGTGACAGTAGCCCCCCCCCCCACCCCCCTTACGAACGCCCTCCAGGCGTTCTAGCGGGTGCTTCGGGATGATGTCTATGAAAGTCGCTGATCAGCGTCTTGTCAAGGATAAATCTGGCAGGTACCCAGCTCCTTTCTTCAGGACCGTAGCCCTCCCAGTCTACCAAATACTGAAGGCCACGTCCCTGTCTCCGAGCCTTGAGGAGCCTGTGGACGGTGAAAGCTTCACCCCCATCTATCAGTCGGGGGGAGGGGGGGGGGGGGGGGCGATGCGGTACCTGGGCGCTGGCGACCGGTGGCGGTTAGCCTGTCGCTGGAAGGTGCTCACGGTGCGTAACAGTTGGTTACGGGCTGAGTTCCCTGGCGTAGTTGGAGTAGCTGGGCTGCCGCCTGACGACCTGTGAAAGCATTGTCGAAAACCCTCCTCATTTCATCAGTGAAAGCTTGGTAAGTGGTGCAGCATGGAACTTGGGCATCCCACAACGCCGTTCCCCACTCCCTCGCCTTTCCAGTAAGGAGGGTGATGATGTAGGCAACCTTGGAGCGTTCGGTGGGGAAAGACATAGCCTGTAGTTCTAGGACGAGGGAACACTGAGACAAGAAAGAGCGACACATGGCTGGATCTCCACCATAGGTGGGTGGGGAAGGAAGACGTGGCTCCAGGGCGGGAGAAGGTATCACCGGAGGATGCTGGGAATTGAATGCCGAGGATTGATTCCGGATCTGTGTGGAAAGGAACTGCAGGGTTTCAGTGATGGTTTGGAGCGTGTTTGAGATCTGGGTGATTTCCTGTTGGTGGTTGCCTAAGAGGAGTCCTTGACTCTCTAGTGCCCCCCTCAGGTGAGCGGCCTCTGCTGGATCCATCTGTGGCCAGATTATTCTGTCAGGCTCTGTGGTGGGCTTGGTGGATCCAAATGCAGAACGTGGAGAGGGAAGAACTCGGGTTGGGTAGTGGTGTCACTGACTGTAACTGGAGGGTGGTGGCTGTAACGTGACGAGGTTGATCTTGGTGAGGATGGTGCTCCGCGCAGCGGTGGGAACCATAGTGTGCTCGCTGGAGAAGCTCGAGCCACTTGGTGAACGTAGCGTGAACTTGGTAGGGCGTGAGGACTGACTCGTGGTTGTAGAACAAGCGAGGGTCGAAGCCGGAGAGCTGGGGGAAAAGTGAGCAGGTGAATCTGACATGACGTGACACTTTAAGAGTAAAGAGATAGTTTGATCTAGCAGTACTAATAGCTTTTTCGTAGTTCAGGACACTCTCCTTTCATGCTATTTGAAAGCCCATTTAGTTTGACTCCATTTTGATTTTTTGACCAGTCTGTTTTATGGTGTATGTGTTTGATCATTGTACCAGGCATTAGTATTAAACATAGAGCGTGACCAGCCTTATGGGTGGGTTTTGCTAGGCAATGTTTACTCCTACTGAAACCAGAATGGCATAAATGCTGTTCTCAGTTTGCTCATGTTTCTCAGGTATTTTGTTTTTTGCCAAGTCACCAACATTGACTACAGTTAATACGGTCTGTGCTGAAACATAAAAATGATTTGAGAGCACTCATCAGATAGGACAATATACAGTATTAAAGTATTCAATGTATTAAATTTTAAATGATGAGAAATACACACAGTACTCATGATAGTGTCTGAATATTGTTTCTGGTCTCTTCACAGAAAAAGTGTCTACTGTATCAAAGCCATTCGCATGTTGTGTAGAAATCTTGTGGGGGTTGGGGGGGTTCTGACGACCCATAAGAAGTATTACCATGAAAGGAATGAGGAGGAAAAGTTGAAGCCTTGCAATCAAACAGAGAAAAGCCTGGTAAATTTACTGAAAGTACAGATCTGAAAAAGAGGATGGGAGAGTTACACAAGTCAGGAACATCTCTTTTCGAAACAAATACAGTTGACAAGATTAGTGGAGACAATTGTACATAAATACAATTTATTGGGAAGTGTAGCCATTTTTATGGAGAAGACCTAAACGGTCACACTCAGCTGAGATGAATTTGGTTTGGATGATCAGGAACATCCCAGGAACCACCAAGGCACAAACCTGCCATAAACTCAATGCTGCTGGAACCCAAGTGTTACTGTCTACACTTAGACGAGGTTAACTATCATGCGAAGCAGAGAGATAAAGAGAGTGAGAGGAAGGGGTCCTAGGTGCAGAGTTACAGCGTGAAAGGGGCATGGTTCAGATGCAGTTTTGTACGAAGGAGACGTGGCGCACCGGCGGTCAAGCACTTCTGTGCATAGTGGAAGGCAGGCGTGACCTGACAGAGCAAGGGTTGATAATCTTAGTGATGGTAAATGGGCCAGTAAACCTAGGGGATAGTTTACCTGAGATGGTTTTGATGGGAATGTCCCGTGTGGCAAGCATTACTCTATCGCTGACCTTGTATCTTGGGGCATGTGAGTGCTGTCGATCGGCTTGTAGTTTGAAGTATTGTACTGATTTTAAGAGTTGGGACCGAGCTCTCTGCCAAGTCCTCTTGCAGCGCTGCACAAAACTCTGTGCAAAAGGGACCGCTACTTCTTTCTCCTGAGTAGGAAACAGGGGTGGTTGATACCCCAAACAGCACTGAAAGGGAGACATTCTTGAAGATGAGGTGGAAAGAGAGTTATATTTGGCAGTCTCCTTGGCCGAGGGGAGTTTAGTCAAGGGGACAAAATGGGCGGCTCTGGAGAAACGATGCACGATGGTCACAATGCAAGAGTTTTCCTCCGAAGTTGGGAGTCCCGTAATGAAATCCAGGGCAATGTGAGACCAAGGACGTTAAGGGATGGGGAGTGGTTTATGGAGGTCTGCTGGAGGTTGGTGGATGACTTGTTTATTGAACATGTCTCGCATGCTGCCACGGATCCTTAGATATCCTTTCTCATAGTTTCCAGCATTGCTGGATCAGGTACATCCTCCTGGGTGACAGGCCAGTCTGGAGCAGTGTCTCAATTCAAGTACTGTACCTGTGGGCATATTGACTCTGGAATAAATAGGCAGTTGGAAGGAACTTTGCGTGGAACAAGATGGGGCCGAAGTGAACCTCCGTTTGAGATTCGTAAAGGACTCTTCTGCCGTTGTATTCCACTGAAAGAGTAGTTTTGAGGAGGTGAGAGCTGTAAGGGGAGTAGCCACTGTGCTATAATTCCTTATATACCTGCGATAAAAATTGGCAAACCAAAAGAAGCATTGGAGTTCTCATCTAGAAGAGGGCGTGGGCCAGTCAGTAATCGCCAGTAATCTGGATCTTGGAGGAAAAAATCACAAACCCCAGAAAAGAAGTGGATTTCTGGTGAAACTCACAGACAAACAGTTTGTTCTCCAGCAGCCTCTGTAATACCTGGCGAACATGGGTAATGTGTTCATCCAGGGAGTGAGAAAAGATTTAAAAGTCATCACGGTAGACAAACACAAACATGTTCAGAAAGTCCCTTAAGACATCATTTATCAGAGCTTGGAAAACTGCAGGGGCATTAGCTCAAAAGGTACCCCTCTCTGCGCATCCTTAAATGACGGGAGAAATTAGTTGTGAATTAGATGCCGGTCTTTAAAGGGGTGGGACATGTGAAAGAGCATGACAGACGAACTGAAAACATGAGCACTTGGGGAAGAAGACATGTGGAGAAAAAAGGAGAAATGACGGTGGTTAGTGATGGAAACGTGACATTAACATCACCATGGACTGAAAGATAAAGATAAAGATAAATAAAGAAGTTTCTCCCTCAAAATTGATGCCTTAAAATTGAGCACACGGACAAAGAAAAAGCCTTCTGGAGGAAAGTTTTGACAAGTGTGTTGTGAGGATTAAAATTAAAGCCTTCAACCCCAAAAATACTGTAAAAGCTGTTAGGCATGTGGTGGTAGCATCATATTTTAGGTTGTTTTGCAGATGGAATAATGAAGGATGACCGCCTCAGAAATTTAAACATCAAAATGTAAAGCTTCAATATGGTTGAAACTTGGACAAGTGTTTGAATGTTCAAGCAAGGCAAGCTGGATGTAAAATGAATAAAAATCTCAACCACAGGATGAGAACATAACAGAATGCAAGTAAACAAACAAAGCTGCATACCTTCATGAAAATTGGGGCTCGTTTCATATCTAAACCATATGGTGAAACCCAAGACTCTGCTCTTGTGACTTTCTTTGATCTAGTTCTAGATGAACTTCATCAACTTTCACCCTCCAAACTGTTGGTTTGATTGTGTGTTTATGCGTTCGTGTATTCAAGTAGCGTAGTTTCATGTATCATAGATTAGTCAAATAAATTCATGTTTCTTTATAAAGAACTGTTGTCTTGGTGATGTATTTTAAAGTTTAAACATTGCTCATAATTAATAAAGACTGGCCAGATGCTGAGAACCCAGCCCTTTCAGATGGGAGGCAAAACACCTACCACTGAGCCATCAGTGCTCTGTTGCAAATCAAATAAGTATTATTTGACAACTTTAGGGTGCCCAGATTTGTAAAGATTATACTTACTGCGAAGACAGACCAATCCACCATCTTGATCAAAACAATTCAATGTGGGCAGTTTACATGTGCATTGATGACATCAGACACAAAATTGCTAGGCTGAAAGATTTTAAGTTGGTGGAACTTTAAGGAGACAGTTACTGTGGCTTAAAATATCAAACTTGTTCAGCTAACTGACAAAAAAAAGTGTAATTTCTACAAACTCATAAATACCAAAAAGTTCTAAATACTCATCAAGGTCTATTAATTTGGACTAATTGTAATAATATAAGTTAACAGTACTCAATATGTTTAATTACTTTGAGCATTAGGGTTTACAGTGTAGACAGCCCCCTGTTTGTCCAGGCCCTTGATGAAAGTTCCCTACCTTCCATTACTCATCACACACCCCTAGTCACTCTTAGAATCTCAGCTAACCATGTAGAGACTCCTTTTTCATCATGGAGGGCTCTCATGCTCCTGTTGTCCTAGGGACACCATGTCTGGTCAGACATAACCCTAACATTGAATGGGCCAAGAACACCATTCTCAATTGGACCCCAGCCTGTCTGTTTTCATACCTTCACTCTGCTAGCTCATTCACTTCCCCATGTTGTCAAGGAGCAGGTTTCTGATCTGCCCAATGCCCCGCCTGAATACAGCAACCTCCGACAAGTTTTCAGTAAGGCACGCCCACTCTCTCTGCCACCTCACAGACCCTACGACTGCTCCATCGACCTCCTCCCAGGTACTAACCCCTCGAGGGGACATTTATACTCCATTTCTGCCCCACAGAGGGAGGTTATGAATAAACAGTTCACTGAGTCACTGGCTGCAGGGATCATCCGATTTTCCTCCTCCCCGGCAGGAGCTGACTTATTTTTTTCATGTCCAAGAAGGATAAGTCCCTTCGTTCCTGCATCGACTACCGGGGACTAAATGCCATTACAATCAAGAACCGGTACCACCTTCATCCCATGTCTACTGCCTTTGAGCTCTTAAGGATAGCATCTGTTAAGGATACAAGAGGGGGGTGAGTGGAATACCGCCTTTAATATCCCTACAGGCCTCTACGAGTGCTTAGTGGTTCTCTTTGGGCTGACCAACACTCCCGCTCCTGCTTGTTTCAAGCCCTAGTCAATGACATCCTGAAAGACTAAATATCTATGTCTTCGTCTATCTGGATGACGTTTTAATCTTTTCCTGTTCTCTGGAGGAGCACAAGCTGCATGCCCGACAGGTCTTGCAAAGGCTTCTTGAAAATAAGCTTTACGTCAAAGCAGAGAAGTGTGAATTTCACTACGACTCTGTGTCCTTTCTCAGTTTCATTATCTCCTCTTCTTGCCTACAGATGGAGCCGTGCAAGTTAATGGCTGTCACAGATGGCCCACTCCTCAAGGCGAGACCTTTAACAGTTCCTGGGGTTTGCAAACTTTTATCAACGTTTTATCAGGAATTACAGTTCAGTGGCGGCTCTCCTTAACACTCTAACCTCCACAAGTGTCCCCTTCCTCTGGAACAAGTAGGCGGAGGATGAGCAGATTCACTTCTGCACCCATCCTAATCATCCCAGACCCTTCCCTTCAGTTTTTGGTGGAGATGGACGCCTCAGAGTGAGGGGTCGGGCCATCTTGCCTCAAACATCACCCAAGGAAAGTAAGTTACACCCCTGCTCCTTCTTCTCCTGTCGCCTCTCCACAGCAGAGAGGAACTATGACATAGGAGAACGGGAGCTGTTGGCAGTAAAACTAGCCCTAGTGGAGTGGAAACACTGGTTGGAGGGAACTGCTTCTCCATTCTTAGTCTGGACTGACCATAAGAACCTAGAGTACCTCAAGTCAGTCAAGAGACTCAAAACCCGTCAGGCCAGATGGAGCCTATTCAGTTCCCGTTTTAAGTTCATGCTCTCGTATCACCCTGGCTCCAGAATTGGAAAACCTGATGCCCTATCTCGGTAGTCCGCCCCCCCCCCCCCCCCCCCCCCCAAAAAGAGCCAATGGCGGCCGAGATAATCCTTGATGCTTTTATGTTTTGCTGTTTTTAACATTAAACTTTGTCTTCCTCATACTCTCTGTGTATCTGTGTCTTATGTAGGATAAAGAAAAGTTCACCTGCTTGTTCACAGCAAGCAACAATTACAGTTTGCCTCTTCTTAACCATTATTATACTGTTGTAATTTTATCCAATTTGTTAATTACATACATAATTAAAAGGTAAATTGTATAAGAGCAGGTTGATCCTGCTATACTATGCACCTACCATGTAGATAGATAGATAGATAGATAGATAGATAGATAGATAGATAGATAGATAGATACTTTATTGATACTTTAATGATCTTGAAAGAAATTTCCAATGTCCAGTACCAAGGATTGTAATATATGTATAACATAATACACAATAAATATGTAGCAAATAGAGATCATCAAGGTATAGTGTAGTCAAACTCAAATCAGGAAGATGACTATACTCCAACAGAATTTACTAAGATAAAAAGAGTATAATGTATATAAAACATCATTCTCTTCATACACAGTATACAGTATATATATATTCAGGTAGTCCCCGAATTACGTATTTCTGCAGGTACAAACATTAGTAGATGTGAACAAACTGCTCAAGTAGCTCATTTTGTATTGTAGAAAAAATAGACAATGCAGTGCTCCACGTATCAATATTTACAATTATATACAATATTTTCAGTGTGTAAGTGAATGTATTGTAAACGGGTTCGACCCATTGTTGCACGGACGGCACCATGAAAGACAGACACAAGGCGAGATCTTAGGGGAAAACGGTTATTTATTTGGAATAAATAGGGGAAGGAAAGGGTTAAAGGAGGAAGGACGGAGAGAAAGGGAAGGAATGATGTGTGCACGTGCATGGTCCGAGGCAGTGCCCAGCTGGCATGCGGGCACGCGGCTGGCGGCAGTGGGCAGAGTGGCAGAACGGAGCACGCGAGGCAGCGCTCCTGCACGCTCCCTCACGGTTCCTCCCCGCTGTCGTTGACCGGCCTGGCCTCTCCCAGCTCTCTTTGGGCGCAGCCTCAGGCGGGAGTCTCGCTCGGACGTCCTTCAGCTGGGCGGCTTTCCCGGCTGGGATCGATGGCCTTAACGCTGTCCTCCTCGCGGCCTTTTCCTCTTCGGCGACGAGGACGCGAAGGCGGGCTCGAGGCGGGAACGAAGGGCGGAAATCCAATGTCCTTTTTCCAAGTCTCTGGGGCACGTTCCATTTCCCCACTCGCATGCCACTCTCAAGCTCCACCGCATTACGCTCTTCTCGGACCCCGGACTAAACTCCGCGCCTTGCTTTTATAATGCGGAGCAAGCCCGGGATCCTATTAACGTTAATCAATGCCAGCCGGCCCGCATAGGCGGCCCCGTCCCTTCGCACACCTGCAGAAGGGGTGCCGCCTATTTAGGGAGCCTACGAAGTGAGCGAGGGGCGATAATAGATTTGGGCGCACGCCCATCACAGGCGCACGCCATGACAGTATAAAATGTCTAAAGTCAGGTGTGAGGGTGGGGGTGTGGGAGAAATTAGTCGGCCTCACAGGTTTCAATGAATCAGTCCAGAAGCACAATGATTGAAAATGGCTGTATTGTAAAGCTGTCCTGATGCTTAGTAATGCTAATTTAAAAAAAACAAAAAACAGACAAGACAGTGCATAGTTAAAAAATGTAGAAAACTTTGAGAGATTGGCATCTGGGATTCCCCTCACAAACTTTGTTAGCAGTCTAAATAAAGTCAATATCCATGTGTGTGCGTCTGTGTGCATGGAAGTGTCATGGTTGAGAAATAAGCAACCACAGCATCATAAACAAGCACAAGCCCAATATTATTATAGTAGGTTATGTCCAGAAAACACAATAACAACAAACACTCTAAAAAATTATTCTGTGGCCTTGTAAATTTCACAATAATAAAAAGCTTATGTTACCTTAATAAGATCTCTGAAAATCACACAAGTGATTGTTTAAGTCGGACATATCAAAATAAATGCCTAAAAAAACAACTATTAATTTTGTCTTAAATTGACACTATAATTTATGTTTATTTCACAAATAGAAGTTAGCATTTGACTAAGTAAATTATATTTATAACATACACTTAATATTTTTTGTATCATTTTAATCAAAATATTTGAGAATGGAATAATTATACTGATTAGTTTCATGAACTACAATCATCACAGAGCTATCGCAGGAAATGCGTAATCTGGGCCACGTATGGGCCATCGCGTCCAGAACCAGGGGAGCCGGAGGAGTCAGAGAGTAGTAAAGGGGACATTGTGCTGTTTCTTACGAGGCAAAGAGGTCCACCTCTGCTACATAAAATCTTTCCCAGATTTGACTGACTACTTCGAGGTGGCGTTTCCATTCCCCATGTGCCACAGCTTGTCTGGATAGCAAGTCTGCTCCCACATTCATATGCACTGGAATGTAAATCGCCCTGAGGGACGAGGGATTTATGTATGAGACTACCAAAGTGTTGACCACCCGCACTAGGACATGGTAGCCTCTCAACTGCTGGAGGAAGTATTTCAGGGCCAGAAATAGAGCCATCATTTAGAGGCAATTGAGGTGCCACGTGAGAAGATGACCTCTCCAGCTCCCTTGGGCTGGACGGCCATCTAAGACCGCACCCCAGCTCATGAGGGAAGCGTCTGTCGTTAGCATCTTGCGACAACAACACGGACCTAGAGTGGGACCCAGAGTCAAAAACCGGGGTCTTAATCACAGGGTACGAAGCCCCTGGTGCGTAACCCTTATTTGCTTCTCGGGATTGGCCCTTGGATAAAATCCCCTGGCGCTTAGCCACAACTGAAACAATCTCATGTACAGAAGGCCCAAAGGTATCACTGTGGACGCAGCTGCCATGAGAGCTAAAACACTCTGAAAGTAATGAAAAATCACTTTCTGGCCTACCCTGATTTCCTTTAGGGTATTGAGAATAGATTCGACACACACAGGAAACAACTGTCGATCGAATTCCATATGACACCCAAATACGTTGTCCCCTGAGCAGGAAAGAGAACGTCTCTCCTGGCGTTGAGTCTCAATCCTAAAGAATGGAGGTGAGCTAGGACAACATCTCGATGTTGAAGCGCTACAGCCTGAATTATCTATATAGTTTAGAATACGGATGTCATGGAATCATAGAGCCAGAGCTGCATCTGTGCATTTTATATATGTGCGGGGTGATAGGGCTAGGCCAATTGGAAGGACCCGATATTGGTAAACTTCGCCCCCGAAAGCGAAGCTCAGGAAC
Organism: Clarias fuscus; assembly: GCA_030347435.1. Taxonomy (NCBI): domain Eukaryota; kingdom Metazoa; phylum Chordata; class Actinopteri; order Siluriformes; family Clariidae; genus Clarias; species Clarias fuscus. The sequence goes on along the minus strand of CM059213.1, from coordinate 9,197,036 downwards.
TTCCTGTTGTGGCATATGCGTCCTTCAGGTCGATTGTCACATACCAATCTCCTGGTTGGATTTGAGAAACGATCATTTTGGCTGTCAACATTTTGATGTTCAGCCCACGAAGATGTAAAATTGGACGCAACCCCCCCCCCCCCCCCCATCTCTCCTGGAAACCAGGAAATACTGACTTTAGTAGCCTGGGTCTCTGTCTGGCAGGGGAACATGTTCTATGGCCCTTTTTTCCAGCAAAGTCTGTAATTGCCGAATCAGCAAATGTGCTCGTTCCGGTTTCATGGAAGTGGAGACCACGCCATTGAAACGCGGAGGACGGTGTGCAAAATGAATCCTGTAGCCTCTCTCTAAGTGCTTTGTACCTACGGAGACATACCTGGCAGTAGGTTCCCCGCTGCCAGCCTCTCTGAAAGGGGCACAAGTTTTGACACGGAGGTTAGATGGGAGGGGGGTAGTAGGTGTTCGGTATCCTGAAACATGGCAGGAAGGAACCAAGCACCTAACATTTCGCTGGAGACCGCTGCTCCCAGAAACACCAGTGGTGGCGGAGATTGGACAACAGCCTCCAGAGGGTGGCAGGGAGGAGTCTTTATCCCTTATTGGAATTTCACATGCCCCTCCATGGGGGGAGACACACCGTGGTCGTGGGCACGTCAGCCTCAGGACTTCTTTTTGGTGGAGATGATGCTCCTCAGGTCTGGTCTTAGGGAGGTGGATTGCGAAGCGCAGCGAGTTTATCACCTCTACGAGGGGGTTCCTCTCGTAGGGGGTTCCTCTCCTTCCACTCATACAGCCTGCTCGTAGAGCTTCGCCTCCCGAACCTAGTGGTGGCTGTGTTTTACAGCGTCGCCAAAGAGGCCGGAAGGCGAGATGAGGGCATCAAGGAGGAAAAAGCGATCCCTGTCCTTGATGCCCATGAGGTTAAGCCATAGCACATGCTCTCTACTTGGTGGCATGGAGAAATTAATCTGTGGCGTCGTCGATAGACCCGGTAGTGCTCAGATCTCTCAGCAGGTCAGCCTGATATGCCTGCAAAACCGCCATGGTGTGCAGGGCAGCACCAGCCTGACCTGCTGCCTGAAAAGCTTTCCCCACCAACGAAGATGTTAGTCTACACTGCTTAGTGGGGTGTATGTGCTTTTTCAGGGAGGATGAGCTCCCAGGAGAGAGCTAGCTCGCAAGCGAATTAATCGATGTTAATAGCAAAAACAGGGGATGAATAGGGCTTATTCGATGAAAGAGTTAACTCGTCATGGAGGTCGCCGAAGAAGGGGCGGGACCATCATTGAGGCCTCTCCCCCGGCCACCTGACAGAAACCTGTCGTCTAACTTTGAGTGCTTGGGGGATTTTTTTTCCTTTTATTTGCTCCTGCAGCAAGAGAGGAAGTCTCTTCTGCCCATTCACAAGAAGTGCTGGGGCGTGCTTGAGAAGTGGACGCTCAAACTTCCTGATCCTGGGAGAGCGCGAGAGAAAGGGGGAATTCCGTCTCATGCGCGTCTGCCAGATCGGCACATGAATCCCAGGAATGCGCCGCGGCTCGCGGTTTCTCTTTAAAGAAGGCGAGCCACGCACAAAGCACCTTAATAGGGAGGAGATCACAGTGCTCACACTCTCCCTGGAGTCCAAGGAGAGCGTTCTCTTCCCCCAGACACTCAACACAAAAATTGTGGAGATCGCCCTCCGAAAGAGATCTATCACACAGAGGCACGCATCTCTTAGTAAACTCTGCCATATCGGTGAGACACTTTTCTTTTCCTTTTGTTTGTATATTCGCTTGCACACACACACGCAAACACAATGCGGTTCTTGAAGACAAAAAGACCTGAGGATGTTTTCGGTTCTCTCCTATTTATAACCTGCAGGTGCACCTCATCAGATGACGTCACCTGACCGAGGTTATATAAGCCATAATTTGGTCATAACTGGCTGAACAAAGAGATGTTCCCATAGCGTTTTCACGCAGCATCGAGTGTAGCTTTAGAAAGGGAACTGTACAAACCTATTTGCTAACCATGTGAGAACCTAACAGTTGTTTGACAAACAAAGTGACTAAAATTTAATATTTTAATGTCAATATTGAATATTTATATAAATATTTTGTACAGGGCCACAAAAGTGTGTTTGAGCTCACCAGAATATCTCAAGTTTAGCGCATAGATGAGGGCCAACATGACACATTCATGTGCGACTGATGAAAACTCACTAAGTCATGATCCTGATTTCCTGAGGTGGGTGAAGACGGTCCTCTTCCTCCATGAGGACAAACAGGACCATTGTGCACCTCTCAAGTTCTGCCTGAGCTTTCTGAACAATCTAATTAAAGACAGGACATTTGTTAGACAGGTTGCTGTCACGGGCCGGCTGAGTGAGAGTGAACCCAATAGCAGAAAACAGGGACTTTTAATTTTAATTTAGAATTTTATTTACACACAGGAACCTTGGTAAAAAGGTGCAGCAGGAGCGGAGGAGAGAAGCGGTGCGTGTGTGTGTGAACCAGAGAATGACGGGAGTGAGTGGGAAGCCTCTAGTGACGAAGCTGGGGGCGGAGCTATGACGTGAGGGAATCTCCACCTTTCCCGGAAGTGAACACGGGCGAATCTGACTCACGTCCCTCACTGTAAATCCGCTTTGCGTGCAGAGGATGTTAATAGTAGCGATTTAATTTCCACGGAGAGAACGGAGGTCAGCGTGCAAATTGAGCTTTCTCTCTGATGTCCGTGAATGCGAAAGTGCTCGATGCGGAAGTCCTTATGCGCGGAGATGGCAGCCGCTTTACGGGGAATGGGACAGTGAAGGATTACTGTATCGTTCTACCATGCGTGATCGGTAACCAGGAATCCAGCAGCGAGGGCAAACGAATCCAGAAACGTGAGTAACAATCCAGTATCCAGAGAGCATGCAAGATCATACACATTAGTCAGTCCGATAGTAGCAGAGGTACCGAGGGGCAAAGACGAGAGAGAAATCCAGGAAAACAAACAGGGTCGAGAACGAGATCAGACACATGAAAAACACTGGCAAAGAAAAAACGCGAGGCACACGAGTAAGACACTGCGGCACTGAATGGTGTTCTCGGCGTGCTTAAAAAGCCAAGAGCTGATTGAATTATCACGTTCAGGTGTGCGTGAGCTACAGGTGAGCTTGCAGGGAGAAAAAACCTGGAGTGGAGTTTAGGTTCTGGAAGTGCTGGGTTGATCTGGCTGGCTTGTGACAGTACCCCCCCCTCCTACGGACGCCACCTGGCGTTCTGGCCGGTGCATTAGGATGCTGTTGGTGGAAGTCATCGATGAGGGATGGATCCAAAATGAATCTGGACGGAATCCAGCTTCTCTCCTCTGGGCCGTAGCCCTCCCAGTCTACAAGATACTGGAGACCTCTGCCTCGTCGTCGAGCCTTTAATAGCCTGCGTACGGTGAACGCCTCACCACCATCGACGATTTGGGGAGGAGGAGCTGGGCGGGTGGGTGGATTCAGTGGGCAAGAGACCAAAGGCTTGATCTGGGAGACATGAAATGAGGGGTTTATCCGACGCATAGTGGAGGGAAGACGAAGTCTGACAGTGCAGGGGTTGATGACTTTAACGATTGTAAATGGGCCTAGGAACCTGGGGGACAGTTTACGAGAGATGGTCTTGAGGGGGATATTACGAGCGGACAACATGACCCTTTGGCCCACTCGATACAGCGGAGCCCTGGAACGACGCCGGTCAGCTTGTCGTTTGAAGGCTGAGACGGTCTGGCGGATCTTCGACCTTGCGTTTGACCAAGTTCTCCGGCATCGGCGAATGAAGGCTTGAGCAGAAGGGACCGAGACCTCCTCCTCCTGAGAGGGGAACAGGGGAGGCTGGTACCCGAGACAACACTGAAATGGTGAGAGGCCGGTGGCCGACGTGGGCAAGGAGTTGTGAGCATATTCGATCCATGGAAGCATCCGACTCCAGGCACGGGGCTCCTTCGAGGTCATACACCGAATGGCTGTTTCTAGATCCTGGTTGGCTCGCTCCGTCTGGCCGTTAGTCTGTGGGTGATATCCCGAAGATAGACTGGACGTAGCACCGATTAATTTACAGAAGGCAGACCAGAACTGTGCAGCAAACTGGGGCCCACGGTCTGATACAATGTCCATCGGAAGTCCATGTAGCCGGAAAACGTGAGTGATTAGCAGTTCTGCAGTCTCTTTGGCGGTAGGGAGACTAGACAGGGGAACGAAGTGAGCCGCCTTGGAAAAACGGTCCACAACCGTGAGGACGCAGGTGTGACCTTCTGAGTCTGGAAGCCCGGTGACAAAATCTAAAGCTATGTGAGACCAGGGTCGGTGCGGGATAGGAAGAGGTCTGAGATAACCAGCAGGTGGCTTATTGCCGGTTTTATTTCTAGTGCAGACATCGCAGGCACTCACAAAGCGGCGGATGTCGTCCCTCATGGTAGACCACCAGAATCGTTGCTGGACAAGGGCTAGTGTGCGTGCCGCCCCTGGGTGACAGGCCAGTCTCGAGCCATGCCCCCATTCCAGGACACAAGATCGTTCTGCCTCCGGGACAAAGAGTTTGCCTGTAGGTGTTTCTGGAGGATCAGGTTCCTGGTTGAGCGCCGTCCTGACTCGTGATTCGATGTCCAGTAGTGCTGCCCCTACCAGGCATTGAGGGGGCAAAATGGTGGCCTCGGATGCTTGATCCTGCGCTGGGGAAAACTGGCGGGAGAGCGCGTCCGGTTTGGTATTCTTTGAACCTGGGCGATAGGACAGGGAGAAATTAAAACGAGAAAAGAATAGGGACCACCTCGCTTGTCGGGAGTTGAGTCGTTTGGCTGTCCTGAGATACTCTAGGTTCTTGTGGTCCGTCCAGACCAGGAACGGGATCTCTGTCCCCTCTAGCCAATGCCTCCACTCCTGTAACGCCAGTTTTACTGCCAGTAGCTCTCGATCACCTATGCTGTAGTTCCTTTCCGTGGGCGAGAGTCGGTGAGAGAAAAAACAGCAAGGGTGCATCTTATTATCCTCAGGTGACCTTTGTGATAATACTGCTCCTACTCCAGTATCTGAGGCATCCACCTCAACAACGAACTGAAGTGAAGGATTAGGTTGTTGTAGGATAGGGGCCGAGGTAAATCGCGTCTTTAGTTCCCGAAATGCCCTGGCTGCTTGTTCCGTCCAGACGAATGGCCTTTTTATCGAGGTCATGGAGGTGAGTGGCATCGCTACCAAACTATAGTCACGGATAAATCGCCTGTAAAAATTGGCGAAACCCAAGAAACGCTGGAGGTCCTTACGGGTAGTTGGAACGGCCCAGTCAGTAACTGCTCGAAGCTTGGCGGGGTCCATCTGGATCCTCGAAGGAGCAATAATGAAACCCAAAAATGAGACAGTGTGGCGATGAAATTCACATTTCTCAGCTTTGACAAAAAGCTGGTTCTCAAGAAGCCTCTGAAGTACCTGGCGAACATGTTTTCTATGTTCCTCTAAGGAGCGTGAGAAAATGAGAATGTCATCCAGATAAACAAAGGCAAATACATTGATGAAGTCCCTAAGGACGTCGTTAACCAGAGCTTGGAAGACTGCCGGTGCGTTAGCCAACCCAAAAGGCATGACCAAATACTCATAATGGCCGGACGGGGTGTTGAAGGCGGTCTTCCACTCGTCTCCATCCCTGATCCTAACTAGGTGGTAAGCACTGCGGAGGTCCAGCTTGGTGAAGACTTGAGCTCCCTGCAGGAGGTCGAAGGCTGTGGACATCAGGGGCAACGGATAGCGATTCTTGATGGTGATGTCGTTAAGTCCTCTGTAATCAATACAAGGACGCAGGGACCCGTCCTTCTTGGCCACGAAGAAGAAGCCTGCCCCAGCCGGAGATGATGATGGCCTGATGATTCCAGCGGCTAACGATTCGGATATGTATTTGTCCATGGCCCCTCTTTCGTGTTGGGAGAGTGAGTACAGATGCCCCCTGGGTGGAGTAGTGCCTGGGAGGAGGTCAATTGCACAGTCGTAGGGTCGGTGGGGGGGAAGAGAGATAGCCCGAGACTTACTGAACACCGCCTTGAGATCAGCATAGTCCTGCGGGACTGCGGAGAGGTCAGGAAATTCCTCTGAGGATGTTGCTACCGGATAGGGACAGAGCGCTGACTTGAGGCACGAGGCTAGGCAGAGGGGGCTCCATCCAAGGATGGCGTTGTTCCGCCAGTCTATGTGTGGGTTATGGCGGATGAGCCAGGGGCGTCCAAGAACCAGCTGGGACTGAGCCTTTTGCATGACGAGGAACGAAATTTCTTCCGAATGATTTCCCGATGTCCTCAGCGTGACTGAAACGGTTCGCTGGGTAATCGGAGGAAGGAGCGTTCCATCGAGGGCACGGACTGATAGCGGCGATTCCAAGGGAAAAGTGGGCATATGCAGTTCCTTGACCTTATTGGCATCAATTAAATTCTGATCAGAGCCAGAATCAACGAGGGCATAAAGAATACGGGGCTGGTTATCCCAGAGGAGCACGACAGGGAGAAGTGAGCGGTCTCTAGGCAGATGCGCTTGAGATGGTCCCTCCAGTGTGCCTAGGTTAACTGGGAGGGTGCTTGTTTTTAACGGGCACTGGAGACGTAGATGACCGACCTTGCCGCAATAGAGGCACGCCCCCACCAGAACTCGACGTTGCCATTCCTCCGGTGAGATCCAGAACCGACCAATCTGTATGGGTTCTGCTGGAGAGCTGGCTGAAACAGTTGGAGTGGGGAAGGTGCTGGCTCTGAGTCGTGGTTGAATATTGGTGTGGTGCCTTTGTCTGAGATGTGAATCCACACGTCCTGCTAGATCCATCAAGTCATTTAAGTTTTCAGGGAGCTGCCGCGAAACTAGCTGGTCCTTGACTGACTCTGAAAGGCCGTTAAGAAAGGTGTCATACAAGGCCTGGGTGTCCCACTGAGTGGCGGCCGCCAAAGTCCTGAACTCGATGGCATAATCATAAGCTGATCTGGAACCCTGACACAGCTCCAGCAACTTCCCCCCGGCCTCCCGGCCTGCGTGGGAGCGATCAAATACCTTCCTCATCTCTTCAATAAAGGCGTTAAAGTTGGCACAAGGATCCTTGGCGTCCCAGACGGCAGTCCCCCACTCACGGGCTCTCCCTGTAAAGAGAGTAATGATATATGCCACCTTGGAGCGTTCAGTGGGGAAGGTTGATGGCTGGAGTTCGAGTAACAGGGAACACTGAGACAGGAAAGAACGACATGTAGCAGGGTCACCGTTGTATGGTTGAGGATTAGGCAGACGAGGTTCGTGCCGAGCCGGTGGTGTCAGCGTGGAAGGAAGAGTAGAGCACACTTGTTGAAATTGCGTTGATAGCTGGGATAGTGTCTGGGAGATTTGTTGGAGGTTTAGCTGATGAAAATTTGCAAGAGCCCCCTGCTGAGCAATTATCTGACGTAGCCGGGCATCAAAACGGGCATTAGGTCTGGGCTGAGACCTAGTTCGAAGACTGGGCCTTGGGTGAGATACATCTGCTGGGTTCGTCATGGCCGCAGTGTACTGTCATGGGCCGGCGGAGTGAGAGTGAACCCAATAGCAGAAAACAGGGACTTTTAATTTTAATTTAGAATTTTATTTACACACAGGAACCTTGGTAAAAAGGTGCAGCAGGAGCGGAGGAGAGAAGCGGTGCGTGTGTGTGTGAACCAGAGAATGACGGGAGTGAGTGGGAAGCCTCTAGTGACGAAGCTGGGGGCGGAGCTATGACGTGAGGGAATCTCCACCTTTCCCGGAAGTGAACACGGGCGAATCTGACTCACGTCCCTCACTGTAAATCCGCTTTGCGTGCAGAGGATGTTAATAGTAGCGATTTAATTTCCACGGAGAGAACGGAGGTCAGCGTGCAAATTGAGCTTTCTCTCTGATGTCCGTGAATGCGAAAGTGCTCGATGCGGAAGTCCTTATGCGCGGAGATGGCAGCCGCTTTACGGGGAATGGGACAGTGAAGGATTACTGTATCGTTCTACCATGCGTGATCGGTAACCAGGAATCCAGCAGCGAGGGCAAACGAATCCAGAAACGTGAGTAACAATCCAGTATCCAGAGAGCATGCAAGATCATACACATTAGTCAGTCCGATAGTAGCAGAGGTACCGAGGGGCAAAGACGAGAGAGAAATCCAGGAAAACAAACAGGGTCGAGAACGAGATCAGACACATGAAAAACACTGGCAAAGAAAAAACGCGAGGCACACGAGTAAGACACTGCGGCACTGAATGGTGTTCTCGGCGTGCTTAAAAAGCCAAGAGCTGATTGAATTATCACGTTCAGGTGTGCGTGAGCTACAGGTGAGCTTGCAGGGAGAAAAAACCTGGAGTGGAGTTTAGGTTCTGGAAGTGCTGGGTTGATCTGGCTGGCTTGTGACAGTTGCTCTATTTGGCAAAACAGTGTCTGATGTATGCATGTAAAAATGACTTAAAACAAGTGACATACATATACACACCCATTATATATTACATTATATTGCCAAAAGTATTCTTTCGCCTCCTGTCACATGCATATGAGCTTGAGTAAGATCCACTTCTTAATCCATAGGGTTTAATATGATGTTGGCCCTTTACAGCTATAATAGCTTCAACTCTTCTGTGAATACCACAAGGTATAGGAGGATATATGTAACTAATGGTAATACATACTCACTCACTCATCTTCATTACCGCTTAATCCTGTATTCAGGGTCACGGGGGGCTTGGAGCCTATCCCAGGGCACATGGCAGGGTACACCCTGGACAGGGTGCCAATCCATCGCAGGCACCACAGACACATATCCATATACTCACTCATTCACACACTACGGTCAATTTGGGAACGCCCATTAGCCTAACCTAATGGAGGAAACCGGAGTACCCGGAGGAAAACCACCAAGCACGGGGAGAACATGCACACTCAATACACACAGACACAAGAATCAAGCCTGGCCGGGGATTGAACCTGGACCTTGGGGGTGCAAGGTGGCAGTGCTAACCACTACACCACCGTGCTGCTGTTAATACATACTGTGATTTTTACAAATCATGGCTCTGTGCAAAGGTTGTGCTGTAGATGATATTGCCACTGACCCCGTATTTGTCAATATGAAGGGACATAGGTAGTTGTGTGGTTTTTGTATGTTGGTCTACTGATTGGAAGCTCACTGGTTCACACCCCAGCACTACCATGCTGCCACTGTTGGACCTTTCAGGAGGGCTAATTTATCAATTCAGTAACATTTTTCAGTCCTAATGCTTCATGAACAAATGCTTACCAGTGTGTAATCACTTAATCTTCCACTAAATACACCAAAATACAATACATTTCAGGAGACACTCTCTTCATATATTCACCTACATGCTCTAGGGATGTAAAAACAAACATAGTATTGTTGATTATGTTAGGCTTGTGAGGCAGGATAAAATGAACATGGCAGACATTGAAACCTGTATTCAGATAGCATACACTAATCTGTGAACAAGTTAAACTAAAATATTTTATTCTGCTAGTTATGTTTTAATTTAGTGCATCACAGCCAACTTGATTTGAATGCCTTGCTCAGCTCCTGAGGCTTCCATTCACAATATTACATTTCACACCAAGCCAATTTCTGCTTTTTTGAGCTGTAAGTTGTAATTCTCAGAAACTCATTACTGACCTTTAAAAAAACAAAAAAAAGGAAAAACTAAAATTGGACTTCTTCAAGTTCTTAGCAATTCTTAATTGCAGTATGTGTAGAAAGAAAAACTATAGCTGCCAGCTGAACGTGATTCAGTCCATCATAAAGCTGCGTCATGAGGTTATGTGACATGGCGAACCTGTGGTTTGAAGTAGAACTGTCCTTTGCGTGAACGGATTACATGTAAGTTTAACCAGGGGCTGCGATGTTTGCTTTTAAGCAAAGTAAAAATAACAGTTTCGAATCAAAAATTTCCATCAGATCAATGAAGAAACATACCTTGTTTCACTTTTTTCAGTGTGGGAAGTCTGATCAGAGACAAGAAGCGAGGACACACTGCTGTGAGAACGGACAAGAATCACCTGGAACACTCCCTATAAATCCTGGTGAGTAAGCAGCTAGCACAATTTTTGGAGTGGCAGAATTGAGCACGCGAGGCAGCGCTCCTGCACGCTTCCTGAACGGATCCTCTCCGGCTGTCGATGGCCAGCCTGGCCCCTCCCAGCTCTCTCTGGGCGCGGCCTCAGGTGGAAACCTCTCTGGGGCGTCCGTCAGCTGGGCGGTTTTCCCGGGTGGGATCGGGGGCCTTAACAGCGTCCTCGTGCCCTTTCCTCTTCAACGGCGGGGGCGCGAAGGCGGGCTCGGCGCGGGAGTGAAGGTGCCGCGGGAGCTCGCGCAGTTCTTCCTCATGCTGTCCTCAGCAAGGAGAGCAAAGGGTGGAAATCCAGTATCCTTTTTTTAAAGTCTCTGGGGCAAGTTCCATTGCCCCACTCGCATGCCACGTGTTTTGCTGCATTGCACCTGTGCAATAATAAACACACCGCATTGTTTGCACCGCAGTTCTATGTCTGTGTCTGTGATTACCTGGCCCACTACAGTCCGCTACACATACATGATAGCTATCTAGCAATAGGTGTCCTGGTGTTCATTATAATTTTGCTTGTTTGTTCCAACCACCTAACTGCTCAGCTAAAGCGCAGTTTATAGAAATACTTAATATTTGGTGTAAACGGAAAGATTTATTGTTAAGCTTTCCTTGTTGTGATACTGTGATTTTGCTCAGCCTACCACACCTACGGTGGGGCATATTCAATTAATTAACGCATTTGTAACGATCCACCGCGCACACTAAGCCGCATGTCTGCTTGTTTCACTCAGACATTTTAAGGAGGAAACGCAGACCAAACCAGGTTTAAAAAGCAGAAAAAACAGTGTCCAGGTTTTAGCAGTGTCGCGGCAGTACAGGACCTGTGCAACCCTGCTGAGGCTCTCCCTCCGCCGCTTACTGTGGTCAGTCCCGAGTCTTTGCACACCCACTTTATTTATGTGCGTATTTTTAACATGGTTAAACAGTGAGCATGCAACAGTAGGAAACTGTTTGAAAAACGTAAATTCAACAGCTGTACAGTACATCCTGCATCAGTCCAGGCAGGCGGTTTAAGTACTCCACAAACAAAACAGTGTACTTAAACATTATTGAATTTGCCATGATGACAAATGTTCTACTTACTGTAACTAATAAAGCTGTGAAATAAATTTAGTAAAAGTACAACATTTATCTCAGAATCATAGTTGAGAGAAAGTAACATAAAATGGAAATATTGAACTGAAATATGTTGTGTATGTTGTGATGTATAAGGAAAAATAACTCAAACTAATTTTTAATCGAATTATTTTGTTTTGGTGAAACATGTCATATATTATATTTTCATATAAAGGTATTAAAAGTGTAACCAATTAATCAAAGATCCCAGCATATTATTTGCATGTTATTATAACACAAGTTCAGAATAGCATTGAATAAGCAAAATGAGTTGCACCTTGATTTTGAGTGTTTGAGTGCATTGGCCAGGGAGAAATGGTGAATAATCATAAACGTCTACTGTAGGTAATAATCATCAGGCCAAATGTTAAATTTGTCAATACAGCAATACCTAATGGTCCAGGTGGTAACGTTGCTGTTAGAGTGTTGGTTTTAGCAACAGATAACATATGTTTAAAAGATAAAATATGTCCCAGTAAAGAGCAAATACAGAATGAGGAAACACTCTGCGTGTGAAATAACAGATACATGTGCAATTGTGGTGAACAGGATGTTCAGAATGTACAAAAGATGAGGAGGAAGGATGACAATTAATTTTTTTTTTTTTGTGTATGTGTACGCATACATGTGTGTGCATATATTTCATGTGTATAGTTGTATGCAGCAGACTGCGGTAGGTTAGTTTCGTGGAAACTGCAGCTTAAAGAACAGCTGTAAGAACCTTGATCAGTCTATCAGTGTTTATATACAAGAGTTTATATGTAAGTACTTCATTATTTATTTACATATTAAATACATTCAAGTAATTGTTCTCTTCTAAATAAGTACAATTTAATGTGTCTAATGTTGTCTAATGAATTTAATATTTAAGTTTAATGTTAGGGTAACAGTCTTTATGTTTGTATAAGCACATAATTAGCAAGAAAAGCATAACTGCTTTTAAATATTTTTCAAGCACATGTTCAATCTTTGGATCCCATATTTTTTAAGTACATTGTAGACTGTAAATTGTTTTAAAAAAAAAATAGATTTCTAATAAAATACTACAGAAACATTTAATAATTGTATTTATTTGTATATTATTACATCTATTTTATTTGTTGTTGCATTTATTTACTAATACAGTCTAAGGACTTTTACAAAAACATTTCACTTTCAGCTTCGGCATTTACGCATCCATCATCATGGTGCTCTTGAAACTCACATTACTCACCTGTAAGTTTGCTACATGCTATTCCGTATGAAACATATGGGTGTGTTAAGCTGTATAATACATCTCACATTTTAATAGAAGAACAAAATAAACACTGACCATGATTTATATACATTTTGATGGTAATCTTTCTGATTTTTCTTTACAGTGCTTATTGCTACTCTTGGCCTGCATGCTTCTGAAGGTATTTTCTGAATGCAGTCAAACACTGACATTTTAAACATTCTTAACAAAAACAAACATAATAACAGGTTGTCACAAAGCACAAGTTAACAATTCAGGTTCACTTGCTCAAATATCTGTTTGGCTAATCTATTCCTATAGAGAATTTCCTACATTCTTTAAAAGCGCATAATAAGCCTATGGAAGCCATATGCACACATTTTATTATGAAAGGAATTTTTTTGCAATACTGTGATAACTTTGCATTTTTGTGAAAAGACTATGAATTTGTTTTCTGTGGTTATATATCAGTAACATGTATATTAAACATTTAGAATGGAGAAAACTAGTCTCTGAAACACTTCTGGGATGTGTCTTGTCCCCCAATGTCTAGCATTTTTGGGAGAAAGAACAGCATCCAGTGACGATTGCTTCGATGGGTAGAAACATATGGCCAGATTGGTTTGAGCTGATTAGAATAATGCATGTTTTACAACTATGGTAAACAGAAAATCAGAATGCGTAACATGTCACAGGATGAGGAGTGTCTTCACACTCTAAAAAATGCTGGGTTGCTTCTGTAAACACAGTGTTGGGTTGTTCATGCTGGGTTAAAATTCTGTGTTATTTCGGGTACTTTAAATACATTGTTGGGTTGCTCTATGTTGGGTCAAATGAGATGTAGTGAGTCATTTACAAATGAACACCTGGTTGGGTTATTTTGACCCAACAACTGGTTTATTCTTTATTCTCTGGTTTCTCAAACACAAGCCTGCAAAGTGTAGTTGTAAGAGTTGTTTAAGCGAGAATGTATGTGTGTACAGCTCACAGCAAACATCAATCGGTTATTAAAGATAGCGTCTATTTATAAACTTGCCCCAACGATTTCGGAGATTTGAACTCCAGGCAATACGGATGCTCTGCGCTCATGTAGCCGCCCACCTTTGAGAGAACTTCTGAAAACTACAGCTGGCTGTGATGTCTCTGCTGTGATTATGTTTGGTTATGGTATAATATATCGCGGCTGTGAGAGAAAAAATTGCCGCATTCCATTTGCACTATACCCACTGTCCTCCAACCCTCGAGTATGCACTTCCAAGTCAAGTCCGTTCTTTGCGTTCATGGAATTAAGACACGGCCTGACGAACTTTTATATTCTTCACTTCTGAAGCTGGCAGTATTTTATGGTAAGTTAATATAAATTTTTTACCTACATTTTTAATGTTGTAGTTGTGGTAGGAGCAAGCTCATTTTCATGTTAATTCGCTTTTCCACCTTTTTAGTCTCACTTTGATACGGAGCTGTGGGGAGGTCATGTTTTTATATTCCGCTAATAGTCGGCTATAGTGTATAGTGGTCCGAAGATCAGAAGAAGCAATTGGGATATGTTTAATGATAGTCTTAATATGTCTTCTGTTTCTGTCTGTTAAAAAAAAACATCTGGTTGTGTTATTTTGACCCAGCAGTTGGTTTATTCGTTGGAGAACTTTCTGGATTCTTCACTTCTGACTGGATCATGCACAGAGCACTCAGTATTTTATGGTAAGTTAATGTGAATTTGTACTTATTTAAGTTGTGGTAGGAGCAAGCACATTTTATTGTTAAAATTATTAATAAAATGTTAAAATAAAATGTTTTGATATGGGGGTGTGGGGTTAATGTTTTTTTTTCTTACTAATGTTTTATTATTAAAAAATTGAGAAAGCATCATCATTAAGTCATCATTTAAAATGAGCTTTTTCTTTATGAAATATTTAATATAAGTTGTAAATTCATCACTTAAATATCGTATTCATCTAGGGTTTGTTGAGAATTCGAAAAGGGGTAAATGTTTCGCATTAAATCCAGATGGAGCACTGTATCCTGTTATCCCTCACATGTTAAATAGTGAGGTAATTTAGTCAGAAATTCATGTTCACACTGTGTATTTTTGTGTATTGACGAGAAAAAACTTTTGCATTAAATCCATATGTAGCTGTACGTCCTTAACAAAAATGCTTGACGTAAATGTTAGTTATATTGCAACAATAAGTGTATATTGTAACAATGGTGTGTATTCCACAGGTGGGGACCAACATGACGGGAATGATATTTGCAAAATATGCAGATGTCTGTAGCATTGTTCCATGTTCCATGAGACAAGAGGGACCTGACAAACCTTTCCTTTTTTTTTATCTTTGATGTTAAATACACAAAGCAGGGTCTTCCCACCTGCGAGTTTCGCCAGCAGCACTGTAGATCATCTGTTAAATTTTTACCCCACATTTAATCAATAATATTTTTTAATGTCATTTTGAAGGAAATGAAATAGTAATATTTAAATAAATAATAGTTAAAATATTAAGATGGGGAATGTGGGCATTATATGATTTGTATTTAAAACTTCTATATAGAATTTTTTAAACATTGTATTAAATGCAAAAAAAATGCAGATTTACAGGGGCCTCTTGTTTTTTGTTTTTATTGTTTTACAGAGTATGTTACATTTATTTTATATTTAACAAGTTGGCACTTTGGGATTAAGTGGTTTTTTTTGTCTGACTTTTTGTCAGAATTATTCACATTTTCTTATTCTGTGACAATCTATTTACATTATGTGAGGTTGTGTAAATTTTGGGTCTTTTTAGATTTTTTTTTTTTATGTCAACCCAGCAAGAGTGTCAATTTTACCCACTGGTTCGGTCAGATGAACAACCCAGAATTCTGGGTTAAATGGTACAACCCAGCACTTGGGTCAAAACAACCCAACACATGTTCTGTCCAATAGTGACCCAGCAGCTGGGTTATGGTTGGGTTGTTTTTTAACCCAGTAGTTTTTAGAATGCACCTACAGATGAACCTCCTCCTTATTGTCAAAGATACTGCTTGATGTTTTCATCTTATTCTTCCTAAACAATATATTTTGCCTTACTTCTCTTCTTTCATTTGTTTTTCAGTTTATCCATCCAAGATTCTTGTTAAGTATAGATGTGTGAACACAAGTTTCTTGTGCCACCGAGGAATAGTTAAAATGATGTATGCAGTAGCAATTAACTATGCTTCAATATAATTAATTAATTCATTTGTTTTCTGCAGCAATACTTGTAAAGTGTGAAAACGAAACTGCTGCACTGAACTGTGGTTTGTTTTATTTTCCCCTTTTATCACCTATTTATTATATTGTATAGATATTTATTATTAAGATAATACATATAATAAAGATGACATTATACAGTATACTTCTTATTGTTAAACAGATTTTTAAACAGAATCCTATTAGCATCCTGTATAAATACATGATACAGAAAAGCTGAGTAATGATAAGTGTTATAATAAACAGATCTAGAAGTCTTTAATCAAAACATTATTTAAATATTTTCTATTGTTTTTTTTATATAAGTTATAGTTTTAAAAAAGACATGTTTTTTTTTTCAAATTTGTCTAATTATAGGTTTTCATCGTATTGTCATCATCAGCGCTTTCTATGGTCGAACCGATAGGGGCATTTGTCTTGCACCGATCGCAAGGCCTTTCGTTAGCACAAGTTGCTACACACCTAATGCAGACTACATAGTTAAATCCAAGTAAGAGAAGTATTAACTCTTATTGTACTTGCAAATAACCATTAATATTAGCATACCTGACTGATACCTCTGGAGACAACTTAAATAATAAAACATTACTTTGCAGATGTGATGGAAGGAATACCTGTTATGTGCCAGCTACCAATAGTCTCTTCTCTGATCCCTGCTATGGCACCCCTAAGTACTTGACAATTGCATACACCTGTCGTTAACTGTAAGTTCCACTGTCTTATATATTATATCCTATAATATATATAGGCCTATAGACTCAATTGCTGAGCTGTACACACACACACACACACACACACACACACACAGACACACACATATACATACATATACGTATATATATATATATATATATATATATATATATATATATATATATATATATATATATATACAGTGGAACCTTGGATTATGAGCATAATTTGTTCCGGAAGTGGGCTCATGTTCCAGAACACTCGTAAACCAAATCATCATTTCCCAAAAAACTCAAATAATTCGTTCCACAGCCCCAAAAAATAAATACATAAAAATAATTAACACAATCTATAAAATTTAAATAAAACAAATTAATCTGCACTTTACCTTTAAAAAAAGTACAAACAAATCCTGACAGATAAGTGTTTCCGCCGTGTGTGTGTGTGTGTGTGTGTGGAATTAGCCCCTTCCCTCGCCTTGTTTTACACATTAACACTCCTCCTCCCTCTCCCCACCTCGCTTTTTAAGTTTCACAACACACACACACACACACACACACACACACACACACACACACACACACACACACACACACACACACACAACAGAAACACCATTTTAACAGGAAAAAAAGAAATCTCTCTGACACTGGCATGAGCGCATATTAACGGACTCACTTTTTAAGTTTCACAACAAACGCATAAACACAGTGGAAACACCGTTTTAACGGAAAAAAGCGAGACTGGCGTGAGCGCATCCTAACGGAATCACTTAAGTTTCACAACAAAGGGACACACATATAAACACAGAAACACCATTTTAACAGGGAAAAAATAAATCTCTCTGAGACTGGCATGAGCGCATACTAAAGGAATCACTTTTTAAGTTTCAAAACAAACACACACACACAACGGAAACGTCTCGGGTTACTCTCGGGCTGTAACTCTGTTCCCTGATAAAGCGTGAACGAGATGCTGCGTAAAAACGCTATGGGAACATATCTTTGTCCTCCGGTTGTGAAGCCTGTGCATGTCAAAACCACCGAATACCTCGGCCTATAACCTCTGCCAGGCATGACATCACCGAATAAGGTGCACCTGCAGGTTATAAATAGGAGTGAACCGGAAACATCCTCAGGTCAATTTTGTCTGAAGGACATCCAGGCACGCCAGCAGTGCGGCATCGGAACGCAGCATCTCGTTCCCGCTTTATCAGGGATGAGGGTTACAGCCAAGTAACCCAAGACGTTCCCCTTCAAAAGCTACACTCGATGCTGCGTGAAAACGCTATGAGAATGAGAAATCACAAAATCAGGTTGTGTAGCATGTGCGCACAAATCCGAGGAGGTCTCAGACCTAGCTCTGGGATGCTGACTCAAGAATCCGCGAACCCGGAGTAGCATTGACATCCAGACTATAAAATCTAACAAACGTGTGTGGAGAGGACCAGCCTGCCGCATCAAACACCTGCTGCAGTGGGACGCCTTTTGCCAAGGCAATCGATGAGGCAATCCCCCTGGTCGAATGAGCCCTGATTCCCAGAGGCGAAGTGTGACCATGCGCCTCATAGGCTAGGGCAATAGCATCTCTCACCCAGTGTGACAGAGTCTGTCTAGTGGCAGCCGCCCCCCGGTTGCGACCCTCATGGCAAACAAAGAGCTGCTCTGACTTACGCCACTGGCTAGTGCGGTCCGAAGAGCACGTACTGGACACAGTAAGTGAAGTCTTTCCTGCTCCGGAGCTGTGAAAGGCGGAGGACAGAAGGCTTCGAGAACAACTGGGTGCATGGTCGAGAATGGAACCTTGGGAAGATAGTTCGGGTGAGGATGCAGAATAGCTTTGACTAGCCCAGGGGCAAAGTCTAGGCAGGATGGGGAGACTGACAGAGCCTGCAGATCCCCAATCCTCTTCAAAGAAGTAATAGCCATAAGAAAAACCATCTTAAGAGACAGAAGCCTGACAGGCGCTGACTCTAGTGGTTCGAAAGGGGTGTCAGCCAGGCCTTCGAGTACGCTAGCTAAGTCCCATGAAGGAACTGTCGCTCTAGTGGGCAGCTTCAACTGTTTAGCTCCACGAATAAAACGGGCAACTAAATGGTGCTTTTCCACGACCCCATCGGTCGTGCCGAAATAGCGGCTATGTATGTTCTGACAGTACTAGGGCATAAGCCAGAGGACAACTTTTCTTGCAGAAACTCCAGCACTGAAACAATCTGGCAGTGGACTGGGTCTACATGTCTTGCCATGCACCAACTTTCAAATACACTCCATTTGAGGGCATAAGTGCTTCTAGTGAAGGGAGCCCTGGCACATGAAATGGTTTCAATTATGCTGGCTGGAAGACCAGCATGTCTTAGTTGGTCCCCTTCAGGGGCCAAACGTGGAGGTTCCAGAGCTCGGGCCGGGAATGAAATATTGTCCCCTGCGCCTGAGACAGAAGATCCCTCCTCACTGGAATCACCCAGGGTGAGCCGTCGAGGAGAGATATTAGATCCGAGAACCACACTCTGGTCAGCCAATGGGGCACTATCAATAAGAGGCGCAAACCCTGTTGACGGACCCTCGCCAGGACTCCTGGGAGCAGAACTATGGGTGGAAACGCATAAAGGCGTAATCTGGGCCACGTGTGGGCCATTGCGTCCAGACCCAGGGCAGCTGGAGGAGTCAGAGAGTAGTAAAGGGGGCATTGTGCTGCCTCTTGTGAGGCAAAGAGGTTCACCTCTGCTACATAAAATCTTTCCCAGATTTGACTGACTACTTCAGGGTGGAGTTTCCATTCCCCATGTTTTACAGCTTGTCTGGATAGCAAGTCTGCTCCTACATTCATATGCCCTGGAATGTAAATCGCCCTGAGGGACAGGAACTTGTCCTGTGCCCAAAGCAGAACCTGGTGCGCTAGCTTGTTCAAGCGGCGCGAGCGCAGTCCACCCTGGCGATTTATGTACGAGACTACCGCAGTGCTGTCCACCCGCACTAGGACATGGTAGCCTCTCAACTGCTGGAGGAAGTGTTTCAGGGCCAGAAACAGAGCCATCATTTCGAGGCAATTGATGTGCCACGCGAGAAGATGACCTCTCCAGCTCCCCTGTGCTGGACGCCCATCCAAGACCGCCTCCCAGCCCGTGAGGGAAGCGTCTGTTGTTAGCATCTTGCGACGACAAGACGGACCTAAAGTGGGACCCAAAGTCAGAAACCGGGGTCTGAACCACATAGAAAGGGTACGAAGCCCCCGGCGCGTAAACCTTATTGGCCTCTGGGGGTTGGCCCTTGAATGAAACCCCCTGGCTCTTAGCCACAGCTGAAACGCTCTCATGTGCAGAAGGCCCAAAGGTATCACCGTGGACGCAGCTGCCATGAGGCCTAAGATTTCTGAAAGTGATGAACAGTGACCTTCTGGCCTAGCTTGATTTCCTTCAGGGTGTTGAGAATGGATTCGACACGAGCAGGAGATAGCTGTCCCTGCATTGTGACCGAATCCCATGTGACACTCAAATATGTTGTCCTCTGAACAGGAAGGAGAACGCTCTTTGTGGCGTTAAGTCTCAATCCTAAAGAATGAAGATAGGCTAGGACGACATCCCGATGTCGAAGCACTAGCTCCTGAGACTGGGCCAGAATCAGCCAATCGTCTATGTAATTCAAAATATGGATGCCCTGGAGAGCCGCATCCATGCATTTTGTATATGTGCGGGGTGACAGAGCAAGGCCAAATGGAAGGACCCGATACTGGTAAGCGTCGCCCCCGAAAGCGAACCTCAGGAACTTCCTGTGCTGTGGCAATATTTCTATATGGAAATATGTGTCCTTGAGATCGATTGTCACAAACCAATCCTCTGGTTGGATTTGAGAAACAATCATTTTGACAGTCAACATTTTGAATCTGGATTTCCTGAGATAGCGGTTCAAGCCGCGAACATCCAAGATCGGACGCAACCCCCCATCTCTCTTGGGCACCAAAAAGTACCGACTGTAGTAGCCCGACTCTCTGTCTGGGAGGGGAACATGTTCTATGTCCCCTTTGCCCAGCAGAGTCTGTAACTCCTGGGCCAGCTGATGTGCTCGGTCCGGTTTCACGAAAGTGGAGACCACGCCGTTGAAATGCGGAGGACGATGTGCAAACTGAATCCTGTAGCCTGTGGCTACAGTCCTTTGTACCCAAGGAGATACGCCTGGCATTAGTTTCCACGCTGCCAGCTTCTCCGAAAGGGGCACGAGCTTTGACACTTCGGCTGGATGGGGGGGGTGTTAGGTGTTGGGTATCCTGAAGTGTGGCAGGAGATGCCCGAACACCCAACTTTTCGTTGGAGACCGGCGCTCCCCGAAACACCAGTGGTGGCGGGGATTGAACACCGGCCTCCTGGGAGTGCCAGGGAGGAGGCCCTGTTTTGTGATGAAAATCCAGGCGCCCCTCCCTGGGGGGAGACACCCCTACGGCCCCGGGCGCACGAGCTTCAGGGCTTCCTCTTTGAAGAGAGGAAGCTCCTCAGATCCGGTCTTTTTGAGGCAGATTGAGAAGAGCGGCAAGCCCCTCCCCAGTCTTTACGAGGGGGTGCGCGGCTGCTCACGCTCTCTTTCTGCACCTCACACCTGATAGGGGCCAGACCTTCCCGAAACCCCGAAACCTAGTGGCGACGGAATTAAGACCGTCGCCAGAGAGGCCGGAAGGCGAGACTGGGGCATCAAGAAGGACAGCACGATCCTTATCCTTGATGCCCATGAGGTTCTGCCACAGATGCCTCTCCGTGAATACCCTCTATAACCTCTAATAATTCCTCATAAGCTCTGTCAGCACTGGAGGAGCGTTGTGAGGAGGCTACTAACATGGAAGCGAGAGAGGAGGATTCTTCCGCTCCTTTACAAGAAGCGCCGGAGCGCGCTTGCGAAGCGGAAGCTAAAACTTCCTGATCCGGAGAGAGCGCGAGAGAAAGGGGAAATTCCGTCTCGTGAGCGTCTGCCAGATCAGCACGCGAGCCCCAGGAATGCGCCGCGGCTCGCGGTTTCTCTTTAAAGAAAGCGAGCCGCACACAAAGCACCTTAATAGGGAGAAGATCACAGTACTCACAGTCTCCCTGAAGCCCGAGGCGAGCGTGTTCTTCCCCCAAGCACTTGAGAGAAAATTCATGGAGATCGCACTCCGAAAGAGATCTATCGCACGGAGGCACGCATCTCTTAAGCAACTCCGCCATACCGGTGAGTTAATGCTGTTATTTCCTTTTTTTTTTTGTTGCTTTCGTTATGGCTTGCACATGCACACGCAAACACAAAGCGGTCTTGAAGACAAAAAGATCTGAGGATGTTTCCGGTTCACTCCTATTTATAACCTGCAGGTGCACCTTGTTCGGTGATGTCATGCCTGGCAGAGGTTATAAGCCGAGGTATTCGGCGGTTTTGACATGCACAGGCTTCACAACCGGAGAACAAAGAGATGTTCCCATAGCGTTTTCACGCAGCATTGAGTGTAGCTTTTGAAAGGGAACACCGTTTTAACAGGGAAAAAAGAAATCTCTCTGACCTGGCGTGAGCGCATACTAAGGGAATCAGTGCAGTAAAAGTAAAAAAAACAAAAAAACAAAACAAATGAACCAGCACCTTACCTTTGAAAAGAATCGCGACAGAACAGAGTTTCAGTGTATTTGTGAAGCCGGGGAGGGGGTGAAATGGCAAAAGAGCGTTTGTGCGTGTGTGTCGGTGTCAATTATATGCATAAAAGACGAGCAGAGTTTCTGTGTGTTTGCAAAGCTGTGGTTGGGGTGGGGGGGGGTGAAGGTGAGAGAGTGACGCTCGGTGTCAAAATAAGATTCGCATGCGTGATACATGATACTCGGCGCTCGTAAACTAATACTTGCTCGGTTTCCGATTAAAAATTTATTACAAATCTTTGCTCGGTTTGCGGAACACTCGTAAACCACGTTACTCGTAATCCGAGGTTCCACTGTATAGTTGAAAGTGAAAGTCATTGAATATAGGCCAAAGTACAGTAAATTGGTATGAAAGTAAATAATGGCAGGCATTAACAATTCTATAAAAGTGTTTCAATAAAGACAATGATTTAACACATAATATTCTGCAGTCCCATATACACTAGGCCCTTCTACTGTGTTTTTAATCTGTAACTTAAATTACTTCACATTACTACATTTACAATATGAAATGTATTTTATAATCAAGATTTCGTCTATTCTTTTTTTTTTTACAGAATAATTGAGAGAATTCAGCTTTCTCCCCAGTGATGTCTTTTCAACATGACAAGGGATCAAACCAAAATTTAATGTGAAAAACAAGCAGATATTAAAGTGCATTAGTTTTGTATTCTTAATGTGCTTTATATTTACATGTATTTGCTTTATGTTAACTGGTTTGATAACTTTTTCCATAAAACCTATGAAGGTTATTCGATTTTAAATGTAATCACTTTCTCCCAAACTAATTAACTTTTCTAATGATTCTGCAATAAAGTATCTTCCAAGTGCAAGCATAACAGGGACGAGCGTCGTGTTTTTATGTGCATAGTTCAGACAGTTCATGTAATCCAAACTTGAAATTATCCAATCTGTGATCTGTGTGAAGTCCAACAAACATTTTAAACACAGAGCTTAATTAAAAATGTGCAAAAGGTACTTTAAAGGGAGAATAAAGGTAAATAGTTCAAGGTTATAATGCGAGCATACTAATAACACATTAGTTTACTTTTCACCGCTCAGCCATGACAATAGCAGCAGATCCTTTAAGTGCTGTAAGTTGCATAGTGGGGCCTCATTAAAAACATTATTTGTGAAGGGATAAACAACTGTCATGTGCCAACTACTGGTAGTCTCTTTTCTGACCCCTGCTTTGGCACCACTAAGTACATGACAACTGCATATCTATCGCTAACTGTAAGTTCCACTGTTTTATTAACCATATCTAATGAATGAAACTCAAATAATGCTGAGCTGCACATATATTATACTGTATATAATACCATATGCATTAAAGTCAAAAGTGAAAGCCATTGAATAAAGGCTAAAGCAAATAGGTAAGAAAGTAAATAATGGCAGACAGTTACAATCATAGAAAAGTGAATTTTATTCACATTAATTTATATGCTGTCATTACTTTGCATTTGGTTGAACTCAGTAATACTCACCCTACACATCATCCTGTGCCAACTTCTACTGTATATTTATAATGGTCAGGTAAAATAAAAATAATTCTAGTTAGCTAAAGTGATGCATAGCAGACTGTTCTGTTATTATTTCAAAAGCACAATGTTTCATTCTTTCATCTTTATGCAGACGATTTACAAATCTATCTGCCAGTTGTGCCAAATTCATCTGATGCACTTAAATTGATCCACAGTTGTTTGCATGACATCAAACTTTGGCTGTCATAAATTTGTCTCTGTGTGAATGAGAGTAAAACAGAATGTATTCTGTTTGGCACCTCCAATTATTCTAGTTTTTTTACTACTGGTCTTGATTCTCTGGTTCCTCATTTTAGCCAAGCAGTCAAAAATTTGGGGGTGATGTTAGATAGCAGTTTAAACTTTCAGACACACATTGACTCTGTTGTGAGGGCAGGCTTTGTTCGTCTTCACCTCCTCGCAAAGGTCAAACCCTTTTTGAATCGCAGTGACCTGGAGAAAGCCATTCACACTTTTATTAGTTTGCGGCTAGACTATTGCAACGCACTTTATGTTGGAATCACTCAAGCTCATTTGCATCGCCTGCAACTTAAGCAGAATGCTGCGGCTTGTATGCTGACCAATGATCGTAAATATGATCACATCACACCAATCCTGTATTCTCTCCACTGGCTTCCAGTACAGTTCCAGATTCCGTATAAACTTTTGATGTTTTTTTTTTTTCATTTAAAAAAAAAAAAACCTACATACATACAGTATCATACATACAGTATCCAGGTTCTCTTTGGAAGTATTCTATCACAGTGAATTTAGCTTACTACTAAAAGGAACTCAAAACCCCACCTCCCACCCCACCCTTCTAACATTGATCAAACTGTTTGTGGAAGGTTCATAAAAAATTGAATAAAAGACATATTATACATGAGTAACATTTACAATAAAAATATGGAACTGGCTGGGACAGAGATTAAAAATTGAAACAAGGTGTACATGGACAATAAAACCAAAAGAGACATTATAAAATAAATAATGAAATAAAATTAATTAATTAACATACAATAGTCTTGTAGAGGTCTATATCAAGTTTAGTCTATCTGCAATAATTGACAGTTTGTCACTTAGTGTGACTCTCAATTCTTCTTAGTGTGAAAGTTCACTAGCCCACATTTCAAAGGTGGTGACAGCATCAGATTTCCACATTTGTAAAATGAGTTTTTTTTTGCAATAAACATACAGAATAGAATTGCTTGTGTTTGGTTTCTACTGCAAGAACTGTCCTCTGCAGAACTGGAAAGAGTACTAAAATTTTGCACTCTAGTAAAAGTACTGTTATTTCAGTGAAATTTTACTAAAGTACAAGTAAAGTTACCATTATAAAAATCTACTCAAGTAAAAGTAAAAAGTAGCTCATTAAAAATGTACTCAGAGTAAACATGGGATGAGGCATTCTAGCGTAGTACAAAAAAGATGAGCAGATATAAATCTCAAACTAGTTGTTTTTAACTGAAGGAACACCTTTGCATAATAAAGCTGTTGTCTTTCTTGTGCTTGAAAATCAAAGTGGTCACTTAAATATGGCGTTACGTCCCAGTCTAGGGTTGAGCCGTACAGCAAAAGAATGGGTCAGGGTTCTATTTTAAACTGTATGGAAATGGCGGTATATGGCAGAAAGAACTAGATCCAGTCATTAACTGATGAAATAATGAGGTTTGTATTGCTTTACAAACACACACACACACACACACACACACACACACACACACACACACACACACACACACACACACACACACGGCGGAAACACTTATCTGTCAGGATTTATTTGTACTTTTTTTTAAAGGTAAAGTGCAGAGGAGGATCAGATTCAGGGTGGACTCAGGCCAAAATAATAAACTAACTGGTATTTATATTTAGTAGCTAGATTACCTGCAAAAAAAAAACAAAAAAAACACACACAAACAAAAACACAGGTCTCTTCCCTGACTCCCTAAACCAAAAACAGTGAATAAATTCCCTCTTGCCAAAATAAATGGCAGCCACGCCCCTACTACCGGTGAGTGCACAAACATACAGTGAAATTATGTACAAATATATACAAAGACCAACCAAAGCAATAATCAAAGTCAATGGGAGGCAAAAAGTCACAACCAAATACCAAAATCACAATCTCTTTTTATATGGTCGCGCTGGTTGATGACCTCACTCTCAGGGCGGAAGCGACCGTGTGAAAGGTCAGGTACTGTAGATGCCGATGTGGGGACAGTCAGAAAACCTGGAGTGGAGCCTGGAGCGGCGCGTGACCAGGACACGATACACACACCTGAGCGCAACAAAACATTTATACAAAGCATAATATTTTTTGCATTTTCATTCATTTGTTTTACTCAGTAGCGCATATGATTTAAAATGTAGCGAATTACAAAACTTCAAACAAAACATACTTAAGTAAAAGTAAAATTACAGATTTTAAAAACTACTTTAAAAAGTCGTGGGCAAAAGTTTTGAGAATTACATAAATATTGGAAATTGGAAAAGTTGCTTCTCATCCAAGGGAGTGGGCTCACTCACAATTTTGCCCAAAAACACAGCCATGAATAAAGAATGGTGCCAAAACACCCTCCAACAGCAACTTCTTCCAACAATCCAACAACAGTTTGGTGAAGCACAATGCATTTTCCAGCACGATGGAGCGCCGTGCCATAAGGCAAAAGTGATAACTAAGTGGCTCGGGGACCAACACATTGAAATTTTGGGTCTAAAAGCTGTTTAGCAGCAAACTTTGTGAAATTTGTGTCATTCTCAAAACTTTTGGCCACGACTGTATGTATTTTTTCAGTCTGTTTTTTTTTTTTTTGCTTATAATTTTTTACTTATTTGGAATGAGAGTAATCGGTTGATATGAAGTCATCTGCAGCTTATCCCATCCTGTTTTTGGAATTAATACAATATTTGCTTGATACATTGTTGGTGGTAATTTGCCCTGTTCTTCTGAATTTTTAATCAGACAATGCATCAATGGTGCAAGATTATTTTTTTTACATTGTTTATAGAATTCGGCACTAAAACCGTCTGGACCGGCGGATTTATTATTAGGTAGCTGTGATATTACTTCGTACACTTCCTCTAATGTAATCTATTCATCTAAATGCTGTTTTGCTTCAGAATTAAGAGTTGGCAGATCTATATTTCATAAAAAATCATCTATTGCCTTTTGATTTATGTCCTTTTTTTGATTCATACACTTTTTTTTTTATAAAAGTCAGAAAAGCAATTATTGATTTCTTTAGGATTAACTAGAGCCTCCCCATTTTCTGACTTTATTTTATATATTGCACGTGCTGCCTGAGAATGTCTCAACTGTCGTGCGAATAATTTTTGAGGTTTATCACCAATTTCAAACTGTTTTTGTTTGATATGCATAAGTTGTTTTAAAACTTTTTTAAAGTATAGAATTATACTCACTTTGCAGTGCAACAATTTTTTTGAGAGTGGATTCACAATTGGTTGATCTATATTCCATCTCTAATTTTGTTACTTGTGTGTCAATTTCAATCAATTTTGCCTTATTCTGTTTATTTTTAGCTGCTTGATATGACATGATGTCACCTCTAATTACTGCTTTCATTGTTTCCAAAAGGATCAAATCTGATACATCTCCTTTGTCATTATTTTCTAGGAAAGATACAAATCTTTCAGCTAGGCATTCACAAAATATTACATCTTTTAATAACATATCACATTTCCAAATACTACTTCCTCTAGACCGATGTATTTTTTTAGATTAAGAGAAACTGAGGCAAGGTCTGATATGAGTCTAGTGTGATATTTTGTTGAAGTAACATATTGTAACAGTCTTGAATCTATTAAGAAAAGATCAATCCTTGAGTAAGTTTTGTGAAGTGAAGAGTAAAATGAAAAATCATGATCTGTGGAATGTACTGTATACCTCTCCAGCTATCCACCAAATTTAACTTTAGCATATAATTATTTAATAAAAGCGATGATTTGCTTGTTGTAGTTCGACGGGGTTGCGTATCTAACCTAGCATTTAATACACAGTTGTAGTCAGCTGCCATAATGACTTTATCCGGTTTTTTTTTTAAGACTTTCTCAAAAAATGAAGGATCATCAAAGTTAGGCCCATAGATATTTACTAAAGTGATAGATAATGAATTTATTTCCCCAATTACTATCAAATATCTGCCATTTATATCATAAATTGTTTGTTTATGAATAAAGGGAACATATTTTTGGATCATAATCGCTACTCCTCTAGCTTTAGTAGAAGAATTTGATTGGTCAACTTGAGACATCCGTGGAGCTTTGATACTAAACCTTGCTGTAGTTTTAATGTGCGTTTCTTGAAGGAATATTATCTCTGCACCAATTTTCTTAAGATGTCCATAAATTTTCTCTCTTTTGATTGGACTATTAATTCCACGTAGATTCCAATTTAACATAGTCAATGTCCCTCCACAGTTAACATTTATATTATGCACAGTTTAAAACAAGTTGCATTGTAATTGACCTTCTTGTATACACTTTTTTAAATTGAGCCTTCCAAATAAAGGAAAATGGCATTCCCATGAACACGAACATAATGAATCTTAAGAATTAGAACAAAATCCCGACTCTAACCACCCTTACCACCTTTATTGTATCCCATGTAACGATTATGGATAATCTTCCCCTTAAATATAACATTCACCTCTGATACTGTAGATGAAAGAACAAATTTTTGGTCGAAGGAGCGGTTCAGGTTAGCATTTGCTTCCAGAATGTCTGTATTTGTGGCGTCTGTAAAGTGTAACAGTACGCCATGTCACGCCCTCCGCTCAAACCAAGCCATGATCATCTGCAACTCCTCTCCACATTCCATCCCACGGCTTCTGTTTTGCCGCCTCCTTCACAAGCATGAGCACACCTGCTCTGCATTTCATTCATCACTTTCTCCCTACTTAAACCAGCCACAAACAACCATCCAGTGCCGAATTATTGCGTGCCACAAGCCTAGTGTTTTTTGTGTCTAGTGTTTTGTGAAAATAATACCTTTTTACCTTTCATGTTATTGACCCTTTTTTCTCTTCTGGTTACATCCTTAGCTTCACGAGTTGGAACTGTTCACTACGTTGATTGATAACCCGGCTTTGAACCTTTGCTTCTGTTTTTGACTCCGGCCCTGCCTTTATCCTCTGGATTGCTGAAACTCCAATCTCTCCCTCAAACTGCACCTCGGATTTTACAAGTGCACCAAAGCCCTCACCTCCCCACACAGCCACGCTCACTCCTCTGCTGCGCTCGTTCAATCTGTGCGTTCAGTGCTCTATGTCTCTCATCCACCGCCACAACCAAGCCACACCACAGCTCTTTTCAGACAGCACCCCAAGTACTGGTTTCTTTTGATCATCTCTCTCTCTCTTTCACCTCCTCATTTTGAATTAAACTCCGTTATATTGAATCCAGCCTATTTGTGTCTGCTTTTGGGTCCTCCAAGCCTGCCTCACACGGACCAGCCGTGACATAAAGTAAGCCTTGTTGCTATTCTGGCTAGCACCTGTCGGTAATTCGGAAGGATTGGCTGTGTTTTCTTCATCGATACACGACGTTTCAGCTTTCTTGTGCTTTGCTGGCATTTTTTACGTGTTTTTAGTACTTTTAAAAGACTATAATGTATTTATTTATATGAAATTATTGAGATTAGCGGAGAGCTATTGAAAACACGTCTACTCCATTCACCGCTGGAAGCAGCTGCGGGCTCAACCACAAGAGGGTCAGCTTCAGCAGACAGTGCCACAGGGGGGACGGGTGGGCCCAACTCCCCTATACTCAGTCGTAGCTGGCCCAGACTGCTCAGTCTGCCTGTTTGTCACGCCTTTTAGGTTCAGCTTTTCAGGTCATGCATGGACTAAGAGCCCTGTTTCACCACAAGTAAATCATTCCATGCTTGTACAGTATCTGTTGTGATAAAAACAGCTTATTAAAAACCATCCACCTGAATTTCATTACCAGGTCTAGCTCATTCACATCATTTACATTGACAAGGCTGGATTCAACCTTAGCAAAAGTAGACAACGGGGACGTAATATAGTTGGCCAAAGGGCAATTTTGCATGTCCTGGGGCAGCATGGGGGAAATATCACATTGTGTGCCGCCATAAGCATCCGAGGGCTACTGCACCATCATTCTAAACTGGGTCCATATAATGCGCAACACATAATCACATTTCTAGATGCACTTCATGATGCAGTTGTACAGGACAGACCAGAGCAGCCCAGGTTTGTTGTTGTGTGGGACAATGTCAGTTTCCATCGGGCTGCTATCGTCCAGAACTGGCTCACAAACCATGATCTATTTTAAGTTTTGTATTTGCCCTCTTACTCGCCATTTCTCAACCCTATCAAAGAATTTTTTTACGCTTGGAGATGGCACGTGTATGACCGCCAACCATATGCCCACATGTCTCTTCAGCAGGCAATGGAAAAGGCCTGCGGAGACATTGACGTAAGGTCAATCCAAGGATGCTTAGCGAGAGAAGACATTGCTTGTGATGTTGATGAGATCCTGTGGCCAGACCCCAACAGACGACAAGATCCATAATTCCACAAAAATGTTTACCGTAGTGTATTGTTTAATTTATTTTTGCTGTAATAAAATTTACTGTACTGTAAAGTACACGACTGTAATGTACAGTATTTATTTCATTTTTGGGTGTTGTGAAAACGTGCCTTCCGTGGAAAATAAAACAGAGGAAACAAAAGCCTGCAGTGTTTTCTATAAAGTAGATTAGTGTGTTGCTGCTGATTTGAAAGTGTATTCATATGATGCAAATGGGTATCATTTTGTTATTAGAGTGACATTTTGACAAAGGGTTTGATAGCAGGGTTTTATTTTGACATAAATGTGAATGGTTTATTTCCCAGTGTTGTGTGTTATTTGCTTGTGTGTAGAGTTTTGTCATGATGAGCCAAATTTTGCTAAATGTGTTCAAGCAACAGGCAAAAACTGTAAAACTGCTTAATTTTAGTATTATATCTTCACCTTGTTAAATGCTTTAATTGTATTGAGCCTTGAGTCTAGGAGAAGTGTCAAAACAATAACAGTGGCAAAGACATAGGAGCTCAGTACTTGAGAATACTCGAGTATTCGAGTTTCTGCTTTCTACGCAATCCACGCATCATCAACACGTTTTTTTACGCAACGCCCACATGTAAAACACAGAAACAATGCGGACAGCCTACCTTCGTAATAAACACGGTGATGTTAGTCCCGTCAGAATCCATACATGAAATGACAGACGTCGGCTGAAAAAAATTCGAACTCAAACGTCCCCCAGTAAAACTAGTCCCGTCCGAATAGTGCTTTAGACGAGGTTAACATCACCATGGACTGAAAGACTGCCATCCAAGAAAGAAGCTCCTGCTTCAAAATTGATGTCTTAAATCTTAACTAAAGTTTACAGCTGACCACTTGGACAAATAAAAACCTTGTGAAGGAATGTTTTGACCAGAGTTGTTGGAAGGATGTGGTGGTAGCATCATACTGTGGCACTGTGGTTTTGCTGTCAGTTAAACTGGCTTGTTGCAGATGGAATAATGAAAAAGGAGAACTGCCTTAGAATTATTAAATATAACCTCAAAGTGGTTGAAACTTGGACAAGGGTTTGAGTGTTCAAGCAAGGCAAACTGAATGTGGAATAGATGTGGAATTAATGTGGAATGTGGAAACTTTTGGAGCCTTAACATTATTAAAAATAAATATCCTTTGATTAAATGATAAATTAGTTTAACTGAACATTACCAGGCGGCACTGTGGTGTAGTGGTTAGCACTGTCGCCTTGCACAACCAGGGTCCGGGTTCGATCCCCGGCCAGGCTCGATTCCCGTCTCTGTGTGCATGGAGTTTGCATGTTCTCCCCGTGCTTGGTGGGTTTCCTCCGGGTACTCCGGTTTCCTCCCACAGTCCAAAGACATGTAGGTTAGGTTAATTGGCGTTCCCAAATTGCCCGTAGTGTGTGAATGAGTGAGTGTATGTGTGTGTGTGTCTGTGCCCTGCGATGGATTGGCACCCTGTCCAGGGTGTACCCTGCCATGTGCCCCAAGTCTCCTGGTATAGGCTCCAGGCCCCCCGTGACCCAGAATACAGGATTAAGCGGTATGATGAGTGAGTGAGTGAACATTACCAACTTACCAAAAAGATATGAAAATATCTATCCAAATATCCATCCAGAATTCTGCAAGAAGATTGTTGATAGCTACCTAAACTGTCTGCTAAAGGTGAAACGAACTAATGAACAATCATTTAAAACTTTTAAATCAAATTCTTGTTTAATTTTGGCCAGTCATCATTACTAATCATAGAAACGCATGTCTTTCCAGAAGTGTTGTCCATATTCAGGTCCAAAAAGAGTTTTTTTGAGTTGGGTTTTGTAACCATGTTTTAAGTTTTTCTTTTCAGCATATCTGCTCCTGACCCACCTTGGAGCTCAACAATTAGGGATGCACAGCGTCGCAAAGCAGATTATGCATCAAGGATATAGTGATGATATACTCAAGCAAAATAAGCAACAGGTTGCTCAAATCAACTTGACCCTTAGCCAAAGTCTCCAATGAGTGTGCAGGTTACTGATATTCATTTATATCAGAGCATGCTTTGACGAGCTGATTGATTGGGATAGTGTGGAGCAATTATTCTCTGCGTCCCTATGGAGTGATTAAAGTTCCACCAAGAATGTAAGGATAGAATAGTAGAAAGATTCAACTGTGACCCTCGTAAGGGGGCCTTAAGGGTTAGTCTCTCTTGCCCAAAGAGAAGACCCATGCACTACAGAGGAAAGAAGCATGCCACTGTTGCTTTCACTGGCTGCCATCACAAAGATGGGTCCTGTGCCGTACCCAGGATCATATAAAACCAATTTTTTAACGCTTCTTATCATTTGACCTATGCTTCATTTTTTCTAAATATGCATACACATTTATATTTTTATCTGATAAAAAGAAACACATTCGCTAAATACATTTTTCATGTCCTTCTATGTAGTGTCCATAACGTTTTTTAGTTCAAATCTTTCAATTATCTTAATTGTCATTCAGATGAAACTTGGCCAAATTAGATTTCACATGAAAATGACAAATGTGAAAAAGTGTATTATGTATTAATCTTTTATGCCAAGCACTGAGGCAGCCCTGAAATTTTAATGGTAGAGTATATGTGTTCAATTAAATTTTATTTGTATAGCGCTTTTAACAATTGTCATTGTCGCAAAGCAGCTTTACACAATTAATAGAAATTATGGAAGTTTGTATGAAATGTGAATGTGTATGAATCAAAATGATCAGTTTGTCCCTGATGAGCAAGCTGAGGGTGACAGTGGCAAGGAAAAACTGCAGCTGGTATTAGGATGAAACCTTGCGAGGAATCAGAATCAACAGGGAACATATCCTCATTTAGGTGATATCAGATAGCAGGGATTGATCTGCAGTCATACTGTGTGTTAGGCAGCTGGCAGTTCAATATAACAGTTGATGTCTTTACGTCCAGTTTGTTATTGGAGGCTCAGGTAGACTGTAGGAAATTCCATTCCTGAACTATCAAGCAACTGCAGTGTCCTCAGAGAACAGCTGTCTGCAACAATAACAGCGGTCTGTGTTAACAATAATTATTGGACAGATTACAATAAGCAATTTAAACTGAATAAACTATAGTTATCTACACACGTGGACAAAACTGTTGGTACCCTTCGGTCAATGAAAGAAAAACTCACAATGGTCACAGAAATAACTTTAATCTGACAAAAGTAATAATTAAAAAAAATTCTATGAATGTTAACCTATGAAAGTCAGACATTGCTTTTCAACCATGCTTCAACGGAATTATTTTTAAAAAATAAACTCATGGAACAGGCCTGGACAAAAATTATGGTACCCCTAACTTAATAGTTGGTGCACAACCTTTTGAGGCAATCACTGCAATCAAACGATTCCTGTAACTGTCAATGAGACTTCTGCACCTCTCTGCAGGTATTTTGGCCCACTCCTCATGAGCAAGCTGCTACAGTTGTTTCCGGTTTGAAGGGTGCCTTTTCCAGACAGCATGTTTCAGCTCCTTCCAAAGATGCTCAATAGGATTGAGGTCAGGGCTCATAGAAGGCCACTTTAGAATAGTCCAATGTTTTCCTCTTAGCCATTCTTGGGTGTTTTTAGCTGTGTGCTTTGGGTCATTGTCCTGTTGCAAGACCCATGACCTGCGACTGAGGCCCAGCTTTCTGACACTGGCCAGCACATTTCTCTCTAGAATCCCTTGATAGTCTTGAGATTTCATTGTACCCTGCACAGATTCAAGACACCCTGTGCCAGATGCAGCAAAGCAGCCCCAGAACATAACAGAGCCTCCTCCATGTTTCACAGTAGGGACAGTGTTCTTTTCTTGATACTGTATGCTTCAAGTATAATTAGCAAAATTTGCCTTGGCAAAAAGTTAAATTTTTGTCTCATCTGTCCATAGGACATTCTCCCAGAAGCTTTGTGGCTTGTCAACATGTAGTTTGGCATATTCCAGTCTGGCTTTTTTATGATTTGTTTTCAACAATGGTGTCCTCCTTGGTCGTCTCCCATGTAGTCCACTTTGGCTCAAACAACGACGGATGGTGCGATCTGACACTGATATTCCTTGAGCACTGCACACTGCACAGGTCTAGATTCAGTGGTAACAGAGATCAATATATCAAAGGTAACAGAGATCAATATATCAAAGAAAATACAGAAGTGATCAGACAGTGCTACGTCCTTTATAACAATGGATGAGATGTTTAGACCCTTACTGATGAGTAAGTCTAGAGTGTGTCCAAGATTATGTGTGGGCCCGTGCACATGCTGAATCAGATCAAAAGTGTTTAAAACACTTATAATTTCTTTTGTAATATTGATTTCTGCATTATCAATGTGAATATTAAAGTCCCTTGCTATGGCAAAACAGTCGAACTCTGAGGAAATCATTGATAGCAATTCTGTGAATTCTTCAATAAAGTCTGGACAGTATTTTGGAGGTCTGTAAATAATGATGAACAGAATGCGTGGAGCACCTTTCAGCAAATGACATTTGCTTGCATTGATAGACATCTTTAAATAGAGCAGCTCCACCTCCACCTCCACCCCTCTTAACAGTTCTGCAGACACTCATGCAGCTTAAGAAAGCCTTGGGCTTTCTATCACGTGATAAAACAGAGATAGAGAAAGCTACAGGCACATTGTGTTCCCGCTTGTTCTGTAAAAATTTGTGAATGTTACTGCTATCGTAGCGGGGACCCAACACACATCACAGAGAGCTGTTTGTTTTAATTCACCTAGACCAGATGTAGGAGGGGTGTTTGAGCCCTGGCGCTGTGGCAGCGGTCGGAGAGCTCTCACAGGAGGATGAGGATGAGCTGGGGCCACAGGCCTTGGTGGTAGCGGAGCTCGCTGTTTTATAGTTGGCATCTGGGGGCTTGCAGCAAAAGAGTGGGAGAGTTTGGTCCCAGTATACACCAGTTCCACCATTTTCTGTGAGAGGTTTAGAAGGGGAGATTCTGGAGAGAGGGATATTGTGTCTGGTGTGTCTGGCGTTACCGGTGGCTTTAGTATATTGTCCTGAATTCCCTGGCTGTTTTCTAGAAAGTTAAACCCTAATGCTCAAGTAATTAAACACATTGAGTACTATTAACTTAAATAATTGCGATTAGGTCAAATTAATTGACCTTTTTGAGTATTCAGAACTTTTTGGCATTTATGAGTTTGTAGAAATTACACTTTTACTTAAGTAACATAAACTCTATAGAGCACTGGTGGCTCAGTGGTAGGTGCTTCGCCTGTCATGTGAAAGGCCTGGGTTCGATTCCGGGGCTGGATAGTTCTGTTTACTTAAAATTTCAAACATCATTACCTTAGAAATTTGATGTAACTGATTACCTCAAATGTTTTTAGTAGTTGGGTTTACAGTGTACAGCTGAAACCAAAGAAATCACAAATTTATCAATGAATTATTAAAATGGCCAGAGTCAGTCTCCTTGCTGTTTTTTCCCCGACGCATTCTGTAACTTTATGCGTGCGGCAGAGAGCTGATTAGACTACGAAGATAAGTCCAGTCCCCCAACAGACCCCGAGCTATACTTCCCGCTGTATTTTATAGCGTGGGGAGAAGCCCGGGATCATTAGCGGCGATAGCTCACCAGCCATGCCTAATTCTGTGGCCTTCCTAATTCGCGCTCCAGCAGAAGTAGAGGCCGTCTAGCTAGTGAGCGAGGAGCGATATAGATTTGGCTGCACTAGCCTGAGAGGCCTCCTAGCTAGTGAGCGAGGAGCGATATTGATTTGGGCGCACGCCCATCACAGGCGCACGCCGTAACAACTTGTAACACAATAACAATAATATTTCGAACATTTTGCAGGCTGCCATTTGGAGAAACCAGATGATAAAGAATAAACCAATTGTTGGGTCAAAATAACCCAACCAGGTGTTCATTTGTAAATGACTCACTACATCTCATTTGACCCAACATAAACAACCCAACAATTTGAGTGCTAGTGATCTTGTTTCAGTGTTCATCTTCAATGTTTTTTTTTTTACTCACTATTGTACAGCAAATATCAATAGCTCTGATTCAGATTTTTCATGCTTGTTGTATAAAATACACAGATGTGGAAATTACCATCACTGTAATATTTCTTTGATACAACATATTGTTTAGACTTTTTATGACTTAATTATATTTTAAAACCGAGACGTCGGAAATTGGCACTTTGCGCCACGTGGCGGGTCATTTCACAAATTACTTTGAAATGCAACTGATTTATTTTGGCCGCTGTCGTTTTTGTCGCGGCGGTGAGCGCGGCGATAATAGACGTTCCCCTCTTCACACCTCTGTATGTGAAGTGATGAGAGTGATTAAATAGCGTAGTTTCATGTAACCTAGATTAGTTCAATAAATTCTTGCTTCTTTATAAAGAACTGTGGTCTTGGTCATTTATTTTAAAGTTTAAACATTTGCTAAATACTAGATTTTGTGTTATCATCAGTGGCCACGTGATAAGCAAAACTAGTAAGATCCACTAAATTGTGCTAAACGCTGGACGGGTAGTCGATAAATTGTACTCTATAAATTTTAATTAAATTCAATAACATTAACCTGAATCCTTAAAGATTTGATTCACCTCTGAATCAGAGCTGAAACCCTACACATATGTACAAAGTGCAACCTGAGAGAAAGAGAAAATGGATTTTAACCTCAGAAATGAGACTTGCCTTTGCTTTACACACACCAACACATGTGTTTTATAATAAACAGTCCACGCGTGCACAGATGTTGATTATACCATTGGGAGAGACGCACTAAGACTGAGCAGGGGAGATGATTACCCACAATTCCTCAGCACGCGAGAGAAAAACCATTGGCTCAGGTGTGATCAGTCCAAAGTTTCACTGTATATGGAATTGCCGATTCATTCTCCCTGAATTAAAAATCATGTTATTGGACAGCTTAGAAGACGGCAAGTGATTTATTTATTATCACCACAAAAGTGGGTGGTATGGAGGGTCAGAAAAATGTTTGAATTTCAGAATCTGTATTTTGATTTGATCGAGCGGATGGAGTCACATGGATTCTGATGAGTTAGTTATTGTTCGTATTAGCCAAGGCGAGGAAAGCACATTTTGCTAAATATTTATTGCCTCTGTTGTAGGATCTGATATATTAGACGCAGATTCCGTGCTTCAATTTTTCTTTGGCGGTTCATTATTTGGAACCAACATCAATTGGACAGTTCTGAATACGTCACCGCCTTAACAACTCCTTGTGATTGAACATGATGATCATTATACTGTCATACGCCATCTTCTAAACTGTCCAACAGCAGGCTGTTTGAAAATCGCTACTACCAATCAAGGAGAATGAAACGACAGGTCCATCTACACTGAAATCACTTCCTTTTAAACTGAAATGACTTATGTTTACACTGAGAATCATGTATTATGTACTATATGCGTGTGCGCGCATCTCATACAGTAGGTGTTTGCGCGGAGAGTTTGTCTGTGTGTGTGAGTCTCATAGGTGTGTGTGCACAGAGAGTTTGTGTGTGTATATGCAAACTTCTCATAGGTGTGTGTGTGTGTGTGTGTGTGTGTGTGCGCTTCTCATAGGTTGTGTGCACAGAGAGTTTGTGTGTGTGTGTGTGCGTCTCATAGGTGTTTCTGCTCATCTGTGTGTGAGAGTGTGTGTGTAAGCATATTTTTGTAAAATATACTTGTGTATGCAGCAATGTAACAATATGATAATATTAATCAACATAATATTAATCTTAGTGCAAACAATATTAATCTTAAGTCACAGAAGATAAAAGTAAGCAGAGAGAAGATCAGTGTGCAGAAGTAAGCAGAAGTAAAAAGGACCTATGCATATCATAAAAATTAGAAGTTAGTGGCAGAAGAAAACATAATGGGTTCACTCAGAGGTGAGCCAAGAAAAGAAGACGACTATAAGACAGGTACATGGGAAAACCCTAGAGTGACCCAGACATAAACTGTACTTTTCTTTTTAGCTGTCATGTGTATGAGGAATAGACAAGATAAGGCGCTAGGTGCTGGACTCGACAGAGATACAAGCATGAGATAAGGCGCCAAGTGCCGGACTTATCTCATGCCCAGACGAGCAAACTTAATTAAGGATTGAAACAGGTGTTGGTTACACATGCTGCACGTGCACCTGCAGTCGCACACACATGTCTAAGTAAGAATATAGACAAATAACCAAAAGACACACAATCAGTTTTAAGAATACTGAGTAGACACAAAATAAGTACAGTGGAACCTCGGATTACGAGTAACGCGCTTTACGAGGGTTTCGGAAGACGAGCAAAGATTTTTAATACATTTTGACTTGAAAAACGAGCAAGTTTTAGTTTACGAGCGCCAAATATCATTAAAAAGCATGTGGCATGCATGCGCGTCTTGTTTTTCTTGTTTTTACGTGCACTCGGCAGCAAAACAAGAAGCGCACGCATGCGGTTCCTGTTTTGATGCCGAGCGCACGTCATCACAACTGAACCAATGGCTATTCACTTTCTCACGCTGCGGATTGTGGGCAATCGAGTTGTAAACATCCGAGCGCGTGTATGCTGTTTACAACACCGCTGTGACCGCG
Source organism: Clarias fuscus (assembly GCA_030347435.1). Lineage (NCBI taxonomy): Eukaryota > Metazoa > Chordata > Actinopteri > Siluriformes > Clariidae > Clarias > Clarias fuscus. The sequence goes on along the minus strand of CM059213.1, from coordinate 9,158,402 downwards.
TGAGCACGTAAAGCATTTTTTATTTACTTTTAAAGTGTTTTATTTATTTTTCTGTCTTTACTGCGCTTTAGTACTTTTGCAAAGAAAAAGTTGCAAAAGGAAGGTGGTAAAAAGAAGGAGATGATCACGCTGGAAGTTAAAAAAGAAATCATTAAGAAGCGCGAGCAAGGTACGCGAGTAGCCGACCTCGCAAGATTTTATAAAAAGTCTACGTCAACGATATGCACAATATTAAAGCAAAAAAAAGAAATAGCCGGACTAGATGCAGCAAAAGGAGTCACGCGGATATCAAAGCAGCGGCCACGTCTATTGGATGATGTAGAAAAGTTGCTTCTTGTGTGGATAAATGAGAAGCAGCTCGCCGGTGATACCGTGACTGAGCAACTTATCTGCGAAAAGGCAAAGAACTTGTACGCCGATCTTGTAAGCAAACTGCCAGGTACGTCGACAGAAAATGTAGAGGGCTTTAAGGCGAGCAGGGGCTGGTTTGAAAATTTTAAGAGGAGAAGTGGTATCCACAGTGTTGTGCGGCATGGAGAGGCTGCGAGTTCAGACGCTAAAGCAGCCGACGCGTTCGTTTCCGAATTTAATGAGCTCATGGTTTCTGAGTGCTACCTGCCACAGCAGGTTTTTAACTGCGACGAGACCGGGCTGTTTTGGAAAAAAATGCCAAAGAGGACTTACATTACAGCAGAAGAGAGTGCATTGCCGGGTCACAAGCCCATGAAAGACCAACTCACGCTATTGTTTTGTGCTAATGCAAGTGGGGATTTAAAAATTAAGCCCCTGCTTGTGTATCATTCGGAAAATCCACGAGCCTTTAAAAAATGTAAAGTGCAGAAGAGTCAGTTAAATGTTATGTGGAGGTCCAACAGCAAGGCTTGGGTCACTCGTATCCTGTTTGTGGAGTGGATCAACGAGGTTTTTGGTCCTGCAGTGAAAAACTATCTTTTAGAAAAAAATCTGCCACTCAAAGTCTTGCTGGTTATGGATAATGCTCCTGCTCATCCTCCAGGCCTTGAGGATGACTTACTGAAGGAATTTGAGTTCATTAAAGTCAAGTTCCTTCCTCCCAACACCACTCCACTACTCCAGCCTATGGATCAGCAGGTCATTTCAAACTTTAAAAAACATTACACCAAAGCTTTGTTTCAGCGATGCTTTGAAGTGACAGAAGGAACAAACCTTACCCTCAGAGAGTTTTGGAAAGATCATTTTCACATCGTGCATTGCCTCAAAATCATTGATAAAGCCTGGGATGGGGTTACCAAGAGAACACTTAATTCTGCTTGGAAAAATCTGTGGCCTGATTGCATTCTTGGACATGACCCTGAGGGGTTTGCTCATGAACAAAAGTCGGCAGTTGTAGATGAAATTGTGTCCTTAGGAAAGACTATGGGACTGGAGGTGAATGAGGACGACATTGAAGAGCTAGTGGAGGAACACAGCCAGGAGCTGACCACAGACGAACTGATGGATCTGCATCGTGAGCAACAACAAGAGGTTATGGAGAAGATCTCATCAGAGGAGGAGGAGAAAAAGACAGCAGAATCCCTAACTTCCAGTGAGATTAAGGAGGTGTGTAAAATGTGGGAAACTGTGCAAAATTTTGTAGAAAATCACCACCCGAATAAGGCTGTAGCAGTGCGCACAATCAATCTGTTTAATGACAATGCAATGTCCCATTTCCGTGAGATTCTCAAAAGGAGGCAAAAGCAGGTGTCATTAGATAGGTTCCTGGTAAGAGTTACCCAAAAAGAGAAAGAGGCTGGTGAGCCAACAGACAGCAGTGATGAGTAAATCGTGATTGTGAAAGTGTTGGTTTTATTTACAGTATTTTATTTATTTTATTTATTAGATTTTTACATTAAAAGTGCAGCTTATTTTTGTTTTATTTTTATTTTAAAAGTGCTGGTTATTTTGGTTAAATTTTTTTCCTATATTTTGTATATATTGGATAATTTTATAATAAATATTTTTTGCTTGTGGAACGAATTATCTGAGTTTGTATTATTTCCTATGAGAAAGCATGCTTTGGTTTAAGAGTGTTTTGGATTACAAGCACGCTTCTGGAACGAATTATGCTCGTAAACCAAGGTTTGACTGTACTGCCTTGTTATTTTTTATAAACTAAACACAAGAAGTGTAAAGATAATGGAAATTAATTTGCAAGAAAAATTAATTATAACTGGAAAAATCTAATAACTTGATATAGATGATGAGGTATATGACATAATAAAATAAGATATAAAAACTATAATTAGAATAAGAGAATTTATAAGGAAAAGTTGGATTATAATGGGAACATCTTCCAGGAATTAGGTGGACATCTTCCAGGAATGAGGAGAACTAACGAAGGAGGGGGTGATAAGGATGGGCACCTGCTCTTAAAAAACTGTATAAAAAGGCATGATTATTTCTGTAGAATTCAGTCTGTCTTTGGTAGTGCTTAGACTTCCAATCTAGGCATTGCTAAGCTGGCTCACTTGGGTTTATTGCTGCAATAAATCCTGTCTTACTTCATCCAGATCTGCAAAGAGTCGTGATTTGTTCTTTGGTCCTTTTTTACTAAAGTTACAGTGTTTGTGTAATATTTGTAATTATGGCAACAGTAACTAGTGTAGGAGAAAAATCTCCCACATGTGCATGCATTTCATATATAGTTGTTTGAGCACTTAGTAGTATACATGTGTGACTGTTTCATATATGTGTTTGCAAGTGTTTCATGTGTGTGTGCATTAGTGAGGTTTGATTTGAGCCCTATACGGCGCCTCACAGGCATGGTTACGGTTTTTGGCCACATTATGGCAGTGTTGGGAAATGGCACAGATTTAGTCAAGTGGATTGGTATGCTTTACATTGTATATTTGTGTCAAAGGCATATATGACTCATTTTGTTCAATGTACGAACAAACCCATCTTACAAACGTGCTCCTGGAACGGAACTCAATCATAAGTAGGGGTCAGTCTGTACTGTATATATTAAAGTTAAAAGTGAAATTCAATAAAGGTCAATGTAAATAACGGCAGACAGATTCAATCATATTAAAGTAACTACTTTGAATCAAAATGATGATTCAACATTACTTCTTGTACAGTATAAAACCTATTTTAAATGCAGGAATACAGCTTTTCTTTTCTTTTTTTTTTTTTACTTGTGGAATAATCAAGAAAATTTAGCTTACTCCCCAGTGACCTCTCTTTAACACGAAAAGGGAGCAGACCAAAACTTTACATGGGACAAACATTCAGATATTAAATTGCATGAGTTTTTTGCGTTCTTCAAGTGCTTTACATTTGCCTGCTATTTAATCAACTGCGGTAATAACTTTTTTTCCTCATAAAACCCATGAAGGTTATTCACTTTTGGTGTCACTTCCTCCTAAACTAAATAATTTGACTAATGCTTCTGCAGTAAAGTATCCTCTAAGTGCAAGCACAACAAGGAGTTTGTGTGTTAACTGTATGTGCAGAGTTTATTCAAATTCACACATCTTCATGTAATCCAAATCCTGCAATTATTCAATCTGTGATCTGTGTGAAGTCCAAAAAACACAGTGCTTAAGAATAATGGTTCAAAATGTACTCGAAATATAAGCAACCAGTCCAAAGTTGTAATACAGACAGACGAATAACACATTTGTTTACTATAAAATGATCAGCCATAACATTAAAACATTCTGCCGCTACAAAAGCTCTGACCACTCAAGGCATGACAGAAGCAACAGCTCATTTACGTGCTGTAAGTTGCAAGGTGTGGCCGCCATGGATCAGACTTGTTTTCTAATCCTGTGAATGCTTGATCGAATTGAGATCTGGAGAATTTGGGATCGGATGAAAAGACTTAACCACTTTGCCTGCTAAGCCCAATATACAGCAAGCTGTGACACAGTGACTGCTCTGATACTTTTCTATTGTAGCCAGCATTAACTCTTTTTAGCAGTTTGAACTACTTTGGCTGTTCTGTGGTATCAGACTGGACAGACTGGCCTTTGATCCCCACAGGCATAAATATGTCTTAGGTAAGAGTTTACTGGTATTTAATTGATTCGTTAACGTTATGCTGGGTTAATGTTATGGCTGGTCATTGTAATTCGTAATTCATAGAAATTACATTTGACATACTTAATACATTTTTGAAAAGATCATAAACTAAAAAGAGAAAAATGTTAGCAGGGTGCATTCTTTCATTAGCAATAGTACAATCATAAATATATGCAAAATCAGACAGTTGCACTGTATGATCATTTAATACAACATAATTCATATGACTAAGATGACTGTATGCCTGCTTGTAGACAAACTTATCTTATTTCAGAATGAGATATTGAAGAGCCAATATATTTTACTTCCTTAAACACACAAATTAAAATGAAAATTTAACGTTATTCATGTTCTAGACACTGGATTGCTATGTCATGTGGTTTACACTGTTGAAACAATCTTATATTTTATGCTATGACATAAAACCATACCCAAATGCAGTGTGATGTGGATTTTTCCCAAATAATTTAGAATTTTTAAAATCTTTACAATGAATAATATTATTATTACAAGCATAGCTACTGACATTTAATTAATATTTAACTTTACTAGAACACCTAGAGCACTCTATGGCACAATAAACTCAATGCAACTCCTAAGGTAATTAGACTCTAATCTACTACCCTTGTTGGGATGCACGATTAGACTCCTATGTTCTCCAAGTTTTGTTTCATTAGATCAATGGCTTCTGGACCACAACCAAATGGCAGATGGAGGATATGTAACTTTAACAGTAACACAGCCTTGCAAATATGCCTTTTATAATTCAGCAATAAACTGTATCAAGAAGGCTTGACACACCCTGATGATAAAGCACTAAAAGACACTTCTTGCTTACAATAAACCACATGCTTTCCATATGTTTATTGACATTTAAAGTTATCTGGAAGATACCTTTGCAAGACACATTTATATTTTTATCGGATAAAAAGAACTACATTTGCTAAATACAATTTCATGTCTATTTATGTAGTGTCCATAACTTTTCTCAATTCAAATCTTTCAGTGATCATAATTGTCATTCAGATGAAACTTGGCCAATATTTATTTCACAATAAAAGACAAACTTGAAAAAGTGTATTATTCTAAAATGTAAAACATTTTCAAACATGAAAGATATTGCAATATGAATTTGACAGGGTTATGGATACTACAGATTTTACCAAAAAACATTTCTCTGTCAGGTTTAACGTGATGGAGGACGCAAGTGCAGGTAAAAGGCAGTATTTATTAAACGTAGAAAACAATACACGGGTAATCAAATCGTAGTCAAAAGAACAGGCAAGGGTTGGTCGATCGGCAAAACACACAAACTAGAGTGGGCAAGGAATCGGAAATAATTAACGGAGCAAGGTCATACACAAATAGTCAATCACTAGAATAAAGGCTTGGTAACGTCCGGAAAGCTCACGAGAGCATATACTTCGCAAAGTCCCTCTGTTGCTGAATCCTATTTAAGCATCTGGTTAATTGGTTGCAGGTGTTCTAGAATTCAGGTGACCTGGAGCGAGACTGTTGGGATTTGTAGTTTGTTTATGCCATGATTGTAGGCGGATGTTGTTTCGCTTGCTCTGCCGCTTTAGCTGGTCTGACAGAGCCCCCCCTTAAGCAGCTACCTCCGTGAGCGATTCTCCTCCTTGGTCTTCCTCTAGATCGTGGAGCTGGACGATTTGGATGGTTGTTGTGGAACTCCTTTATCAATAGTGGGTCCAGTACATCCTGTGCTAGCACTCAGCTTCTTTCTTCTGGTCCGTAGCCCTCCCAATCAATTAGGTATTGCATCTTACCCTGTTGGCGACGTGAGTCTAGTATAGTTCTGATTCTGTAAGCTGGGTGACCCTCTATCTGGATAGGTTCTGGGGAGTCGTCTTGACATGACCTTTCATCCAATGGGCCTCTTCTGACTGGTTTTAGTTGGGATATGTGAAATGTGGGCGCGATTCGACAGTGCTGAGGTAGCTCTATTTTGTAGGTTACGTCATTGATCCTTTGTAGAATTTTATATGGTCCAATGTATCTGTGGTATAATTTCCTGCTCTCCTCGCTTACCCGTATATTCTTAGTCGAAAGCCAGACTCGATCTCCCGGTTCATATGTTATGTTTTGTCCTCGATGTCGGTCTGCAAACTTTTTGTTCGACTCTGCTGCTTTCTCAAGGCGCTGATGTGTCTGTTCCCATACCTGCTCGCTTCTCCTGAACCAATCATCTACTGCTGGTTTGTCTGTGATGTTGGCGTTCCATGGAAACAGCCGAGGTTGGTATCCTAGGATACACTGGAATGGAGTTAATCCTGTGCCTGAGTGAATGAGGGAGTTCTGTGCATATTCTGCCCATGGAAGGAACTGAGCCCAATCCCTCTGATTATCAGCACAGTATGTTCTCAGGAAGCGGACGATTTCCTGGTTAGCTCGTTCGGTTTGGCCGTTTGCCTGAGGCCGTTTGCTGACGTCAGACTGATGGTGACCCACATTTTTTCCATAAAATTTTTCCAGACTCTAGAAGTGAACTGGGTCCCTCGATCACTTACTATATCCTCTGGTATACCGAAGTTTCTGAATATGTGCTGGAACATTAATTCTGCCGTTTGAAATGCTGTTGGAAGCTTGGGTAGTGCGATTAAACGAATTGATTTGGAAAAGCGGTCCGTTATCACCAGAATGACCGTGTCTCATGATGGCAGATCTGTGATAAAGTCTATGGCTATGTGTGACCATGGTCTCTGTGGTACAGGTAGTGGTAATAGTTTACCTGCTGGGAGGGCACGGGGTGTCTTGGCTTGTGCACAAGCTGAACAGGAGGCTATGTACTGGTTTATGTCCCTTCTCATGCTCGGCCACCAGTACTTTCCTTGGAGTAAACTGAATGTTTGTAGTGTGCCTGGGTGTCCGGTAGCTGGTGATGTATGTGCCCAGGTAAACAGCTTATTGCGTGTGTGTGTCGGTACAAACTTCTTGCCTGCTGGACACTGTCCTGGGGTTCGTGAGGCTGGGAACTTTTCTATCTCCCTTTCCACTTCCCAAAGTATTGCTCCCACAATTTGGTGCTTGGGTATGATCTCTTCACCTCTGTCCTCCCGAGGCGTAGCTTCGTGTATGAGGGATAGTGCGTCAGCCTTTGTGTTCTTGGATCCGGGATGATAAGATATGATAAAATTAAATCTCTTAAAAAAGAGTGCCCATCTTGCCTGTCTGGCGTTCATTTGTTTGGCTGCTTTGATGTATTCGAGGTTCTTGTGATCAGTGTAGATGATAAATGGGTGTTCTGCTCCTTCCAGCCAGTGGCACCATTCCTCAAGAGTGAGTTTTATTGCTAGTAGTTATCGATTGCCCACATCATAGTTACGTTCAGCTTGTTTAAGTTTCCGAGACTTAAAAGCGATAGGATGAAGCTTGGACCTGTCTCCGAACCTCTGTGATAATACTGCTCCAACTCCTGTTTCAGATGCATCATCTTCCTGGATGAATTTTTTCAATGGGTCAGGATGTTTTAGAATAGGGGCAGAGATGAAGGCCCCTGTTAGCTTGAAAAAGGCTTCTTCTGCCTTCTGAAGTAGAAGTTTGCAAATCCTAAGAAGCGGTGTAGCTCCTTTACTGATTTGGGCATTGGCCAGTTTCTGACTGCTGCTACCTTTTCCTCATCCATTTGCCCTCCCTCAGGGTCTATAATGTAGCCTAGGAAGGAGATTTTCTTTTTGTGGAACTCGCACTTCTCTCCTTTTACATATAGGTGATTATTGCGCAAGCACATGAGAACACTCTTGACATGACTAATGTAGGATTAGATTAGGATGTCATCGATATAAGCAATTACGAATTTTCCCAGTTTCTCTCTGAGAACATCGTTGATTAAACTTTGAAACACTGCGGGTGCAGAAGACAGGCCATAGGGCATCACACAATACTCATAATGTCCAGAGGTGGTGCTAAAGGCGGTTTTCCATTCATCTCCTTGTCTGATGCGGATGAGATTATAAGCGCTTCTCAGGTCAAGCTTAGTAAATATTTTTGGTTCTCTCAGTTGCTCCAAGGCTGCAGGTACTAAGGGTAATGGATAGCGATACTTTACTGAAAATTAATTTAATTTTCTGTAGTCCACACAGGGCCTTAAACCGCCCCCTTTTTTTCTCCACAAAAAAGAAACTGGCTGATGCTGGGGATGTGGATGGACGGATATATCCCTGTTGGAGGGCTTCTGAAATGTATTCCTCCATTGCACTCGTTTCCTTCTGTGATAGGTGGTAAATTCGTGCTCTGGGAAGAGTTGCTCCCTTCAGCAGCTCAATGGCACAGTCATACGGTCGATGTGGAGGTAGGCCACTTGCCTTTTCTTTACTGAAAACTTCAGTGAATTCCCTGTATACTGTGGGTATAGCTGTTAATTTGGTGGATTTCGGACTTTCGACTGAAGTGGAGGCTGCCGTAATGTGAAGCTTTGAGATGCAGTGGGTTTGGCACCATGTTGACCATTGGATGATTTCTCTTGCCCTCCAGGAAATGGATCATGGAAAAAACTGGATCATGTTTCTGCATCCAGGGAAATCCTAGTATAACTGGAAATTTGGTGGATATAGTGATCAGGAAGGATATGTTTTCGCAATGGGACGCACCCACACAAAGTGAAACTGGTCTGGTGCATTGAGTGACAGTCCCTCTTCCGATTGGTCTGCCGTCCAGTGCCTCGATGTTGATTGGACGAGACAGGTTGATTAGCGGAATCCTTAATCTTTTGGCAGTCGCCCGATTCATAAAATTTCCTGCGGCTCCGGAATCGATTAATGCTGAGTGTGTTATCCGTACTCTTAAGCATAAGTTAGGTAAAGAGCGTTGAATTTCTTCACTCACTGGGCTTTGTGGTGGGGCTGTGCCGGAGCGCTGCCACAGTAGTAACACAATCGTTCCTTCTTCCGGTGTAGGCGCTCGCTCTCCGATACACTCATTCTCCCCAGTTGCATGGGCTCATACTCATTGGTCTCGGCCGAGACATAACTTTCCATTTTCCCCACCTTTCTGGACATTAGTGCATCTAGACGAATTGTCATGTCGATTAATTCATCCAATGACACCTTCTCATCCCGACACGCAAGCTCGGTCAGGATTTCCTTATTGAGCCCTCTGCGAAATGCCCCTTTTAGAGCCGGTTCATTTCATCCACTTCCAACAGCGAGTGTGCGAAAATTCAGTGCGTGCTCAGCGACACTGTGTTTACCCTGATGGAGAGTTAGCAACTGTTTGCCTACCTCTTACACTCTGGAGCATGGTCAAAAACTAGTTTAAAAAGTTTGAGAAAATGTTGAAAGGAAGTGGTGTTTTCCCCCCCTTGATTCCACACTGCCGTGGCCCACTTAAGAGCCTTTCCAGTCAAAATAGTGATAAACTGGGCAATCTTTCCTTGTTCATTGATGTTTTCTTGTCCCGCAAAGTAAAGAAAACATTGGAGAATAAAACCTTGGCATTCTGCTGGGTCTCCGGCATACTTGTCGGGACGTGTGACGAGCGTAGCAGTGGGCGTGACGGGTGGAGTTATCACCTGGGTCAGGAGCAGAACAGGTGGGATAGTTGATGACCTGGAGCGAGACTGTTGGGATTTGTAGTTTGTTTCCACCATTTTTGTAGGCGGATGTAGTTTCGCTTGCTCTGCCGCTTTAGCTGGTCTGACATTCTCATGCAACTCACTGTGGTAAGCCTGGAATGTTAATGGGATATAGGTTAACAATAATTATTGAGTACTCTATGGCTATTTACAATAAGCTATTTTAATTGAATAAACTATATTTTTGTATGTTTAATGGCCACATAATACAAGATGTGTGTCTATTTAAGAATTTAAACAAAATCTTTGTTTTTATTAGTTTTGAATTAAGAATCCTTAATTTTGCAACCATTTTACAGCTCATATGTTTCCAGAAACTTACACCAATTTTAGTACCAGTACTCATAAAGAAATGTGAATAATTTGCATTTAAAATTATTATTGTTTGAAGCAAGATAGTATTATGCTGAAAATGGCCATTTTGGGGGGCACATATAAAATCATCTCTACAAAATGGCTGAAATTAGCGACTTAAAAATTTTAGGGAAGCAAGATTGGTCTCTTCCATGTTGCATAAACTTAGCTCGTTTGGCACACACATGTCCTGCATTATATGTATAACATAAAAAATAATATCAGCATTAATATTGTCTTTTGTCGAGTGTTATGGCATTTCATAATATTCAATTGTTGAGTTTCAATTGTTTGTAATGATGACAGAATATCTTGAGAGATCCCTGTTCTTTTTTCAATAGCCTTTCTTCAGCCTAAGAAGCAATCAGTGAAGAGAAAATCTTGAACTTTTGGTGTTGGTGCAAGATGGCACAAATCACAAACCAGAAAGTGATGCAGCTGCTCGTGTTGCTCTCAATAGTCTCTCTATAGAAGATGGTGGAAACATACTGTTGTTCAGCTGAAAGTGGTTGCTCCATGTTCTCCTCAAATCAGCAACAACCTCTTTTGTTTTTATCAACATTCAGAGACAGGTTGTTGTCTTTACACGAGCCTGTTAGCCTTGCTGCGAAGTCCCACCATGGTTGTGACGCAGCAATCAGCAAACTTGACAATGTGATTGGAGCTGTGTGTTGCCACACAGTCGGAAGTCAGCAATGTGAACATCAGGGGACTGAGCACACAGCCCTGGGGGCCTCAATGCTTAGTGTGGTGGTGCTGGAGGTGCTGTTCATGGTCTGCACTGACAGGATTAAGTTACAGAGGGAGGTGTTCAGGTCTAGCAGGCTAAGCTTCTTAATTAAGTGTTGGGTGATGATGTTATTGAATGGTATTGAATGTCTATTAACAGCATTCGAACGTAGGTGTCCTTGTTGTCTGAGTATGTGAGGGCCAGATGAAGTGTGGTGGAGATGCAGTCGTCTGTGTAATGGTTAGAACGACACACAAAACTGCAGTGGGTCCAAAAAAGGGGGCAGCAGGGTCTTGATGTGTCTCATGACGAACTGCTCAAGATGCTGAAGATGTCGCCCAGCTGTTCAGCACATTATCTGAGCACTTTGCTTCTGGACCAACAGCTTTACATGGGTCAACTCTGCATAGAGTTTTCCTCACGAGCCTTGGTGAGACACAAAACCTGGGCATTGGGAGAAGGGATGGTCTTCCTCAGCTTATCTGGAAGGGACCAGTCACTGTCACAGGTAAGTGATGATGTCCTGTAGGTGATGGTTTCTATGCCCTGCCTCATGTGCCATGTGCCTCTTAGGGCCACCTTGCCCCAGCACTGAAGGCAGAGTTTCAGGTCTTTAGAAATAAACACACCTTCGCGGTAATCCACGTTTTCTGGTTGAGGCCTGAGATGAGACAGTGATGTCATCGGTCACTTGTTGATGTAGCTGGTCACTGATGATGTGTATTCCTTCAAGTTGAAGTTGACATAAGTTGCTGCCTCCCTAAACATATTCCAGTCAGTGTTCTCAAAAAGTATAGTTACCTACTAAGGGACAATCAACCACCATGTAAACCTTGTGAACCAAATTCTTAGGGTTTTCTCCTTTAAAAGATGCTTTGTATAATTATTCTGCCCCAGAACCTACAATACATAGCAATTCAAAAAGTTTATAAACAGGGCATGTAAACATCTGCTGGCCTACCATCCAAGTGCTCCAATGTTCTGCAAACCAGATCAGGAAGCATTATTAGTGACCTTTGTATTAGTTTCAGCACTTTACTTTAAAGAAATGACTGAAAATCTATATATATGCATCCGTGGTTATCATTGATGGTGTTGGAGAGTTGAAGAGAAAGTTGCAGGTGTAGTACAGAAATTACTTCAGTTTGGGAAACTAGAAATATCCTGCTATAGAATGATGACGTGATCTTTCTTTGCAGACATTAAGCGTCTCATTATTAAACTCTTAAAATATTGTGCGCTGACTTTACTGCATTAGACCTGAAAATATCCTAAATAAAATAGAAAGTCAAGTGTTTTTAAGACTAAATAAGTAAATAAATAAATAAATAATCTACCAATGCCATGTTCTTCTTGATATATGTGGCCTAACTCTTTCATAAAACTGGGAAATATGTGCGACAACTATTACTGTATATTTGCAAAAACAAATTAGGAATATCTGCAATGCCCTCTATATGTGCACTAACCAGAATAGTGCAATAATTCAGAATGAGGAATAAATAAACATATTGAGTATGAAAATATTTTGCATGTGAAATTACAGATGCATATGCAATTAAGGTGAACAGGATGTGAAGATAAGGAGACAGGATGACAATTTTATTTATTGTGTGTGCGTGCGTGCGTGCGTGTGTGTGTGTGTGTATATATGTACGCAGCAGACTGTGGTAGACACAGTTTAAAGACCAGCAGGAGGAACCCAAGTCTATCAGTGTTAAGAGTTTATATGCAAGTATTTTATTATTTATCAACATTTTAAATCCATGCAAGTAATTGTTCTAAATTCTAAAATGTAATATGTTTCATATTTAAGGTAGGTTTAAGTTAGCAAGAAAAATCTAACTGCTTTTGAACATTTTTTACATGTTAAGTATAACGAATTTTCTGCAAACCCAACTCCTCACCACTGTACATTGTTTTATTAAATTCCAGATTTCTAAAATATTACAGAAACATTTAAACATATTTTTAAATTTACATATTTTTTATGTTGTGACATAAACCAAAAGGATAGTTGTATTTATTTACTAATACAGTCTAAGGACTTTTACTAAAAGATTTTACTTTCAGCTTCAGCATTGACGCATCCAGCATCATGGTGCTTGTGAAACTCACATTACTCACCTGTAAGTTTGCTCCATGCCATTCCATATGAGAAGTTAATCTGTATGTTAATCTTATTATGTCTTCCATTTAAACAGATGAAAAAATAAACACTGACCAGAATTTATGCACATTTTACATTTGTACAGTAATTAAACTTTCTGTTTTTTCTTTACAGTGCTTATTTCTACTCTTGGCCTGCATGCTTCTGAAGGTATTTTCTGTCAAACACTGACATTTTAAACATACTTGACAAATGAACATAATAATATGGTCTTACAAAGCATATGTTAATAATTCAAGTTCCCTTAAATATCAATTCACTTGAATACTCAAATATTTGTTTGTATAATATATTCTTATGGAGATTTCTTACTGGTCACAAGTTTCCTACATCCTTTAGTAGCATGTAATTAAGCCTTTGAAAGGCTTATTTTACTATGACAGTAAAACTTGATTTTGCAAAACTGTGTTAACTGTGATGCTTTTTTGTGAAAAGAATATGATTTTTTCCCTGTAGATATATATCAGTAACATCTGTCTTAAACATCAGAACAGAGAAGAATTTATTCTCAGATATATTGACTATGACTTTGGTTATGGTTAATGGAAACAGACACTTTGAACTATCTAAACTTCTGGGATTTTACTGCTGTGCCAACTCTAGCATTTACACAAAATTTTGGGGGTGGGAGGTGGGGGAGGGAGAAAGACCTCGAGTGACGATCACTTCTGTGTGTAAAAACAGATGGCCAGACTGTTTTTTTTTACAACTGTGGTAAACAGAAATGCATGTCACAGTGCACAACATGTCATAGGATGAGGATGAGCTATAATTACAGATGGACTGCTTCATGTTTTGAAACTCAAGCTGTTATCTTCTTGATATTTTGTCCCTAAGTTTATTCATCCAAGATGCTTGCTAGGACAATTGTGAACAGATGTTTAAATGATATAAGGAAGTATCATTGTAGGCAGCAGATAATCCAATTAGATTCCAAGGTCAGAACAAGGTCAAATGCCTACAATACTTTTTCATCAATACCTTCCTTCTCCTTTGAAATATAATTTATGTAAACTTGAGATATATTTTACAATAAGCAGGACTTTAAATGTTGGCAGTTGTCATTAAGCTTTGCTTGTTCTATCTGTTCTATCTGTTGTTCTCTTTTCTCTGTTTTTTTGTGGCACAAAAGAATATTTTAAAATGAAGTATGCAGTAGATTTTAACATTGCTTCATGTAGTCAATATGAAAACCGATATGGAAAAAAAGTAATTAATATTAAAAATGCAATTTATGTATTTTAATTTTTTTTGCAGCAATAGTTGTAACCTGTGAAGGCAATACTGCTGTGCTGAACTGTGGTTTGTTTTATTCTATCCTTTTATTATCTACTCATAATATTGTATAAGAGCATAAATAAATAATAAAGATATATATTATATACATTATATACTTCCTATTATTAAACATAGATTTTAAGACAGAATATTATTAGCATCTAGTATAAATACATGATCCAGCTAAGCTCAGAAATAATGATTACAATAATCAGATCTAGAAGTCTTTAATCAAAATATGTGTTTCTTTTTTATTGATTTCCTCATGGATTTTTTTTTTTAAGTATATGTTTTAAATTTCTCTAATTGTAGGTTTGCACCGTATAACGATCATCAGCGCTTTCTATGGCCGAACCGATACCACCACTTGTGCTAACGGGAAATCCTGGAAAGCTATCAAAAACACAAATTGCTACACGCCTAATGCACAATACATGGTAAAATCCAAGTAAGAGAAGTTTTCATTTTTATTGTAATTGCAAATGACCATTAATATTACAATATATTACTAATACCTCTGAAGACAACTTAAATAATAAAATATTATCTTGCAGATGTGATGGATTGCACAGCTGTTATGTGCCAGCTACCAATAGTCTCTTCTCTGACCCCTGCCAGTTCACTTATAAGTACATGACAATTGCATACTCCTGTCGCTAATTGTAACTTCCACTGTTTTATATATATCATATCTAATAAATGAGACTCAACTAATGCTCAGCCACACATATTTTATATATAATATCATATGTATTAAAGTCAAAAGTAAAAGGCACTGAATAAAGGGCAAGGTAAACAGGTAAGAAAATAAATAATGGCAGACAATTACGATCATATTAAAAAAACTTTTTCCTTTCAATTGAAATGATGAATAATATACTGCAGTTCCATACACATTATATAAATATTCAAACCCTTTTATAAAATGTTTTTAATCTGTAATTTGAATTATTCACATTACTTCACGTACAAGATGAAACATCTTTTATATGTAGGATTTCAGCTATTTTTTTATTTATTTTTATTTACTATATATGTATAATTGAGCGAATTTAGCTTAATTGACCACTCTTTAACATGAAAAGGAATCAGACCAAACTTTTATAGGTGGCAATTATGCAGATATTAAAGTACACAAGTTTTGTGCTCTTCATGTGCCTTATATTTCAATGTTATCTAATCAACTTCTGTAATAACTTTTTCTCAAAAAAAAACAATGAGGGTTATTTGCTTTTATAAGTGATGACTTCATCCTAAACTAATGAACACTACTAACAATTCTGAAATAAAGTATACTCTAAGTGCAAGCATAACTGGGATGAGAATTGTGTTTATGGTTATGTCTTTATTGACATTGCAATGGGGTTTATTATAAACAAGAAGTGTCTTTAGTGCTTCTGTATCTGGGTGTTTTAAAGGTGAAGTATTAAAAAGCATATTTACCAAATAAGTGAAAAACAGTTGCAGTATTGGTGGTAGTGATGAAATGGGTTTTTTTTATATATATATATATATATATATATATATATATATATATATATATATATATATATATATATCTGCATAAAGGGATCATTTATAAGAACTTCCAAAATGCAAGTCATGCCTTCAAACCTTTCCTCACCTCGCAGCCAGATGGCCAATGGCTCCATTGCCAAAGCAAATAGCAGGGGCGAAAGAGGGCAGCTTTGTCTTGTACCTCCGAGCAAGGGGAAAGTTATAGAGTGTGTCGCATTGGTATGCACCAATGCAACAGGGGAGGAGTACAATAACTAAATCCAAGCTATAATGTTTGAGCTAAAACCAAATTTACGTAGAATGAAAAACAAATACCCCCATTTAACCCTGTCTTTATTAACGCCTTCTCTGCATCTAGGGATAACAGAACCTCTGCATTGTCAGAGCTCGACGAGAGGATAGTATTAAAAAGTCTCCTGGTATTATAAAAAGAGTGTCTACCAGTCATGAAGCCTGTCTGATCTGGAGAAATAACAGCAGGACACTTGCTGAAGACGAAACGTAAGGATCTTAGATAAAATTTTAAAATCCACATTCAACAAAGAAATTGTCCTATAACTGCTGCAGAGCAGTGGATCTTTATCCTTCTTTAGCAACAGTGAAATGGATGCCTCAGACATGGTTGTTGGAAGCTGACCTGAAGAAAAGGCTTCATTATATGTACTCTCTGCAGTATTGGGGCTAAGACAGAAGAGAAGGTTTTAAATATTTCAATGGTAAAACCATCAGGGCCAGGCGATTTACCATTTTTAAGTAAATTAATTGCCTCTTGTACTTCCTTGGTAGACACCGGTCTGCCCAGATCATTTGTAGGGCCTCATTTACACAGTGGAATGGTATTTGATCAAGAAGGCTCTGGTCATTCAGTATTTCTGCATCACACTCCGACGTATAAAAATCCGTATAATATTTTTTAAAAATTTAATTCATTTCCTCTGGGTCGGAAATTATATCACCTTTAGGAGATTTAATTTTGGGGATCAGTTTAGCTGTACGAGCAACTCGAGATTTCAAAGTACTACAAATATACACTGAAAAAAATATATTTTATATATATATTGTTTCTTTGCTTTAACTTTTAAGTGTAAATGTAATTTTTTACGTCCAAATAAAAATTTGAATGGGGATAATTCTCATGTGTTTTTGTTGGTTTGTTTGCGTTAAGGGAAAAATTTAAAAACACTTTCTTATTTTAAATCAAATAGCGGTCAAAACTAAAAAAAAAAAAAAATGCTTGTTTTTTGCTAAGGTAATTGTGACCTGTGAAGACAGTATTGCTGAGCTCACATGTAGTTTGTGAACTTTTTCTATTTATATAGTGTGTGATAAGGCTTGCCTTAAATTCTAGTTACTAAAACAATGCCAATCTAAATTAGTGTTATAGGAAAGCTGTGTAGTCATACTTATCTTTGCTACTGTTTATTTAGTTTATTTTTTATTATTTAGTAGTGTATCTTCACATTGTTACAATATAATTGTACATTTAAATTGTCGGTGTTCATGGTTTAAAGATCTTTAGAGCTAGCTATGGCTGCACTAATTACAAAACCTGTTCTTCAGGACATCTTCCTCGTTATGTCTACATGCCTAACACACTAAACATAGTTAAATCTAAGTATCAAAAGTACTAACTGAAGTGTGATGTTCACCATTGCTATAAATGACCATTACTGGTATTTTTGGCAACAATTCTCAAAAAACTAAATTATTTTCTGTTGCAGAAGTGAAGGAAAGAGCAGCTGTGTGGTCCCTGCTACAAATAATGTTTTCACTGACCCCTTGCACTGACACCTATATGTTCCTCAAAGTTGTGTACTCATGTTAGTTCTCCCCACACTTTCTACATATTAAAGTTAACCTAAGTCGTTAAAGTAAGAAGGGGTTTACATGTATTTAAGGTTAAGTTTCGAAAAGGGCATGGGTGTGCTTTTTGAATACTTTGTAAAGTCTGTGTTAAAGACTATTGTGTATGAGAATCCCAGGAGAACAGTTTCTGAAATACCCTAGCGCCACCTCATACCACATTTGTTTTTCGTT
This sequence comes from Clarias fuscus, assembly GCA_030347435.1. Taxonomy (NCBI): domain Eukaryota; kingdom Metazoa; phylum Chordata; class Actinopteri; order Siluriformes; family Clariidae; genus Clarias; species Clarias fuscus. The sequence goes on along the minus strand of CM059213.1, from coordinate 9,140,681 downwards.
TTTACGTTTAATGTAATCTTTTACTAAAGCTCTTGACATCATTTAAATGTCACTGCTGCAACATGATAGACTTATTAGATAACTAAACAAATGTGCAGATATATGGGTATTTTAATAAAGTCACAGTGAGTATACACTCATAGACCACTGCATTAGATACTGTAGGACTGGCTTAGACACACCTTTGGTTGAGACGATTTTAGCTTTGTGACATGGCACATTATTCTGCGATCATAAGGAGAACTGACATGGTCAGCAACAATACTCAGGTGAGCTGTGGCATTTAAATGATGTTCAATTTGTTATAAGTGGATGCAGGCCCTCTTCTTTTTCCACCTGTTTAGAGCATATTTCAAGTGATTCCAGCTTTCTCCCCAGTTGCCTCTCTTCAGTCTGAAAAGGAATCACACCACATCTTAAACATGCAATCATGACAGAACAGTGCTGTATCCCTTATGGGGTGGACCATCTGCTATCTACCTCTAATGCCTGCTCCAGGTTTACCTCTTCAAAGGCTAAAAGCAAGAGCAAGGGAAAGGACAGGGATCCTGCTGATGATTTTGGAGCTCCTTCTGTGGCTGAAAGTCCTGTGAGATTTGGCTATCTGCCTACATCACCTGTCATCATGAGCAATCATTATTACAACTTACAACAATTCCATTAAGCAATCTACTGTACAACAGGCCAGCAGTTACAGATTTGGCCATTAAGAATGCACCCTTTTTCCCGCGAGATCCCGCAATTTGGCGCGCGACATGCTGCGAGATCCTTCAAGCAACATTCGGGAATTTAAATAAATGTGTTGTGCTTCACTGAATATCCGCCAGATGGCACATGCAAGGACTTTATCTAAAAGCCAGACCAAGTACAACTAAGAATTGTGTATAATTAGTTAGCCTAAAACAATATTGTTTCCAATGCTGAAGCAAACATGAATTTTATTTTGTTTTACAATAATAATATTTTATGATGAATGTGCGTATATGTGCTTCATATTATGTTAATGATGATAAAAAGAGATGCCCTAAATTATGAGGCGCCGTTTAGGGCTTAAATCACACTTCACTCATGCACACACACGTGAAACACTTGCATACACATATATGAAACAGTCACACATCTATATATACTACTAACTGCTCACATAACTACATATGAAATGCGCGCACACACACCTATGAGACGCGCACACATATACACAAACGCTCCGCACACACACATCTATGAGACGCGCGCACAAATACAGTAATTATGCGAATGTCCTGATTCGTGAATATGTCAACATGTCTTCGTTAAAACGTAAAAATGTGTCGCGCACCATCAGAAGACTTGAAGGAACAAATATAAACATGAACTGCTTCGGGCTTTTCATAAAAATAATTATCTGGCTCTTTTGCTGTTTCAATGTCCAGCATTGAATAATTATTTCATCCATTATTTAACCATGGCTGGAAATAATAGCTGGAATGTGATTGTGGATTTATGACTGAAATAAAGCTGTTCATCGGCGTGCGTGAACCCACTGCTCGTACTTTCACTTTACAAAAGGTGCAGACATACTCCCCCAGAAAGTCATCACCTCTCGCAATAATGCAGATCAAACATACTACACCTGTCCATAAATATAAAGGAATATTTAAGCATATACGCAAAAAGAATTTCACTTAAATATTACAGATTAAAACAAGGAAAGTAGACGTGCTGAGTGTCACGGTTACTGCTTGCCGGACAAAAGAGAGACATGATAGCAGAGGTGAAAATGATCAAAAGGATTTATTGAAACACAAAAGAACCAAAAGAACAGACATGAACTGAAACCAGGATAAACTAAACATGGAGCTACACTGAACTAGACATTACAAACAGACAGAGACAGACAGGCTAGGAGACAGACAAAGGCCAGGAGAACACGGAGCCAGGAAGAACATGGAGCCAGGAAGAACATGGAGCCAGGAAGAACATGGAGCCAGGAAGAACACAGAACCAGAAAGGACACTGAGCTAGGAACAGAGAACAAGGAGAACACAGGGCTAGGAAGAACACAGGGCTAGGAAGAACACAGGGCTGAACAACATACCATAACAAACAGTAACCTAGACGAACAGATGCAAGACAAGACTAAACTGAACTCAGGAAAATTTATAACAAACACTAATGAGCACAGCTAATTAGCAACCTCAGTCCAGGTGAGCGCCACATCACCTGACCGAGGTGCATTCTGGGGATTAGAGTCCTTCACAGAAAAGAACACAAAGAACACAGAAAAAACAAAAGGAAGTCTCTGGGCGCTTTGGCGCCCTCTAGGGGTAATCCCTGACATTACCCCCCCCCAAAAGGCGCACCACCGGGGCACCAAAGGAGGACCCGGACACCCTCCCCAAGGTCCCAGTACCGTCCTCCCCACAGCGAGGCTGCAAGGGATCTCCTCTTGGAGTGGAAAGGAGATTACTCCAAGGTTGGTGCCAAGGTCGGACGGCGGAGCGGGCACGGCGTCCTGGAGCCCGTGCGGAGGCAGGAGCACGGCGTCCTGGAGCCCGTGCGGAGGCAGGAGCACGGCGTCCTGGAGCCCGTGCGGAGGCAGGAGCACGGCGTCCTGGAGCCCGTGCGGAGGCAGGAGCACGGCGTCCTGGAGCCCGTGCGGAGGCAGGAGCACGGCGTCCTGGAGCCCGTGCGGAGGCAGGAGCACGGTGTCCTGGAGCCCGTGCGGAGGCGGTGGCTGGAGCACGGCGTCCTCGGCGGCGCATGGCGGCGGCGGCGGAGGAAGAGGCGGCTCGTTGTCCTCGGCGGTGCATGGCGGCGGCAGCGGAGGAAGAGGCGGCTCGTCGTCCTCGGCGGCGCATGACGGCGGCGGCGGAGGAAGAGGCGGCTCGCTGTCCACCTCGACGCAGGGTGGCGGAGGAAGAGGCAGCTCGCTGTCCTCCTCGATGCAGGGCGGCGGCGGCAGCTCGCTGTCCACCTCGAGGAACCCTGGAGGGTCTGGGCCTCCACTGAGGCTGGCTGGAGGGTCTGGGCCTCCACTGAGGCTGGCTGGAGGGTCTGGGCCTCCACTGAGGCTGGCTGGAGGGTCTGGGCCTCCACTGAGGCTGGCTGGAGGGTCTGGGCCTCCACTGAGGCTGGCTGGAGACTGGGTGCAGGCCTTGACGTCAGCTGCCTCTTTGTTGGCCTTGGCCAGCTGTTCCTGCACCACTGCCCCCAGCTCCAGCAGGGTTTGCATTTGCCCCCGATCTCCCATCGAGCGACAAATGTTTATCTGCTGGATAAGCACCCCGGCTAGTTGGTGGAGCCCCAGCCTCCGCTGTTGAAGCGCCACGTGATCTGCCCTCTGAACGCCAGCAGACACATGTTCGCCCTCTCCAGCTTCTTGCTGAGGCGATCCACCGGCAGTCGCTCCGGCGCGCCCCAAGTTGTTCCGCCGGATGGCAAGCCGACTCCCCAGGAAGGTCGCTTGCCCCGGCGTCACAGTCACAGCCCCCCCCAAAAAAATTTCCCAGGGGAGATTCCTCTACTATATTACTTTTTAGGTTTTGCATTCTGTCACGGTTACTGCTTGCCGGACGAAAGAGAGACATGATAGCAGAGGTGAAAATGATCAAAAGGATTTATTGAAACACAAACAAACCAAAAGAACAGACATGAACTGAAACCAGGATAAACTAAACATGGAGCTACACTGAACTAGACATTACAAACAGACAGAGACAGACAGGCTAGGAGACAGACAAAGGCCAGGAGAACTCGGAGTCAGGAGAACATGGAGCCAGGAAGAACATGGAGCCAGGAAGAACATGGAGCCAGGAAGAACACAGAACCAGAAAGGACACTGAGCTAGGAACAGAGAACAAGGAGAACACAGGGCTAGGAAGAACACAGGGCTAGGAAGAACACAGGGCTAGGAAGAACACAGGTGCATTCTGGGGACTAGAGTCCTTCACAGAAAAGAACACAAAGAACACAGAAAAAACAAAAGGAAGTCTCTGGGCGCTTTGGCGCCCTCTAGGGGTAATCCCTGACACTGAGCTTCAGTTCATTGTGATGCGGACAAACAGTCCAGGAAGGAAACGGGTTTCGTTATTTTACAAAATCTGAATATATTCAGTAAATGTATGAATTACACTCAAAGTATCAACTCCAACTATGAAGTCTGATAGGTAGAAACGTCTGCTCGGTCAACTCCTCAATTCTGCCAATTCCCCCATCAGTGAAACTGGTTGGATAAGTTCACACCTATTGTGAATGAAGGGTGAGAAGAGGGATTACAGTAACTGGGGGTCTGCATATGTTCACCTCGGAGTGCGTTGTATTCAGCGAGAAGACTAAAACAAAAACAAAATCATGTTTGCCTCAGCATTGGAGACAATATTGTTTAAGGCTAACTTTATTAAAAATTATACACTTTTGTATTCTTTGTTGTACTTTGTCTTTTTGCACACGCATGTGCATCTTTAAATTCGAACAGAAAATAATAGTGAGCTGGCAGGCACGTTATTTTTTCATGTAACTTAAATGGCTGAATAAAGTTATAAACAATAAATTCATAATTGCGTTTGTTTTACATTTGAGCACTCGTGTAAATAGCTTTTTCACTGTATACACTACCATATCATACATGTGTGTCTAATACTGTTTTATTCATATTTTACATTACATGCAGTTTGTAATTAACTTGCAGTTGTACTTTTAAAATATAACCTACTGTCACGAACTGGTATGAAAGGCAGTTCGGGCGGGTGTTATTGCCGTGGGCAGAAAAGGCAAGCATAAGCGCAGAGGGGTTGTTTTTAAACATAAAAGTCTTTAATTAACAAAAAGGAACCAACAAAACATACTTGGACTCTGCACAGAACACACACATACACAGTCTCATTTAGCCTTCCACATGAATCACAACATTTTCAGACCTTTGCAAGCATTTCAGACCATAAAGCATTTCAGAAGGCTTAGGACTGACACGGGACGGGAAGACTAGAGACTGCACGGGACGGGAAGACTAGAGACTGCACGGAAAGCACAGGGGAGCATACTGGAAGCACACGGGAGCACACTGGAAGCTAGGGGAGCACACTGGAAGCTAGGGGAGCATACAGGAGGCATAGGGAATAATCAAAGAACACAGTACACACACAAAATCCACAAAATAAACCAAAGAAACGCACTTACACAATACTTAGACCACAGAACCAAACAGAGCCCAGATAAAGTAACATACGTAAAATAAAACATAACCAAACCAGAACAGACTCAAACCAAAAGACATGCCCACTGACAGGATTAATGCTCGACCCAGTTTCCCAGAACATCCAGCTATTTATAACAATACTAATGAGCCACCTCGGTTCAGGTGAGCTCCAGCGTCACCTGACCGAGGTGCCTTCTGGGAAACTGAGTCGGCTAACAAAGAACTACAAAACAAAAACAAACGTGCGCACAGTGACCTCTGGTGGTAGTCCCTTACACCTACGTATCTACAGTATAAGCATATTTAACCACTTCAGCGGTGAATTAGAAATTTGGTCTGGCTTTTAGATAAAGACCTTATTTTATATAAGATAATTACTTAAATAATAAAATTATTAGAAATACAATTCTTATTCTCTATATTCTTGTCGAATATAGTCCTTCAGAGCAAGCATGGTGTCAGAAGATTCTGCACAATCTCTTCTCACCTTTCATTCAAGATGTGTGAATTTATCGAACTGGGTGCGCTGTTGGCAATTACTGTAGGGGGTTTTAGATGAATTAACAAGACCTTGCGGGCGTCTCTGCCTAAATTTTATTTCCCCAGCAAATGAAATCAGACTTCATAGTTGGAGTTGATACTTTGAGTGTAATTCACGATTGACCTGTATATCAACTTGATAACTAACGAATGCTTTAGTAAAGGGCTCTAAAACAGCGGCAATATGAATGACCATGGAATATTACAGAACGTGCGAGTTGACGCACATTAAAATGTTGGATTTGAATTAAAATGTCACACATTTCACACACACACACACACACACACACACACACACACATATAAATATATATTGGGCTTTTAAATAAAAATCCAACATTTTAACACATTAAGGATATGCGTGTTTAATTAAATGATTAAATCCTCGTGTTCCAGTGTTTATGCAGTAATTTGGTCATGTTCACCCCTGGGGTGACAATATAATGATTCATTATTTATTAGTATGCTTACTTACTCAGAGAGATTCAGTTTGATACAGATTGGTACATGATCAAATGGTACCTTTACTACCATTTAAAACTATTTATTACTGTATATGAAGTGGTGCAGAAGTATATAATAAACCGAAAAGATAAACACAAAAAAGATGGACAGCTATTTATTTAATTATCATTTTAAATATTTATCAACAACATCTATCCATCAATGCAGTATGTCTGCATTTTAATCGATAAATCGCATGCGTTCATCACCTTTTGATCAAAACGCTGCCCTTTGTAAAGTGAAACTGTGAGCCGCGGGTTTGAAATGAATTGTAGATTAATTTTAAAGCACGATTTAGGGCATCTCATTTCATTATTATAAACATAATTTATGAATTACGGCGGTAGAGCTCTGATTACACTACGTACAGGAGGGTCAACATCCCGGAGCCCAAGCCTCATTTAAAAAAAAAAAATGAACAAATATTGTAAGTAAACAACAGTAGGCACAAGTTTAGAAAAAAATATTTAGACTCTAAATAGATGCCGAATAATTTTTTAAGGTGTGCCAGCTGGCACTATTCTTATATTGCTCTTTGTCAGGGTAAATCGTTCAGTGACAACCCTGTAAAATTCCATGTACTGTAAATAGGTAGTCTGAGAATTTATTTACCATAAGCTTTGTTATATTGGTTTTACACAACCTATGATTTCACCTATGCTATTTTACAAATGGAATATTTTTTATGTTACACTCTTAAAACTGCTGTGTTAAATGTTAATGTACTGGGTTATTTTATCTATTTATTATTATTTAGTAGATTCCCTGTTAGAAATAGCCCAAGTGAAATTTATCCGCTGTTATAACTACTGCAGAGATAGTTAATCAGCGATAATTTTCACTACTACTACTAATGATAATAATACTGAATTGAGAAAGCGCAGTCAAAGAAGAATCATCATTCATAAGAAAGTGAAGAATAAATACATATCAGTATTTAAAGTTTGAGCTCGACACGTTTATGAGCTCTGTCGCTTGTTATCAATGGGCGCATAGGTTGGGTTAGAGAGAGAACGCATTTTTGGCTTCAGTAGACACACAATACTTCAGATTGACTGCCCCCTACAGGTAATGAACGGCATTTTCACAGCTTCCCGCGAGCCGCCGCGGAAGCACGCAAGATCCCTTTTCAAGAAACGTGCGTTCTTAATAGCCAGATCTGTAACTACTGAACTTATGGTATTAATGTATTGATCAATATTACAGTATGCAGCATGTTGTTTGAACTAAAGCAGAGCTGTCACTAACAATCACCAAACCAGCAAGCTTCAGTTAGCAGAAAAACAGTAATGATGTTAAAATCCCATATTGTAGACAAATCTGTACCCTCACACAAGGAGCAGTAATGAATTCTGTATAAGCCTGTACTCTCACACAGAGTGGAAGTGTATAAACCTGTACCCTCACACAGTGTGAAGTAACATCTAATTCTATTCATCATTTTCTGCAATGCTTTACATGCACTGTTTTAAATACTCAACTATAAATGACATTAAACACTTTAATTAGAAATTAATAAAATACAAACAAGGGTCCGTCCTCTCCACAACAATCTACAACGGGGGAGAAATAAATACATGATGTTAATATAAGTGTCTGGTAAAAAGACATCATGATATTACCATGCAGTTTGACACACACACACACACAATTTCATACATTTTATAAAATGCAAGCTATTATTGGGTTTTGCCATTAAGTATTGCTGCACAATTTGTCCCTGACTACTACATTCATTAACACACACATTATGTCCATGAAGAGACAGCCGTGTGTGTCCCTGTCCGCTGATTAAGACGTGGTCAGTGGTGTTCCTGAAAAGAGGGGTGAATACTTTTGAGCACTCACCTTCTGCTCAGGATGTAAAGCTGGTGTAGAAATCATACACAGGGAGTTGATTTACATACAGTTCACTGTGAGAAAGAAAACACACAAGCATACATATAAGTAGTATAAATACATATTTAATAATAGAATTGATAGAACCCGAACAAAGGCCCTTTTTCTTGACTGTACATTCATTGTGTAAGCACATAGCTAATTATTCAGAAGGTCTCTAGCTATGATAATACCACTACATTATACAGCAGTATACATTATATGTCACTACAGTAACACTGATAAGCCCCAATAAATTGCATAAAACAATTCATTAACCATCTGTAACATTACCCATAACAGGAGCAGCTAGGAATTAGCTCAGGGATAATTAGCACTAGTTGATAGCAGACTATTAACTGTTGCCTATCTTAGCTCTTTTAGTAAGCTAGCGCTTAGCATAATGATATTAACTTGCTTATTGATCCATATTTGGATGGGCATTTTACAGAATTGTTACCGATCCCGGATCGATCTGAATGCAAGCCGGTCCATCTGCAACACACTTCTGGCCAGGAGAACGAGTCAAAGAACAACCAGATGACTGCTCTTTCACAAGCTCTGGTTTTATTAATACAACACACAGTTTATACAGCAGTTAACAACCCCTCCTTATGCGAGGGCTTTATCCTCAAATAGCTATATGATAGTTACAAATGCTGACATAGAAGGTTACAAGTATAACACAGACATAAGCTAAGCAATATTCCAGGAAATAGCTCAACGCTGCTCAAAACATGTTTCTTTTTTTTTTTTTTGTCATCTAAAGAAGTGGCTAATACAGAAATACTCACGTTGGTCTCACAAAGGAACAAAATGTTCTTGTCTAGACAGACAGTAATCATGGCATAAGTACAGAATATACAAAAACTCTTACACATGTGTCCAAATATACTATTATATTAATATATATATATCAATGAACAAGCTAGTTTCCCTATGCTAAGCGCTAGCGGTTAGCATTGTGATATTAGCTTGCTTATAACTCCATATGTGGATGTATATTACAGAGACGCCATGGAGCGGATGATTTACATCAGTGTTTAATGGTCTAAACGAGACTGCTTTTAATCACTGACATTTACACTCGGCAAACACTCTAATAGCATTAGCACTGCTACAAAGTTATCATTAGTGCCTAAAACAGTAACATTCGATTAATTTTATACATTAAACATTACCTGGTAAGTGTGGCCAGTTGCAAATTTACTGAGAATTATAAGGTTATCACGCTATGATTCACTGTATATTCCTTCATGTTAAGTCCTGGAGCTGAATCCGGTGTTCTATCAGTTTTTCCTACTTGTCAGAATTTCCTACCGGTAGAAAAAAGAGAGAGTTATACCGGTCTGTCCAACATTATCCAAATGGACATAAGACTGCAAAAAAAAAAAAAATGCCTATAGTTTTAACATGGGTACAAACGATTAAAAAAAAGAAATCACTCCTACCCTTCAGTTCACAGGTCAACTGTTAAATATACGCATGTGAATCAAATCAAATATCAATTAAAAGCACAAAACGATTAAATACCTCAGTTAATTCGCACATTAATGAATTTAAGCGTGACATATTTTTTCTCGCGCATGCGCAGAAAGGCTGGGTAGGAAATAATGATGAGTAGGATGAATTGATAGAACACTGGCACGGTTCTTTGCTCAGTTGCGTTTTGCCCTCAGTCCCATAATCCATAACAGCTTTTAGCTTGCAAAATACAGGAGAAAGAGCGTTCTCACACCAGAAAAAGTAGTTGCACTCAAACGGGAAAAATCATACACCTACACTGGGAAAATCATACACTTACACGGGAAAAAGCACACATTTACAAGGGAAAAATAATACATTTTTAAGGGAAAAATAATACATTGAAAATAATACATTTACATGGGAAAAAGCATAAATTTTTAAGGGAAAAAGAATACATTTACAAGGGGGAAAAAGCATACATTTACAAGGGAAAAAACATACACATATACGGGAAAGATGAGTTGCCCTTCTGGGCCACCGTACGATGCCTTTTCCACCATCAATATGTAGGGTTTACGGTCAAAGGTATATCGATTCAAGTTAGTTTGATTAACTGAATTAAAATTTTATCATACATTTTATATACTATCTGTCCACCATATAGCACAATTGAGTCTATCTTACCAATCCTGTTTATCTCGCGGCCAACGAGAATAATACAAAGTCTGGTATTTATTAAGTACGAACAAGGTAATGTAAGATCTGGGCAAATGTTTAAAACTTTAAAATACATGACCAAGACAACAGTTCTTTATAAGGAAACAAGAATTTATTTGAACTAATCTACGATACATGGAACTACGCTACTACACACACACACACAAACATAAGAAAGTCACAAGAGTCTTGGGTTCAATCTTACGGTTTTAGTTATGAAACGAGCACCAATTTTCAGCAAGTTATGCAGCTTTGTTTGTATACTTGCGTTACATTTCATTCTCATTCTGTGGTTCGCCTCCAGCAAAGGAAATCACGGCGTTGCTGATTGGTTGGTGCGCTGTGATTGAAAAGACGTCTTTCGGGAAAGCCCTTCACTTTACACTTTACAGATTGTTTAAATAGTGTCTCTGCCGTATGCCTCTTTGTTCATTGAAAGGCATGTGGAGAAACACGGGGCATCCTTGGGTCAATGAGATGGTCAATGGTCTGAGTAAGGGAGGGTATTTCCCCCACTTAGACTTATAAAACTTCCTCCTTTGTTTATCAGATTGCCAATTTACACGGTTGGAGTTCGAGGTCGCCTGGACTTTTATGGCTCCAGGCGCACAGACTTCCTTTATCAAGCTTGGTTAATTTTTCTGCTTTGTCTCATAGGGCAGATAAGATTAGCGAGATGGCGCGAGGGAGGCTGGGAGAGGGTTCTGGAATGTGACCGATTGTTTGCTCTCTTTGGGGGCCTGCTCATTCCTACAAACCATAAGCTTACTTAACAAGAAAAAAGTGATATCAGTTAGAATAAATCCCTATGCACCACAGAAAGGCCGTTTTACACAGATTTCACCAGATGAAATTGCCCAGCTCCTTGATTACCTTATACGAATAATACAACTTAATAAATGTAATGTTGTATGTAATGTTGTGTTTAATCCGTTTCTTACTCTTTTCTCCGTTTCCACTCTTTTCTCCATTTCCATGGAATCATGAATGAGATGAAATGCACTCCGTCTGCCATTACTTCTCTCACCAGTGAACCAGGCCACATTGATCAGCAAGTGCAATGACGCAATCTGCAGTGGGCGGAGCTACACTTGGCTATTCAAAACTACATATATTTCTATGTTTGAAATATGAAGTTTCCTGTCGTTCTATCATCAATATCTAATTCCTCAATGTAAAATAAGTGTGTGTAAACATGTATATACACATACACACCATACATACATATAGTGTATATTGTCACAGCGCACACCTGTGATGAGCGTGCACCCAAATCTTGTATTGCTCTTCACTCCGAAGCTCACTAGGTAGGCGGCCTTCCCTTCTGTAAGTATGCAAAGTAGTGGGGATGCGAAATTAGGGCCCACACTGCCACTCTGCCCACCGCCACCGCTCACCAGCCTGTGCCCGCATGCCAGCGGGGCACTGCCCACCAGACCAGCACATGCACAACATTCCTTCCCTTTTATTCCATCCTCCCTATTTTTCCTTAATAAATTACCCTTTTTCCATAAGACCTCGCCTCATGTCCATGCTTTATGGTGATGCCTGTGCACATAGGGTCGAACCCATTACAATAAATATATATATATATATATATACACACAGCACATACAGTGTTGGGTGTAATGCGTTACAAAATAAAACGTTAGAGTACTTGGATTACTTTTTTAATGTAATGACTAATATTTAACACAAACAAGAGGACTGACTAAACATGGAGACCTAGCCTACTAGCTGTTATGCACACTAGCTGCTAAGCTGGATGCTAGCTAATCAGACTAGTTGCTAACAGACTAGTAGCCAGAGGTCTAAGGGCAAACAAACTGGGTACACAGCAGACTAGGTAGGGGACAGACTAAGAACTCGCAGGTTAGTGGCTAAGCAGGTTAGTACCTAAACAGACTAAGATCTAAGCAGACGTGGAGATGAGACAAACTAGGAGACTACACAGACTATGAACTAGGCAGGTTAGTATCACCATGTTAGTAATAAAACAGATTAAGAACTAAACATTCAACAATGGTACTTGCACAGGAAAAACCAAACAGACTAAAATACAAACTAATACATTTCACAAAGACAGCTCCACAAACCATATGCCAACTTAACCAAAACAGAACAGACCATAACATAACTAAACCAAACTAAAACAAAAGCCCACTTAACATAACAAATGCTCAACCCAGTTTCCCAGCACAAACAGCTATTTATAGAATGTCTAATTAGCTACCTCGGTTCAGGTGAGACCTCATCAACTGACCGAGGTGCCTTCTGGGAAACTGAGTCTACAAACAAAAACTACAAAACTAAACATGGTGCCCTCTGGTGGTGAACCCTCACACATGGGGGTGGATCTATCATGCTTTGGGGTTGTGTTGCAGCTAGTGGCACAGGAAACTTTGCACGGGTGGAAGGAAGAATGGATTCCACTATATACAGTACAAGCAAATTCTGGAAGCAAATATCACACCATCTGTAAAAAAAAAAAAAAAAAGCTGAAGCTGAAAAGAGGATGACTTCTACTGTACAATAGGACAATGATTCTAAATATACCACGAAATCCACTATGGAATACCTCAAGAGACGCACGCTGGAAGTTTTTTTGAATGGCCATCACAGTCCCCTGATTTATACATCATTGAAAATTTGTGGGCAGATTTTATGTGAATGCAAGATGACCAAGAATATTACAGAACTAGAAGCCTTTTGCAAGGAAGAATGGGAGAAAATCCCAAATACAAGAATTGAAAGACTTTTAGCTGGCTATAAAAAGCATTTGCAAACTGTGATATCTTCCAGAGGAGGCGTTACTAAGTACTAAGTACAAATTGTGACATAAAAAGTAACTATGCACCAGTGTTTGCTGAAAATATTGTGCATTTTTTCCATTTCCAAGAGACACTGTATTAACATCTTTTCAGTTAAAAAATCACCAAAATCTGTTATTTATCAAGGGGTGCCTAAACTTTTGCATAAAACTGTATATGATCTTAGTGCTTTCCCTGTGGCTGAAAGAACTGTAAGTTTCACCTGTCATCTGTTTTTCATGAACAATCAATCTTACAACCATTCTATTGAGCAATCTAATGTACAATATGCCAACAATTAGCTAAGCAACCCTCTTGCGGTCTAACTGCCTCCATTGAGCAACCAATTTTCTTCTGTTATGAAATTTTACTGTTGTTTTGTTGTTTTCAACATTAGTTTTTATCTTCCCCGTTCTCTCTGTGACTCAGTGACTTTTGTAGGTTCACCTGCCCGTGCACAGCAAGCAACATTTACACTTTTCTTCTCCTTAAATATTATTATATTATTGTAACTTTATCCTATTTATTAAATAAATACATATTTAACAGCTAAATTGTGTAAGAGCTTGTTGATAGTTGATCTAAAGTAATTTTAAGCATAGATAAGCACTACACAATGTTAATTATCTGATAAGCAAATAAGTTCTTACATACATGTTAGCAGATTGTAAATAATAATTAGTTACAAACTGCATAAATTTTTTTCTTGCCCCACATTTTAATGGCCGCTATGAAGCATGTGTAAGCATACAGTACATACTAACTGATCATAATCACAGGCCATCACAGGTCTATGATGCAAGCTATCAATACACTGAATAAGAAACATTTAAATGACAGCTTTAAACACACTTTATTGATTAACAAATTAATTCAATTGTGATGTGTCATTTATTAATAAATGTTAATCAGTGGCAAACTTCTGATGTAAAAAGGGAATAAAGACGGAATATGAGCACAATGTTTCATTTGCAGTCATTAGAGGTGAAATGGTGAATTTCTGATTATACAGTTGGATAAAGTGTTCCTTGTTTCTGCAAAACAGTGCTATGGAAATCCAAGTGTAATAATGGTTGTAATGTAACAAACTATTGCTAGCAAACACAGAAAAGTGCAGTGATAACAGTAAATAGAACCAGTGCTAATATTCAGGATTAGCTGAGTAGTGTAACTTTAGTATTTAATACTAGCACAGGTACCTGTGGGTTAGGGGATAATAACAACAATAAAATGTGTAATCTGCAAAAATGAAATAGAGATTTCCAATGCAAATGTGCATGAATGTGGAGATAATGTGTAATGTCAATAAATTGTCCATAAGTGTCTAGGGTATGTGCAGATGTCCATAAGTCTGCAGTGTGCAAAAATGGTTTAGTCCTGTGTGGTGTTCTGATTGAGAGACTGTAGGAAGAAGGCGATATGTGTCTCTCTGTGTTGGCCTTTAGGGAGCGGAAGCATTTACCTGACCACAACAGAGTGAACAGTCCATTGTTGGGGTTACAGAGGTCCTACACGATCTTCCTGGCCTGCTTGCTATAGATCGTGTGCAGGTCATGGAGCTCGGTGCGGATGATGCGCTCAGCCTATCGCACCACCCTCTGTAGAGCTCGTCTGTCCTGCATGGTGCTGTTCCCAAACCAGGTTGTGATGTTTCCCATCAGGATACTCTCTATGATGCAGGAGTAAAAGTTCCTAAGCACCCTGGAGGGCAGTCTGAAGTCTCTCAAGCATCTACTATAGACCTTTTTCACCACAGTGTTGATGTGACAGGACCATGACAGGTCCTGCATGATGTGAACACTGAGGTATCTGAAGCTGTCTACTCTCTCCACTGATCTCTCGTTGACGATGAGGGTCTGGTAGCTCCTCTCCTGCTTTGTACTGAAGTCCACTATCAACTCCTTTGTCTTGCTGACGTTTAGAAGGAGATTGTTCCTCTGGCACCATTTCTCCAGATTTTCAATCTTCTCCAGGTCGGCCGTCTCATCATTGTCATCTGATCATCTTTAATGTAATCAGTGATTTATTTCAGGTTGAACCCACGTACTGAGAGATATGAATGTCGACCCACGTATGTCTGCCTGTCTTTCAGTATGGCAGAACTCTCTGTCTAACTTATTAGAGTCACTTATCATCTGTACTGCTTAATCCAATATAGGTCGCACGGGCCTGGAGCCCATCCCAGGAGCTTAGGGCATGAGGCAGAGTACACCCTGGACAGGGTTCCAATCCATCACAGTTCACACACATACACACACTCACAATTAACCTAATCTGCATTTCTGTGGACTATGGAACAAAACCAGAGTACCCAGAGGAAACCCATCAACTACAGGGAGAATATGCAAACTCCATAAAGGGAGAAATGAACCTGGAAATGAACCTGGCCGGGAATCAGGCCTGGTACAAGGAGACAGTGCTAACCTCTAAGCCACTGTGCCATCCTTATTAATAATATCTTGCGCCTTGTTTAAGCTAAGTTGTACTTCTTTCGCCATCCAAATACACTCCCTGTTCAGTCATCCAACAGTAAATCACAGATGAGAAATCGAAAAATAGATCGGATATGTTAGGGTTTAAGGGATGCAGTTGAGGAATAATTGTAGGTCTAAAGACTTTATATTGGAATATAAACATAAACAAGCTTTCACAATAATAGAACCAAAATGCAGCAAACCATATACGAGAACATTTTAGCACATAACACTAGGGCTCTTAGTTTGGGTATTTTACATGCCCTCACCTCGAATTGCTGCAGATATGTTTGGTCTAACGACCTGTGTTTTATCTCATAGTGGTGGTTACAATACTGCTTTTTATTAGCATCATATTACACAAACTGATTTAAAAATTCCTGGAGGAAGAATAAACGTACATTGATCTGTTCGCTCATCTTCGAAGGATCAGTTTTCATAGTCTGGCACATATCTACACTCTCATTCAGGATATAGTCTCTTGGGGCTGATGAGAGTCTAAGGGACTGTATGAGAGCACTGAGTGGAGTGTGCTGCAAGACTCTCATCGAGAAGACATTGACGGGATCACACAGTGCACGACTGACCTCAATTTCTGTATGGACATCATTGTTCCTGTTAAAAATGTGCTCTGCTCCCCAAATAACAAGCCTTAGATCACCAGTGAAGTGACATCCTCAACCTGAAAAAAGAAGGCTTTTTTAAGGATGGTGAGCTTATGCTCATTCATTGTGAACTTAAATCAGTATGAGGCAGGCCAAGGAGTCATACTGAAGGAGGGTGGAGAATAAACTGCAGGTGAACAACATGATCCCTCATGTTCCCGCATGGTCTGGGATGGTATGAAAACCATGACAGGCTGCAAGAAGAATGCAATAATCATAACAATATTATAATTTATGGTGACATTGGGAGGGCTAATGAGTTAAAGTGGTTCTTCAACAGGTTTAATTGTCCTGCACCTATTGTTACCCCTGCCTGTCCACCTCTCTCTTTTACTCTACATCAGCTACAGTCTCTATCCCCCACGTCCCCAACCGCAATTACTGCTGATCAGATCAAAAAGGATCTGAAGAGGCTTCATGCGAGCAAGGCATGCTGAGAGCTTGTGCTGAAGAATTAGCTAAGCCCCTTCAGCACATTTTCAACTTGAGGTTGCAGCTAGGCGGGGCCCTTGCCTCTGGAAAATATCTTGCCTCATCCAAGTCCCTAAGAAAAGCTTCCATAAGGAGCTCAAAGATTTCAGGCCAGTGGCATTGACGTTGCATAGTATGAAAACCTTTGTGTGATTGATTCTTAATTTCCTCAGACCTGCAGGTCTGTCATGCATTGGATCAGTTTGGGTAGTTTTGAGCAGTTTGCCTACCAGGAGAAGGTTGGTGTTGACGATGCCATCCTATACCTTCTCCATGATCAGGAGAGGAGTATCTGTGGTAAGTTTTAAGCTGGACTTGCTGGAGCTGGTGCTAGAAAGGAGGACCTTGAACAAAATGTTGTCCATCATTCCATTTAGTGTAAGGATCTATTCAATGATGGACACTACAAAGCACTTTTGTAAGTCACTTTGGTTAAGGGCGTCTGCCAAATGCCTAAATGTAAATATAAATTTCCAACACCAGTCACCATCTGTTTGGTGCTTTTGCCAAGCAGAAAAACAGAAAACTTCTTTCACAGAGGTGCTCTACCAACAGACTCAGGAAATCCTTTGTTCCTAGGGCCATATGCAGCTTTAACTCCTCTTTATAGTGTCTGGGAATGTGATTGGAATTCTTGGTCAGAGGGTGCACTTCCTTAGTTAAATATGTTGCTCTCCCTCATAACATACTCATTGTTTCCAGTCATATTTACTTATTTATCTACTCTCACTTTCAATAACTGTCACTCATTGCTCTCATTCTGTAGTCTATTCACTAGTATTTATTCTCACTAGCAACATTTGCACGTATTAATTTTATAGTGTGTGTGAGAAAGAGAGAGAGAGGTTTTAAACTCAATTGATTAAAACAAATTAAGGAAGGGACTATTTTACAATTTATATACACATATACATACATATATATATATATATATATATATATATATATATAATATTATACATGTAATACATACATGTAAACTGCTTTTACCTTTTTTAATAATGTTTTTACTAAATAGTTCTTCTATATAAATAGTTAAATAGTTCTTCTAGATAGCAGTTTGCTTACTCCTGGATGTCTATGGTTGTGTCTAGGTCTGAATCTGCTGTGTTGTACCCTGCTACTTCAGTCAGAGTCTGACTGCGGATTGTAAGTTTAGTGATGTGTTCTGTAGTGGACGACTCCTCTCTTTTCTTCCTGGTTTTTGCTCTTTTTGTTATGTTGTTATCTGCTCCCGGCTCGGTGTGTGTCTCTGTGGTGGTGGTATGTTCAGGGCTGACCTGTTCAAGTCGCGGCTGCGGTGTGTCGCTGCGGCCTGCTGTGGGCTCCGCCTCCCCGGGCTGACTGTCCACGCACCACTGCCGCTGTATACTGGCCGTGTCGCCGCTTGAGCTTCCCAGCTGCAGTGTTCCTTGCGGACAGCTCAGTCTCTTGTAACTCGAAGCACCTCAGCGGCTCCATGGTGGCGAAGACGGTGTAACCACAGTCACCCTCTTTACATTTAAAGTTGACGTTTAATGTCTGTTCTTCATTATTTAAAATCATTAGCACTTGCCTGCAGAAGGACAGGATGTGCCGCAAGTTGGAGCTCTTACACCCGAACGGGCCAGCTCCTTCAATATTGCCTCATTCTTTATGAACGGAAGCACATTTGATATGACCACCTGCGACGCGGGGGCAGACAGAGGGGTGACTTTAACCGTATATTCCGCTCTGCGTCAGTGCACTCGCGAGGTCAACCCTGGTTACAAACACCAACACAGCTTTATTCATCCAGGAGGCAGAGTAGATCACACCGATCTGCTCCCCCACCGCAAACAAGACGTCAATCCGCACGCCATCCTCCGGGATGCACCTAACGCCATGCTGGAGAGACAAAGTCTCTTCACCTGTCTTACAGGCCATGGTGCCCCCCCCCCCTCTCTCTCTCTCTCTCACACTATAAACTTTATATGTTTTATTTAAACTATAACTTTTACTATGAAAAAAAAATAAAATAAATAAACAAACAGTTTACAGAAAACTTGGCAGGATGCCAAACAGCTTTCCGTATGCTCCCTCACACCCTGCGCATGTGAGAGAGAGAGTGAGAGAGAGAGAGAGAGAGCTCAGTGTTCCCATCATACTGTATATCCCATCTACCTCTAATGCTGCTTTAGCCCTACCAAGGATAAGGACAAGGATCCTGTTAATGATTTTGGTGCTTCCCCTACGGTGGAATGTACTGTAAGTTTTGCCTATCGGCCTAGATCACCTGTTATTACGAACAATCAATCTTACAACTTAATTTCTTAATCTTCATTATGAAATCTTCAGGAAAATATGCCAGCAATTAGCTAAGCAACCCTCTTGCGGTCTAACCTCCTCCATTGAGCAACCAATTTTCTGGCACAACAGCCTTCCGTTACGAAAACATTACTTTTTATCTTCCCCATTTTCTCTGTGACTCAGTGACTTTTCACCAGCCTGTTCACAGCAAGCAAATATAAAATTTTTCCTCTCCTTCGTTATTATCATTATTATACTATTGTAACCAGTGGTCGAATTGTAAAAAAAATAAATAAATAAATAAAAACTCAGGAGGATGGTCAGGTTTTTTCTTTTCTTTTTTTCTTTTCTTTTCTTTTTTTCTTTTTTTTTTTTAAGGACGGGCTTCACAAACCAAAAGATTGTGAAATATGTAAAATTTTTAAGAACAGTTTCATTAACAAAATATAAGCTTGATGAAATCATCTTAGAGGCGGCAAAACAAAATACATGCCTTTAAACATGCAATTGTCAAAACTATCATTTGATCCTTAGCATGGCTTTCATCTGGGGAAAATTTTAAACATAGTAATAAAAAACTACATAAACATTAGTAATTAAATAACTTTATTTAATTGTACTATAGTTTTGTACGACTAAGCACCAGTCTCTCTCTCTCTCTCTCTCTCTCTCTCTCTCTGTCACACTCACACGCGCGTATCAAATTACAAATCATCAAATTACTATTATGGCATTTAAAAATAAAATTTTGAAAAAACAAAATCTCTGCTTTAAATTCAGAATGAAATTACAAAAGTTTGGTAAAGAACGGGTTAAAGTGTCATTCATTTCGAAAACTCCCGTGTTAAACGGAATCCTTCGCAAACTTGCATGAGCTTGTGAGCAGGGCGTTACAATATTGAATCCTGATTGGCTAATCGTCGTTATTTTTAGTTCGTATATGATCACACATAGAGTTTTAATATTTAATTTTCATGACAAATTTTACATAATACACAGCATTAATTAATCTAAAGGGGATGGTAAGAGGGATGGTGGTTTTACAGAGGGAATTGTTCTTGTAATTTTTTCTACCCCCCATCCCACCTAACATCAAGCCCTGATTGTAACTCTATCCTATTAAATATGTAAATACATATTTAACAGCTAAATTTTATAAGAGCTCATTGATAGTTGACCTAAAGGAATTTTTAAACATAGATAAGCACTACATCATATTAATTACCTAATGAGCAAATAAGTACTGCATGTTAGCAGATTTAAAATAATAATTAATTACAAGCTGCATTTACTGTAACTCTTTCATGCCCCACATTTTAATGACTGCTATGAGGCATACATGTAAGCTGATAATAATCACAGGCCCTCTATGGTACAAGCTATCAATACACTAAATAATAAACAGATTTAAATTACAGATTTAAAGACATTGCATTGTTTAACAAATTAATTACATTGTGATGTCATTTATAAATAAAGATTAATCAGTAAGGAATGAGGAGGAAGGGGGAAGCCTTGCAATCAACCAGAGAAAAGTCTAGGAAAATGTCCGTACAATAACAGTGGCAAAGTCTAAGGAGCTCAGCGCTGATCTGAGAAAGAGTATGGGAGATTTACACAAGTCAGGAACATCTCTTTGGAAGAAGACCGAAACTGTCACACTCAGCTGAAATGAATTTGGTTTGAATGATCAGGAACATCTCAGCAAGGCACCCGAGTGTCACTGTCTACACTTAACATCACCATAGGCTGAAAGACTGCAATTCAAGAAAGAACCTTTTGCCCCAGAATTGATGCATTAAATCTCAACTAAAGTTTGCAGCTGACCACATGGGGAAAAAGGCCTTCTGGAGGGAGGTTTGACCAGAGCTCTGTTGGGAGGATTAAAATTGAGGCCTTCAATCCCAAGAACACTGTAAAAACTGTTAAGCATGTTAAGCCAGTAGAACTGAAGACGTTGTTGCAGATGGAATAATGAAGAAGGAGGACCACATCAGAATTATTAAACATCACCTCAAAATGGTTGAAACTTGGACAAGTGTTTGAGTGTTCAAGCAAGGCAAGCTGCATGTAATAGATAAGGCAGGCTGAACTTTAAACTCTTGGAGCCTCAGCTCTATAGAAAATGAATGCTTTGCTTAATTGTAAAAGTGTCTGCCAAAGATGAAACTTTCTAAGGGACAATCAAGCTTGTGAACCAAATTCTTCAGTTTTTTTCTGTATAAGATGTACAGTGGAACCTCGGTTCACAAACTCCTTGGGGTATGATCAAATCAATTAATGACCAAAAACTTCACCTAAACTCCTCCTTGGAACACGACCCAACCCAAGCTGCCACGGTCAGCTGAACAAAAGCGTGAGTGCGTCACGCAGCATCAGTTTTCATGTTTTCCAGTTTTCATCATGCACATGATAAAATAATTTTGTCAAAAGTGCTGTGACTTCCAAGGCTTTGCAGAGAAGTATCACCCGAACAAAACTGTGGTGAACAGAGTGCTAACCCTTGAATGATAACGATGAACGATAACGTCGTGTCCTGTTTGTGCAGCGCAGTTGCACAAGTGTGCAGCGCAGGATAAACAAAATGTCTCTGGATATATTTTTTGTGAAAACGGCAGCCACGTACAAGCCAGAAGGCAAGAAACAAACAAAAAAAAGAAAATCCCTGAAGGAGAATTACGCGGTGTTATTATGGAAGGACTTCCTCTCTTATCTTCCTCTTCTCCAATCCTTCACATCAGAGTGGCTTCCTAAGAAAGGTACATTAACTGGCAATGTAAAATGAAGTGTTTGCTCTCTCCTGTACAAGAGTAATGCTGTATTGTTTTTATATTAAGGCTTTTCCATACTTTGTTTTATATTTTGTGATATAAACAAAATAAATCAAAGTTCAGTTTAGTTTATAGTGATGGAGAACAGATTCATTCTATTTACATGCATTCCTATTGAAAAAACTAAATCGGTGTACGACCAAAACTTAGGAACGAATAAAATTTGTGACCCGAGGTTCCACTGTACAGTGTTTTGTACAATTATTCTTCCCCAGAACAAAAAGTTCATGAAGAGTGCATGTACATTAAATGTCTGCTGGCCTACCCTCCAAGTGCACCAATGTTCTGCAAACCACATCAGCATAAATCAGTTGTGACCTTTGTATTGGTTTCAGCACTTAACCTTACTTTACATTAAAGAAATTACTGAAAGTAATTTACACTGTCGCAGCAAATTTACTAAGCAGTATTTAATGGCTATAGATTAATCAAGACCTTATTTTCATGCAGGCTGGTGCACCATCCCATTTTGCTTTTACTGTGTTTGCATCGTTAGACCAGCATTTTCCAGGATGATGGCTGGGATAACACAGACCTCATGAATGGCCTCCAAGAAATCTTTCATCCTGGGCGGTATCTATGAGCCCGGACACTGACTGAGGCACGGTGTGTGGTTTTTATGGATTGCAGCTGATTGGAGACAGATGAAGGTGATTAGAACTCCGGAGATAAAGGGCGCGGTGTCTGACTGAGTTTAGAGCTTGACCTGACTGTGACAATACTCCTGTTTTATGTCCACCTGGCTCTCTAGGAAACTTTCTGGATGAAATGGACATGCTTCTTAGTCTTTTTCCTTTCGCTAACACTCCTCTCACTGTTCTAGGAGACTTCAACCTCCCCTCTGACAAACTCCAATCCTCTTTCCTTCTCCCTCTCCTTAACTCTTTCTCTTTAACTCTAAACAGTTGCCCTCCCACACACAAGGCAGGGAATTCTCTTGATCTCATTTTTTGCCGCCCTTCCCCAGTCACAGATCTCACTACTATTCCCCTTCATAAATCTGATCATTACCTGGTATCCATCACCATAACCCTTCCTATTCTGTGTAAAACTAGCCACAAAAATTTCTCTCTTACCCGCAGAAACCTTCACTCTGTCTCCCCTTCCCCTATGTCTTCATGCACCCTATCATTCCTCCCAGACCCAGACTCCTTCTCCTCTCTACCACTAGAGACTGCGACTGAAACTTTCCTCTCTTCTCTCTCCTCATCCATAGAGCTCCTTTGCCCGCTGTCATCTATACCAAGGAAGACGTCTTGTCCTGCTCCTTGGCTATCTGATGTACTGCGCAACAACAGAAGAGAATTAAGAACTGCAGAGAGAAGATGGAAGAAATCGCAGCTTGATGCCGATCTTGTCTCTTACCAGACTATTCTCTCCAAATTCTCATGTGACGTGACTTCTGCCAAAACTACATTCTACAGAGAAAAGCTGGAAGCCTCTGCACATGATCCTGGCAAACTCCATAACCTTCGCTCCTTGCATTGGCTTCCTGTAGCTGCCCGCATCAAATTCAAAACACTGATGCTTGCCTACAAAGCTAAAAATGGCCCAGCACCCACTTACCTCTCTGCTCTAATCACACCACGCACTGCGCCGCGTTCCCTCCGGTCCTCCAGCACTGCTCGCCTCGTCCCACCATCTCTCAGGGATCGAGGGCGGCATTCATCCAAACTCTTTTCTGTTCTGGCACCTAGGTGGTGGAACGAACTTCCTCTAGATGTTCGTACAGCAGAGACTTTGACTATCTTTAAACGGCGACTCAAAACTTATTTATTTCTCCAGTACTCCACCCCCCCCCCCCCCCCAAAAAAAAAAAACCTCTTCCCAGTTGTGTTAGACTAATCGCACTTAGTTATTGACCTAGTTAACCCAGTGTAAGTATCTATCCAGTAATGTAAACTTTAAAGCACTTTTTGTAAGTCGCTCTGGATAAGAGCGTCTGCCAAATGCCTAAATGTAAATGTAAATGAAATGTTATGCAGATCACTGTTTTAATTTTGATTAGTTTTGGACGAATAAAGTTTTTTAAAGTAATGTTTGTGTGTTTTAAGTGAAGCTTGATGCCGATCTTGTCTCTTACCAGACTATTCTCTCCAAATTCTCATGTGACGTGACTTCTGCCAAAACTACATTCTACAGAGAAAAGCTGGAAGCCTCTGCACATGATCCTGGCAAACTCCATAACATCTTCTCCTCACTACTCAACCCACTGACTCCTCCTGCCCCTTCCTCTCTGACTGCTGACGATTTTGCCACATTCTATGATGGGAAAATTGCAGCAATCCGCCAGTCCTTCACTCCCAACCAAACTCCAACAGCAGAACCTCAGGAACTTCCCTTCCCTCCCTTAGCAGAATTCTCCAACCTGTCATCTGATGAGATTCAGCAGATCATCTCGTCATCTAACCCCACTAACCTGTTCTTTAGACCCAATCCCTTCCACAATGCTCCAGGCCATCTCACGAGACCTCCTTCCCTTCACCACAACCATCATCAACCATTCCATATCATCTGGTCATGTTCCTGCTGCTTTTAAGAAAGAAAGGGTTATTCCCATCCTCAAGAAACCCTGCCTGGACCCATCAGAAGTTTACAACTATCGTCTGGTATCACTTCTCTCTTTTATTTCCAAAATTCTTGAAAGGACTGTTTATAACCAAATGTCTCTTTATATCTCACAGAACAACCTTAATGATCCCAACCAATCTGGATTCAAGGTGGCACATTCCACAGAGACTGCCCTTCTGTCAGTCACTGAGAAGCTCCATGCTGCTAGATCTGCTAAACTGTCATCTGTCCTGATCCTCCTGGACCTGTCAGCTGCATTTGACACAGTGAACCACAAGATCCTATTATCTATTCTCACAAGCCTTGGTATTTGTGGAACAGCGTGGCAATGGTTTGCTTCTTACCTAGAAGATAGGTCATATGAGGTGACATGGAGGGGATCTACATCTGCCCCATGTAGACTCTCTACTGGTGTTCCGCAGTGCTCAGTACTTGGTCCTCTTCTGTTCTCCCTCTATACCCGGTCTCTTGGTAAGGTCATATTATCGCATGGATTTTCATACCATTGTTATGCAGATGACACTCAACTTGATTTCTCCTTTCCTCCCTCTGACACTCGGGTTTCCACGCGGATCTCAGCATGTCTGGCAGACATCTCATCCTGGATGGCAGCTCATCAGCTGAAACTCAATCTGAGTAAAACCAAACTGTTGTTCATTCCTGGTGACGCATCCCCAGGTCAAGATCTTGTGATATCCCTGGACAACAATCAAATCACTCCTTCAGCCACTGCCCGCAATCTTGGGGTAACCATGGACAATCATCTGTCATTTTCCCCACACATTGCTAACCTTACTCGCTCTTGTAGATTTCTTCTTTACAAT
Source organism: Clarias fuscus (assembly GCA_030347435.1). Taxonomy (NCBI): domain Eukaryota; kingdom Metazoa; phylum Chordata; class Actinopteri; order Siluriformes; family Clariidae; genus Clarias; species Clarias fuscus. Next base: position 9,115,485 of record CM059213.1, on the reverse strand, counting down.
ATCAGAAGAATCCGCCCATTTCTTCACAGGCTACTCAGGTGCTTGTTCAGTCCCTTGTTATTTCAAGACTGGACTACTGCAACTCACTCCTGGCTGGCCTGCCTCTGTCCACAACTCGTCCTCTGCAACTGATCCAGAATGCAGCAGCACGTCTCGTTTTCAACCTTCCCAAGTTCTCCCACACCACCCCACTCCTTCGCTCCTTGCATTGGCTTCCTGTAGCTGCCCGCATCAAATTCAAAACACTGATGCTTGCCTACAAAGCTAAAAATGGCCCAGCACCCACTTACCTCTCTGCTCTAATCACACCACGCACTGCGCCGCGTTCCCTCCGGTCCTCCAGCACTGCTCGCCTCGTCCCACCATCTCTCAGGGATCGAGGGCGGCATTCATCCAAACTCTTTTCTGTTCTGGCACCTAGGTGGTGGAACGAACTTCCTCTAGATGTTCGTACAGCAGAGACTTTGACTATCTTTAAACGGCGACTCAAAACTTATCTATTTCTCCAGTACTCCACCCCCCCCCCCCCCAAAAAAAAAAAAAAAACCTCTTCCCAGTTGTGTTAGACTAATCGCACTTAGTTATTGACCTAGTTAACCCAGTGTAAGTATCTATCCAGTAATGTAAACTTTAAAGCACTTTTTGTAAGTCGCTCTGGATAAGAGCGTCTGCCAAATGCCTAAATGTAAATGAAATGTTATGCAGATCACTGTTTTAATTTTGATTAGTTTTGGACGAATAAAGTTTTTTAAAGTAATGTTTGTGTGTTTTAAGTGTCGTAATATTGTTGGTCCAACCTGTTTTTATAGAAAAACAATCACTTTTAACAAACCTCATCAATGGGAGACAACTTATTTTTTTTGAGTAGATAAAAATTTGGGCTAAGTCAACTCTAGAGAAATATACTGTAATTAATTGAGCCCACAACCAATACTACTTGAGCTGACTTAAATTTTTGAATTACAAGTTAACTTAATATTTTGAACTAAGTACACAATGTGTCAACTAAACAGCAATGTATAATAGTTTGCTTGGCTAGGAAATTTCTGTAAAAACTGAGTAAAAACTTTAAAAAGTTGTGCAACTTGTTACTGAACTTTTTTACATTGAGGCGGACTTTCCTACAGTGTAGTTACTTTTCACCTACCCTGTGAATATATACAGTGCCCTCCATAATTATTGGCACCCCTGGTTAAAATGTTTTCTTTAGCTTCTAAAAAATTCAGTTTTGTTCTAAATAACACAGGATCACAATGGAAAAAAAGAGGAAATTCCGAACTTTAATTCAAGTGCATTTATTCAGTGGGAAACAAATCCCACCTTAAGAAATAATTATTTTACATCAAATCATGGGTGCCACAATTATTAGCACCCCTGATGTTTAATACTTTGTACAACCCCCTTTTGCCAACAAAACAACACCTAATCTTCTCCTATAATGTTTCACAAGATTAGAAAACACAGAAAGAGGGATCTTCAACCATTCCTCTTTGCACAATGTCTCTAAATCATCCAGTGACCTGACTTTTCTCCTCTGCACTCTCCTCTTCAGCTCACTCCACAGGTTTTCAATGGGGTTGAGGTCTGGGGACTGAGATGGCCATGGGAGGAGCTTGATTCTGTGTGTGGTGAACCATTTCTGTGTAGATTTGGCCACATGTTTTGGGTCATTATCTTGCTTTAAGACCCAGTGACGACCCATCTTCAGCTTTCGGGCAGAGGCCACCAGATTTTGCTTTAAAATGTCCTGGTATTTCAAAGCATTCATGATGCCATGCACCCTAACAAGGTTCCCAGGGCCTCTGGAAGAGAAACAGCCCCACAGCCTCACCATACTTCATTCTGCATACTCATCTTTTGTGTTCCGCCATACCCACTTAGAGTGTTTGTTGCCAAAAAGCTCTATCTTGGTTTCACCTGACCAAAAAACACAGTCCCAGTTGAAGCCCCAGTACCGCTTAGCAAACACCAAATGTTTGCGTTTATGATTGTGACTGAGAAAAGGTTTTTTCCTTGCATGCCTTCCAAAGAGCTTGTTGGCATGTAGATAGCGTCTGATGGTTGTTTTGGATGCTTTGTGACCCCAAGATGCTATAATTTGTTGCAGTTCTTTAACAGTGAGCTTTGGAGAATTTTTTATTTCTCTTACCGTCCTCCTCACTGTGCGTGGAAGCAAAATAAACTTGCGTCCTCGTCCAGGCTTGTTTATTACTGTTCCAGTTTTTTAAACTTCTTAATGATTCCTTTCACAGTAGATATGGGCAGGTGCAGGCTATTTTCTTGTACCCATTGCCTGACTTGTGAAGGTCGACACACATCTGCCTTATTTGAATGGTGTGTTCCTTTGTCTTTCCCATGTTGAAGAGCGAATAAGAGAAATGACCGCTGTGTCACATCATATTTGTACCCCAGGGAAGCAGGAAGTGATAAATTACTAATTAAATGTTCCTAGATACTCTGATCAACTTTGTAAACTACTGACAATATGCTTCTGCAATAAAAACTGAATTTATTTTAAGACTTTTAACACATCTTAACCAGTGGTGCCAATAATTATGGAGGGCACTGTATATATGTGCATCCCTGGTAATCATTGATGTTTGGACCTATAGTAATCACTGATTGATGGTGGTAATCATAGATTTTGGTGTTGGAGTGTTTGTTTTAGCAGATGTTGTACAGTGGAACCTTGGATTACGAGCATAATTCGTTCCGGAAGCGGGCTCGTATTACAAAACACCCGTAAACCAAATCAAATTGCCATTCCCATAAGAAATAATGAAAACTCAAATAATTCGTTCCACAGCCCAAAAAAATAAATTCAAAAAAATAAATACAGAAAAATAATTAATATAATATATAAAGTAAAAATAAAACAAATTAACCTGCACTTTACCTTTAAAAAAAGTTTAAATAAATCCCAACAGTTAAGTGTTTCCGTTTGTACGCGCAGGCGCCGTGTACTGTATTTGTGTGTGTATGTGTGTGTGGAATTAGCCCCTTCCCTCGCCTCGTCTTACACAGTAAAACTCCTCCTCCCTTCCCCCACCTCGCTTTTTAAGTTTCACAACAAACACACACACAACGGAAACACTGTTTTAATGGGAAAAAAAGAAATCTCTCTAATGACACTCGCGTGAGCGCAAACTAACAGAATAACTGCTGCAAAGTAAAAAAACAAACAAACAAATGAACCAGCACCTTACCTTTGAAAAGAATCGACAGAGCAGAGTTGCTGTGTAGAGCAGAGTGTGTGTGTCTGTATGAAGCCAGGGAGGGGGGGGGGTGTAAAGGCAAGAGAGTGTGTGTGTTTGTGTGTCGATGTGTGTGTGTCGATGTCAAAAAACTCGGCACTCGTAAACCAAGACATGCTCGTTTTTCAAGTCAAAATTTAATCAAAATCTTTGCTTGTCTTGCGGAACACTCGTAAACAGAGTTACTTGCAATCCAAGGTTCCACTGTATATAGATTACTGCAGTTTAGGAAACTAGAAAATATCCTGCCATAAAATGCTGAAGTATTTTTTTCTTTGCAGACATCATAACTTTATTGAACCCTTAAGAGTAAATATTGGGCCTGTATCAGACCTGAAAATATTCTAAATAAAATAGAAAGCCAACTGTTCTTAAAGACTAAATAAATAAATAAATAACAATTTCTACCAATGCATTGTTTTTCTGGATTTATCTGGACAAACTCTTTGATAAAACTGGGAGATACTTATGATATATTTATGATAACTATTAGGCGAAAACAAAATATCTGCATTGACCATTATATATGCAGTATATAAAGAATGAGGAACAAATATGCATTTTGGGTATGAAACTGTTGTGAGTGTGAAATAACAGATTCCAGTACTATTGTGGTGAACATGATGTAAAGATGAGGAGGAAGGATGACATTTCTATTTGTGTGTGTGTGTGTGTGTGTGTGTGTGTGTGTGTGTGTGTGTGTGTGTGTGTGTGCGTGTGTGTGTGTGTGTGTGTGTGTGTGTGTGTTCTATATGTATGCAGCAGATCGTGGTACAGTGGTTCATTCTAGTGGAACCTGCAGTTAAATGACCAGCAGCAGGAACCTCAGTCTATTAAGGGTTAAGGAGTTCAAATAAAGTAAGTACTTTATTATTTATTTGCATGTTAAATGCATGCAAGAAATTGTTCCCTTTTAAATATGTAGAATTTAATAGGTTTCATTTTTAAGTTAAACAGTCTTTATGTATGAATAAGTGTAGCATCCGCCCGAAAAATTGCAAAGCAAAAAACCATAACTGCTTTTAAATATATTTTTTTCAAGTACATGTTAAATCTTGGGAATGTAAATCATGTAAAATCTTCAAATAAATATAAAGAATTTTCTGCAAACCCAACTCCTTATCACTGTAAATTGTGTTTTTCCTTTTCCAGATTTCTAATAAAATACTACAGAACCATTTAATTGCCTTATTTGATTTACATATTGTATATTTATTTGTATTTTATAAGTGACATAAACCAAATTAATATTTGTTGCAAGTAATTACTAACACTGTCATAGGGACTTTTACTAAACGTTTTTACTTTCAGCTTCAGCACTGACTCATCCAGCATCATGGTGCCCCTAAAATTCACATTACTCACCTGTAAGCTTACTCCATCCTATTCCATTTGAAATGCAAGAGAATGTGTAAAGCTGTATGTTCTGTCTTGAACACTGACCAGAATGTATGTACATTTTGAAGGTAAGAATCCTGTTTTTTCTTTACAGTGCTTATTGCTGCTTTTGGCCTGCATGTTTCTGAAGGTAAACACTGCCATTTTGAACATGCTCAAAAAATGAACATAATAATGGGTTCTCAGGAAGCATAAGTTAATAATTCAGGTTAATTTGCCTGTAAATGTCTGTTTGGATAATCTATTCTTATGGAGAATTCTTACTTGTCATAAGTTACCTACATTCTTTAAAAGCATGTAATAAGCCTATGAAAGCCATATGCACACATTTTACTATGACAGGAAACTTGATTTTGAAATACTGCGATAACTTTCAGTTTTGTGAAAAGACTATAAATTTGTTTTCTGTAGTTATATATCAGTACCATACTGTATGTATTAAACATGAGAATAATTTTTTTTTTTTCGGATACTTTGACTTTGGTTGGTGGAAACAGAATTCTGAACCAAATGAACTTTTGGGATTACTGTAGCAGATATCTCTAGCATTTACACTACATTTTGGGGGTAAAGAAAGACATCCAGTGACGATCGTTTCTGTGATAATCTACAATTACAGATGAACTGATGAACCAGCTCCATATTTTCATGCAAAGATGCGGCTTCATGTGTAGAAACACAAGGTGTATCTTCTTTCTAAACAAAATATTTTGACCCACATCTGTTCTTTTATTTGTCCTTCAGTTTATTCATCCAAGATTCTTGTTAGCACAATATCCCAAGAACAGATGTTTAAATGTTGTAAGGAAGTATCATTGTATTGCACCTAATCAAATTACATTTCAAGGTCACAGTGGGGTGAAATTCCTACAATAGTTTTGATCGATACGGTCCTTCTCCTGTGAAGTATAATTTATGTAAATGTGAGATATATTTTACAACGAGAGGGATTTTAAATGTTGGCAGTCGAGACATCCCTGTTCTTGTTCTATCTGACATTCTCATTCCCCTTTCTTGTATAGAGAATACAGAGGAATATTTTTAGATGATGCACTCAGTAGATATTAACTATGCTTCCTGTAGTCTATATGGACATAGATGTTGAAACAAATGAGTAAGCAATTAATATAATTTTTATTTTATTTAATTTTATTTTTTGCAGCAATAGTTGTAACCTGTGAGCATGATACTGCTGTGCTGAACTGCGGTTTGTTATATGTTTCCCTTTTATCATCTATATCTATTAACATAATATTGTATAAGATCGTAAATAAAGATGACGTTATATACTTGCTATTGTTAAAAATACATTTTAAGAATTCTTAAGTATTCTATTAGCATCTAGTATAAATACATGATCCAGCAAAGCTCAGTAATGATGAGTGTTACAATAAATAGATCTATAAGTCTTTAATCAAAATATTGTTTTTTGTATTGCTTTTCCTTATGGATTATTGTTTTCAAAATGATATGTTTTGCCAAATTTGTCTAATTGTAGGTTTGTACCGTATAATAATCATCAGCGCTTTCTATGGCCGAACCGATACTACCACTTGTGTTCAAGGGCAGCCTTGGACTTCTATCAGATACACAAATTGCTACACGCCTAATGCACAATACATAGTTAAGTCCAAGTAAGAGAAGTATTAACTTTTATTGTAATTAATGTTATCATATATTACAAATAGCTCTGAAGACAACTTAAATAATAAAACATTATTTTGCAGATGTGATGGATTGCACAGCTGTCATGTGCCAGCTAGCAATTATCTCTTCACTGATCCCTGCTATGGCACCTATAAGTTCATGACAATTGCGTACACCTGTCGCTAATTGTAAGTTTATGTTGTTTTACATATCATATCTAATGAATGAGACTCAATTAATGCTGAGCTGCACATATAACATATGTCAAAAGTGAAAGTCACTGAATAAAGGTCAAGGTAATTTGTTAAGAAAGTAAATAATGGAAGAAAGTCCCAATCCATATAAAAGTGACTAACCTTTACTTTCAGTTAAAATGATGATTCGACACATAATATACTGCAGTCTCATATGCATATGAATTATTTCACATTACTTCATGTACAATATTAAATGTGCTTTATATGCAGAACTTCAGCTACTCTTTCTTTTTTCACTTACAGAATAATTGAGGGAATTCATCTTACTCTCCAGTGACCTCTCTTCAACATGAAAAGGAATCAGAACAAAATTTTATAGGTGGCAATCATGCAGATGTTAAAGTACACAAGTTTTGTGCTCTTCATGTGCTTTATATTTGAATGTTATTTAATCAATCTCTGTAATAACTTTTCCCCCTAAAATCTATGAAGGTTATTTGCTTCTAAATGTAATCACGTCCTCGCAAACTAATGAACTTTACTAATGATTCTGCAATAAAGTATCCTCTAAATGCAAGCATAACAGGGATGAGAATTGTGTGTTTACTGTATGTGCAGAGTTTATCCAAATTGGGACAGTTCATGTAATCAAAAGCTGCAATTATCCAATCGTTGTGAAGTCCAATAAACATTTTAAAAAAAGGTGCAAAACAGGTACTCTAAAGGCAGAATATAGGTAAACAGTCCAAGGTTATAATTCCAGCAGACGAATAACACATTAGTTTATTATACAATGATCAACCATTAAAACCTTAAAACACTCTGCTGCGCAAATTGCTCTGACAATATGATCATGTCAGTAGGCATGACAATCGCAAAGATGCAAAGATCAGACTTGTTTCGTTAGCACATCCCATGAATGCTTGGTCAAACTGAGATTTGGAGAAGTTGGTGGCCAGATTAAAACTCTTGAACTCTTCACCTATTAAGCCCAACATAAAGCAAGCTACGTCTGTCACTATTTGTAAGGTCAACTTTTTATATATATATATTATATAATTGATTGACTAATGACAAGCTGAACATACTGTATATCATGTATAATACTGTATATATAAAATCTAAAGTAATCCTGGATCAGACTCGTTTGTCCAGCACATCCCATGGGTCCTGATCAGATTGATATCTGGGGAATTTGGGGGCCAGATCAACATCCTTGAACTCTTTGCTCAAGGTTGCATACATAGCAAGCTGTGATGTACAGTATTGAGTGCTCTGATACCTTTCTAACATAGGCAGCACTAACTCTTTCATTAGCAGTAATAAAATGAACTATATTTTATTTAAATATATGCAAAATCTTTTAAACCTTGAGACAGTGGTGTGATCATTTGATACAACAGGTCACGTCAGATTATTAAGATGACTTTAGGACTGGTTGTACACTGTAAAAAAATTGCTGTTAAAAAACAGCCATGATCTGATAGTAATGTACTGTTTTCCATTAAAGCAGTAATGTGCTGTAGAAAACAATGTATTCTGGGAAAATATTTTGCACTTTTGTGTCTAGTCCTATTTGCTAATGTTTTAAATAACGCTACATTTCAGTATTTTTGGGAAACTGATTGGAACGTATAAGTGCAAAGCTGATCAAATCTCATTACTGTTCTATCAAAGTAATTTGTTTTGTGTTATTATCTTAAACATAACTTTTAGAAGCAGCCATTTAAAAGATCATTTTCAGTCAAGTATACGTGAACTTGCTGCAAGCGTCCTTACTTATTTATATAGCTTTCATTCTGAAGAGGACGCATGAGGAAGTCCTTCGTCTTCAACTCTGCGATTATCCGCATCTGCACCAACAGACTGAACGGTAATTTTAGCCATTTTCTTCATTTTCTTGACAGTATTTTATTCATAAAGATTGTATTTACCAGAAGCAATGCATGACGTGCATGCTTAGCATCTGTGGTGTTTGTGAAAATGTGTTTAGAACTTACTTCAGTGCTGACATGTGAGTATCTCAAGCATTTATATTTTCATGGATTTTGCTCTCACCAAGCCTTATTACATTGTTTTAAATTGTTTATTTCAAATTGTCTTTTGAATGTTAAATAGTGTTCATTGTTTCATGTTAAGTATTAACCATCATTTTTAACGGAGATCATTTTGGTGGCTTATGTTTAAAATGTGGGGGGAGCAGATAGTTTTTGTGTATAAAATATATAAACACGGATTTAATTTACGTTTACATATACTTGGTGTATGATTTGAAGTTTTGTACAGGTGGTATAAAAAACTGCTAATTACAACAGTGTTGTCATCCCAAAATCACAGAAGTTATCATGGCCTTGAATGTAACTTTTCTTAAAATTGATCAAATATTGCATGTAATAAATGTTATTTCAAAATAAAAAAAAAAAATTCAAAATTCAAATTTTATTCGTCACATACACAGTCAAACACAGTATGATATGAAGTGAAATGCTTATACAACTGCTGTCGACCCACAATATTACAACAAAAAAGAAATAAGAGATTTGAAAATAAAGAAACACTTATTTACATAATATACAGATGAGAATAAAAATGAAAATAAAATATTAGAATAAAATAAATATAAGAAAAAGTTAAAGAATACAGTATCTAATAAAAATAGAAATAGAAAATATATATAGTAAATGAATATGATAGAAATATGTAGTGTCCAGTTATTGTCAGGATAATGTGCAAGGCTGCAGTTCAAGTTCACAGTGTGCAAAATGTGCAAGTGTGCAAATGTTCCATGTGTAAACGGATTGTGCGTTCTGGTAAAAAGTACAAATTAAAAAGTTTGCAGTCCTGAGATGTGCAAAATGTGCAAATGTGTGAGTGTTAGGTCCTATATGGTGTTGTGGTTGAGAGCTCGTATAGCCTGCGGGTTGAGATGTTTCCCGTCAGGATGCTCTCTATGGTGCAGGAGTAGAAGTTCCTAAGCACCTTAGAGGGCAGTCTAAAGTCTCTCAGACGTCTGAGGTGGTAGAGACGCTGCCGGGCCTTTTTCACCACGGTGTTGATGTGACAGGACCACGACAGGTCCTGCGTGATGTGAACGCCGAGGTATCGGAAGCTGTCCACTCTTCCCACTGGTTTCTCGTTGATTGCGGGGGTCTGGTAGTTCCTCTCCTGCTTAGTACTAAAGTCCACTATCAACTCCTTTTATTACCTATATAAATATTTATATCTATATACTGTAGTTATATACTATTATTTCTGCTGATCAGGCACTATGGAGTTAATCATACAGTTAATGATTTTTAATTATACTTGATTTCTCTTAAAATTTCATAAAAGTTGTTAAGCAAACTTTGTTAATGTTAGTAATGGGTTTGAGTTGAGACATGTTTTTGGTAGACAATGCTGTGTGAATATCACCATACTGTCTGAGTTGTTCTCGTTGCTTGACAATGCTAGAGAAAGTTTCTAAATGAATTCTTACTGTTTTTTTGCAGTGGTCCTCTGGAATAAACCTGCAGAGAAACAATGATCGATTACAGGTACTGTGCATGTGTCCCCTCACAGGACCCATAGAAAGTAAATAGCAAAATGCTACTTGTACTGTTTTGTTATTACTTGTGTTGTTATCATTATTGAACATTTTTACAATGTAAAAGGCTTGTAATGTTTTAACAAGTTTTTTTATGTGTTGCCTTGGCTTGAGCAGCTGATATTACGCAATTTAATGCAAAACATTCAATTGAATGTAATTTGTATAGCGCTTTTAATAATTGACACTGTCGCAAAGCAGTTTTACACAATCCAAAGAATTAGTTAAGTTTGTATGAAATGTGAATGTGTTTGTATCAAAATGATACAATTGTCCCTGATGACCAAGCTAAGGATGACGGCGACAGTGGCAAGGAAAAACTCCCTGAGATGGCAGTAGGAAGAAACCTTAAGAGGAACCAGATTCAACAGGGAACCCATCCAGGAATTGATCTGCATCATACTGTGTGAGACTGGAAGTTCAGTATAACACGAGATGTGTTTACGTTAATATGGATTCCAGTTCGTTATTGGAGACTCCTAAGCTAACAGCTGTCAACATCAGCTGAGGCCAGGACCGTCTTCGTGGAAAAGTGGAAATGTCCCCAGTCACCACATGCATCCCAGGTAGACCACACCAAGCATCCATGTGACGAGATCTCCAGCTATAAGCGGGACACCAGGATGAGTCAGACACGTCCATTGGGCAGAGGGGGTCTGGATCACTGGCAGCTCAGGAGTGACATGTATAGACAGAGAGACAGGGAGAGGAAAAGAGAGAGAGAGCGAGAGAGAGAGGAGAAGAGAAAGAACAGGAGAAAGCAAAAGAGAAGGAGAGATGGCAGTAAGGTACGGTCACTGTTACACAATGTATAAAGTGAATGTATATGTAGAGCAGAGAGCAAGCAGGGACGCTGGCAGGACTAACTATGACAGCATAACTGAAAGGGAGAGCCAGAAGGAAACACAGACATGAGGGCTCCCTGAGATGTAAAGCAACCAATCACTTCACCATCGACAAATGTGAGTGGGGAAGACAACATCCAAACATACCAGTTCACCATAATACTCTACGTCCATGAGTCCCCCAGATCTGCTCCTTTATTTACAAAAATGCTTGGTTAAATAAATAGGTTTTTAGCCTAGACTTAAACACTGAGACTGTGTCTGAGTCCCGAACATTAATTGGAAGACTATTCCATAACTTTGGGGCTTTGTAAGAAAACAGACAAGATGACAGCCAATCTACCTCATGAACAGCTGAATATTCTGTCCACTGTGCAATAAAAATATGTGCAATATTATTATGTGTAATTGGTGCAATAATGTGCAATGCCATTGATATTTATTAGATAATACCTCACATTATATTACATTTCTTGTTTATTGCATTTTTTGTTTGTTTGTTTTGTTTTCTTTCGTGTCATGCATTGTCATCTCTAGAAGCTTCTGTCACCAAAAAATTTCTTGTATGTGCAAACATACTTGGCAATAAAGCTCTTTCAGATTCTCATTTTGATTTTGGAATAGCGGGTTCTGACCAATGTACAGAAAAAACTGTACTATTTATATACACACGTGGACAAAATTGTTGGTACCCTTCGGTCAATGAAAGAAAAACTCACAATGGTTACAAAAATAACTTTAATCTGACAAAAGTAATAATAAATAAGAATTCTATGAATGTTAACCAATGAAAGTCAGACATTGCTTTTCAACCATGCTTCAACGGAATTATAAGAAAAAATGAACTCATGGAACAGGCCTGGACAAAAATGATGGTACCCCTAACTTAATAGTTTGTTGCACAACCTTTTTAGGCAATCACTGCAAACAAACGACTCCTGTAACTGTCAATGAGACTTCTGCACCTCTCTGCTGCCTTTTCCAGACAGCATGTTTCAGCTCCTTCCAAAGATGTTCAATAGGATTGAGGTCAGGGCTCATAGAAGGCCACTTTAGAATAGTCCAATGTTTTCCTCTTAGCCATTCTTGGGTGTTTTTAGCTGTGTGTTTTGGGTCATTATCCTGTTGCAAGACCCATGACCTGCGACTGAGACCCAGCTTTCTGACACCGGCCAGCACATTTCTCTCTAGAATCCCTTGATAGTCTTGAGATTTCATTGTACCCTGCACAGATTCAAGACACCCTGTGCAAGATGCAGCAAAGCAGCCCCAGAACATAACAGAGCCTCCTCCATGTTTCACAGTAGGGACAGTGTTCTTTTCTTGTTATGCTTCAAGTATAATTAGCAAAATTTGCCTTGGCAAAAAGTTCCATTTTTTTCTCATCTGTCCATAGGACATTCTCCCAGAAGCTTTGTGGCTTGTCAACATGTAGTTTGGCATATTCCAGTCTGGCTTTTTTATGATTTGTTTTCAACAATGGTGTCCTCCTTGGTCGTCTCCCATGTAGTCCACTTTGGCTCAAACAACGACGGATGGTGCGATCTGACACTGATGTTCCTTGAGCATGAAGTTCACCTTGGATCTCTTTAGAAGTCTTTCTGGGTTCTTTTGTTACCATTCGGATTATCCGTCTCTTTGATTTGTCCTCAATTTTCCTCCTGCGGCCACATCCAGGGAGGTTGGCTACAGTCCCATGGATCTTAAATTTCTGAATAATATGTGCAACTGTAGTCACAGGAACATCTAGCTGCTTGGAAATGGTCTTATAGCCTTTACCTTTAACATGCTTGTCTATAATTTTCTTTCGACTCTCCTGAGACAACTCTTTCCTTCGCTTCCTCTGGTCCATGTTGAGTGTGATACATACCATGTCACCAAACCACACAGTGACTACCTGGAGCCCTATATATAGGCCCACTGACTGATTACAAGATTGTAGACACCTGTGATGCTAATTAGTGGACACACCTTGAATTAACATGTCCCTTTGGTCACATTATTTTCAGTATTTTCTATGGGTACCATCATTTTTGTCCAGACCCGTTCCATGAGTTTATTTCTTTTAATAATTCTGTTGAAGCATGGTTGAAAAGCAGTGTCTGACTTTCATTGGTTAACATTCATAGAATTTTTTTTAATTATTACTTTTGTCAGATTAAAGTTATTTCTGTGACCATTGTGAGTTTTTCTTTCATTGACCGAAGGGTACCAACAATTTTGTCCATGGGAGACGACCAAAGAGGACACCATTGTTGAAAACAAATCATAAAAAAGCCAGACTGGAATATGCCAAACTACATGTTGACAAGCCACAAAGCTTCTGGGAGAATGTCCTATGGACAGATGAGAAAAAAATGGAACTTTTTGCCAAGGCAAATTTTGCTAATTATACTTGAAGCATAACAAGAAAAGAACACTGTCCCTACTGTGAAACATGGAGGAGGCTCTGTTATGTTCTGGGGCTGCTTTGCTGCATCTTGCACAGGGTGTCTTGAATCTGTGCAGGGTACAATGAAATCTCAAGACTATCAAGGGATTCTAGAGAGAAATGTGCTGGCCGGTGTCAGAAAGCTGGGTCTCAGTCGCAGGTCATGGGTCTTGCAACAGGATAATGACCCAAAACACACGGCTAAAAACACCCAAGAAAGGCTAAGAGGAAACCATTGGACTATTCTAAAGTGGCCTTCTATGAGCCCTGACCTCAATCCTATTGAGCATCTTTGGAAGGAGCTGAAACATGCTGTCTGGAAAAGGCACCCTTCAAACCGGAAACAACTGGAGCAGTTTGCTCATGAGGAGTGGGCCAAAATACCTGCAGAGAGGTGGAGAAGTCTCATTGACAGTTACAGGAATCGTTTGATTGCAGTGATTGCCTCAAAAGGTTGTGCACCAACTATTAAGTTAGGGGTACCATCATTTTTGTCCAGGACTGTTCCATGAGTTCTTTTTTTTTTTTTATAATTCCGTTGAAGCATGGTTGAAAAGCAATGTCTGACTTTCATTGGTTAACATTCATAGAATTCTTATTTATTATTACATTTGTCAGATTAAAGTTATTTCTGTGACCATTGTGAGTTTTTCTTTCATTGACCGAAGGGTACCAACAATTTTGTCCACGTGTGTACATTGGCTTTTCTGTGGCATTAGCCCAGACAAGCTGGCCTTTACTCCCCACAGGCATACATGAGTCTTGGGTGCTCATGATCCCAACAGTTTCCTGGTGTATAGTTGATAATAATTGATCATTGTTAATGTTATGGGGTGTTCATCTTCTTTCTCAACAAAATATTTGGCCTTACATCTGTTCTTCCATTTGTCCCTCAGTTTATCCATCCAGGATTAGTATAATAGAAAGGAACAGATAAATTAATTAGATTTTAAGGTCACAGCAAGGTATAATGTCTGCAAAATTTTTCTTAACAATATCTATACTTTACAGCCAGAAGAACTTTAAACATTGGCAGTAGAGACATCCCTGTTGACAGTTGGAATTATTTTTTACTTGTTCTACATGTTGTTCTCATTTCCCTTTTGTTCACTCCCATTTTTCTCTTCTCAAATAGTTTTACTAGGTATGGAATTAGGAAAGGAAGTTTATTGTGTTACAGAGGAATGTTTGAAAATGATGTACAGTATGCAGTAGCTATTAACATAAACGTATCTAATCTTATTAGAATCTAGTATAAATAAATGATGAGTATCTTACAGCTGTAATACATGTCTGCTTGTCTTTCTGTATGGCAGGAACTCTCTGCCTAACTTATTACTACAAAGAAATAAAATTTAATAAAGCTGAGGTTCTTGTTTATGCTTTAAGTTGCACTGAGAAATCAAATAAGTAGATCGAATAAAGATAAACTCCAGAATTTTAAAATTCCTTTATACATTTCAGCGTTGTTGATTTAGCAGTGAAAATATGAACCAATCCCAGCAGAAATATTTAGTTTAGCTTTTCTAATTAATATCTATTGGTGCATGTGTTTGTTTACATTGCGTAAGTAGCTTCTTAGTAAATTATGCTAAAGGTGTTTTAAGAAGCTTTTTAAACACCTTTGATCTGAGAGAATGGGCCACTCCCTTATTGCCTACACCTTCGCCTCTGCATTCTCAGATGCCTATGATGTGCCCCAAGAAACTATTTGTCTGGATGTAATATTAACCCCGCCTCTCTGATCTTTAATAAGAGTTTGAACAGCATCGCCATAGCTGAACCAAATGAGTTGCTGTGTGCCAGGATACCATGCAAAAAAAAAAAAAACAGGCATTCAGTACATGGGACACTCTCTCCATTATGCACTCAAATGTGCATTACATATTACAGTACAAAACAGAGCAAAAATCTCCTCAAATCTAAAGACTAGATGAACCAGCCACCAGATCTAAGCACACATTGACAACAGGGCTCAACAGGGGCCTGATGTATTTTCACCTGCCTGCTCTGCCACCTCCTGACCAGCTCATAGGAAAATGCTGCAGTCTGTGCCGTATTAGTATGCCCTTCCCATATTAATGGAGTTCTACATAAGAAATGTATATATATATATATATATATATATATATATATATATATATATATATATATATATATAAATATATAGATAGATAGATAGATAGATAATGAAACTGAAACACCTGGTTTTTTGGACCACAATAATTTATTAGTATGGTGTAGGGCCTCCTTTTGCGGCCAATGCGGCCAAAAAAAAATGCGGCATTAATTCATCTTGGGAATGAGAGACAGATACAAGTCCTGCACCGTGCCCAGAGGGATTTTGAGTCATTCTTCTTGCAGAATAGTGGCCAGGTCACTGCGTGATGCTGGTGGCGGAAAATGTTTCCTGACCAGCTCCTCCAAAACACCCCAAAGATGCTCAGTAATATTTAAATCTGGTGACTGTGCAGGCCATGGGAGATGTTCAACTTCACTTTCATGTTCATCAAACCACTCTGTGTGTATTGGTGCATTATCATCCCATATATAAGCTCCCGACAAACAGTTTTGGTGGAAACAGGAGAGTTGAGGTGCACATTTAATTCTGCAGTGAGTTGGGCAGCTGTGGTTTTATGTTTTTTGGATACAATGCGGGTTAGCACCCGGACATCCCTTTCAGACAGCTTCCTCTTGCGTCCACAGTTACTCCTGCTGGATGTGGATCGTTCTTCTTGGTATGCTGACATTACCCTGGATACCGCGGCTCTTGATACAGCAAAAGACTTGCTGTCTTGGTCACAAATGTGCCAGCGAGACGCACACCAACAATTTGAACTCTTTTAAACTCTGTCAGCCAGAATGTTGTGTGCATTGCAATATTTTAAGCAAAACTCTGCTATTACTCTGCTAATTAAACCTTCACACTCTGCTCTTACTGGTGGAATGTGCAATCAATGAAGATCGGCCACCAGGCTTAGTCATAGGGTGTATCAGTATGTGTGTGTCATCTCGTTCCCACGCATGTGTGGGCATCTAAAGTTGATTTGACTAGTGTTACTAGATGTAATTAAGCAGAATGGCGTGTTCTAACAGATACAGGGTGTTGTACAGCAACAGAAACAAGGCTATATATATATATATATATGTGTGTGTGTGTGTGTGTGTGTGTGTGTGTGTGTGTGTGTGTGTGTGTGTGTGTGTGTGTGTGCAAACGTTTAGGCACCCCTTGATAAATAACAGATGTTGGTGATTTTTTATTTGAAAAGATGTTAACACAGTCTCTTTTGGAAATGGAAAAAATGCACAATATTTTCATTGATGCATAATGACTTTTTATGCCATTGATTAAACAAAACAAAAAAAAACATTATTATGGCACTGTGCAAAAGTTTGGGCACCCTAAGGGTTCCAGAGTCTCAGATTCTTTTTACAAGGTTTCCGATCTTAATCAGCTCATTAGATCTGATGCATGGTGCAACTTGTGCACACACTTGTGGACACTCAACAACCATGGGTTCTAAGCAGCTGTGTAAGACTGAAATAAAAGTTATTGATGCCCACAATGCAGGAGAAGGCTACAAGAAGAAAGCAAAGCGTTGTCAGCTTGCAATTTCCACAGTGAGAAATGTAATTAAGAGATGGCAGTTCGGGGGAAATGTGGAGGTCAAGATAAGATCTGGAAGACCAAGAAAACTCTCGGAGAGAACTGCTCATATGCTGGTCAGAAAGACAAATCAAAACCCCCATTTTTTGACTGCAAAAAACCTGCAGGAAGATTTAGCAGACTCAGGAGTGGTGGTGCACCGTTCCACAAGACCTTCATGGAAGAGTCAGCAGATGAAATCCTTACCTGCGTCCCCATCAAAAATCTAACGTCAGAAATATGCAGCAGAACATCTACAGAAACCTAATGCGTTTTAGAAACAAGTGCTGTGGATTGATGAAGTTAAAATATAAAATCACCAAAATCTGTTATTTACCAAATGTTGCTGTAAAACACCCTGTATCTACAATATATATATTTTTTTCTACCAGATTGCAAACATATTTCTGTTTTGTAGAGTAAGGTAACTATCAAACCTGGGACTCCATGGGATTGACACACCAGTGGTGACTGGACTAGTGATCATTTGAGGAACTGCATGTTTTGGCACATTTTGGACCCTTGTGTGAGAGTCATAAAGACAAGGCTGCCTATCCAGGAACATATGAGCAAATCTAAGTAATATGGTATGATATTACCTGTTTAAACATATACAGCAATGCTAGAATAGTTCTCGGTGTAATAAATACAGTGGAACCTTGGATTACGAGCATAATTCGTTCCGGAAGAGGGCTCGTATTCCAAAACACTCTTAAACCAAATCATAATTTCCCATAAGAAATAATGAAAACTCAAATTATTCGTTCTACAGCCCCCAAAAATAAATACATAAAAATAATTAATACAATCTATAAAATGAAAATAAAACAAATTAATCGGCACTTTACCTTTAAAAAAAAGTACAAATAAATCCTGACAGATAAGTGTTGCCGTTGGTGCGCGCAGGCGCCGTGTGTGTGTGTGTGTCTGTGTGTGTGTGGAATTAGCCCCTTCCCTCGCCTCGTTTTACACAGTAACATTCCTCCTCCCTCTCCCCACCTCGCTTTTTCACAACAGTTTCACAACAAACACACGCACGCACACACACACACACACCGGAAACACCGTTTTAACAGGAAAAAAAGAATCCCTCTGAGACTGACATGAGCGTATATTAACAGACACACTTTTTAAGTTTTACAACAAGCGCATAAACACAGCGGAAACACCGGTTTAACGGAAAAAAAGCGAGACTGGCACGAGCGCATACTAAAGGAATCACTTAAGTTTCACAACAAACGGACACACACACAAACACGGAAAAACTGTTTTAACAGGGAAAAAATAAATCTCTCTGACCAGGCGTGAGTGCATACTAAGGGAATCACTGCTGTAAAGTAAAAAAAAAAACAAATGAACCAGCACCTTACCTTTGAAAAGAATCGCGACAGAGCAGAGTTTCTGTGTCTTTGTGAAGTCGGGAGGGGTGAAAAGTCGAGAGAGCGTCTGTGCGTGTGTGTGTGTGTGTTTCAGTGTCAAATTGCGCACGCACGAGCAGAGTTTCTGTGTTTGCGAAGCCGTGGGGGGAGGGTGGGAGGGGGAGAGGGGGAGGGGGGGTAAGGTGAGAGAGTGACGCTCGGTGTCAAAATAAGAGTCGCATGTGTGAAGCATGATACTCGGCGCTCGTAAACTAATATTTGCTCGGTTTCCGAATAAAAAATTATTTAAAATCTTTGCTCGGTTTGCAGAACACTCGTAAACCACGATACTCGCAATCCGAGGTTCCACTGTATTTGCTGAATTAATGTGCAATGTTTATATTTTAACATACATATGGTAAACCTCAGCAACTATTTCATGTTTGCTCTGAAATGGTTTGTAAAATTACACCTTGGAGGAATGTCCTTTAATTGACAACACTTCAATTTTGTGCTCAAGTGAATGAGTACATTCACAAAGTGATTTATTGATCATACATACAGCATAGAGCATGAAGTTTGCTGATGACACTACGCTTCTTGATCTCATCCAAGATGGTGACAAGGCTGCATATCGGCATGAGGTGCAGAACACATTAAAAACTGTGGCGATGACAGAGGACTTTAGGAGACAGCCATAAGCACTCCTCGCCCTTACAATAGCCAACAACCCCGTGTCATCCGTAGAGACCTTCAAGTCTTTGGAAACTACCATTTCCCAAGACTTGAAATGGGAATCAATCATTAACTCCATCCTCAAAAATGCCCATCAGGAAGGAACTGAGTAAGTATGGTCTGCCACAGGATCTGTTGATATACTGCTATACTGCAGTCATTGAATCTGTATGATTTGGAGCAGCCATACAACAGGACAGGAACAGACTGCAGCAAACATTAAAAATGGCAGGAAAAAAATAATTGGTGCCCCCCTTCCCACTGTTCACAACTTGTATTCTACAAGACCCATGAAACATGCAGGAAAAATCACCACAGACCCCTCACCCCCTGGACATAACCTTTTTCATCTCCTCCCAGGCACTACAGAACCCTGTACGCTAAAACTGTCAGGCACAGGAACAGGTCCTTACCTGTTCAGCCTCAGGAAGTAGGTAAGCAATCACCCTCATAAACAGTTGAACTTTTAGTTATATGAAATCTGCTGTCTAAGAGCACCAATATGCTTTTTACAAACTTCTTACACCTTACTGTACATTACTGTTATTTGCGCTATTCATCATATGTGACACAAATATTGCTACATAAACAACCTGTTTATTTTTAAATTGAATATTTAGGCACTGTTGCAGTAAAACATTTGATCCCATTTTTAAATTTGTAATCTTACTAATTGAATTTAATACGACGAGCTGGTGCAAGAATGTTGCGCAGGACACAGTAGGTTAGCAGAAGTAAGAAGCAGATTTCGCAAAATATTAATTACTTCTGTTGTAGGAGCCGACATATTAGCCACAGATTTCATGCTTCCCAACAAGATATGGAATGGGTTTGTTTATAATTGAGTACCAGGAAATATCCTCAAATAAATAGACAATATTTCATTCTAGAACATCAGCCCTTTGTAAAACCGGTGTAGTTGTAGAGGTGTTGTATGATAGGTTAGTGTTGTAAGAATGTAATAACATATTATAATGTTGTTATGTAACAACATTATAATGTAACATAATTACGTATTATGTAATTACGTATTATTATGTAACATAATTACAGTACATTTAATTTTTAAACTGTTTTTGAATTCCTTGTTGTTCCGAGTTTTGTTTGTGACCAAAACTGTCACTATTTGTCACCATTTTTGGTCATTTGAGATTGTATATATCAGGGTTTCTATTATTGGTTTAGGCCTTTATGTCTGTCCTCTGATACTTCTTATCATTTATTAATATCATAAATTCTTAAAATTCATCATCGTTATATCATTAATACGTTATTGTTATGTTATTACAAATGAACCTCTTTGACATATTGTCTCAATTATAAATAGAGTGCAGCTTATTTTTACTACAAAAATCATCTCAGAGTGTGATAACAGTGTTCATGTCATTATGACAACTTTAAATGAGAACACTCACAGGCACTTCTCTATACACTTTGCTGCAGTTCTCTCCAAAGCTCTAGTTCAGTTTAGCTTCCAATCTAAGTTTAGTTAATTTGATAACTTTTAAATATAATTTGGCTTTTATGCTTTTAATCGAGTACAATTTGGATTTCGGTGAGGTCTCAGCCCACTGATATCTTAGATTCTAATCTGTAGGGAATTAAATTTGAAGTGGAACTATTACAAAATGCCATCACTGGGGTTAAAATCTAACACTTCTAGGTAAAGTGACAGTTGAAGAGCATTGTTTAAGGAATAAATGCAGAATTTTGGGGGGAGCTTTTGCCTATTTAAAATAACCATTGTCTCATTGACCATTCTCACACCTTTTATAACTCATTACAATCACGCTAACATGATAATTATTACTACTTGTGTTTTAAATGATTTTTTTTTCATGCAGCAAAAACACAGAACATCCTGTTGAAGTCTACACTGTAAACCCTAATGCTCAAAGTAATTAAACATTTTGAGTACTGTTAACTTAAATGATTACAATTAGTTCAAATTAATAGACCTTGATGAGTATTTAGAACTTTTTGGTATTTATTGTTTATTGAGTTTGTAGAAATTACACTTTTCAAGTTAACTGAAATTTTATATTTTAAGTAACTGTAAGTACTTTAAGGTGACAGTTGCTGTTACGTAATTGTCACCTTAAAGTTCCACCAACTTAAAATCTTTCAGCCTAGCGATTTTGTGTCTGATGTCATCAGGGCAATAGGGCACTGGTGGCTCAATGGTAGGTGTTTCGTCTGCCATGGGTTCGATTCCCAACAGTTGGATGAAGTGCCAGTCCCAAGCCCAGATAAAATGGGAGGGTTGCGCCAGGAAGGGCATATGGTGTAAAACCTGTGCCAAGCTTGTGTGCGGACCGGATTGTCTGCTGTGGCGACACATTGCCGTGAGCAGCCGGAAGACTAACAACTATTATTTTTGATTTGCAACAACTAAAAAAAAATTATAATTGCTATTAAATAGTATGAGTTAGGCTACTCAACAATGCCAGTAAATAACGATATGGATATGGATGAGTACAACAAACTCAAAAACTGATAGTTTTGTTCTGTTTACCTAAAATTGGAAACATCTTTACTTTAAAAATTTGATATACAGTACAGACCAAAAGTTTGGACACACCTTCTCATTCAAAGAGTTTTCTTTATTGTGTTCTTTATTGTGTTCTTTAGCCCAAACAAGTCTCTTCTGCTTGTTGCCTGTCCTTAGCAGTGGTTTCCTACAGTAGCAGATATTCTAGCATGAAGGCCTGATTCACACAGTCTCCTCTTAACAGTTGTTCTAGAGATGTGTCTGCTGCTAGAACTCTGTGTGGCATTGACCTGCTCTCTGATCTGAGCTGCTGTTAACCTGCGATTTCTGAGGCTGGTGACTCGGATGAACTTATCCTCCGCAGCAGAGGCGACTCTTGGTCTTCCTTTCCTGGGGCGGTCCGCATGTGGGACAGTTTCTTTGTAGCGCTTGATGGTTTTTGTGACTGCACTTGGGGACACTTTCAAAGTTTTCCCAATTTTTCTGACTGACTGACCTTCATTTCTTAAAGTAATGATGGCCACTCGTTTTTTTTTTCACTTAGCTGCTTTTTTTCTTGCCATAATATAAATTCAATCTCTTTGAATAAGAAGGTGTGTCCAAACGTTTGGTCTGTACTGTAACTGATTACCTCAAATTTTTTGAGTTTTGACAACTTATTTGGGTTTACAGTGTTGCAGTATGAAAACTGTGGGGTAAATAGGCAAAAAACATCACTACGAGGACATTACGGATTTCTACTGTAGTACTTATTACCAGTGTGCAACGCTTCTTAACTAGAAGAGTCTGTTGAATTACGTTTCATTAAGTTTTTTTTTTTTTTATCTTTAGTGAGCAGTTTTTCCTCATTGTGGTCACAGTGATTTGAAGAACTGGAGTTTATCAGACGTGAGTAAACACCCGGTATGTGATATCTGGTGATCATAGGGCATCACATGGCCAATAATGGGCAATTTAGGTGGCTCAGAAATGCTAGAAGATCATGTAAACTTTTAATAGGGTATTAACCTGAGCTCATGATTGAACCTGATTGAAATGAGAGGCAGCATTGCTACCCTGTTTTCTGGCTATGCTAGTGTTACACATGATAAAATCTAAAGGCTCATTGTGTTAACATTTACTTTGCTTAAATTTGATGCAAATAAGAAACGCCTACATTTAATGTAACTTCAAAATTTGTACTGTGAATTTAGTTCTGTGATTATGAATTCGTTTAATTACAATGATTCACTTTAATTTGTCTGCTACTATGTGAAGCTCTCAACAAGCTGCGGCTAATTAATCCCTTAGAGAATTATCTAAGTCTATAGCTTATAGTTATAGCGCCACTTAGCAGTAAAGAAAGGAAACGCATGCCCCTAATGCTGTTGCCATGGGAGACACGTCGGTAAAAGTGTTATTCCATGAGCACCATTTGTACACTTAAGTGAACATCATAAATTCAAATTGTACTTTATTAAAAGCATAAAAGCTAAATGTCATGCTGCCAATCAACACACACTGTTCAAAGACCCTTTCACCCTTTGACATTTCTTTTCCCATGTTGTCAGATTCTCCACCACACGGTCATGTTTTTCCTAGACAGTTATGTGTTTTTTTCACGCTCTGTTTCCGCCCCGTCTGCACACTGGTCCCGCATCTCGCACTGATTACTGATTAACTAAACTGCGTGCTGCTTCATTGCTGGATTATTGCGTGCCTTCTTGCCAAATTCACTCACGTTTTTTGGTTCATGATTTCACATTGCCAAGTTTCTTTCATTCCTCGTTTTCTTGCTCTAGTTTCATGATTCAAATTTGTTGCCTCGCAACTAAAGCCTATGATTGCCCTATAGACCTGCTCTCTGGCATCTCACCCCCTAAGGGTCAGCTCTACTCACTAGCTCATTAACAAAGGGAGGCCATGAACAAGTACATCTCCGAAGCTCTCATTGCTGGAATTTTCCGCCCATCCTCCTCCCCTGCATGGATGCGTTTCTTCTTTGTCAAGAAGATTATCGAGGGCTTAATGAAATTACTGTCAGGAACCGCTACCCCTTAGCACTCATGGTCACTATCTTCAAACTTCGAACTTGGTCTTTCACCAAGCTGGACCTATACAACGCGTACCATCTTGTCCGAATTCGGAAGGGCGATGAGTGGACGACTTCAACACCCCAACCGGGCATTATGTGTATTTAGTTCAATTCCCGTTCAATTCAGTTCTATTCAATTCAATTTTATTCGTTTAGCGCTTTTAACAATCGACATTGTTGCAAAGCAGATTTACACAATCAAAAGAATTATTGAAGTTTATATGAAATGTGAATGTGTATGAATCAAAATGATAAGATTGTCCCTGATGAGCAAGCCGAGGACAACTGCGACAGTGGCAAGGAAATACTCCCTGAGATGGCAGTAGGAAGAAACATTGAGAGGAACCAGACTCAACAGGCTACCCATCCTCATTTGGGTGATAACAGACAACAGGGATTGATCTGCATCATACTGTGGTATGTTCAGTATAACAGGAGATATTAGAGGCTCAGGTAGACTGTTGGAAATTCCAGTCCAGAACTATCGAGTGACTGCAGTCACATGTCCTCAGGGAACATCGTTCAGGATCAGCTGAGGCCAAGTGAAAAAGTGGAAAAGTTTCACACAACGTCCACCACGTTCCTGGGCTTTGTGATCTTCACCTCAAAGCTGGAAATTCAACCAGCCACGGTTCAGGCAGTCTCAAAGTGGCCAACCCCAGCCTCATGACGAGACCTACAACCATTCTTGGGTTTTGCCAACTTTTACCGCTTCATTAGGGGATATGGCTCCATTGCAGCTCCCCTAACTTCCTTGACCTCCTCCAAGACACATTTTTGTTGGAAGGATGTGGAGACAGCATTCGGCAACCTCAAGGTAAGGTTCATCTTGGTCCCCATCCTCACCATTCCTTCCAACAGCAGCGTCAGATAGATCCTTTCCCATATATCCACGTGGGTGTAATGACATTGGTCTCGCGAGGGGCAGAAGCGCAGGCTGCTACCCTGCGGAGTTCTGAACAGGCAGAGGCATGGCCACATAGACAAACACTGCAAGCAATCAGTCTGGTAGCACCGGTAAGGTATCAGGGCCAAAGAAAAGAAAGAAACTCTCCCAAACTCCTAAAGAAAAAGAAAGACAAAACAGATAGACAAAGTGCGCAGAAAGTTGAAAGTGTTTTGATTTTTTTTGGTTTCCTTTTAGTTCACTATTTAATAACCCCATGCTATCTCCAAATGGTAGAGTCTTCCCCTGCGTATCATAAGCATTCTCCCAAACTCCTATTTTATTGACCTCCTCTGAAGCCCTGTGTGAGGGCTCTTATAAACACGATTACAGTACATCTCGTGGTGCGGCTTTTCATACCGTACCACATAACAGCGGGATAGCAAATTGAAACCCTGCTCATTCATCTCGTCGCCTGTCCCCGGCCGAAAGGAACTACGACGTAGGTGACAGAGCTTCTGGCAATCAAGCTGGCCTTAGAGGAATGGAGGCACTGGCTGGAAGGAACGGAGCTTAACCAACCATAAGAATCTACACTCTGCCTAGAGACTCAATGCCCGTCAAGCTGGATGGGCGCTGTTCTTCTCAAGATTCAACTTCAGCCTGTCCTACCGGCCAACTGTACATATGCTGGCTTGCTGCCCAACAACTTGCCAACAAAAATAAATGTACTATAATTATGATATTTAGTATATTTAGCTGTAATTAAAATTCTGCATCATTATATCGGTAATACGTTATGATTATGTTATTACAAATGAACAATAACATTTACGAGGGTTTAAGGGGTGTGTCAGGGATGATTTTCTAGAAGGAAGTATTTTTATTTATTTATGGATATTTCCTGGTTCTCGATTATAAATATATGAATTTCATATCTTGTAACATTTGACATCTCAGCTTTAATCGCAACACCTCCAGAATCAAAATGATCTTCCTGAAGCTCAGCGTCCTCGTCTGTATGTTTCTTCCATGATTTTACATAGAAAATTCATTTGCATCTTAACAGGGAAAACGATGAACACAATTTCTATTTTTAGATAGTAACTTTTGCTTTTGCTTATCTGTGTTTTGCTTTACAGTTATTATATCAGCTCCTGGCTTAACGGTTTCTGAAGGTATTCAGAAGGATGTAAACATCAACATTAAAAATGATTTAACTCATCATAACAGATTATCAGAAATTATTTGGGTTGTTTTTTGTTTTGTTTTTTAAATCAAGCATACTTTTTCAGAAAACTACATGAGAAATCTCTTTTTTTACAGAGAATATGATTACCTGCGACAGTAATGTCCAACGGCTCGCTTGTGGTAGTGTTACACACATACACACACACACACACATATATATATATATATATATATATATATATATATATATATATATATATATATATATATATACACACAACAACTTTACAACTTTATAATATTAAAAAAAAATTATAATTGATTTATATTTTATTATAATGTATTTATATGTTTTCAGAAACTGGACTGATACAAGTGAAGTCTTCTCTGTACGGCCGTACAGACCGTGTCACCTGTACTACTAACCGTCCCCCTGCACAGGTCGCTAATACCAACTGTATCTCGAGGATTGCCACTATTGCTGATAGGTACTGTCTATTTTGTTAGACTATATACAATATCACAGTTGTGAGAAATTTAATTACAGTCTGTTATTATGGTTTAGTTTCAAATGGTTACATTTTCAGCACCAAAAAATAAAAAAAAACTGATGACCAGTTTTACTATTGTACCAAATTATATATCTATATGTATTTTTATATGTATATGCATTTTGTATTTGTATATGTAACCTCACATAGCAAAACTCACATTGCATTATGTAATTAGTATAATAAGTAACCACAACAATTCAATTCAAAGAAGATAAAAAGAAGATTATGAAAATGTGTAGGAGCAAGAAAAAATGTGTATAGATCATAATGAATTGAATGCCCTGATCGATCACTGGAAGCTCGGGGGCAGCATCTGTAGCTCCAAACCATCATGAAGCAGAATCCAGCCGGAGGTGGTCCTGCTTCAGGATCCTTGAAGAGTTGTCCTCTGTCTACTGGAGCTGGCACAATCTGTGCCTCGGGATGGGTAGAAAAAGAAAGAACAGGTGGAAAAGAATTAGTG
The DNA here is from genome assembly GCA_030347435.1 of Clarias fuscus. Taxonomy (NCBI): domain Eukaryota; kingdom Metazoa; phylum Chordata; class Actinopteri; order Siluriformes; family Clariidae; genus Clarias; species Clarias fuscus. The sequence goes on along the minus strand of CM059213.1, from coordinate 9,088,729 downwards.
TAGTTGCTGTTTATTATATTAGCAGCACTAGATGTGCATATATAATGTTTAGTGACCCCGAAATATTATCAGGAGGGCTATTCCAAAGCTTAGGAGCTAAATATGAAAATGCTCTACCCCCTTTTGTGGACTTTAATTTTCGGGGAACCACCATAAATCCAGAGTTTTGTGATCATAAAAAGAGATGCAGAATGTATCAGAAGACTGGCTAGATACGTAGGTGCAAAACCATTTAGAGCCTTGTACTTAAATAATGCTAGTTTGCAATCAATTATAAACTTAACAAGTTTGCCAGTGCAGGGACGATATTATTGCTGTTATATGATCAAATTTTCTTGATCTGGTGAGAACTCTGGCGGCTGCATTTTGGACTAACTGTAGCGGATGCAGGGCAACCAACTAGTAATGCATTACAACAGTCCAGTCTGGTGGTCAGGAATAAATGAACTAGTTTTTCTACATCAGATATGGATAAAATGTTCCTAAACTTGGCAATATTTCTAACGTGGAAAAAGGCTGTTTTTGTAATATTGGAAATATGATTTTCAAAGGACAAGTTGCTGTTTAATATTACACCCAGGTCTTTCACTGTTGAGCTGGAAGTAATAGTACATCCTTCTAAATGTTGATTTAGCTGTGGTGATAATTTTGTACAGCTCTTCCTGTCCTGTACCTGTAAAGCAAAAATCTTGATGTGGAGCCGCTGAGCTAGATCACAAGATACTGTCAGAGGTTTAACATCCATTATTTTCTCCCTGGTACAATCGATTTTTTCATCGCAGAAATTCATAAAGTCTTCACTACTAATGGAATATTCTCTGCAGATATGTTAGGTTTTGTTAGTCTAGCCACTGTACTAAATATGAATATGGGATTGTTGTGGTTTCTTGCAATCAATTTGCTCAGATGCTCAGCCCTAGCAGCTTTTAGAGCCTGTCCGTAGCTGGACATACTGTCTTTATATGCAATTCTAAAAACTTCTAATTTAGTTTCTCTCCACTTTCGCTAGTGGTTAGGAGTTGCTCTCTTGAGGGCGTGAGTATGACTATTGTACCACTGCATGGGTTACAATGGGTTAGGGTTAGGGTTACCTATATTGATATTTTCATTAACAATAAGTGGTTTAGGTACACGGGATCTAATGTTGAGAAGCCCAAATTTTAAAAGTAGATTTTGGTTACTTATTTGGCCAGAAAAGACCATGGAATTAGAAGGTGTGTCCAAATTTTGCCTGGTAGTGTAAGGTAAGGGTGTAACATAATTAATCTAAATGTACTGTATCTGTTTCTGTCACAAAGCAACCGGAGGATGATCATACGACTAGCAGTTAGCCCGTGTAGCGTGGATGGTAAACCCAAACGCGGAAGTAGCGCGAGCAGGCAGGATAACCACGCGATTTATTATTAGAACTCTCTCACGTAGAGAGCAAGAGTTTACACAATTAAACCCGCGTTCTAACAACACACACTCAATCAGGAATATAACCCAAAATGGTGAGTACACACGAAATGGAGGTGATAGCATCGGAGACAGCATCGGTAGACTCAATGACTGAGCAATGTGAGGCGCCATCTTGTTTCCTTTTATGCTTCCTGAAATGCGACCGTATTACTTCCAGGTCCTAGTGCCGGTCGTGTTACGAGTGTGCATGACAGTTCAGTGCAATGCGTATTTGTATCTGTATTCATATTTTTCGCTGAAGTGGGCAGGAGGTCCAGGTAAGTAATAGCAGTATTTTTGTATGTAGTGTATGTTTTTATTGATGCCTTCTTTGTTTAATCACATTTCATTTGATCACAGGCAGTTGGTGTCATGAGCAACAGGATGAGCCAGTTGAGATATTTGAAAGCTACTAGAGGATAGTTAGACAATAAGCACAAAAAGTTCCTTGCAGATAAGAGCCAGTGAATTAACTTTCTGGGATTTACTACAAGACCAGGTATTAGAGTAACCCAACAACACCTGATCAAACACCTGGCCTTGATCAAAGCATTTGATCTGTTTACCCCAAACAGGTGCAATGGACTAACAGTGTGCGAGTTGAAGACGGATTTACTTGGCAACTCTGACCCATGCAGAGGAACCTACAAGTACTACAACACCACGTATGACTGCATCAATGGCCGTAAGTAGACATATGAGAATCTACATGAGAAGTATACCGGGACCTTAACTGCATTCAATCAATGATGAAGAAAGCTTTGTAAAGATTATTTAAATTCCTTTACATTTATTCCTCTTCCCTTGAATCAATCTGGACATTTTCCTCTGATTTCTTTTATCACCAAGGCATGGCCACCCATAGAACTGTTGCTCACATATTGTTATTTGTTTTTGCGTTTCACACCATATCTCGAGAGATAGTTAAATCCAAGGAAATCATGAGTTCTCCAAATACTCAAACCTGCCCATTAAATTTGCAATGGAAATCACATGTCTCCCAGTGGGACTGGGACATTAGTAGTGTGCATGCTAATAGAAGTAGCAGGATGAATTATATAATGTATATGCATAGTTTTTGCATCTAAATATTGCTTATAAATAATATGTATAATATTATTTAAATAATGTAATAAATAATGCATGCTTCTCCACTACAGACGTGCTTTCTCGTCACCCTCTGCGAAGCCAAAACATCTGATTTCAAATATCTGCTCTATAATTATAACCGTGTTCATTTTGAAATGGTGGAAACTTGTTTTCAAAAATCTGTGATTTTTAAACAGCCAATGCAATTATTTTGCCAAACGCTTAACAATTTAACATGGTGCAGAATACAGAATATTTACCGCTAATCAGAGATGTTCAAAGTACACAGATGTTTTACTTAAGTAAGATTAAAAATATCCTAGGTTAAATAATACTAAAGTAAAAATAGAAGTCCTCTATTTACAGTTCTACTTAATTAAAAGTACAAAAGCACTCACTTTCAAATTTACTTAAGTATCTCTTTCTCTTTCGTTCTCTCTTTTTTGCTTTCTTTCTGTGTGTGTGTGCGTACGTGCGCGGGCGCACGTGTGCATGCTTCTCCACTACAGACGTGCTTTCTCGTCACCGTCTGCGAAGCCAAAACATCTGATTTCAAATACCTGCTCTATAATGATAAGCATTTTACTGAAGAAGAGCAAATCATGTAATTATACAAAATAGCCCGCAGGCGTAGTACCCAGTTTAGAAAATGGGAGGGTTGCACCAGGAATGACCTGTCTTAACAACTTGTTACTTCTAGGAACACATGATGTAAAAAAGGTTGAGGTATACGTGCTGTACTGTACTGTTTATTGCATTACTAAAAGCCAGTTTGTTTTATCTCCTTCCTCTAGGTAGTGTTGTGATCTGTGAGGAGGGCTACAGTTCACTGGACTGCGGTAAGAACCTTTTCCTGAGTAATATAATACTAATGTCACTGTTGATTCATGCCCACTATCTCTGTCGCCGTGCAGGTGGTGATTTAATTCAGATCATAAATGCAAACTACGGGCGTGCTAACTCCAGAACCTGTTCAAATGGAATCCCTGATGCTCAAACCAAGAACACCAACTGTTACGCTCCAAGAACATTCTCAGCCGTGTCTGCACAGTAATTGCAGTTTTTGCAGTAGTACAGTCATTTTTGTTTTTTGCAATTACTTTGTGAACTTTTGTGAAATACACCATATTAACATCTTACTTACATTTAAAGGTGTAATGGACAGAAGAGATGTAATGTAAGAGCTTCAAACACCATCTTTACTGATCCTTGTCTTGGGACTTCTAAATACCTCGCTGTGTCCTACGTCTGCGCTAGTGAGTAATCTCTATATTCTCTTCTCAATACGGAATTTAAAAAAAAGACCTGTTGGGTGTAATGCGTTACAAAGCAACTTTTTTTGATGTAATGAGTAATCTAATGCGTTAGGTCCGCTATTTAAGTATTCAGTTATTTAGTTATATTTTTAAAAATGTAATCCGTTATTCAGACAATTTATATAATCCATGAGCCAGACAGCAGTGATTTCGTTGTTGTGTGTGTGTGTGTGTGTGTGTGTGTGTGTGTGTGTGTGTGTGTGTGTGTGTGTGTGTGTGTGTGTGTGTGTGTGTGTGTGTGTGTGTGTGTGTGTGGGTGTGCGTGTGTGTGTGTGTGTGTGTGTGTGTGCGTGAAAGTCATCCTACAAGCCCCGCCCCTGGCCCCGATTTACCCGCACCCCTGTATTATTCCTGCTGGTAGTAGTAGTTAACAGTAAGTAAGATTATGGGCCAAACTTTGCTGAGTGATGATGGTAGAGTAATTATAAAGGTCTTGACTAAAACAACATGCAAGAAGAATCACAAACTAGTGACTTTTATCAGGAGGCAGCTGTATTGAAGGTTAATGTAGCTGATTACTTTTTAATGGCAGTAATTTTGTAATGTAATTAGTTACTTTAAAAAGTAAGATCCCCAAACACTGTAGACGAGTTATGTTAAATTGTATGCTAGCCCAAATAACAAGAACCAGTGTAACCAAAAAATCTCCTGCAGGGAAAAGTGTGACCTGTGAACATGCTACTGCTACGCTGACATGTGGTTTGTATTCTTTTTTCCCTTTATGCATTATTATATATATTATGTTATACAGTTTAACATTTTGCAGATTAGAAATTACATTATATATATTATAGAATCATGTAATGGCAGCAAACCATTGTCATCACCTATAAATGAATGTTCTAGAAAGTTGAATAGTGATGAGATGGGTGTTATGCTCAGTATTGTGTCATCTCATAGTTGGTCTCCCTTCACTTGCTTTAACAGTCCTTTTCTTCCCTTCCATTTTAAATTCTTCTGATTTAAGGAACTCGTTATTTAAAGATTATCAACGCTAACTACGGTCGAAGCGAAACCCTGACATGTTCTTCAGGCCGACACCCCAGTGAACTCTCCAACACACGCTGCTACCTGTCTAACACACTTAGTAAAGTTGCAGCTAGGTAATGAAAGGGTTAACTTCATGTGATCTTTGTCAGCATCACACCTTCATGTTATTCATGTTAGCAAATACCATACATTACTGATGTTTATCAGGAATCAAATAAAACCTGTTGTTTGGCAGATGTGAAGGAAAGAGCAGCTGTCAGGTCCCAGCTACGAATGAATTCTTCTCTGACCCCTGCGTTGGCACCTTTAAGTACCTGACCATTGTGTACGCCTGTGTCTGATTGTAAGTTCCTTCTCTGTCATATATCTGTAGCTTGAGATACCATACCATCCTGACCTCCATAAATCAACTATAGAATACTGTATTTAATAAAGTAAAAAGAAAAAAAAAGAAATAAACAAGTTATAAAAAGCTAACATGTAATCATAGATCATAAAACTGACCAGGTCAGTTTTATGATCTATATATATATATAAACAATTCCCAGAATATAATGCATCCATGCACATATATTTATCACATTGTTTTAACCTTGTTTAACCTTTAAAGTGTATATAAAATGAAAATAATAATTTTTATTTCAGCTTTCTATCCAGTCTCCTCTTCTCAGACTGGAAAGGAATCACATACACAACCGTGCAGATGATGCAGTACAGAAGTCTTGGTGTGGGTGTACTTAACATTCCCCTGTTTTATAATCAACTGCAGAAATAATTTTATTTCTAAAATGTACTTATTTGCATTTACACGTAATCACTTTATTCTAAACCAATCCATTTTACAAATGATTGTACAATAAAGGATCTTCTGAATGCAAGCATAACAAATTATAAGAGTTGCATGAGTTTATGTGCAGAGTTTTTATTTATATATATATATATATATATATATATATATATATATATATATATATATATATATATTGTTTGTTTGTTTGTTTGTTTGTTTGTTTGTTTTTGTTTACTTTAAAAATACAAGGAAGTAACAAACAAATTGATAAAAAATGAAACACTATACAAGCCATTATATAAAAAAAAAGAACACACAAAATAATTATTACTGTAGGCAAGGTTCTCACACTTAATATTCAAAGGTCTGGATCTACTTTCTATCTAAGGTCAAAGGGCTGGAAGAGTTGGTGATAGGCCCCTGAGGGGCCGTTCACACGTCACGTCTAAAAAGTATATAAAATGCTGGCCGCATCACATTCTCGTTCTTTCCAATGCTCTCATGAGTTTAACCATGAAGTAACCATGAGTGTCAAGACAGTGTCGCTCCCTATTGTGAGCATCTCGTTTTAAAAAAATAAATAAATAAATGTCACACAAAAGATGCAACACAGGGACGTCACCAAACACATTCAAAACACCAGCAGCCCAGTCAAAAAAACAGTGCAGTCTGACTTCAGTCAGCTGCCTAAACCTTAGCACAATAAGTTGAGGTCGCTACACGGAGACACTGACCTTCTCTTTGCATATTGGTATAGACACTGACAATGTCTGTTAGCTAACTCGCTAAAGGAGAATCTGTCAACCTGTGAACTACACTGGCTGTTAATGTTGCCATTAAATGATTACGTTTAGCCTTAATCTCGGGCAAGGATCACCATAGCGATCTCCAGACTACAAGAGTGTAGAGTGTCGTGTGTGTGTGTGTGTGTGTGTGTGTGTGTGTGTGTGTGTGTGTGTGTGTGTGTGTGTGTGTGTGTGCGTGCGTGTGTGTGTGTGTGTGTGTGTGTAAAAGTCATCTCACACATTAGCCCTCCCTCCTCGCAATTAAGGGGGGGCGGGGGCTATGCTGTAAGACGAGAGGAGGGAGGTAGTCATTCTTCCTCTCCTCTTTCTTCTCGTCTTAGGTCAAACACTTACACAGCACATGCACGCACAAACACACACATAGACAGCGTGTGCATGCACAAACACACTAACAGATACACTTATCTGTCGGGATTTACGTTTACTTTTTTTTTCCCAAAGATAAAGTTAAGGTTGCAGTTTAATTTGTTTTATTTTTGCTTTATATTTTGTATTCATTATTCAAATTCAAAATTCATTACTGGTTTTAGTGAGGACACCCGCTACTGTATTCTGGACTAACAGAAACTTGTTTATGCACCTAGTTGCACAACCAGACATTACAGTAAGGCGTTACAATAGTCCAGCCTAGAGGTAATAAAAGCATGAACTAGTTTTTCTGCATCGTTTAGTGACAATATATTCCTTATCTTGGCAATATTTCTGAGGTGAAAGAATGCTGTCCTGGTAATATTATCTGCATGTGCTTCAAATGAAAGACTGGAATCTATAATCACATCGAGGTCTTTCACTGTTGCACTTGATGGAACAGAAAGGCCATTTACAAAGTTACAATGTGATCCAGAGGTGGAAAGTAACGAATTACATTTACTTGTGTTACTGTAATTGAATAGTTTTTGTGTGTACTTCTACTTTTTAAAGTTTTAAAATCTGTAATTTTACTTTTACTTAAGTATGTTTTGTTTGAAGTATTGTAATTCGCTACATTTTAAATCATATTCGCTACTGAATAAAACAAATGAAAATGCAAAAATTATTTAAAACATATTGTGTTTTGTATAATGCTTGGTTGTGCTCGCGTGTGTATCGTGTCCTGGTCGCGCACCGCTCCAGACTCCACTCCAGGTTTTCTGACTGTCCCCACATCGGCATCTACCTGACCTTCCACACGGTCGCTTCCGCCCTGCGAGTGACATCATCAACCAGCGCCACCATATATAAACCGGAGAGAGACGCGGGAAAGAGGAAAGAGATTGTGATTCTGGCATTTTGATATTTGGTTGTGTATTCTGGTTTTGACTTTTTGCCTCCCATTGACTTTGACTGATTATTGTTTTGCCCCTTCCACCCTGAATCTGATTCTCCTCCTGTTGTGTGTGTGTGTTTTGTGCGTGCGCGCGCGCGCGTGTGTGTGTGTGTGTGTGTGTAAAGCAATACAAACCTCATTATTTCATCAGTTAATGACTGGATCTAGTTCTTTCTGCCATATACCGCCATTTCCATACAGTTTAAAATAGAACCCTGACCCATTCTTTTGCTGTACGGCTCAAACCTAGACTGGGACGTAACACCATATTTAAGTGACCACTTTGATTTTCAAGCACAAGAAAGACAACAGCTTTATTATGCAAAGGTGTTCCTTCAGTTAAAAACAACTAGTTTGAGATTTATATCTGTCTTTTTATCTATGTCCTTTCTAACGTGTTTATTGTATATTTTATAGATATTTACAGAGCAATAATATACGACTTTTATTTGGAATTTTTAATATAATAAGATTCATATTGTAGACTTTCTTTAAACCTAAAGTTATTTTATTATCAATTATACCTTTGTTTAATAAACAGAGAAAATTAAAGTTAAATACATACTGGAAATATACTGTAAAATTACCATAGACTGCTGGTGTCTGTGCTGCAGAAATATACTGTGTTTTATTTTTACAGTAATAAACTGTGGTGATATAACAGCATGAGTACTGTAAAACTACAGTAGATTGCTGACATCTCTGCTGCCAGTAACTTACTGTTATTTAACATGAAAAGTTTTTACAGTAGACAAACTGGTTTCAGAATGAGATATTGAAGGACTAAGATGTTTTACTTCTTTAAATACACACGTCATACATTTTGCAGATACATTTCAGCATTTATAACTTTAAGAAGAACATTTAATGTTATGTTCAAAACACAGTTCAACTTAGACTGTTGAAACAATATTTTATTGTCAATTTTATTAGAAGCATAGCAATTCACATTTAATTGATACTTAACATTACTAGAACACCTAGAACACAGGCTCTATGGCACAATAAAATCATGGCAAATCCTAATAAACTTGGTTTGTTTTCCTTCTAAACATTTAAATTTTACAAAGAATGTTTTATGATCTATTATTTTTATTGGACATCTCACTGTAGTTAAAGAAATTACAGCACAAAACCACTAGGGATAAGGGCATAGACTGTGTACGAACTGGATAAATCCTCCATAACATCACCCATAGGTTTTCTAAAGGGCAGCTTTGAAGCTGTGGGAGCTCTCTGTCTAGAGGCTAAACCCTGGTTAATCCATAAATGGGCAAATGGGCGCTGGTTATCTGGCTGAGTGTGGCTGTTGGTTGAAACTTTCCTCAGTTACTTAACTCAGTTACCTTTAGGTTAGTTGAAATGTTAAGTTGGCTAATTTTAATGTATATTCCTTCATTCATTTGCATTTGATAATGTAATCTATACCCTACACCTTGTTTTGTGCCAACTTCTACATTTCTTGAGGTCAGTTAAATTAAAACAATCCCAGTGAGCTAGTTACCTACAGTAAAGTGATGCATAGTAGACAGCTTGAGATTTGACATCTGTAATGCAACTACAGCCATATAACTAATTATGCATTTTGGCCAATTTATGGCTTAAGATTGTTTCACCTGATTCTTCTTCTTTCGCTACATCCATAAACCTCCTTTTGAGCCTCTCTTCTCCTCCTGCCTGGCAGCTCCATCTTGCTTTATCTAACATTATCCTTGTCCTTTGCTCATGTCCAAGCCATCTTAATCGAGCCTTTCTAACTTTGTCCCCAAACCGTTCTAATCATGTCCATTCTTGTCACTCCCAAAGCACATCTTCAGCACTGCTACAGTACCACTAGCTCTGCTTCCTGTCTTTTTGTTAGCAGCAATGTCTCCAAGAAATACAGCATTGCTGGTCTCACTACTGTCCTGTTAAACTTTCATTTTTGCTGATACCTTTCCATCACAGATCACTCCTGCTACTCTTCTTCATCGTTCATCCCTGATTCTCATATTTTCCTGACAGAATTTTTTATATGCTTGGGGAATCATCTTCCCCTTGCAAGCTGGCCAGACCCTGATGCAGCAAAGCAGACCCAAATCATGATGTTTTCTCCATCATATTTTACTGTTGGGATGACGTTTTAATGATGATACTGTTGTGTTCACGAATAACATTGCATTATGACTACTATTTTGAAAGGAGAATTCGGACTGTGTTTTTTGTATGTAAGAGGAGTATGTGAGCGCGGGTTGGAAGTTAAGTAAAGGAATGAGTGTTCGCTACTACTGTCTTGTCTGTCTTTATTACTTATACTGCCAAACACCACAGATGCACTATGCAGCGCTCTTTTAATACCAGATGTTATGCTGTGTGTTTTTTCCAAATAGTTCTTAGTCTCATCTTAGTTTCATCAGTGCAGAAAATATTTTGCCAATACTGCTATGGGGTGTCAATGTGTTCTATTGCAAGCTTCAGCTGTACGTCTTTTACTAAGTAGTATTCACCGATGGACACCCATTATTTAGTTCAAATGAGGCCTTCAAATCTTTGGCTGTCACTCTGGGTTGTTTCTCTACCTCATTGTTGAGTCTTTGTTGTGCTCTACGGGTCATTTTGACTGGGCAGATTGATGAATTTCTAAAGTCTTTGAAAACACTTTGTAACCCCTTTCCAGCTTTATGTAAATCAACAATTCTTGATTGAATCCTCTAAAGGCTCTTGTCCACACCTTCAAACTCATTTTTTAAACAATACTCTAGGTATGCTAAAACCTCCAGTTTTTTTTATCAGGTTTTTAACTCAAGGATGTACTTTTTCCACTAGCACTATGAGGTTTTTTATTATAGGTTGATCTCAATAAGGACATAGAAGATCTAGGTGTTCTCTCATGTGTGTGTTATTATTAATACAGAAAACCATGAAATCCTAAAGGTTCACATACGTTTTCTCGCCGCTGTATTTCTCAACTACTTCTGACTTCCTCATGCAATACCACAGTTCATCTTAAGCACTATTCAGACGGGACTAGTTTTACTGGGGGACGTTTGAGTTTGAATTATTTTCTGCCGATGTCTGTCATTTCATGTCTGGATTCGGACGGGACTAACATCTCCGTGTGTGTCTGTGTTTTACATGTGGGCGTTGCACAAGATCACGTGTTGAGGATGAGGATTTCTACTGGAGCGTAGAAAGCAGAAACTCGAATACTCGCACGCTAGAGATTGTACGGTAGTTCACGCGGACCAAAAAACACAGGAAAACGCGTTTTTTTTTTTTTTCGGCAAACACAGACATTCGCATTCGGACGGGATTAAATTTCTCAGAGGACCGCTGAGTTTGCTGAAAAACAGTAGGTAATTTGCTCTGGAATTTTCACAGAGGTCATGTGAGGAAAAGACAGACAAGGCAGATTCAGACGGGATTAAAATCACAAAGTACCTCTGTGAAACAGAAATTTCTCTAACGTCCCCCAGTAAATTTAGTCCCGTCCGAATAGTGCTTTAGGTGACCCTGTTATACACTTTCTAGATTTACAAAAACACAATGCAGGTCTTTCTGACCTTCTCAATACTTCTTGTAGGGTTTTAGATAATGTAGACATTTTAATGTGGACAAAATGCCCAATGCATTCTCCACCATTCATATGTAGGGTTTACATAAAGTAGACCAAGAATGATCGCTGCATTTTTTTACCTTTATTATGTAGTGTTTTAGCTCTGGGTCAGAGGTATATCGAATCTTTAATGATTCGGGTTAATTTGATTAACTGAATTCAAATTTAGAGCATGCACTTTATATACTACCCGTCCACCGTATAGCACAATTGAGTTTATCTTATCAATCTTGTTTATCTAGCCGCCACCGAGAATAATACAAAGCCTGGTATTGATCAGTTACGAGCAAGGTAATGTAAGATCTGGGCAAATGTTTAAACTGCTGTTTAAAATGTTTAAAATACATGACCAAGACAACAGTTCTTTATAAAGAAACAATAATTTATATAACTAATCTACAATACATGAAACTACACTACATGAAACTACACTACGTGAACACACACACACATACACACACAAACAGTTGGAGGGTGAAAGTTAATAAAGTTCATACTAGATCGAAGAAAGTCACGAGAGCAGAGTCTTGGGTTTTAATCTTACGATTTAGTTATGAAACGAGCACCAATTTTCAGCAAGGTATACAGCTTTGTTTGTTTGCTTGCATTACGTTTCATTCTCATCCTGTGGTTCGCCTCCAACGACGGGAATCACAGCGCTGCTGATTGGTTGGTGCGGGGTTGTTGAGATGACATCTTTCGGTGGGACATTGGTTGCCTGGTTACCGATGGCGGCGCTCTGGAACTTCTTCTGCAGGACTTTGTTGCAGGACTTTGGAGTTCTGGCACGAAGTCTCGTTAAGAGTTCTTGAAGTGCGGTTGACGCCAGCAAAGGTGGCGTAGCGTCCGCAAGGGTGGATGTCTGAGCTATTTGTTTATGTTGTAGTGACTCTTCAATGACGAAGCACGAGCGGCGCAAGCTGCTTCCTTCAGATGACCATTACGAAGACGTACAGACGTGCTCTGGGTTTTGACTGTTTGTGTCAGTCCTTCCCACAGGTGATTGGTCCAGTCAGATGTGGTTGCCGGGCTTAGCCACGCCTCATGTTGGCTGTCACATAACGTAATCTTGCATCAGCTCTGTTCATTCTACCAATTTTCCATGTACTGTACACCACTGTACAGTAATTTGTTCTTTAAATAAAGCAAGCTCTCGATTGTCATCACACATCCCATATCTTGCACACTCATTTATACCTTTATCTCATAAAAAAGGTTTATAAATGCTGATTACATCTTTTGGGTTATGCAAAATAATCAACCATAACACACAGACATAAAACACAGCAAATATATATATATATACAAGTTTTCCTCAACTGGCATACTTTAAACATTAAAAATAGTGTGTCTGCCTTGTGCCTCTTTGTTCATTGAAAGGGATGTGCTCTCAACAAGAGTGCCAGTTGTATGAGTTAGGTAGGGTTTTTCCCCACTCGAAGGTGTAAAACTGCCTCTTTTGTTTACCAGATTGCCAATTTACATCATTGTAGTCGGGCCTTTTAATGGCTCCAGGTGCAGCAGACTTTTTTTCCCAAGCTTGGTTAAGTTTCCCTCTTCTTCATGTCATCTCCCTAGTTCTTAAAATTTGGATCGAAATTATTTCTTCTTCACTCATCAGGCATCCTATCACTTTCTAAGATCTTTTTCAATAATCTAGTAAGCAACTCTCCTAAACACAGCCATGCCCCCATTAGTTGCGCAAAAAATCATTCTCTACCCCATATAGTTGTTATGAATGGATTATAGGTATGGAGATTTTATTATTATTATTATTTATTATTATTATTATTATTATTATTATTATTATTATTTGTACCAGGCTGCAGACATGTTTATTTCTGTTGTAAAGTTTAAACCTGGAACTGTGGTGAATGACCTAGTGGTCATTCGAGGAGTTGCATGTGTTGGCACTTCCAGATTGCACATGACTAATCTAGTCTAAGGGATCTGGTATTATACATATAAAACTAAAATAGTACTCAGAATATTCATAGTGCCATGTCTTTTACAAGTACTATGCTGTTTGTGTGATAATTGCTTGCTGAATAAATGTGCAATGTTCAAATTCCAGTATGTCCAGGTTCCAGGAACATACATAAACTTCAGCAACAATGTCATGTTTGATCTGAAATCCATTGTGCAATTACATTTGGACCTTTATTAGACAAATCTTCAGTTTTGTACTCAAGTAAACATATACAGATATAAAAAGCTGTCTCCAGTCTTTAAGGGGGAATGAATTTGAATTGCATCCAGAGCATGTATTTTGAGGTGGAGGTCAGCTGTTCACATTAAGGTCAGCTGTAATAGTAATAGTGTCTCCTTGACCGCTGCAGAACGAGAACGACGCTCTGCGCCTACTGTGGGTCAGTGGCGCACCACAGGGCCCTCTGTCCACTTAGCCCGGGAAACGCTCAGGCCCGGTGAGCAAACGGGGCAGTTTGCGACCCCCCCCCCCCATTCCGGTGCCGCAGGTAACTTTATTGACTCTTCGTTTGCCAAAGAACTGGGAGTGGAACTTGAGGCGTTATCCCAGCCCGTTCATATCACATCTGTCGATGGTCGGCCCCTTTCCTCCAGCCCCATCACCACTCAGACTCACCCGCTCACCCTTGTCTCTTGCAGAATACTTCAGCCAGGTCTCGGTGTCGACATCGGGTGCCTCATCACGAACGGATCCAGTTCCACCTCACCTCCATTTCATCGCCACCCATCATCCTCGGACACCCCTGGCTGCTCCAACATGACCCCCTCATCTCCTGGACGCAAAACCGGATCCTGCAGTGGGGGCCGACCTGCACCGAACTCTGCCTGCGGGCTCCGGCTGGGAGGTGTTCTAGGGAGTCCGAGGCACCCGATGTTGACACCGAGACCTGGCTGAAGTATTCTGCAAGAGACGAGCCACACACCTTCCTCCTCATCGCCCCTATGACCGGACAATCGAACTTCAGCCGGGCTCGGTCCCCCCCACGGCCATCTTTACTCTCTCTCCGCTGCTGAGACGCAGGCAATGGAGAGATATGTTTCTGACGCCCTTCGCCACGGCACCATCCGGCCCTCCTCCTCGCCTGCCGCCGCGGGGTTCTTCTTTGTGAAGAAGAAAGGGGGCGACTTACGTCCCTGTGCCGATTATCGGGGGCTTAATGACATCACCATTAAGAACAGACACCCTTTGCCTCTTACCAACTCAGCCCTGGACGCCCTCTCTGGCGCCACCATTTTCACAAAGTTGGACCTCCGGAGTGCCTACAACATGGTGCACATCAGAGAGGGCGATGAGTGGAAGATGGCTTTCATCACCCCTACTGGACACTACGAGAGCTTGGTCATCCCATTTGGACTCTGCAACACAGAGTCAACACGTTTACCTGGACTATATCCTTATTTATTCACGCACCGCCGAGGAACACACCCAGCACGTCAGAGCGGTCCTTAAGAGATTACTCGCCCACCAACTGTACTGTAAGTTGGAAAAATGCGCCTTTCACGAGCGCTCCACCACGTTCCTGGGTTTTGTCATCTCGCCCCAGGGTGTGGCCATGGACCCGCAGAAACTGGAAGTTGTGCATCATTGGCCCCTACCCAAGACCCTCAAGCAACTTCAACGGTTTCTCGGGTTTGCGAACTTCTATCGTCGCCTTATCCGGGACTACAGTACGGTTGCCGCCCCTTTAACCGCTCTGACTCGACCCTCTTCTCATCACTTCAGCCTCAACCCTGCCGCCATCACCGCCTTTCATGGCCTATGCCACCGGTTCACCAACGCCCCAATTCTACTGCACCCAGACGCAAGTAAACCATTGTCATCGTTGTGGAGGTGCACGCTTCGGATGTGGGTGCCGGGGATGTTCTCTCTCAACGAGGTCCAGACCAGAAGCTACATCTCTGTAGTTTCTTTTCCAAAAAATTTGACCCCACTCAGCAGCGATACGGGGTAGGGGACCGCGAGCTGCTGGCCATAAAGTGGGCTTTGGAGGAATGGCGACACTGGCTCCAGGGCGCCAGAGATCCTGAGAACCTGATCACCATCCGCAACTTAAAACAGCTCAACACGAGACAGGCGCGGTGGGCACTATTTTTCGAACATTACAACTTCCATCTATCCTACCGCCCGGGGTCCAAGAACACCAAAGCTGACGCCCTCTCCCGACAACATGAAGAGGACATTCCCCGGGCGGACCCCGCGCCTGTCATCACACCCACCAAGATCGTTGCACCACTTCACTGGGAACTGGAAACGAGGGTTCGCCGTCCACAGGTGATGGAGACCGAACCGGCAGGTGTGCCGCCTGGGCGACTCTACGTGCCGAACACCGTAAGGACCGAGGTGTTGCGATGGGGTCATTCCTCGCCATTATCTGGACACCCCGGCGCCAAACGCACCCTCCAATTTATCAGACGTGCCTTCTGGTGGCCATCTATGGCGAGTGACGTCAAGGAGTACGTCTAGGCGTTCCCAGTGTGCGCCAGGTCCAAGAATACCAACCAACCGACACCGGGGGAACTCCAACCGGTTCCCCATCGGCCCTGGACGCACATTGCCGTCGACTTCATCACGGGCCTGTCGGCCTCCGAAGAGAAAAACACCATCTTAATTATTGTCGACCGGTTCTCCAAAGCCGTGCACCTGGTGGCCCGCACCGGACTCCCGTCAGCCAAAAAAACAGCAGAGCTGATTTTAGAACACGTAGTCCAACTGCATGGGTTCCCAAAAGACATCGTCTCGGACAGGGGGCCCCAGTTCACCGCCCGGGTCTGGAAGGCCTTCTGCCATCTGATCAATTCCACCTGTAGTCTATCCTCTGGTTATCATCCCCAGACTAACGGTCAGACGGAGCGGACCAACCAACAACTGAAGCGCTACCTGAGATGCTTTGTTGCAGATCGCCAGCGCTCCTGGGCCCGCTACCTCGTATGGACTGAGTTATCTCCATGTCTCTTCAGCCACCAATCTCAGTCCATTTGAGGTATGCCACAGTTTCCAACCTTCGATGTTCGATCATCAAGAACCGGAGGTTGAGGTGCCGTCAGCCCAACAGTTGGTTCGCCGGTGTTGACGGCTATGGAATCAAGCAAACGCCGCCATTCAACAGGCCAACAACCGCTACGCCACTCAACATCGCCGTTGACACCCGCCGGGACGATTGTACAATGTAGGTGACAAAGTATGGCTTTCAACCAGAAACCTTCACCTTGACACGGAATCCAAAAAGCTATCACCCAGGTTCATCGGTCCATACCGCATCACCCTCCGTATCAATCCTGTCACCTACCGGCTCCAGCTGCCTGCGGCGCTCCGGATCCATCCGGTATTTCTCACCTCCCAGCTCAAACCCTTCATCACTTCACCAATGGTTCCCCCCACCCACCCTGCTCCTCCTCCCCGTATCACTGAAGGTGGTCCCGCCTACACCGTTCGCCGGATCCTAGACTCACGTCCTCGGGGCAGAGGGCTCCAGTACCTGGTCGATTGGGAAGGTTACGGTCCCGAGGAGCGATCTTGGATTCCGGCTATCCTCCAACGTCGGGTATCCTCCACCCCAGGACCGTCGAGAGTCGGCCCTGGACAGGGGGGTACTGTCATGCACACTCGTAACACGACCGGCACTAGGACCTGGAAGTAATACGATTGCATTTCAGGAAGCATAAAAGGAAACAAGATGGCGCTTCACATTGCTCAGTCATTGAGTTTGCCCATGCCTTGTCTGAAGCTTCGCCGACTATTCTGTGAGTACTCACCGATTTGGGTTGCTTCTTTGATTGTGTGTTGCTAGAACGCAGATTTATTTGTGTAGATCCTAGCTCTTCGTGTAAGAGATTTCTTAGATAAATTGCGTGGTTATCCTGCCTACTCGCGTTGCTTCCGCGTTTGGGTTTACCATCCACGCTACACGGGCTAACTGCTAAGGCTTCTGTGCTTACCCTTCGATAGCTCGTGACAAATAGTAATAGTAGCTACAGTAAAAGCAAGACCTAAATTTACCTGTAAAGATCATAACAGCTAACTCTGGCTGAACCGATTCTAACATGTTTCTATATGTTCATCATTATCATAATTGGCCAATACGCGAATAACTATTTTTTTGCTGCAAATGTGAAGGAAAGAGCAGGAAACTGGTACCTGCTACAAATAAAGATTTCTCTAACCCCCACACCTAAACCTACAAGTTCCTCAAATTTGTGGACTCATGTGTCTAACTACAAGCAGTTCTACTACACATTCTACCCGTTTAAGAAAACCGAAGCAGGTAAAATATATGGGCAAGGGGGGTTTACAGAACAAGATTAACATTTAGAAAAGGGTGTGGGTGTGCTTTTCTTGCAAACTTGGTAGAAGTCTGTGTAATCACTAGGCGTGTGAGAATCCCAAGAGGTCAAGAGTTTGAAAATTAACTAACCCACCTGGCAACAATTACCATGCCACAGATGAAACACCTGAGGCCATATTTCTTCTTCATTTTGACATTTGATGTGATCTTTTACTAAAGCTCCTGACCTGTATCTGCATCTGTGTATGGATTGCAGTGCTGCAACACGATAGACTGATTAATTAGATAACAGGCGCATGGGTGTTTTTAATAAAGTGACAGTGAGCATTCACTCATAAGCCACTGTACTTATTAGTGCTAGTACAGTGGAACCTCGGTTTACGAGTAACGCGGTTTGTGAGTGTTCCGCAAGATGAGCAAAGATTTTATAATACATTTTGACTTGAAAAACGAATAAGTCTTGGTTTACAAGTACCGAGTATCATGTATCACGCATGCGCTTCTTGTTTTGATGCCGAGTGTCACATGATCACAACTGAGTCAACGGTTTTTCTCTCTCTTGCACTGCGGAATTGTGGGTAATCGCCACCCCTGCTCGATCTTAGTGCGCGTCTCTCACTGATATAATCAATATCAGTGCATGCGTGTACTGTTTACTATAACACTGTGACCACACGTGTGCGCGTAAAAAATCTTTTATTTTGAATTTGTATGTGTGTGTACAGTGCGTGTGTACTGTTTATTGTAACACATGTTTGTGCGTGCGTGTAAAGCAAAAGAAAGTCTCATTAGAGGTTAAAGATCCATTTTCTCTCTCTCTCTGTATCAGCCTAAAGGTTGAGTGCGCGTGCATCATTGGTCACAAACAGAAACACTTATTTATTGGTATTTATTTTCCCTTTTTTTTAAAAGTAAAGTGTAGATTCATTTGTTTTATTTTTACTTTATATTTTATATTAATTATTTTTATGTATTTTTTTTGGGCTGTGCAATGAATCATTTGAATTTTCATTATATTGTATGGGAACATTTGGTTTACGAGTGTTTTGATACACGAGTCCGCTTCCGGAACAAATTATGTTCATAATCCAAGGTTCCACTGTACTGGCTTGGACAGACTTTTGTCTTCTGAACTACCTTAATTCTCCTTGACATAGATTCAATATGGTGCTAGAAACATTGTTTAGAAATTTTGGTTCATATTGCTATGATAGCATCAAAAAGCTGCTGCAGATTTGTCGGCTGCACATTCATGATGCAGATCTCCTATTCCACCATATCCCAAAGGTGCTTTATTGGATTGAGATTTGGTGACTGTGAAGGCTATTTAGGGTCAGTGAACTCATTGTCATGTTCAAGAAACTAGTTTGAGATCATTCTAGCTTTGTGACATCCAAAAGCTTATGGATCCTATGGTCTAAGGCGCATTATCCTTAGACCATAGGACCTCTCTGTAAGACTTAGAGATGATTGTGTGTGATTGTGAGTTTTTGGAAATACTCAGACCATCCTGT
This sequence comes from Clarias fuscus, assembly GCA_030347435.1. NCBI lineage: Eukaryota > Metazoa > Chordata > Actinopteri > Siluriformes > Clariidae > Clarias > Clarias fuscus. The sequence continues at coordinate 9,069,611 of CM059213.1, read as the reverse complement.
CAGGCACCAACAAGCACGCCACATTCAAAGACATTTAAATCACTTTTCTTCACCATTCTGATTGCTGAACATCAGCAGATCCATGTAAATGCATTGAGCTATTGCCATGTGTCATGTTTCAGCTGACTGACTGATATTTGTCTTTCTTTATCTTTTCCTTTTATTCTCTTATTTGGGTTTCTGTCATCTTGTTTGTTTTGACACCTTGTCATGTGACTGTGGCATTTGCATGCTGATTGATATTCATTGGTTTGTGCCAAAGATGGGAGTGTACACAGGATCAGCCATGTCTGTGTTCAATTACTCTTCACTTTAACATGCATTCTTACACACATGTAATATACATTTTAGAACAATGTATGGTCTGTGTCAATCTGTAATGTCCCTTCATGTTCAGGTTACAACTATTTCTTCTTTGTCAGAATATCAGAGATTCCAGCTTGTTTCCAACGGCCTTTCTTCAGCATGAGAAGCAATCAGTGCAGACAAAAGCTTAAAGAAAACTTTTGGTGTTGGTGCAATTAATATTTGCATGTTATACCCACTTCTGTATTGATGTTATTTCTAAATCAAGTCTAAATGCAAGCAAAACATGGATGAGTGTTTATGTAAATTAATACAGTTTCTGTAACCAGAAGGAAGTAATTGTCTAATCTGCGGTATTTTAAACAAAGTCCAATAAACATTTCCAACACAGTGCGCAAGCACACAGGTACAAAAGATAATTGAAAGACAGAATATAAGCACAATGTCTTATTTACAGTCATTAAAGGAGAAATGGTGATTTTCTATCATACAGTATATTGCATAATATTTCTACAAAAATAAGATGCCCCTAGCTGCAGCAGCAAAGGAAAAAATAATGGTCAGGATGTTGGTAAGGTTTAAATTATACAGCTGGATAAATTGTTCCTTGTTTCATGAAAAATATATGCAAATGTAAATGCAATAATGATTGTAATGTAAACTATCGCTAGTACTGGGGTTTCATGTACTGTAGCAAACACAGACAAATGCAGTAATAACAATGAATAGAACAAGTGCTAATATCGAGCTATTAGCTGACTATTGTAGTATTTTATACTAGCATTTGTACCTGTCATTGATGGGAAAAGAGTTTGTAGAAATAGCTAAAAAGCTAAAAAAAAATAATAAGCTGATCAGCTTTAATGTAATCAATGATATTATTATTTCAGGTTGATGCCTGTATACATGTCTGCCTGTATTTCTGTAGAGCAGAACTCTCTGTCTAACTTATTAATACAAAGAAAACAAATTGTTAGGCTGAGTGCATAGGTTGAGGTATACGCAGCTCTAGGTCTGTTTAAACAGCTATGGCTAAACAAGCCACAGGTGATCTCAATGATACACCATGGAAAATGAAGTCAAATTTCATGTACATGTACACAATAGTCCACAGGCACAAAGCGCCCTCCAGGGGTTGTTCCTAAAAGGATGAAGATAAAAGTTTTAAAACTCCAGGTTGTTAAATTAACTTATACTACATCAGCGCTGTAATTTCACTGGTGGAAAATTAAGTAATCCCAGTAAAAATATTTAGTTTGGCTTTTATAATTAATTGTTTACATTGCGCAAGTAGCTTTCAGTATCTTATTTTATATGTAAGTGTCACATCACTTTTACTCAACATTTGGAATTCACTTATAGTGCAGGTTTAACTTCAGGCAGATATCTGAGTACTGCAAGCGTTTCAAAAAATTCTTTCCCACCAGTTTTGTGTGATAAAATTATGTTGTACTATATATTTTAATAGCGATTATGTAGGGGGGAAATCTGTGCCAGGTTAGCATTTTAGCACATAACACTGACCTCTCAGTTAAGGTATTTTACACACCCTAACCTGCTGAGGCAATCCCCCCCCCCCCCCCCCCCCCCCCCAGGCAATCTAACTCACGAAAAGCTGAGTTGTCCACTGTGAAATAAAAATATGTGCAATATTATGTGTAATTGGTGCAATACTATGCAATACCACTGATATTTATTTGATATTACCCCACATTCTATTCCATTTCTTGTTAATTGTATTTTTTATTGTTTTGTTTTGTTTTATGTCATGCGTGTTGTTGTCATCTCTAGAAGCTTCTGTCACCAAAACAAATTTCTTGACATACTTGTCAATAAAGCTTTTTCTGATTGTCATTTTGATTCTGAAAGAGCAGGTCCTGACCAATGTACAGAAAAAAATTATTTTATTTACATAAATACAGTATAACACATTTCTATCTCATTGGACAATGGCAGTCAGGTTCCTGCATACTGAGTGCAGAATGGAAGTAAATGCTGTTCTCAGAGCTTTCTCATGCTTTCTCTGGGGTTTTTTTTTCCCCGAAGATCTCTCAACATCCTGTTAGTCATAGTAATTGACTATAGCTGATAACTTCTATGTAGAAATATAAAAATGATTTGACAGCATCAGATTGACTAATCTACCGTATTAAATCATTGAATTTATTCCATTTAAAATACACACAGCACTCTGGTATCTTCACAGAAAAAGACATACTGTATATAAGCACTATTTTTTTTTTTTTTTTTTGAGTTTACTGTATAAAAGCCATTTGCATGTTGTGTAGAAATCTGGGTGGACAGGGGTTCTGGTGGAAATTTCACAGTCTAGGAGAAGTGTCAGAACAGCAACAGTGGCAGTTAATACTGTATATTAGTCAATCTGATTCTGTCAAATAATTATTATGTTTCAACATAGACATTATCAGCTAGAGTCAATTATGATGACTAACAGGATGTTGATAGATCTTGAGGCAAAAAAAAACCCTGAGAAAGCGTGAGAAAGCTCTGAGACCAAGGCTGGTCGTCACACACCACATTAAATATAATTGCCTGGTATATTGATCACACATGCACTTTCAAATAGACCGGTCGAAAACTAGAATGTAAATAGCATCAAACTAAATTGGTAGTATTTTAAATGATTAATTATCAAAGTCTAAGTCAGGAACATCCCTTTTCTAAACAATTACATTTTTCACGATTAGGTGAGACAATTGTACATAGTAGAATTTATTGGAAGGTATAGCTATTGTGCCAAGTTCTGGAAGAAGACTAAATTATTATAGTCAGCTGAGACAAATTTGGTTTGCAGGATCAGGAATATCCCAGGAACCACCAAGGCACCGAGGCCTTAGCCACAGTATTAGCCACAGATTTCTGAAGCATGAAATCTGTGGCTAATACTGTATGTCGGATCCTACAACAGAAATGCTTATGGAAACTGAGTGTTACTGTCTACACTCAGATGAGGTTAACATCATTATGGACTGAAAGACTGTCATCAAAGAAAGGAGCTCCTGCTTCAAAATTGATGCCTTAAATCTTAAAAGTTTGCAGCTGAACACATGGACAAAGAAAAAGTCTTCTGGAGGAAAGTTTTGACCAGAGACGTGTTGGGAGCCTTCAACCCCAAGAACACTGTTGAACACTGTAAAAACTCTTAAGTATGTGGTGGCATCATGGTGTGGGGCTGTTTTGTTGCAGATGAAATAATGAAGAAGGATGACCACTTCAGAATTATTAGATATAACCTCAAAATGGTTGAAACCTGGGTTTTCAAATGTTCAAGCAAGGCAAGCTGGATGTGGAATGGATAAGGCAGGCTGCCTTTAAACTTCTGCAGCCTCAAGTCTATTAAAATAAATGTGCTTTGCTTTAACGTTTGGCTTGTGGCAGAAAATAAATTAGTTTAACTAGTTCTAGTCTGAGGGACTAGAGGGACTCCCGCCTGAGGGAGAACTGGGATTGGCCTCCAGGTCAGCGGGAGGAAGAGTGCCCATGGGGCTTGTGGTTTGGTGCCACCCATGCATCAAACCCATTACACTGTACATTAACTATTTACCAACAAGAGTGGTCAAATATCGACCCAGTGTGCCAGATTTGTTGTTGGAGAAAATGTTTTAGCAGGTGTAGTACAGATATTACTTTAGTTTAGGAAACTAGAAAATATCCTGCAATAGAATGCTAAAGTAGTCTTTCTTTGCAGATATTATATGTCTCATTATTGGACATCTAATATATCGCCTTTTACGAAGTGATAGTGCGCGCTATTTTAATCATAAATTCTCAATGAATTGGGGGGGTGGGGTGGGGGGGTGGTATACGAAAACCGTTCATGTACTTATTTTTTTCTTTGTTGCTACAATATCATTTCATGTGTGAAGAAAAATAATATTTGTATAAACATATAAATATGATTAAGAGAAAATTGCATGCCCATGCGTGATTCACAATCATACATTCAGCACAATTACACTTTTTATTCAGGATCTTTACTTTTCATGTTCTGTATTTTTTTTTCAATGATTCTCCTTTGACTGTGCTTTCTCCATTCATTATTATTATTATTATTATTATTATTATTATTATAGTTGTTGTTGTTGTTGTTACCTTTGCTTTTTGTTTTCGTTCTTTATTAGTTTTCTCTCACCATGCCCATAGGCTCTTTGCCCTCCTGCCTTCTGGGAGGCGCTACAGGAGATTTACTGTATTTTTTTTAATTATTATTTATTTTAGTTATTCAAAAATGACCTATTAACAGCACCTCAGATTATAGCTGTTGTGAAGGCATTACGGATCATGAGTAGCAGAAACATCCTAAAGAAATAAAGAAAGAAATACAAATCAGGAACGACCATGGTGTTATGATCTCAAAATTTTAAACGGTATATATATATATATATATATATAGAGAGAGAGAGAGAGAGAGAGAGAGAGAGAGCCATGCTGTATCTCTTATGGGGGACTGATCCTACAGTATGTTCTGAAGTATTCCATTAAGAAATCTACTGTACAATACAGTATATCAGCATTTAGCTGAGTAACCCACTTGCGGTCTAACTGCCTCCATTGAGCAACCGATCTTCTGGCTCAATGACCTTCCGTTGCAACCTTTATCTTCCTCATTCTCTCTGTTGTATGTCTAAGTTCAACATTATTTATCTTTTATCTATTATTTAATATTAATTAAATAATTTAATATCAATTAAATAATAAACAATATTGAACAATGAACATAATTACATTGTTTATGATGTCATTTATAAACAACAAATTGAGTTTGTTGTTTGATTTGGAAATGTCTTTTGTGAAAAGGTTTTGGGGTGGTCACAACACCATGTCAATTATTTGCCTGTAACAGATAGAGCCTTGGTCCGAAGATAAAAACAAATCATTCATGATTTTAACTAGTGCAGGCTCTGTACTATGATGGGGACTGAAGCCTGACTGAAATTCTTTGAGGATATTGTTTTCCTGCAAGAAGCCTCATATTTGAGCTGAGACCACCTTTTCTAATATTTTTTTATATAAACAGAAGGTTTGAAATTGGTCTTAAATTTCTTATTTCATTCGGGTGTAAATTCGATTTTTTTTAAAGAAGAGACATAACTGCCAACTTGAACGATTTAGGGACGTGACCTAAATATAGTGAGGAATTAATAATGTTTAGAAGAGTCTCTCCAGCTGTATGTATCACTTCTTTTAGAAATCTAGTTGGGATTAGATCTAAACAGGACGTTGTTAATTTGGCTGTCATGCTAAATTTGTACAGCTCTTCCTGTCCTATAGCTGTAAAGCATTGAAAATCTAAATGTGGAGCTTTAGGCTGGATTGGATCCAAGATGCTCTTAGAGGTTGAACATCCTGATACTATCGATTTTTTCAATAAAGAAATTAATAAAGTCTTCATTACTAAACTGTGATGGAGTACTCTCTGCTGATATCTTAGGTTTTGTTAGTCTAGCCGCTGTACTAAATAAGAACCTGGGATTGTTTTGGTTTCTTGCTATCAGTTGGCTCAGATGCTCAGCCCTAGCAGCTTTTAGAGCCTGTCTCTAGCAGGCTATTGTACAGTGACTATTGTACCATGGTGCAGGTGTTTTTTTATTGTTAATTTATTTAGATCGTCTGCATTTAAGGGTCTAGTAATGTGTTGGAACAGATCCAGCAGATTACTTGTGAATCTGTCCTTGGTGGTCGGATTAATGCTTCTACTAAATCGATAACGTTGGGAGGCACAGCTAATCTGTTCCATAGGTAGAGTATACACTAAGACGTGATGACATCACTTTGAGGTAGAGTCTCTATGTATATTAGGGACATCTATACCATGGAATAAATCTAGCGCATGATTAAAACGATGAGTTGGTTTATTAATGTTTTGTTTAACCCCAAAGGAATTTAGCAAATCCATAAATGCGAGTCCTAAAGCATCATTAGCGTCGTCGGGTCTCCTACTATCAACACTTTGTCAGAGTTAATCAGTAGATCTGCATAGGGCCACGGGGGTCTATACATGGTGGCCAGGGCAAAATATAGCAGGGATTTATCATGGATGTCAGTGAGTGTACAGTAACATTAATTGTAGCACTGCCACATAAGGGGCATATTGTTTATAGGGTGTAATGAGATGGCGAAAAGGTAAAAAAGCTGCTGCGCCTTATTCATTGTGACCACTAAGGTTTATTTGCTTGTATGTATCTAATGTGTATTGGTTCCCACTCCCACTCTCGCGAGACTGCGTGACCGGTCGGCATGGGTAGAAGGTGACACACGTGGTCACATGACTCGATAAAGCTGGCCCGGGAAAGCATGCAGGGAGGGAGTATGGAGTTACAGCGCGCTGTGTTTATAGATATTGTTATGGAGTGCACAAAGAGACTGTCGAGGGCTGTTCCTTGCGGGTTGTCCTTGCCATCAGGAATAAGGCCGACTGAACTGCTTCGCTACGGTGCTCTCACTCTGACATCGGCCTCACAGGATTATTCCATCCTTTCCGGTGAGACCGATTCCACTCTCTCACACACTCTTGCAATAATGCGGATTCTGGACTTTTTACACACACACACCCATTCCGTTTATTATTGTAAATATTTTGTCTATATTATTTTCTTTAGTATTGGTTTTGGTGCACCTTTTTTGTTTCATTTATTGTATAATACACGTTTGGAGTGTTTAAATTGGTCTTGGGTTTGTGATTCTTGTTCAACAGGTTTTAGAGCACACCGACACGAAGAAAAAGATCTCTCTTTTTGTGTAGCATCAGGTAAGGGCAAATTATCTGAGCGTTACATAATGATAAGCAATTCAAATGAGTTAAACCTGGGCCTGGTTTTCTGGGTAATACTAATAAAATTGTTGTCGAGAGTTGCAAAACCACCTCTTGTTTGACGGGGCTCATGTTTATAGAGATATCCTGACGGAGTAGACACATTCAGACCAATATATTCATTTGTGAGGCCATCAGTTTGTGACCTCAAGCTCAAGTGCACTTGGGTGATGCAGCAGGACAATGATCTGAAAGACATCACAATTCCACCTCAGAATGGATAAAAAAAAAAAAAAATCAAGGTTTTGGACTGGCCTAGTCAAAGCCTAGAGTTCAAATCCAATTGAGATCCTTAAGCAGACCATTCATGCTCGAAAACCCTCCCATGTGGCTGAACGAAACAAATCCGCAAAGAAGAGTTGGCCAGAATTCCTCCACATTGATGTAAAAGACTCTTGCAGTCAGTTGTTGCCACCAGTTTAGGGAGCAATTACTTTTTCATATAGGGCCAGGCAGGTTTGGACAGCTTCTTTCTGATTTAAAAACTGCATTTTAGGTTTAGGCATATTTGCTTATGTTTGTGTGATATTGAAATTTGGGTTCTGAAATGGCGGCACAGTGGCTTAGTGGGTAGCACTGTCGCCTTGCATCTCCAGGACTCGGGTTTGATTCCTGCCTCGGGTTTCTGTGTATGGGGTTTGCATGTTCTCTCCATGCTCGGTGAGTTTCCACCGGGTACTCTGGTTTCCTCCCACAGTCCAAAGATATGCAGATTAGGCTAATTGGCGTTCCCAAATTACCCAAAATGTGAATGAGCATTTGAGTGTGTACACACATGGACAAAATTGTTGGTACCCTTCGGTCAATGAAAGAAAAACTCACAGTGGTCAAATAAATAACTTTAGTCTGACAAAAGTAATAATTTTTAAAAAATCTATGAATGTTAACCAATGAAAGTCAGACATTGCTTTTCAACCATGCTTCAACAGAATTATTTAAAAAAATAAACTCATGGAACAGGCCTGGACAAAAATGATGGTACCCCTAGAAAATACTGAAAATAATGTGACCAAAGGGACATGTTAATTCAAGGTGTGTCCACTAATTAGCATCACAGGTGTCTACAATCTTGTAATCAGTCAGTGGGCCTATATATAGGGCTCCAGGTAGTCACTGTGTTGTTTGGTGACGTGGTGTGTATAACACTCAACATGGACCAGAGAAAGCAAAGGAAAGACTTGTCTCAGGAGATTCGAAAGAAAATTATAAACAAGCATGTTAAAGGTAAATTCTATAAGACCATCTCCAAGCAGCTAGATGTTCCTGTGACTACAGTTGCACATATTATTCAGAAATTTAAGATCCATGTGACTGTAGCCAACCTCCCTGGACGTGGCTGCAGGAGGAAAATTGATGACAAATCGAAGAGACGGATAATCCGAATGGTAACAAAAGAGCCCAGAAAGAGATCCAAGGTGAACTTCATGCTCAAGGAACATCAGTGTCAGATCGCACCATCCGTCGTTGTTTGAGCCAAAGTGGACTACATGGGAGACGACCAAGGAGGACACCATTGTTGAAAAAAGCCAAACTGGAATATGCCAAACTACATGTTGACAAGCCACAAAGCTTCTGGGAGAATGTCCTATGGACAGATGAGGCAAAAATGGAACTTTTTGCCAAGGCACATCAGCTCTATGTTCACAGACGGAAAAATGAAGCATGTCAAGAAAAGAACACTGTCCCTACTGTGAAACATGGAGGAGGCCCTGTTATGTTCTGGGGCTGCATTGCTGCATCTGGCACAGGGTGTCTTGAATCTGTGCAGGGTACAATGAAATCTCAAGACTATCAAGAGATTCTAGAGAGAAATGTGCTGGCCAGTGTCAGAAAGCTGGGTCTCAGTCGCAGGTCATGGGTCTTGCAACGGGACAATGACCAAAAAAACCCAGCTAAAAACACCCAAGAATGGCTAAGAGGAAAACATTGGACTATTCTAAAGTGGCCTTCTATGAGCCCTGACCTCAATCCTATTGAGCATCTTTGGAAGGAGCTGAAACATGCTGTCTGGAAAAGGCACCCTTCAAACCGGAAACAACTGGAGCAGTTTGCTCATGAGGAGTGGGCCAAAATACCTGCAGAGAGGTGCAGAAGTCTCATTGACAGTTACAGGAATCGTTTGATTGCCTCAAAAGGTTAAGCAACAAACTATTAAGTTAAGGGTACCATCATTTTTGTCCAGGCCTGTTCCATGAGTTCATTTTTTTTATATATAATTCCGTTGAAGCATGATTGAAAAGCAATGTCTGACTTTCATTGGTTAACATTCATATAATTCTTATAGATTATTACATTTGTCAGATTAAAGTTATTTCTGTGACCATTGTGAGTTTTTCTTTCATTGACTGAAGGGTACCAACAATTTTGTCCACGTGTGTATATGTGTGTGTGTGCTCTCTGATGGATTGGCACCCTGTCCAAGGTGTACCCCGCCTCATGCCCTAAATCTTCTCATATGCTTCAGATATGCTCCTGGCCCCTCTGTGACCCTATACACAGGATAAAGCAGCATAGACGATGATGACAATGTGCAGTTGTGGTGAACAGGATGTGAAGATAAAGAATGACAATTTCCTTTAAACGGAAACTTCACACATGAGAAATTATGGGAATTATGAACAGTTCCATATTCCAGTCAATGTTGGCACAAAGCCTTAAGGCTTCTGTTAGAAAGTTGAAGATGAAGAGGAACAACCCAAAGCATACATACAAATCAACAAAAGAATGGCTTCACCAGATGAAGATAATAGTGTCAAGACAAGATGTGCCATGCTGATAGACTCCTATTTAAAAAGACTGAGTGCTGTAATAAAATCAAAGGTGCTTCAACAAAGTTTTAGCTTAAGGATAGTCATATGTATTCAACCACATTATTTGTGTGTGTGTTTTTTATTATAATTATTAATTAAATAAATGAATAATTGTTTTGTAAATACATTACAAGTTGAAGTTCTACTTTTTATTTATTTATTTGCTCTGGATAAGAATATCTGGGAAATGCCTAAATCTAAAGGTACTGTAAGATATTTTGTTCTACATCTGTCCTTTCATTTGTCCTTCAGTTTATCCAGCCAAGATTCTAATTAGCACAATATCCCAAGCACAGTTGGTTAAATGTTGTAAGGAAGTATAATAGGATGAAATTGATAAACTCATTAGAATTCAAGGTCACAGCAAGGTCAAATGCCTACAATAGGTTTTCTTTAATACCTACTACTTTACAACAAGAAGGACTTTAAATGTTGGGAGTAGAGACATCTCTGTTGGCAGTCACCATTAATATCTACTTGTTCTATCTGTTGTTTTGTTTCCCATTTCTTTCACTCCGATTTTTCTCTGGAATTTTTTTTTTCTAGATAGGGAATTAGGAAAGGAATTAAGTTTATTGTGCCACAGAGGAATATTTGAAAATGATGTATGCAATAGCTGTTTAGTGTCTAAACCAATAACTACAGTAAGAAGTTAATAGCATTAATCAATTAATTTGTTTTCTGCAGCAATAAGTTTAACATTGTAAGGGTGGTTTGGCTATGCTAAACTGTGGTGTGTTTTATTTTTCCCATTCATGATCTGTCATGCACACTCGTAACACGACCAGCAAAAGGACCTGGAAGTAATATGGTCGCATTTCAGGAAGCATAAAAGGAAACAAGATGGCGCTTCACATTGCTCAGTCATTGAGTTCGCCCATGCCTTGTCTGACGCTTCGCCGACTATTCTGTGAGTACTCACCGATTTGGGTTGTTTCTTTGATTGAGTGTGTGTTGCTAGAACGCGGATTTATTTGTGTAGATCCTAGCTCTTCGTGTAAGAGAGTTCTTAGACACATTGCGTGGTTATCCTGCCTACTCGCGTTGCTTCCGCGTTTGGGTTTACCATCCACGCTACACGGGCTAACTACTAGGCCTCTGTGCTTACCCTCCGATAGCTCGTGACAGAATGACTGAGCCAAAAGCAGAAAACCCAGCGGAGTTTGCTCGCCTCTGTGATGTGGTTGACCAGCATGCCGAGCTGATCAATAAGCTCCGTGGAGAAGTCGCGTCTCTCCAAAAGGACCTTTGCGCCGCGAGGTGGCGGAGCTACGGCAGGAGAACGCGACCCTCCGGCCTACTACGAGGGACTGGCCTCACGAATCAAAGATGAAGTCGCCGGACGAGAGATTCCCGCCACGCTGGAAGGACTGATTCAGCTCTCCCTCCGCATTGACCAGCGCCTGCTCTCTCGTCCGAGGCCAGCCCCCCGGACCCTGCCACCTACTACATCACCTTCATACCCTCAAGCCCCGGTTCCTGAGATCCGTCCCTCCTTCACCACCACCGCCATGGCACCAGTCGGACCTCCACCTCCCGCCGTGGTTAACACCGGAGCTGGGGAACCAATGCAACTAGGACTTGACTCCTTGACTGCTGCAGAACGGGAACGACGCTTCAGAGAAGGGCTCTGCGCCTACTGTGGGTCAGCGGCGCACCACAGGGCCCCCTGTCCACTTCGCCCGGGAAACGCTCAGGAAAACGGGGCAGTTCAACGGGCCCCCTCCTCCTCTCGGTCACGACACCCAATAATTCCCGTCTCACGGTCCAAGTACACCTCTGGTTTGGCCACAAATGGGTCGGAAGTACTGCGTTCATCGATTCCAGTGCCGCAGGTAACTTTATTGACTCTTTGTTTGCCAAAGAACTGGGAGTGGAACTTGAGGCGTTATCCCAGCCCGTTCGTATCACATCTGTCGACAGTCGGCCCCTTTCCTCCAGCCCCATCACCACTCAGACTCAGCCACTCACCCTTGTCATCAGCCAACATCACGAACGGATCCAGTTCCACCTCACCTCCATTTCATCACCACCCATCATCCTCGGACACCCCTGGTTGCTCCAACATGACCCCCTCATCTCCTGGACGCAAAACCGGATCCTACAGTGGGGGCCGACCTGCTCCGAACTCTGCCTGCGGGCTCCGGTTGGGACGTGTTCTAGGGAGTCCGAGGCTCCCGATGTCGACACCAACGCCATCCCCGTCACCTACCGAGACCTGGCTGAAGTATTCTGCAAGAGACGAGCCACACCTTCCTCCTCATCGCCCCTATGACCTGACGATCGAACTTCAGCCGGGCTCGGTCCCCCCCTGCGGCCATCTTTACTCCGTCTCCGCCGCTGAGACGCAGGCGATGGAGAGATATGTTTCTGACGCCCTTCGGCATGGCACCATCCGGCCCTCCTCCTTGCCTGCCGTTGCGGGGTTCTTCTTTGTGAAGAAGAAAGGGGGCGACTTACGTCCCTCTGTCGATTATTGGGGGCTTAATATCATAACCATTAAGAACAGACACGCTTTGCCTCTTACCAACTCACCATTTTCACAAAGTTGGACCTCCGGAGCGCCTACAACTTGGTGCGCATTAGAGAGGGCGATGAGTGGAAGACGGCTTTCATCACCCCTACTGGACACTACTCCCATATATCCTTATTTATTCACGCACCGCCGAGGAACACACCCATCACGTCAGAGCGGTCCTTAAGATATTACTCGCCCACCAACTGTACTGTAAGGTGGAAAAATGCGACTTTCACAAGCGCTCCATCACGTTCCTGGGTTTTGTCATCTCGCCCCAGGGTGTGGCCATGGACCCGCAGAAACTGGAAGTTGTGCGTCATTGGCCCCTACCCAAGACCCTCAAGCTACTTCAACGGTTTCTCGGGTTTGCGAACTTCTATCGTCGCCTTATCCGGGACTACAGTACGGTTGCTGCCCCTTTAACAGCTCTGACTCGACCCTCTTCTCATCACTTCAGCCTCAACCCCGCCGCCATCACCGCCTTTCATGACCTATGCCACCGGTTCACCAACGCCCCAATTCTACTGCACCCAGATGCAAGTAAACCATTCGTTGTGGAGGTGGACGCTTTGGATGTGGGCGCCGGGGCTGTTCTCTCTCAACGAGGTCCAGACCAGAAGCTACATCCCTGTAGTTTCTTTTCCAAAAAATTTGACCCCACTCAGCAGCGATACAGGGTAGAGGACCGCGAGCTGCTGGCCATAAAGTGGGCTTTGGAGGAATGGCGACACTGGCTCCAGGGCGCCAGGAAGCCGTTCATCGTCTGGACCGACCATCAGAACCTGATCACCATCCGCAACTTAAAACAGCTCAACCCGAGACAGGCGCGGTGGGCACTATCCTACCGCCCGGGGTCCAAGAACACCAAAGCTGACGCCCTCTCCCGACAACACGAAGAGGACGTTCCCCAGGCGGATCCCGCGCCTGTCATCACACCCACCAAGATCATTGCACCACTTCACTGGGAACTGGAAACGAGGGTTCGCCGTGCAGAGGCGATGGAGACCGCACCGGCAGGTGTGCCGCCTGGGCGACTCTACGTGCCGAACACCGTAAGGACCGAGGTGTTGCGATGGGGTCATTCCTCGCCATTGTCCGGACACCCCGGTGCCAACCGCACCCTCCAATTTATCGGACGTGCCTTCTGGTGGCCATCTATGGCGAGTGACATCAAGGAGTACGTACAGGCGTGCCCAGTGTGCGCCAGGTCCAAGAATACCAACCAACCGACACCAGGAGAACTCCAACCACTCCCCGTTCCCCATCGGCCCTGGACGCACATTGCCGTCGACTTCATCATGGGCCTGCCGGCCTCTGAAGAGAAAAACACCATCTTAACCATCGTCAACCGGTTCTCCAAAGCCGTGCACCTGGTGGCCCTCACCGGACTCCCGTCAGCCAAAAAAACAGCAGAGCTGATTTTAGAACATGTAGTCCGACTGCATGGGTTCCCAAAAGACATCGTCTTGGACAGGGGGCCCCAGTTCACCGCCCGGTTCTGGAAGGCCTTCTGCCATCTGATCAATTCCACCTGTAGTCTATCCTCTGGTTATCATCCCCAGACTAACGGTCAGATGGAGCGGACCAACCAACAACTGGAGTGCTACCTGAGATGCTTTGTTGCCGATCGCCAGCGCTCCTGGGCCCGCTACCTCCTATGGGCTGAGTTATCTCACAATCTCCATGTCTCTTCAGCCACCAATCTCAGTCCATTTGAGGTATGCCACGGTTTCCAACCTTTGATGTTCGATCATCAAGAACCGGAGATTGAGGTGACGTCAGCCCAACAGTTGGTTTGCCGGTGTCGACGGCTGTGGAACCAAGCAAACGCCGCCATCCAACAGGCCAACAACCGCTACGTCACTCAACATCGCCGTCGACACCCGCCGGGACGATTGTACAATGTAGGTGACAAAGTATGGCTTTCAACCAGAAACCTTCAACTTCACACGGAATCCAAAAAGCTATCACCCAGGTTCATCGGTCCATACCGCATCACCCTCCGTATCAATCCTGTCACCTACCGGCTCCAGCTGCCTGCGGCAATCCGGATCCATCCGGTATTTCACACCTCCCAGCTCAAACCCTTCATCACTTCACCAATGGTTCCCCCCACCCACCCTGCTCCTCCTCCCCGTATCACTGAGGGTGTTCCCGCCTACACCGTTCGCCGGATCCTTGACTCACGTCCTCGGGGCAGAGGGCTCCAGTACCTGGTCGATTGGGAAGGTTATGGTCCCGAGGAGCGATCTTGGATTCCGGCTCGGTTCGTCCTAGACCCCGAACTCATCCGGGACTACCGTCGTCGGGTATCCTCCACCCTAGGACCGTCGAGAGTCGGTCCTGGACAGGGGGTACTGTCATGCACACTCGTAACACGACCGGCACTAGGACCTGGAAGTAATATGGTCGCATTTCAGGAAGCATAAAAGGAAACAAGATGGCGCTTCACATTGCTCAGTCATTGAGTTCGCCCATGCCTTGTCTGACGCTTCGCTGACTATTCTGTGAGTACTCACCAATTTGGTTTGCTTCTTTGATTGAGTGTGTGTTGCTAGAACGCGGATTTATTTGTGTAGATCCTATAACAATATTGACATTATACACTTCCTATAGCTTTAAAGACAGAATCATTTTAGTATCTAGTATAAATACATTTTCCTGCAAGGCTGAGTAATGAGTATTTTGCAGCTGTAATAGAATGCACAACTGTCAGGTACATGCTACCAATACTGTCTTCTCTGACCCTTGCTATGGCACCTGTAAGTACCTGAAAACTACATAAGGTACTAATTTTAAGGTCTACTTTTTATATGTCATGTCTAATGAATGAGACTGAACTAATGCTGAGCTGCAGATATATCATACAGTATATAATGCTGTATATAAAAGTCAAAAGTAATCATGGATCAGACTTCTTTGTACAGCACATTCCATGGATGCAAAGCAAAGCTTATCTTTGGTGCCCAGAGGCACCAAATATTTCATACTTGGTGACTTTATGACTTTAGGGATGTTAGTAAACAAACTAATCTGTAGACACACACACACACGCACACACACACGAACTTATTTGGGATACGGTTTAGCAGACATGACTTCCAACGTGCAGGGTAGTGTGGATTTTTCTCAATTCATTAAGATTTATTTTAATCATTACAATAAAGGAAGCAATATTAAAACTATAGCATCTGATTTAATTTATATTCAACATTACAATCTGACCACAGTGCAACCTTTACACCTGGATCTAAGTGCAAGTCTCTCCGGGAACACATGAGCAAATGTAAGGGATGTGGTATTATATTACCTAATCCATTTTCCTTTAAAATTTGTCAAAATAGATTGGTCCCAGACCTCTTTCGGGACTCAACCCAAGGTTCGTGTCAGGTGACCCAATGCCGCATTTTCCACCTGTGTAACGGGTTCGACCCTTACTGGCAGGGTGGCACCACAGACACACATACACAAGGCGAGGACTCATGGGGAAAAGGGTCATTTTATTCAGGAAAAAAGGGGAAGGAAAGAAAGGAGGAAGAAAAAAATGGAAAGGAAAAGATGTCAAGGTGTGCATGTGCAGGTCCGGGGAGAGTGCCCAGCTGGCATGCGGGCACACGGCTGGAACATGAAAGGTGGCGGTGGGCAGAGCAGCAGATCTTTCTTGCGCTGTCCTCTTGCGGCGATCAAAGGGCGGCATTCTGGTCTCCTCTTTAAAGACTCTGGGGCGCGTAACATCGTCCGCTTGCATGCCACTCTCTTTAATAAATCCATCGCGTGACTCTTTTCTTTTCTTCTGGACCCCGGACTAAACTCGCTTTGCTCCTGTAATGCGGAGAAAGCCCGGTGTCCATTAACGTTGATTAGGGTCAGGCGGCCTGACCTGGCAGCCCCTGCCCCTTGCGCACCTGCAGAAGGGGGGGACCGTCTTCGTAGGGAGCCTACAGAGTGAGCGAGGAGTGATAACAGATTTAGGCACACACCCATTACAGGCGCACGCTGTGACACTGTTCAGAAAAATAGAAAGATTTTGCTGCAAGGAAAAACTGCACAAAAAAAATGTCATTTGTAAAAATAAAAATAAAAATTACAATTTGCAATTTACAAATTTAAAATAGAAAAAAAACATATACGATGTATAAATAAAATATATAAGTTAGACAGTATGTGCAGAATGTGAAGGTGCAGAATGTACAATATAATAAGTTATGGCATGTACTGTATGCATGACAGCTGCAGTATGAGTAGAACATGAGGTATGGAATGAAATGATGTGTTTGTCAGCAGCAGACACTTCCTGGACCTTTTTTTACTGCACTGTTTTTTTCTCCTGTGCTTATTTATAGTGCTGAATTGTGCTGTTAGCTGCGTCCAAAGCCTAGAGAAGTAGATTGCACTTTGTCAGGCCTCTACCTTTAGACCTGTCCAACTCGGGTGTCCCACTTGAAGACTAAGCTCCTGCTGGTATAGCTTTTAAGGTCACTGAGGCACGCAAACCCCCTGACCACAATAAGGTGGCAATGGCTCAGGGGGGAAACGGAAAAATAAAAATTAAATAAATAAAATTAAATTAAATATCCTTAATCCAGATTTTGTCATGCACACTCGTAACACGACCGGCACTAGGACCCGGAAGTAATACGGTCGTGTTTCAGGAAGCATAAAAGGAAACAAGATGGCGCCTCACATTGCTCAGTCATTGAGTTTTGCCCATGCTATCGCCGACGCTTCGCTCGTCTAAACGTGAGTACTCACTTTCTTGGGTTTCGCTTTCGATTGGGTGTGTGTATTTAGAACGCGGGTTTATTTGTGTAAACTCTTGCTCTCGCTTCGGGAGAGTTCTAATAATAACCAGCGTGGTTATCCTGCCTGCTCGCGCTACTTCCGTGTTTGGGTTTACCATCCACGCTACAGGGCTAACTGCTAGTCTTCTGGTTCATCTCCGGTTAGTTCGTGACAGAATGACTGAGCCCTCAGCAGTGAACCCAGCGGAGTTTGCTCGCCTCTGCGATGTGGTTGACCAGCACGCCAAGTTGATCGATCAGCTCCGTGGTGAAGTCGCGTCTCTCCGCAAGGAGCTCCAAGACGTTGCGGTCTTGCGCCGCGAGGTGGCGGAGCTGCGACAGGAGAATGCGACCCTCCGTGGGGCAGCCGCTCAGCCGGCTGTTGCCACGCACAACGCAGCGGCTGCAGCACCGCCACCTCCCTCCCCATCTTCTGATGTTTTTCTGGCTTTACCGGATAAATGGGATGGCACAGATGGGAAGTGCAGTGTTTTTCTAACCGCATTGGATCTCGTGTTTGAGTTCAATTCCACCAGGTACTCCACAGACTCACTGCGCATTGCTCTTCTTGTCTCGTTGCTATCCAGGCAGGCAGCTGAGTGGGCCACGGCAGTTCTTTGCTCAGATTCAGACGTCTCCTACTCATACACGGAATTCACCCGCCAACTCAAACTCACCTTCGAACATCCTGCTGCTGAGGTGGAGACCGACTCCAAACTATCACCTACGACAGGGAGGGTCGTCTGTGAGCCGCTACACCGCGGAGTTTCGTACCCTTGTTGTGCAGACCGACTGGGGAGACTCCGCCCTCCGGACGATCTACTACGAGGGACTGGCTTCGCGTATAAAGGACGAGCTCGCCGGACGAGAGCTCCCAGCGACCTTGGAGGGCTTAATCCAACTCGCCCTCCGGATCGACCAACGTCTGCTTGCTCGCCCCAAGCCAGCTCCCCGTACCTTGCCACCCATCACGATGCCATTACATCAGTCTGCTCCTCGATACACCACTTTCTTCCCCCAAGCTCCAGTCTCCGAAGCCCGATACTCATTCACTGCTCCATCTACCGGACCCGTCGGTTCTCCACCTGCTTAACACAGGAGCCGGGGAACCCATGCAATTAGAGCGCGCCTCCTTAACCGCTGCAGAACGGGAACGCCGATTCAGAGAGGGGCTCTGTGCATATTGTGGATCTGCTACACACCACCGAGCCATCTGTCCTCTGCGACCGGGAAACGCGCAGACCCGGTGAGAAATGAGAGTGGCTCACCGGGTTCCATCTCCCTCTCCACCACCTTAACCAATGATTCCCATCTCACGGTAAAAGTACACCTCCAGTTTGACCACAAACGAGTTGGAAGTACCGCGTTCATCGATTCCGGTGCCGCGGGCAACTTCATTGACTCTTCTTATGTCAAAAGACTGGGGGTAAAAACAGAGGCGTTATCCCAGCCCGTAACTATTACATCAGTTGATGGTCGGCCCCTCTCCTCCAGTCCCATCACCCTCCGAACCCAGCCTATCACCCTTGTCATTAACCAGCATCAGGAACAGATCCAGCTTTACATCACCTCCATTCCGTCACCACCTATCATCCTGGGACACCCCTGGCTACTGCGTCACGACCCACTCATCTCCTGGACCCAAAATCGGATCCTACAATGGGGACCGACCTGCAAGGAATTATGCCTACGGGCCGAGGCTGGGACGTGCTCCAGGGAGACCGAGGTCCCCGATGTCGACACAGATAACATCCCACGAGACTACCGGGACCTGGCTGAAGTCTTCTGCAAGAAACGTGCCACCCATCTACCTCCACATCGCCCCTACAACCTGGCGATCGACCTTCAGCCAGGCTCCATCCCACCTCGCGGCCACCTCTATTCCCTATCCAAGAACGAGATGCAGGCAATGGAGGAGTATGTCTCCAGCGGACTTCGCCATGGTACCATCCGGCCCTCCTCCTCACCTGCCGCCGCGGGGTTCTTTTTTGTGAAGAAACGCGATGGTAGTCTTCGTCCCTGTGTCGATTACCGGGGACTCAACAACATCACCATCAAGAACCGACACCCGTTGCCTCTTACCAACTCTGCCCTGGACGCCCTCTCTGGCGCCACCATTTTCACTAAGTTGGACCTCCGGAGCGTTTACAACTTGGTGCGCATCAGAGAGGGCGATGAGTGGAAGACGGCCTTCATCACCCCTACCGGACACTATGAAAGCCTGGTCATTCCCTTTGGTCTCTGCAATGCACCCGCGGTATTCCAACAATTTATCAATGATGTTCTCAGAGACATGTTAGGCCGCTGGGTGTTTGTCTACCTGGACGACATCCTCATTTACTCCCGAACCATCAACGAACACGTCCAGCACGTCAGAGCGGTCCTAAAGAGACTCCTCGCCCACCAACTGTACTGCAAGTTGGAAAAGTGCGCTTTTCACGAGCGCTCCACCATGTTCCTGGGTTTTGTCATCTCTGTAATTTTTGAACATCAGTTTTAGTGATGCTGCATTTAAAATTTCATCTTCAGCCTCAACATACTGTATGCAGCAGCATCATAATGCTCTTTGTCAAGTTCTACAGTCTGCTCACCTGTAAGTTTCCTCCATATTTTTAAATATGAATAATTAGGCTTAAATGATACCTTTTGCAACAGGAGAAAGATTAAAGCGTTAGCTAAATGTATGTTTTATCTGTATTTTGCTTTACAGTACTTATTGCAGCACCTGTCCTGCTTGTTTCTGGAGGTAATATTTTAACTTCACATGATAACAGTTTCACAAAGAATCAGAGTGAATGTTTCAGGCTTACATGATCAAATATCTGTGAATAATTTATTCTTTTAGAGAATTTTTGTGGTATGTTTTAATATAATGTACTTCCTAAATGCGTATAATAATCCTCTGATAGATGTGTCAAAACATTATATTATTATAAAACAATAAATACTAAGATAAATTAAAATGTTTTTGAAAATACTAATTATTTCTGGAGTTAAAAGTATGTACTTAAATCAATATACAGTATGTATACTGTATGTCTTTAGACACTGGACTGATACTGGTGACCCAGGACTTTCTCATGAATGAAGACATAGAACCATTTGTAAATCACCACTAGTATTTGGACAGCACAAATGCATTTTGGTACATACACAAAAGCATAAAAATTTGTGGCCTGTCCAAATATTTAGAACTGAATGTATTATATACTGTGTTTGTACAGTAGAGAGACGATTTCCAAATGGGAGGAATAGATTTCAGATCTCTGCTATTTATTTTGAATTCAGAATCCACCTGACTCAACACCATGACCCTGTTATCCCTAACAGATGCAATGGGCTGAGAGAGTGTGAGTTAAAGACCGATTTACTTGGCAACCCTGACCCATGCTTTGGAACTTACAAGTACTACAACACCACTTATGACTGCATCGATGGCAGTAAGCAAAGTTCACTACACTTTTTTCTTTCTTTCTTTCTTTCTTCTTTATGTCTATACAATTTAATTGAATTCAACAGATTGATTGCTGTAGGATTTTAAACTACAGGACGGTTGAACGTCTCCTTGGCCAGAAGGTGTGCATTATGTTCCTGTGGCAGTACGGCTTAGAATATAGTTCAAGCTACACTTGTTTTAATATTATGTTCTTGTTTCCATATTAACATCTCATACTCTTGGACTTTTGTGGAAGATGCTCAAAATAATAAAGACTAGTAATAAACAGATGTTTTATTCAAAATGGCGTTGCTGGTAGATAGTTAGAAATGACAAAAGGTAATGTGAAAAACAATGCATTAGGTATGTACCAGCAAATAACTTTTGTTTAACACTGTCATTTAACAGTATGATCTGGAGTGAGTTATTCCTTCCTCATTACCAGATTGCATGTATTTGTTTTTTCTCCTTTAGGGCTTTCAGTGACCTGTGAGTTCTGCTCCAGCACACTGGACTGTGGTAAGAACTATTCTTCCTTATGGACTGGCTCCTGAGTGTTTAAATACAGTACAACGGGTTTATCTGTGTCTCTGTGCAGGAGAAGGTACTATTCAGATCATAAATGCAAACTACGGACGTGCTAATACTAGAACCTGTTCACATGGAGTCCCCAGTAGTCTGACCCAGGACACCAACTGTTATTCTCCACACACACTCACCAATGTGGCTGCACGGTAAATCATTGTTTACTTTTATTTGAATGAAGGTGCACTTGGTTTTCACTGCTCATAGACGAGCCATGTTAACATCTTCCTTTAACTGAAAGGTGCAATGGACAGAAGAGATGTATTGTACAAGCTTTATACACCATCTTTACTGATCCTTGCTATGGGGCTCTTAAATACCTCACAGTGTCGTACATGTGCATTCCACCTACTAGTAAGTAATCTGTTCTTCCTGTACACCTTTTTAGCTGTTTTTTTTTTCGCGAAACAGTAATGTTTAAAGGGTGAATTTAGGATGGTGGAGCACATTTGGATTTCATTTTTAATTTCTTGATATTTATATCTATTTGTGTTAAGCAACTTACAACATGACACTTGTGGAGGCAGACAACCCAATTTTTAGGAGAGTAAAATTATAGCATAGTACACAAATCAGCCATAACGCTAAAACCACTCCCAGATTAACTGAATAACACTGATTTATCAATTATATATTAGAAAACTGATGACAGGGTCATGGGCATACAAGGCTCATTCATGCCTATGAGGAGCAAAGGCTTGCCTGTCTGGTCCAATTTAACAGAAAATCACATAAAAAAAACATCAATACTGGCTATAGAAACATAACAGAGCACCCAGTGCAAAGGCTGAGCAAGCAAAGTGTTCAAGGTTACAGCTCATAAAAGATCTGCTGCTAATGTCTTGGTCCAGACAACACAGCACATCATCATAAGTCTTGTGAAGGTATGCCTTGAGTGGTCAGAGCTGTTTTGGTGGAACCTATTCGATATTGGGCTTAATGTTTTAATGTTTAATGACTGATCAGTATAATTATGTACACTAAAATTAAGAGTTTTTAACCACGCAGTTTCAGTATAAATGTTACTAATATGTCAGATTATATTTTCATGTATAGTTTTTAATGATATTTTCTTGTATAGTTTGTGTTATGTAGTCATAAGGTGTTTGTTTGCTTCTTTTTGTTTTGTTTTTTTAACATAAGTACATTAAAGGAGTAACTTGAACACGCAGAAAGATACCAACACAACAATCATAGACATTGTTTTATGTAGTTTAATCAGTGGCGACTGGTGCAAAATTTTTTTGGGGGCACAAACAAAATCAAAATTAAACTTTTAATACTCGCCTGTAAATAGGCATTTATCAGGTGATTAAGCATCATTACTACTAGCATAAAATAAAGGCATGACTCACATCGCATCCAGTCAGCAGCTCTGCTCGTCATAAGAAGTGCTGGAAAAGACTCGTTGAGAATGGTCCAATCACATGAGCTCAAATATTTAAAAACAATATTGCTTCGCTAAGAACAGTGCTGCGCCTCCAATCAGAGCTCAGCCTCAGGTCACATGCTTTTCAAAAAAATTACGTGCCTACATAGACACTCGTTTGTCCGGCTCCCCACGTACACGAACACAAATGAACGTAATACAGTTTAGATTTTTTTTAATTGCAAATACATTTTGTTAAGAAATACAGCGGAATATTGTGACCAAATGACTTTATTTCATTTTTAAAATAAATAATTATTATGTTAAATAATTATATGTTAAAGTAGCATTCTTCTCTGCCTAACTTTAAGGGGGGGCGGCGCCTCTGCACCCCGTATTGACCGGCCGCCACTGAGTTTAAGTATGAAAAAGAAAGAAAAAACAATTTATCTGTTTATTGCAGGGGAAATTGTGACCTGTGAAGAGAGTAATGCTGAGCTGTCGTGTGGTTTGTGCTCTTTTATTATTATTATTTATGAAGTATATTGTGTGGTAAAGACTGCCTTAAATTCTAGTTATTAAAACGACTATATTTCATTAGGCGCGACTATACATGCATGTTGTAGGAGATCTGTGCTTATTTTTACCTTGTTAAATTATGCAATTGTAGGTGTTCAAAATATAAAGATCATCAGCGCTAACTACGGCCGAACCGATTCCACCACCTGTACAGAACAACCTTCTGGTCAGGTCTCCAAAACAAATTGCTACATGCCTGACACACTCAAAATAGTTCAAGCTAGGTAATGGAAGCATTCATTAAAGTGTGATGTTCATTATTACTATTACTAGTACTAGTAATAGTAATATTACTAGTGGCAACTTGTTGCCATATTTATGGCAACAAGTTAAAAAACAAAACACTTTCCTGCTGCAGATGTGAAGGAAGAAGCAGCTGTGTGGTCCCTGCTACAAATGATGTTTTCTCTGACCCCTGTCCTTACACCTACAAGTTCCTTAAAGTTGTGTACTCATGTGTCTAATTGTAAGTTCTCTCTACACATTAAACACAACCAGTTAAAATATATTGGCAAGGAGGATTTACATATAGATTAAGGTTTAGAGAAGGGTTTAAAAAGATTCCGTTATTTAATTATAAATAATCAGTCAGGTTTAATTATGATTTAATCATTTACAAAAGTGCACAAAATGTCAATTTAAAAATAGTTAATTTAATGTAATAAAATAGTCTCAACTTCTCAAGTACACTTAACCCATACAGGTCGGCATAGTACAAACAGTATATGAAAGGTATTCTATATGCAGTAAAACAACTATTATTTTCCCCTCTTCTTTTTACAGCTATTCAGAGGAATATCTTGAGTGATTCCAGCTTTATCACCAGTCACCTCTCTTCAGTTTGAAAAGCAATCACATGCAGGGGTTTTGGTGCTGGTGTATTTAACCTTTGCAAGTTATATAATCAAATGCTTTTGTTTTTTATTTTATTTCTGAAACCTTCTTATTTTCTTTTACATTTAATTACATCCTAAACTAATCAACTTTATTAATCATTGTGCAATAAAGCATCAGCTAAGTGCAAGCATAACAGGGATAAGAGTTGTCTTTATGTCCAGAGTTTGTTAAAATTCAAACACATTGCATGTGAACATGTTGACAAAGGTAGTCTAGACATAAAAAGAGCGAGTGTGTAATACAAAATAAATAAGGATAAGAAACCAGGAAATTACTCATATTTTTGGGGGGAATTTATTTATAACCTTACTAAATAAATAAATTTAAAAAAAGAAAGTGATCATTAAAAACAGAATTATTGTTTTGCTTACAGGATGAAAATTTGTCACAGTCATTGATTTCATGGCCAAGGTGAAAAAAGAGAAATAAAAAGAAATAAATGTAAAATTAAAGAGCTGTTTTTTTTTCTTATATAAAAAAATGGACTAAGAGCATTGTGTTTTTTGTATATATGTATATATTTATAAAAAGTACAAGGTCTGTGGGCGACCCACAGCCAAGCTTTCATGTCTTCAGCATTCATTCGGCTAGGAAGGTGCTCCTCCCTGAATCGCACTTTGATGCGCAGCACCTGTTAACCGAGTTGATGCCGCATGGTGCCACAAAAAAAAAAGGCTACTCACCTGGCAACACTGGAGTCGCCCCATGTGCCGATGCCTTCCAATATTACACACTAAAAAATGCTGGGTTGTTTTTACTACCCAAACGCTGGGTTGCCTCTGTTGGGTAATTTTTCAACAGAGGCAACCCAGCGTTTGGCTAGTAAAAATAACCCAGCATTTTTTAGTGTGTGGGTAAAACAGTTTAAACAGTTAAATTACTTTATTACAAAAACTTTTGCAAACCATACATATATGCAATAAACAACACCCAATTAAATGTACAAATCATAGAAAAAAATATTTACATTTATTTTTCAAAAGCACAAGATCAGATAATACAAAACAAGTTCAACAGCGACATCATTACGATACTATTACTCAGAAGCACTAATGCCTGAGAGCAGTGCTGGTCATTATCTCCCAACTTCAAGATGTAGGGGTACAGCCTCAACACTTCAGCCTGCTGCAGATATTCCACGGTGTCGGTCCCAACCTTAAAGTAAGAAATTAAAGAAAGCAAAAGTTTATGGAAAAATTGGGAGGGTTGGCTAGTATGCATATTTGTAAGAAGATTAGTGTTTTGTAACACCCCAGCTTTTTATTGTCTCAAGCACTGAGATTAATAAAGTTCTAATGTTAATGTGCTTGCTAACGCTAGCAGCCTAGCTAAATGCTAGCATCATGCTGGCAATACAGCTTTCATTCCTCACTTCACCATCTTCATACACCCTGCAAGAATTCTACAAAGAAAGCTAAAAAGCTCAGACATTTTTACAGTTTCGTTCATACACAGGTGGGGTTCTTTGGTTTGGCTAGCTAGCAGCCATTGTCAAATAAACTAGCATGCTATAACACAAACCAGGGTGAAAGTTTGAGTGTAATGTTAACACGGTAACAGTAATAAATGTTACATACAGTGAACAAATTCAGTCGTAAGTGACTTAAATGAGTGAAAGAGTGTATAGTCAAGTCAAGTCAAGTCAATTTTATTTATATAGCGCTTTTAACAATTGACATTGTCGCAAAGCAGCTTTACACAATAAAAAGAAGTAAGTTTTTATGCAATGTATATGAATCAAAATGACAAGATTGTCCCCGATGAGCAAGCCGAGGGCGACGGTGGCAAGGAAAAACTCCCTGAGATGGTAATAGGAAGAAACCTTGAGAGGAACCAGACTCAACAGGGAACCCATCCTCATCTGGGTGATAACGGATAGCAGGAATTGCTCAGCATAATAATGTGTAAGACTGGAAGTTCAGTATAACAAGAGATGTTTTAAAATTAAAATGAGTCCAGTTTGTTCCCGGAGGCTCAGGTAGACTGTAGGGGATTCCGGTCCTGAGTTATCGAACAACTGAAGTCACAGGTCCCCAGAGCATCACTCGAGGACAGGACAGTCTTCATGGAAACCATCCCCAGCCACCATACGAATCCAGGCAGACCACACGAGGCATCCATGCGACGAGATCTCCAACCAGAAGCAGGACTCCAGGATGGGTTAGACGGCTCCAGAGGGCAGAGGGGTCTGGATCACTGGCAACTCAGGAGCGAAACATGTATAGCTCGACAGAGAGACAGAGAGAGGGAAAGAAGAGGGGGAGAGAGAGAGAGGAGAGAGCAGAAAAGGAGAGAACAGAAAATAAGGAAAGATGGCAGTTAGGTATGGTCACAGTCAACATGTATAGGTGAATGTATATTTAGTGCAAAGTGCAAGCAGAGACTCCGGCAGGACTAACTATAACAGCATAACTAAAAGGGAGAGCCAGAAGGAAACACAAACATGAGGGCTCCCTGTGATGTAAAGCAACCAATCACCTCACCGTCAACAAACCTGAGTGAACAATGAGAGTGGGGAGGACAGCATCTAAACATACCAGTTCACCAGAATACTCTACGTCTATGAGTCCCCCAGATCTGCTCCTTTACCTAAGGTTAATCTATTTACAAAAATGCTTGGCTAAATAAATAGGTTTTTAGCCTAGACTTAAACACTGAGACTGTGTCTGAGTCCCGAACATTAATAGGAAGACTATTCCATAACTTCGGGGCTTTGTAAGAAAAAGCTCTGCCCCCTGCTGTAGTTTTGATAATACGTGGTACTGACAGGCAGCCTGCATTCTTTGATCGAAGTAGGCGTGGCGGATCGTAAGACACTAACAGTTCACTCAAATACTGTGGCGCGAGACCATTTAGTGCTTTAAATGTCAAAAGTAGTATCTTAAAATCGATGCGAAATTTCACAGGGAGCCAATGCAGTGTAGATAAGATGGGGGTGATGTGCTTGTATTTTCTGGTTTTAGTGAGGACTCTCGCTGCTGCATTCTGTACTAACTGAAGCTTGTTTATACACCTAATTGAACAACCAGACAGTAAGGCGTTACAATAGTCCAACCTAGACGTGATAAAAGCATGAACTAGTTTTTCTGCATCATTTAGTGACAATATGTTTCTTATCTTGGCAATATTTCTAAGGTGAAAGAAAGCTATCCTGGTGATATTATCTAGAAACCTTGTATTTCTAAAATGGGGCTTGCAGGATTCAGCAGCACTCTGCAAGATGAATTGCGGCCTTCTGAGGGGAAAAACGCGATAAAATTGGCTTTTTCAATCACAGTAGTGAAGAGTGGCATCTAAACAACTGGCTTGGCTGGTGCAGACACTTTATGTCGATTCTGATGCAGAAGCTGAAGGTGAGGCTAATGATCCCTCTAACCCCTTTGTGTCCTTGTCTCAGCAGCCCAATTACAAGAAGACGACCCCCACCTCAAACACTGCTGGGAACAGCTAAAATGGTGCTTGTGGAATTTAGCAGCACTCCACGAGATGAATTGTGGCATTCTGAGGAAAAAAATGTGCATTCTTTATGGCTACATTTGTACCTGACCTAGCTGTGCCTGTGGTCCTAGGACGCGAATTGCCTGGCTTATTGCCGATAAAATTGGCTATTCAATCCAATCATGAAGATGACCCCCTCCTAAAATGCTGCTGTCCAATAACAATAATAATAATTGTAATAAAAAATAATAAAAAGTCCAATAATAATTGGACTAGAAATTTCTAGTAAGTGTTGTCGGTGTTGGAGTGCAAGTCGTGCAGGGGGACGTCGGGAAACCGAGAAAGTCCAGCAACGCCAACACTTGCATAGCAAGCATGGTAGTGCAGTGGTTAGCACTGTTGCCTTGCACCTCCAGGGTCTGGGTTTAATTCCCGGCCAGACTCGAAAAAAAAGAACAATTGGAATCCGTAAAATATGCAGCATAATGAGTGCAATCCCATAGAACCAAAAATATTGCTACCGTATTTTTTCACAGTAAACTTCTGGCAACCACAGCTTCCGTTTTATTATCGTAAAATTTACGGTTTGTTTTTTTACAGTGCAATAACGGTGCTACTGTATTTTTTACGGTTAAATTCTGGTAACCACAGCTGCCAGTTTTTTACCATAAAATTTACTGTTTTTTTTTTTACAGTGTAGGAAACCACTGCTAAGGACAGGCAACAAGCAGAAGAGACTTGTTTGGGCTAAAGAACACAATAAAGAACACAATAAAGAAAACTCTTTAAATGAGAAGGTGTGTCCAAACTTTTGGTCTGTACTGTATGTGCATGCTATTGCTCTGTATGCTGTAACTCTTAAAACATCAAGACATATGATGACAAAAAAATACAGTATAGAGGCTGCAGGAGAGGGTGGGTGTAGGGTTGTTTGGTTGGTTGGTTGGTTGGTTGGTTGGTTGGGGTTTTTTTTCTACTGTCACCTACTATACTACTGTATATACTAATAAATATAATAAGTTGCAAACAGTCAAACATTTAAGTGTATAAAATACAGCAAATGCTCAAATCTAAAATCAATATTCTGAATACAAGAATAATGAAAATTCCTAGTCAACTGAACTGACTGAACAGAACTGCTGTTATATGCAGAATCCTGATGCTGATTTTTTTTTTTAAGTATTCTATTAATAAATGACATGCTTAAACATGGATCAGAGAACAGACATAACGACCCAAAATAATAATAGAAACCCTGATACAGTATCTCAAATAAGCAAAACATTTTGTCACAAAAAAACAAGAAATTTCCAACACTGTTAAAACCACTAAAAATGTACTGTAATTATGATACGTTATTACGTTATTTCAAATGAACAACTACACCTCTTTGATGAAGAGTTAAGGGGTGAGTCAGGGATGATTTTCTAGAAGGAAGTTTTGTAATTAAGTATTTATTGATTGATATTTCCTGGTACTTGATTATAAATAAACTCTTTCCATGTCTTGTTGCAACATTTGACATCGCAGCTTTAATCGCAACATCTCCAGAATCATGATGATCTTCCTGAAGCTCAGCATCCTCATCTGTATGTTCCTTCCATGATTTTACATAGAAAATGCATTCGCATCTTATGTGCGAAACACAATTTCTGTTCTTCTAATTTATCTGTGTTTTGCTTTACAGTCCTTATATCAGCTCCTGGCTTAACGGTTTCTGAAGGTATTTTTTTAAATGCATGGAAACATCAAACATTACAATTGATTTAACTCATCATAACAGATTATCAAAAATAATTTTGGGTGTTCTAAAAAAAAATCAAGCATACTTTCTCAAATACCTATGTGAGAAATCTCTTTTTTACAGAGAATATCATTACCTGCGAAGGTCAAGTCCAACGCCTTACTTGTGGTACTGTTTTTTATATATACAGTGTATATACAAACTTTACACATACAACTTAATAATATTTTAAAAAGTCTATTATCATTGATTTATATTTTATTATAATGTATTTATATATTTTCAGAAACTGGACTGATAAAAGTGAAATCAACACTGTACGGCCGTACAGACCGTGTCACCTGTAGCACTAGTCTTCCACCTGCACAGCTCGCTAATACCAACTGTGTCTCAAGGATTGCCACTATTGTTGATAGGTATTGTGTATTTTGTTAGACTATACACAATATCACAGTTGTAAGTAATTTAGGGTGTTATTATGGTTTAGTTTTTAAATTTTTTGCAAACAAACAAACAAAAAACTAAAAGTACATGACCAGTTTTATAATTGTATCAATTAGTACATGCATTTTGCATTTGTATATGTATACTGTGTTTATAAGTGAATGCCAGTACCAGTCGAAAGTTTAGACACAAGTTTGAATAAATTTTTCTATATGCTACAACAATACTGGACTATTTTTGCGAAATTATGAAATAACTCGCATAGCGTTTAATTAGTGTAAATAGTTGGTTAAACAGTTGGTTGTTCTTTTAAGACATGAAGGTCAGCTGTTCTGGACGCAGGAAAGCAAGACCAAACCTTACCTCTTCTGCAGAGAAGTTCATTTAGAGTTAACAATCTCAGAAATCAACAAAAACAGCATGTCAGATTAGAGGCGTTATGAAGACTATACACAGCATGAGTAGCAGACACATCTTAATATCTTAATAACTGTTCAAGGGAGATTATTGTATATTTTGGATGCCTTCAGCATTATTTTACAATGTCGAAGGAAATAAAAATCAAAACTGACCATAGAATTAGAAGATTTTTGACTGGTAGTGTAACTTAATCTGTAACTTAAAGGTGTAACTTAAGGGTATAACTTAATCTGTATCTGTTCAGTGCTCCAAATACGTAGTTTTTGTCTGTATTCATATTTTATGCTGAAGTGGGCAGGAGGGAAGTAATAGCAGAATTTTTGTATATAGTGTACATTTTTATTAATGCCTTCTTTGTTTAATCACATTTCATTTGATAGCAGGCAGTTGGTTTAATGAGCAACAGGATGAGCCAGTTAAAATGTTTGAAAGCTACAGTACACGATAGCTACACAATGAGCATAAAAAGTGCTATATGCAGATGAGAGCCAGGGAATTAGCTTTCTGGGGTTTACTACAACACCAGGTATTAGAGTAACCCAACAACACCATGGCCCTGATCAAAGCATTTGATCTGTTCACCCCAAACAGGTGTAATGGACTAAGAGAGTGCGAGTTGAAGACGGATTTACTTGGCAACTCTGACCCATGCAGGGGAACCTAAAAGTACTACAACACCACGTATGACTGCATCGATGGCCGTAAGTAGACCCATGAGAATCTACATGAGAAGTATACCGGGACCTTAACTGCATTAATGATAAAGAAAGCTCATAGCAATGACAAAGTGCTGTTCCCGCCATCCATCCATTTACCTGTTTACATTTGTAAAGATGATTTAAATGACTGTGTTATTCTTATTTCTTTGAACCAATCTGGACATTTTCCTCTGATTTCTTCTATCAACAAGGCATGGCCATCCATAGAACTGGCGCTCACATATTGTTATCTGTTTTTGGGTTTCACACCATATCTCAAGAGATATTTAAATCCCAGGAAATCACGAGTTCTCCAAATACCTGCCCATTAAACTTGCAATGGAAATCACATGTCTCCCAGTGGGACTGGGTCATTAGTTGTGTGTGCGTGCTAGCAGGATGAATTATGAAATGTTTATCACTAACCTCTCTGCTTAGATTAATCCAAATCTTGGAAATCTTATTTGACAGCCAGTCAGAAACTCTGGATTATGCAAATATAACCCAAAGTTTCTTAAATTACTCTTAATTCTTAAATTAAGGTTTTCACTTACAAAGATAAAACTGAAGACCACCAACAAGCAGCAACTAAATGCGTAGTTTTTGCATCTAAATATTGCATGTTTCTAACAGTGTGCATTCTAAAATGGACGGAATTTGTTTTTAAAAAGCTGTAATTTTGACATTTTTTACATTTTCAAATGTTCATGAATCTTACTGTAAATGACTGGCAAACGTTCTGTGCCTAAAACATGTCTAGCATTTGTTCTCTAAATGTTCACTAATACTACCAAGAAACCAAAGTAGAATCCATAAGATTATAACTGCATAACAGTTGGACCTACAGTACCTATATACAAGTTATACTCTCTATAACTGAAGTCTACCGTGTACAGTATGCTGAAAATGTACAGTATATGGGTAATCATACAATCATACAAGTTACTATTGATCGGGGGGGGGGGGGGGGGGGTCGCAAGTAACATTCTTCATGACTGTACTCAAGTAGGGGATTCAGTGGCTTAGTGGTTAACACTGTCGGCTTGAACCTCAAGAGACCTGGTTTGATTCCCACCTTGGTTCTGTGTGCATTAAGTTTGCATGTTCTCCCCATGTACTTTGCTGGGTTTCCTCCGAGTACTCTGGTTTCCTCCCATGGTACAAAGACATGCAGATATATCATAAAAGATGACCTGCACATCATGTATGATGTTTGCTTTTAAGTACACAGATGTTTTACCTGAGTAAGAGTAAAAAATATCCTAGGTACAATAATACTTAAGTCAAAATCTTGTTTTTGGCAGAACAGAATTTTTTTTGCAAATATGCTATAATTGTTTTTGCAAAAATCACGTTCTATATAGATCAGCTTTCTTGACTGATCCCCTCTTTAATCTGATATTTGTGATATCTAATTTATTTATTTAAACTGTTGCGGAAAAAGTAGTAATTGTATTGAGATCAGGTGACACTTCAATTATTACAACCTAATCATGTGAGTTCTCATGACACTTAAGTAATTTAAGGTCTTCACAACAATCACAACTTTTTTTTTAGTTATTGTTTGTAATTTTAATAACATAAAACTAGGCAAGCAGCGGTGGCTCAGGAAATTGAAACTTGATTGGGGCATCAATGGGCCCCTACTGTCAGGTCCATTAACAAGACACTTAACATTAAATGGTGTAGGACCCAGTAAGAAAATGGGAGGGTTCCACCAGGAATGACCTGTCTTAACAACTTATTACATTTAGCTTGGGACACATAATATGAAAAAGGTTGAGGTATACATGTTGTACTCAAAAGTACTGTTTATTGCATTAATAAAAGGCAGTTTGTTTTATTTTCTTTCTCTAGATGCTGTTGAAGTCTGTGAGGAGGACTTCAGAAAACTGGACTGTGGTAAGAACTTTTTTCCTGAGTAATATAATACTAACGTCACTGTTGATTCATGCCCACTATCTCTGTCGCCGTGCAGGAGGTGATTTAATTCAGATCATAAATGCAAACTACGGGCGTGCTAACTCCAGAACCTGTTCAAATGGAATCCCTGATGCTCAAACCAAGAACACCAACTGTTACGCTCCAAGAACATTCTCAGCCGTGTCTGCACAGTAATTGCAGTTTTTGCAGTAGTACAGTCATTTTTGTTTTGCAATTGCTTTGTGAACTTTTGTGAAATACACCATGGTAACATCTTACTTACATTTGAAGGTGTAATGGACAGACAAGATGTAATGTAAGAGCTTCAAACCCTTTACTGATCCTTGTGTTGGGACTTTTAAACACCTTACTGTGTCCTACGTCTGCACTAGTGAGTAATCTGATCTTCCTCACAATTCTTTTCATTTAACTCTTCTTAATACAGAATTTATTTTAAAAGACTCTAAATGTATTTAAGCCCAAATAACAAGGACCAGTGTAACAAAAAAAAAATAAAAATCCTGCAGGGAAAAGTATGACCTGTGGACATGGTATTGCTACTTTGTCATGTGGTTAGTATTCTTTATTTTTACCCTTATGCATTATTATATATATATATATATATATATATATATATATATATATATATATATATATATATATATATATATATATATATATATATATAATATGTTATACAGTTTCACATTTTGCATAAAACTAATTACAATTATGCATATTATAGAATCATGTAATGGCAACAAACCATTGTCACCAACTACAAATGAATGTTCTAGTAAGTTGAGAAACATAGTGATGAGATATAGTAGGTGTTCAGTATTGTTTCAGCTCATTGTTGGTCTCCCTTCAGTTCTTTTTCACTTGCTTAAACAGTCCTTTTCTTCCCTTCCATTTCACATTTTTCGGATTTTAGGCACTGGTTATTTAAAGATCATCAGCGCTAACTACGGTCGAACCGAAGCCGTGACTGTGCTGGAGGCCTAAGCCCCAGTCTACTCTCCAGCACACGCTGCTACACACCTGACACACTTCGTAAAGTTGCAGCTATGTAATGAAAATGTTAACTTCATGTGTTGCATCACACCTTCATGTTAGCAAATACCATACATTACTGATGTTGATCAAGATTCAAACAAAACCTGTTGTTTGGCAGATGTGAAGGAAAGAGCAGCTGTCAGGTCCTAGCTGCGAATGAATTCTTCTCTGACCCCTGCGTTGGCACCTTTAAGTACCTGACTATTGTGTACGCCTGTGTCTGATTGTAAGTTTCTTCTCTGCCATATATTTGTAGATTTAGATACCATACCATCCTGAGCTCCATAAATTACTGGAAATTACCAACTATAGAATACTGTATTTATTAAAGTAAAGAAAAAAATTATAAACAAGATATAAAAAGCTATCATATAATCATAGATCATAAAACTGACCAAATAGAAAAAATATTTTTATATTTACATTTTTTAACACAAAATAACACAAAACTGTTTAAACACAAAATATACAATTCCCAAAATATAATGCATACATATATATTCAAACTTTTTATATCACATTGTTTTAACTTGATATAATGTACAGTGCATGCAAATTTAAAATAATTTCTTGTGCCTTTCTTTGACTTCAGCTTTCTATCCAGTCTCCGCTACTCGGTCTGAAAAGGAATCACATATGCAACCGTGCAGATGATGCAGTGCAGGAGTCTTGGTGTTGGTGCACGTAACATTTGCATGTTTTATAATCAACTGCAGTAATGATTTTATTTCTAAAATGTACTCATTTACTTTTACATGTAATCACTTCCTCCTAAACCAATCCACTTTACAAATGATTGTATAATAAAGGATCTTCTAAATGCAAGCATAACAAATGATAAGAGTTATGTGTTTTATGTGCAGAGTTTTTATTATTATTATTATTATTATTAAAAACTTTTTAAAAAATACAAGGAAGTGACAAACAAATTGATCAAAAAATGAAAGTCTATTATAAAACACACACACACACACACACACACACACACACACACACACACACACACACACACAATAATTATTAATATAGGCCATAACATCTGCTGATGCTAAGTAACCATGAGTGTTGAGATAGTGTCGCTCCCTACTGGGGCAAAGTCATATTCTCGGATGAAGCCTCTTTCCGATTGTTTGGGGCATCTGGAAAAAGGCTTGTCCGGAGAAGAAAAGGTGAGCGCTACCATCAGTCCTGTGTCATGCCAACAGTAAAGCATCCTGAGACCATTCATGTGTGGGGTTGCTTCTCATCCAAGGGAGTGGGCTCACTCACAATTTTGCCCAAAAACACAGCCATGAATAAAGAATGGTACCAAAACACCCTCCAACAGCAACTTCTTCCATCAATCCAACAACATTAAAGATCCATTTTCTCTCTGTCTCTGTATCAGCTGACATTTGTGTGTGTGCGTCATTGGACACCATGCCCCTTCACATATACCCCTCCCTTCTCTTGCCTTCACACACACACACATACTCTGCTCTACACAGAAACACTGCTCTGTCGCAATTCTTTTCAAGGGTAAAGTGCAGGTTAATTTATGAGGCGCCGTATAGGGCTTAAATCAAACTTCACTCATGCACACACATATGAAACACTTGCATACACATATATGAAACAGTCACACATCTATATATACTACTAACTGCTCAAACAACTACATATGAAATGCGCGCACATATATACAAACTCTCCGCGCACATACACACGCAAACTCTCCAACTCACACACACCTATGAGATGCAGCACACACATATGAAATTCTCAGTGTAACCGGAAGGCATTTCAGTGTAAAAGGAAGTCATTTCAGTGTAGACGGACTTGTCGCTTCATACTCCATGATTGGTAGTAGCGGTTTGTAAACAGCCTGCGGTAGGACAGTTTAGAAGACGGAGTAGGACAGTATAATGCTCATCACTGCTCAATCACAAGGCATATTCACAACTGTCCACATAATGTCTGAATATTGCAGCGGCACAAAACGCAGGTGATGTTTAGCAAAAAGAATTGAAATTGAAGCACGGAATCTGTGGCTAATATGTCGGATCCTTTTGTGGTGATAATAAATAAACCACTCGCTGGCTTCTAAACTGTCCAGTAACGGTCTATTTAAAAATGCTACTACTAATCAGAGAGAATGAATCGGCAACTCCATATACATTGAAATTACTACACCCTACTCCCTACACCCTACACTGTGGGGGAATGTCTGTTAAGGGAACTTCACTCTACAAAATTCCGCCATTCGGAACATCCTGCAACGTCACTTCCTACATGCGTTACCAAAGTAACATAAGCACCTTGGATACCCGTCCCTGCTGCTGTGGAAATTTCACGCTACGGACAGTAAATATAAAATATTTATTGAAAAAAACTGACACTAAAGTATATAACGTTTTGAAACGTTTATAACTTATGAATAAATGATTCGATTAATTTACAAGATGTACGGAGATTTATTTATTTATTTATTTATTTATACAGATTACTAGTCTATATAATACTAAATATTTCTTAATTAAATTAAAATTAAATTATTGTGTCCTGTTTATGTGGTGTATGTGCGTGCATCTCATATGTGTGTGTGCACGGAGAGTTTGCATATATGTGCGCGGAGAGTTTGTATATATGTGCGCAGGTCTCATAGGTATGTGTGCGCGCATTTCATATGTAGTTGTGTGAGCAGTTAGTAGTATATATAGATGTGTGACTGTTTCATATATGTGTATGCAAGTGTTTCATATGTGTGTGCATGAGTGAAGTTTGATTTAAGCCCTATACGGCGCCTCATATTCATTTGTTTTATTTTTACTTTACAGCAGTGATCCTGTTAGTGTGCACTCAGTCGAGTGTCATTAAAGAGAGTTCCTGTTTATTTTCCCGACAAAACAGTGTGAAACTCAAATAAGAGAGGAGGAACATTACCTTAATGTGTAATGAGAAGAGGAAGAAGGGAGGGGCTCATGTATCCTCTTCTTTTACTTTAGCTTTACACACACACACACACACACACACACAGATACACCGCCTGCACGCACAAACAGAAACACATATCCATTTGTCTGTTTCTCAGGATTTATTTTTGTTTGTTTTTTTAAGGTAAAGTGCAGGTTAATTTGTTTTATTTTTACTTTATACTTTGTATTAATTATTTTTATGTATTTATTTATTTGGACTGTGGAACGATTACTTTGAGTTTTCATTATTTCTTATGGAAAAATCTAATTTGGTTTATGAGTGTTTTGAAATACGATCGCACTTCTGGAACGAATTATGTTCTTAATCCAATGTTCCACTGTATATAAATAAAGAATATAAATCACAAGTAAAAAAACAAAAAAAACGAAATTAGGCTAACTGCAGTGCAGCCGTTAATGTACAATTTTATATGCGACTAAGTGACAGTTTGAATCGTATTAATTGTTCAAATATTTATGACTTCATACTAAATATTAAACTGAAACTAACTGTTGTAGAGCAATTGCGTGGCATAAAATAAATTATTCTTAGAATGATTTCCATATTTTCAAAAAATCAGATCTTAAACATTGTGCTATCCTCATTTTTCTTTATTACAAAATTATTCCTGCTACTTTTATTTAGAAGCTATATAAATTTAACTGTTTAAATGTGAACAGTATGTTTGTTGGTGCTGCTGTTGAAGAAATTAATCCAATAGTGACTGTACACTATCGAGCGCAGTGGAAGGAAACCCCATCGCTCTCGCATTTGAATGAAAGCGCACGCTAGTTAGTAATTTGAATATTTTGATTGAATGATTGAATTAAATTTTCATTTGAAATATACAACCACTATTTTTAAACAAAAATTTTAAGCATTGTAAATGCTGAAAGGATTTCTTTAATTCAGATCAAATTGTAGTGGGGGAATTTTTTTTTTTTTTCCCCCCAGTTCGTATAATTCAACATTCTATTTTGCCTGGGGAATTTTGGCACTACTGGCCAACAACCTGCCATTTCATGATGACCACTCTGGATTTATCAGGACATGAGAAGCTGGTAAACCCAGTGCCATTCGCCATTATGACCTGTAGAGGACAGCAAAGAGATACAGAAATACTTAGCCTCACATTATATGTACATTAACAATACCATGGCTCTCCACATTGTAAAGATAAACCACTACACCTTTGTTTCATTGTGCTGCAAGTGCACACTGATTCTTCTGAGAGCATAATAGAGCAAGTGTGGAGACGTACAGCTGTGATCTAGGGAACGGAGTAAACCAATACTACTATTTTTTGAGAAATATTTGACAGTTTTTCTAAACTGATTTGGTACATTTCCCAATCTTCTATAAACTTCCACACTGTCACTTTATTTTGTTGCAACAGTGTCAAATCTTGTGGCGTTTGTACAAAACCAATGTTTTCAGACATCATTTAAATTTTGCATAATCAGTAAATTAGCACTAAAATCAGGTTTTCTGATCCTTTTTATGTGCTACAATGCATTATGCTCCTGCTTCGTTCCTCGTCTAACACCAGTTTTTTTCAAAGGTGAAGTGCAGTTTAATTTGTTTTATTTTTACTTTTTTACAATTAGCATTATTATAATAATTGTTTTTATATGAATATTTTGGGCTGTGGAAAACTTCAGAGTTTCTATTATTTCTTATTGGGAAATAACCTTTGATATATGAGTGCTTTGATATACAAGCACGCTTCCAGAACGAAAATGTAACTGCACTTCTTGTAGCTCCTGACTTAACTTGCTTCTGGAGGTAATATTTAAATCAATTCAAAAAAAGCATTGTTGATTTTTTTTTTTCACAGAGCCTAAAAATAAGTTTCATTTTCTAAATTCCCGTGTTTTTCTTTTTTTCAGAGAATATAATTACTTGTCAGGGTGATGTCCAGCACCTCACTAATGGACTGATAATGGTGAATTATTTTCTGTATGGCCGTACTGACTACAGCACCTGTATTACTGTAAAGCCCTCGGCTCAGGTTGCTAATACCAGCTGCTCCCGAGGGTTTCCAATGTTGCTGATGGGTATAATGTTTCTTGGGTTATAATATGTACTATTGACTTACCCTTTTAACGATCAACAAGTTCTCCAACAAGAGAAAATGTTTGTGACTGTGTTTTCATCTTGAACATCTAAAAAAAAAAAAGGAGAAAAGAATAGCTGTTTTTAGCTGACAAGTGAAGTGAAAGAATAACTGTTTTTAGCTGACAAGATAAAACATAACAATAGAAACTTGATGTTTTACAATATGAAACATAAAGAAGATCAAATGTACAATGTCTCCTTGAATTAGTTGAATAGTTAATAAACTGCTGCGATATAAATAGTATACTACTGTATAATATAGCACGCTGGGAGGGTTTGAGCTATGTATCTCGCCACATCACAGATGTCTTAACAATCATTAATTACACTAACTGTTGGTCGCCAGCATTGATGCAAATTGGTCGGTCTGGTCCTGGATCTTAAAGAACACTTTGTTTCCTTAGTAAGTGCTTCTAAGCGTTTTCAAATTTGTTCTCATTTTCCTGTTGTTTTGATCACTAATAAAATGAGCTTCAAAGCTGACTAAGATTCTAACAGAAGGCTGAATCCCAAACCCCTGTCTAACCTCCGATCAATTGCACTACTTGGTGTGTGGACCCTAGTGCACTAACTTTCCATTTAATTTGGGATTAAATTATCCCCCGAACCCTGGAACTGAACTGATATTCAGAAGCGGAATAAGCTGCAATATAAATCAATTAGTTTCTCAGGATTGTCAACATATAGTATAATACAGACTGCCAATACCAAGTCACCTCACAGTTGCCTGACCTATTTCTGCAAAGTAGGCAGACATTGTGAGTTTCCTGTATGATGTACTGTATATAATGAAAGGGTTCTACATCAGTCAAAAATGCATCTCTTTGATACCAAAAAGTTTATAAAGATTATAGTTTATTTCTTCTTTTATTGTTGTTACACGTTCTTCATTTCTACTTTATTTCATGATCATTTTTTTTTTCTATTTTCTCATGCTATTGTTACTTTCTTTATTTAAAAAAGAGTAACATCCATCTACATTTTGCTTCCTTGTTTTTTTTAAATAAATTTTGGTTTAGTGCTGTACAAATGTAATGTTTGCTTACATGCCTTGTAAAACTTGTCTAGGCCCATCTTCTTTCTAAACATGATGTGCACAAGCACTTTTGTGAGTCGTTCTGGACAAGAGCCAAATGCCTAAATATAAATCTAAGATATTTTGTTCTACGTCTGTTCTTACATTTGACCTTCAGTTTATCTACCCAAAATTATTGTTAGCATGATATCCCAAGCACAGATGTTTAAATGGTACAAGGAAGTATAACAGAAAGGAACAGATAAACTTATTATAATTTAAGGTCTCAGCAAGGTCAAATGCCAAATACATTAGTTTTTAATCTATGTCTGTATTTTACAAGAAGGAGGACTTTAAACGTTGGGAGTACAGAGCCATCCCTGTTGGCAATTGTAATTATTCTTTGCTTGCTCTGTCTGTTTTGTTGTTGTTGTTGTTGTTGTTGTTGTTGTTTTGTTTCCCGTTTCTTTCACTCTAATTTTCTTTACTCGTCCTCTGTGGAACAATAATCTCAAGTTTAATTCCTAAAGTAATTAGACTTATTTTCTACTAAACGTATAATTGTTAAGGAAGTTTTTGTTATCAATTACTCTCATTGGAATACAGTCCTGTGTTCTCCCAAGTTTTTTTGTTGAGAACAATGGCTCTGGCCCTCACCCATATGAGAGATGGAGGATGTGTAAGTTTACTAATGATACAGCCTCGCAAATAGGCTTTTTTATCTTTCAGATATAAACTTTACAGAAAAAGCTGAGCACACTCTGATACTGAAGCACTAGAAGACACTTCTTGTTTAAAATAAGATTGCCATATCTTTACTGACATTCAAAGTTGTCTGCAAGATACCAAAGTACTGTAGAAGCTAATAACAACACTATGAGCCTTCATACCTCACAGTACTGTAGCAAAATAAGTTACAACACAAAATCACCAGGCCCATCAACATTTTTAGGGATTAAGACATAGACTATATACCATGATGTTATATACCTCTAAGTTTTCTGAAGCTTTGAAGAGTTGATTTGTAGCTCAACTGTGGAAGCTCTAGTTATCGCCATCTTGGCAGGAGCTGAGTCTGCTTACACAACCCCGGGTAATCCATAAATGGACAGATTGGCTAAATAAACAGAGCCTTGCAGTTGGTCAGAGGCATTAATACAAGCTGGCTTTAGCTTAGTTAAAATGCAATGTGTTAATGTAATATTGTCCATAGTGTGTGAATGCACGTGTGTTGACCATGTGATCCTACCATGGTTGTATAAAATGGGAATAAGTACAATCGTCACCAATGGCCTCCACGGTCCCTAGTTGGACTACAGAGGTTCCTAGATGCATGCATGGATATAATGTAATATAAAGATAACCTGAGTAAATACAAAATACAGTTTTTAAATTATGATTTCATTTATTAAGGGAAAAAAGTCTACCTAAATCTATACATGTGTCCACACTTTTTTTACTGGTACTATGTACATATGGGCATCAATGCCACAGTCATGGCCAAGTTTGATAAAAAGAAAGAAATTTTTTTTACTAAATATATACAGTACAGAACAAAAGTTTGGACACACCTTCTCATTCCAAGAGTTTTCTTTATTGTGTTCTTTAGCCCAAACAAGTCTCTTCTGCTTGTTGCCTGGCCTTAGCAGTGGTTTCCTAGCAGATATTCTACCATGAAGGCCTGATTCACACAGTCTCCTCTTAACAGTTGTTCTAGAGATGTGTCTGCTGCTAGAACTCTGTGTGGCATTGACCTGCTCTCTGATCTGAGCTGCTGTTAACCTGCGATTTCTGAGGCTGGTGACTCGGATGAACTTATCCTCCGCAGCAGAGGCGACTCTTGGTCTTCCTTTCCTGGGGCGGTCCGCATGTGAGACAGTTTCTTTGTAGCGCTTGATGGTTTTTGTGACTGCACTTGGGGACACTTTCAAAGTTTTCCCAATTTTTCGGACTGACTGACCTTCATTTCTTAAAGTAATGATGGCCGCTCGTTTTTCTTTACTTAGCTGCTTTTTTCTTGCCATAATACAAATTCAACCTTTTTGAATGAGAAGGTGTGTCCAAACTTTTTTGTATTATATACTGTGATCTAAATAATTGCATGCTAAGTACAGTACACACACTATCAAGTTATTTTATGTGCATAGTTTTTACAGTTTTACAATAGTAATTACAGCGGCACTGTGGCTTAGTAGGTAACACTGTCACCTTGAACCTCCAGGATCCTGATTTAATTCCCGCCTTGGGTCTGTGTGCATGGAGCTTGCTTTTTCCCGCCATGCCTGGTGGTTTTCCTCCAGCTACTCCGGTTTCCTCCCACAGTCCAAAGCAGATTAGGCTAAGTGACGTTCCAAAATCGTCTGCAGTTTGTGACTGAGTGTATGTTTGTGCTCTCAAAGGATTGGCACCCCGTCCTGGATGTACCCCGTCTGGCCCTAAGTCTCCTGGGATAGGCTGCCTTCGGCCCTGTACAGGATAAAGCGGTATAGACGATGAGTGAGTGTAAGTTGCAATTAGTCTGATGTCCCTGTTTTTTTGTTTTGTTTTGTTTTGTTTTGTTTTGTTTTTTGACCAAATGACTCAAATTATCCCGGCTTTTTTCTCATGGCCTCTCTTCTGCCTGATAAGGGCAAAGACCAAAAAGGTTTTCAAGTTTGCACCACTGCAGATGATCTAGTGCAGGAGTTCCGGTATTGATGTAGTTATTATTTGCATGTTACAAAATCAGTGACAATGATTTTATTTCTGAAGATTACTCATCTGCTATTTAGTAATGATTATAAAATAAAGTATCCTTTAGGTCAATTTCAGCAAAAACAAAAATGAGTGTTATGTGAATTGATGTGAATTTGAGTTTACAGTTTCTATCCATAATCCAAGTCCAAGGTTGAATATACTGAAAGAAGCCAGAACGATCAGCAACTTATACTCATTAGGTTACTGTCAGGATTTATTTCCCTGTAGTCGAGAATTTCTTTTTCGATTCACAAGCAAGGCGTAAGGACTTGTTTGATTGGTTGTTCAAGGTTGTTTGATTCTCTCAATTCATATCCCTTGCAAATGGTTTACAGCTCTTGTCAATTCTGCACATGACTGCTTGGTTCCTTACTGTTCTTGATCATAAAACTACACACACTTTCCAGCTGCATATTATCATATTAGCTCAATGTGCAGACAGTGTTGTGTTTGTACCGACGTGGTCTTTGTTATAGCGGTGAAGCCATTTATGTTTAAGCATGACGTCCCTGAACTACTTTATGCAGCTTCTTCATTTGCAACATTTTTAAAATCTTCCAACCATTCAATTAAATTGCATTTGACATTTTATTTATATAGGCCTTTTAACAGTGATTATTGTTGCAAAGCAGCTTTATCGAATATAGCGGTCTGTCTTTGTACCTGATGAGCAAGCCGAGGCCGATGGCGGAAAGGAAAACAGTTAGCAATAGGAAGTAACCTTGAGAGGAACCAGACCCGACAGGGAACACATCCTCATTTGGGTGATAACAGATAGATAGAGCAGGAACTCATTTGCAGTCATACCAAGTGGAATGAGGCGGAAAGTTCAGTATAATGGGAAAGGAGATTAAGTTAATATGAAATCCACTTTTGGTATTAGAGACTCTGGTACAAAACTCTTTGTGGAGCCTCATTCCTAAAGTATTGAGTGAGAACAGCTGTCTGCATCAGCCGAGTCCATGACTACCTTTATGGTCAAATGAAAACATCCCCAATCATCACACTCATCAAAAGCAGACCACTTGCTCAACAGTGAGGATAACTAATTGTTATTCTTAAGCCTTACGTTTACAGATTCAGCTAATATTAATCAGACGTGACAATATCTGTTGTATTGTATAGTGTCTATGACAGTTTTCAAATATTTTCTTTTTTTTAATGAATTGATATACAGTTCTGTGCAGAAGTCTTAATTCACCCTTCCTTTCTTCCTGTTTTATAATAATCATATTATAAGCTAGACTAGTCCTGAGGAATAGTCCGTCAGGCATCAGAAATGACTTTTTTGTCTACTCTTTTATTTTTTTATTTTATTAAGTTCTTGACTCTTTGTTCTCACTTATGTACAGGACTGTATTTCCAGTTCATAATAATAATAATAATAATAATAATAATAATAATAATAATAATAATAATAATAATAATAATGCAGGTATTCATTACTACAAGTAAAATGTTTGAACATCTAGTTGGCTCCGAAACATGCATTTTCTACAGCTTGCACTTTTATAATACATATTTGATCATACATGCTATTAGCTTGCTGCACCAACACATGCTAGCCTTTTGTTGGAAAAGTCTACTTTTCCACCGAAAGACTAGATGGAGCTGTCCACATTTTTTTCAATGAAGGCATGTGGTACAGTGCACATTGACACTTTTCACACTTATCGACAGTAGATGATAGGTGTTTTGTTGTTTGCTTAAATTTGACTGGGTTATTGGTGCCCATCTGTCTGTACTC
The DNA here is from genome assembly GCA_030347435.1 of Clarias fuscus. Taxonomy (NCBI): domain Eukaryota; kingdom Metazoa; phylum Chordata; class Actinopteri; order Siluriformes; family Clariidae; genus Clarias; species Clarias fuscus. The sequence continues at coordinate 9,025,204 of CM059213.1, read as the reverse complement.
TCTGAGTACTTCTGATTAAGTCAAGGCCAGGTGCAAATATATAGATGTTACAACAGCACCCTCAGTGTATGAGGACATGAGCACTTCACGGGGTATCGTCTCATTTAGCAGAAGACCAAAATCTTAAAACTACTGACAGCTCAACGAAGAGGGTAATTTCCTGCGAATCTAAAATATAATCTGTTTCACAAACCCCCGAGCTTGGTAAGTGAAAAGGATGGAAAACTTTCTTAACCAGCAAAAGAGCTCTACTATAATTTATTGGATGGCATTTTTAAGAGTTGTGCTCACAGGGAGTGTCTAGAGTTTTTATAGCCATTTCAAAGGAACGTTTGGTTGATTATTGAAAATGGAATGAGTCACAATTGTGTAATAATGCATTTACTTTACAATTGGGTAATATTACATTTTATGCAATATTAATGTATGTAATATTAAGATGCAAAATATAAAGTTGCAACTGTATGACACTAACTTGCGAGATTTAAAAATATATTTTTTTTATTTATACTTTTTATTTTGGCAGCCATTGTACATTGTTGTTCATAAAATGCAACTGTAAACATATGTTTTGCAATTGGAATTTGCCGGAAGTTCTGAGCATTTTTCTGGATAAAGTATTCAAATTGCATTTTTAAAATACGTGATCAGGTTCAGTAGATTATTTGTAACGTTACAGGGTTCACATCTTCTTAAGAAGAGCTGAGTTTAGACCCTAGGACAAATACTTACACTATGTAGGTCATTTCACTGTAGTTAGGAGCAGTTAGTTTAGATAGTTAATGCAGTTAGTTTACACTCCAAATGACAAAAAAACACTCATTCATTGATTCTTTTGTAGATTTTGTCTTTGTCTGACTTTTTTTATTTCCTCATATATCCATTCCAGTGGTTCGGGGCTTGAGGTTTCATCTCCATCTTTTACACATCCAGCATCGCAATGCGCTTCCTGCAGATCACTCTCTTCAGCTGTAAGATTATTTCATACAAATTATACTAAATTTGTTACCTTTTAATAGATGAAATAGCAGTGGGTTTATGTCGTGCTACAGACCTTTTCATCTGTTATTTATTGATTTTAACATTAAAATGCATGAATAGATATAATGCATATCTACCACCTAACATTTTTCTTATGTCGGGTCTTTTAGTGACTTTTTACCTATTTTTCTTTTTATCAAGAGTCAAAGCATCATGAAGTGCGACCACCCAGACAATGTTGAAATCTTGTTCTCAACATCCTTTTAGATTTTTTTTTTTTAAAGCATTTGCATTTTTTTTTTCATAACATTCTAATTTTAAAAAATCTGGGATACATAAATAATATACAAATATAAATAACTATGAATGGTATAAAAATAATATTTGTGAAATGTCATCAGCCGAACAAAAAGAAAGAAATTAAGGTATATATATCAATAGGGGCCTCCGAGTGGCGCAGTGGTTAAAGCGCTCGCCCTATCATCCGGAGATCGCCAGTTCGAATCCCGGGTGGTGCTGTAACCTCTCGCAGCCGGAGGTCTAGAGAGAGCTGATTGGCCGAGCTCTCTCAGAGGGGAGGGATGAGAGGTACTTAGTGCTCCTACATTAATCACAGCTCTACAGCCAATCAGGGGTGTCTGTGAGCTCGCGCAACGGAGGGAGCGGATAGCGCTGTCCTCCGAGTGTGTTACGCCGCCCCCAACGGTGCGCGAGCGAGCAGTTCGAAAAGATGCGGTCGGCTGGCGTCACGTGGTTCGGAGGAAACACGTGATAGTCTTCGGCCCTCCCGGCTGAGTGGTAGTAGTAGCCTTAATGTGGGAGCCCCCTAGTGACGGGGAGGAATTGGAAACGACTAAATTAGGGAGAAAATCGGGGAAAAATCCAAAAATAAAAAATATATATATATATATATATCAATAGGTAAAATAATGGTATTTGTTTTAAAAACAGGCACGCACGCACACAAAAGAACCTTACTAGAGTTTAATGAGACAAAACATGCACGTGTAAAAGCATGTGACTTTCTGGGGGCTGATGGGTAATGTAGTTTAGTCCCTCAGTGACACTATCATGATAGAAACTAAATGTTTCAATAATTGCCAAGTACTGTATATGCTTAATGTTCATATTTCAAAATGTGTCTTTTGGGAATGCTTATATATGATGTTTTATTTTATTTGTTTTGCTTTACAGTACTTATTGCAGCCCCTGGCTTACTTGTTTCTGGAGGTAATATTTGAATGTAGTATAATATGCACAAGATTTTATATCTATTTTATTTATTAATTAATTTATTTATTTATTTATATGTTATAGTAGTTTAATAGAGAGCCCAATGAGTCATGTTCACTTCCTCAAAGATCTGTGTTAATAATCTGTCCCTTACAGATAATATGATCACCTGCTATAGTGATGTCCAGCACCTGCAATGTGGTAAGCTCAAATGTTTTACATTCTTCATAAGAATATATTAAAATATAGACATTGTATTCATTAGTATTATTATAATTATTATTGTTGTTGTTGTTGTTGTTGTTGTAGAATAATAAACATTGCAAAGATATATTCATAAACTAGTGCTCAAAAAAAATCCTGGTTGACTTGAACAGTATTTATTAACTGTTTTCTTTTCTTTTCTTTTTTTTTAGCAATATATTATAGATAAGACTTTTTATTATATACATATGTCCTTAGACCAGGGACTGATAATAGTGACATCATCTCTGTACGGCCGTACAGACAAAGTCACCTGCAGTACCAACCGTCCCAATTCTCAGGTTTCTACTACCACTTGTTCCTCTGCAGTTTCCTCAATCGCTAAAAGGTACCCATTCACTTGCACCATTCACAGGCACGATGTTTTCTGTATGATCAATTTAATGTAACCTGCAAATCACCCAACGCCATGACCCTGGTAAGAACATTTGCTCTCTTTATTCCAAACAGTTGCAATGGACTAAAGGAGTGCGAGGTAAAGACAGATTCACTTGGTGACTCTGATCCATGTTTTGGAATCTACAAGTACTACAACACCACTTATCACTGCTTCAATGGTAGTAAGTAATCAACAGAATATGGGTATGATGGGCCATGTAAGGGCACTTGGCCTCACAATGCAGGATTCAGGATGTTCATTATTAACACACTGATACTGATCCAATACTGAAATCCTCACACTCTCTGCTGCGAAATGACAAATGTTTTCTTTGTGTAAACATGCCAGAAGATTTGATGGCATAGTTGCTATCCAGTATATTTTGTTTCCGTTTTCCAGATCTGAAAGTGATCTGTGAGCATGGCTACAGCACACTGGATTGTGGTAGGAATTTTCTCTTCTTTCGGTTGGGCTGCTAAGCATTTTCTTATATTTAATATTGAAATCGAACTACACAAGATTTATCTGTGACTCTGTGCAGGAAATAATGCTATCCAGATCATAAACGCAAACTACGGCCGTACTGATTCTGTAACCTGTTCAAATGGGCTCCAGAATAGATTGACGCAGAACACCAACTGTTACGCTTCGAACACACTCTCCATCCTGTCGGCACTGTAATTACTTCTTTCTGTTCGTTTAAATATTTCACATAATAGTTACAATTAGTGAATTTTGTTGAACTGCATTATGTTAACGTCTTACTTATGCTTAAAGGTGTAACGGACAGACGAAATGTACTGTAGAAGCTTCATACACCATCTTTAACGATCCTTGTGCAGGGACTGCTAAATACCTCTCTGTGTCCTACATCTGCACTAGTGAGTAATCTGATCTCCCTGACAATCCCTACTCTTTTACTTCTTTTTTTTTTTTAAAGAATGCACTTGTATGCACTTTTAGTCATTTTGAGTTATGAATAAAAGTAGGCCATGTTCGTTCATCTTCAAGTCAGTTAGGGCGAATAAGTTTTAAAAAATCATTTGACCTGGGAAGGTTTACATAAAAATATAAAATATAAATAAAATCACATATTTAATCTGGCAAAGAATATTTTTACTGTGAGCTTTACTTTAGTTAAATGTGACTCCTATTTCCTTTAATGCGTGTAAAAGATAATATTCTTTCTCCAATGTTCTTTAATGTACAGTACTGTAGAAAATACACGCAAATGTTGTGACTAATAAATATAAAATGTGATTTTCCCGCATGAATATGCTTATATTCATTATGCAGTCGGCTTACTGTTAAAAACACACACAAAAAAAAAAAAATCAAATGAAGCTTTAAAACTGAAATATGCAAATAGTCTTAAGCAACCTTCATTTTCTTACCATAAATTATTCAAATGTTTTGCTGCAGTTAAAAGTCACGTCACCATATCGTTCTTGATGTTTCTGAATTTGTTTTGCACCTTCATTCACAATAAATTTCATCACAAGCCACCCCTGAACATCACTGTAATTATGTCACTTTTGTCAAATTATCATTTATTTTTAACTAAGCAATGAAACTGTTTCCTGCAGTGCAATCTGTGACTTGTGAAAACAGTGTGGCTTCGTTGGACTGTGGTTTGCACTCTTTTTAATTCTCCTATTAATATCCATATACCTATGATTATATACCATATATTAACATTATATACCTACATACATATAACAGTACTTGTTATGTAACAGAAATTCATTTTTTTTCCCCTTGTGCTCAATTCTTCAAATTTTAGGTACTCAACGAATAATGACCGTCTGGGCTAACTTCGGCCGGACTGATTCCACAACATGTTCTACAGGACGAATCAATAGTCAAGTCTCCAACAAAAACTGCTACGCATCTAACACCCTATCTACAGTTTCATCTGCGTAATGGAAATAATGAACTACAGTGTGAATTTTGTCAAATCAAAATGTTTGCCAGAACTGAAAAAAAAAACTGTTTTTTTTTTTTTTATTTTGCAGGTGTGATGGACAGAACAGCTGCAAGATCAGTGCTTCTAACAGTGTCTTCTCTGACCCCTGCCCTGGCACCTACAAGTACCTGAATATTGTGTATGGCTGTGTCTGATTGTGAGTTTCCTTCTATGTTATATATCAATACAACGAGATCGCATCACATTGTTTCACTAAAGTGTGTTTCATCAAGTCCAAGTCATGAAAAATTTAAGGCACAAAAAAAGATACAAGTGATGAAAAAAATCTATACAGTGTTGATTTTTCGCACAAGATTACTTTATCAAATAATGAGCTACAGTTTCCTAGTCATACATTTAAAGATTTTAATACACATTGATTTTATTTTATTATGGATTTTCATATTATTCATATTTTTAACATATACAGTATATATATATATATATATATATATATATATATATATATATATATATATATATATATATATATATATATAGTAACATATTTTGTTCTATTCTTTTGTCTGTTCTTTCTATCTATATTTGCAGAAATACTTTCAGCTTCCTATCCATGCATCTCTCTTCAGCCTGAAAAGACACCAAATTTTACATACACAGCCTTCCAGATGATGCAGTGCAGGACTCCTGGTTTTGGTGTACTTCATATTTGCATGTTTTATAATCAACTGCTGTATTGATTCTATTTCTGAACCATACTTATTTGCATTTCCATGTAATCAGTTCATTCTATACTAATCCTCTTTACAAACGATTAAACAATAAAGTATCCTCTAAATGCAAGCAGAATAAAGAGAGGACTTGTGTGTGTTTACAGTGTGTGAAAAGTTCATTCAAATTCAGATATTTTCTGAAATCCAAGGTAGTAACTGTCCAAACTAATTGAACTCCAATAAACATTTCACTCAAGCAGACTCGGGAATGAAAGTCATCCAAAGGTGGAATACAGGTTCCAATTCAAAATGTAGATTATATTAAGGAGAAGGGAACAAATGTCTAAAGATATAATTGAAAAATTAATTGTTTATATAACAACCTCAGCAGCAACCTCATTTCCCCTCTCGTCTGTTCCATCCATTCATTATTCAGCATCACCAGTATACTAATTACTCGCACTGGATCATCTGTCATTATGTGCATCTGTTTCTCACTGATTCATGCCTTACGTTTAATGGTTTTTTTTTTTGTTTGTTTTTTTTTGCTTGAATAAGTCACTGTGTGGCTTAACAAACGAAAAACATTCCTCTGACACTGGTCAAGTAGAGCGACTGGACTAAAAGCCAAAAATGAGCCACAAATTTAGGAAGCCCGGAGAAATAAATCTGCCTTTAAAAGATCGCATTAAAGTGTGGCTCTTTGAAAGTTACATATGAAGGAATGGCTCAAGACTTCTCAAAAAAAATCTCAAAGACAAGATTTTTTTTTTTTTTCCCTTAAATATTACATCCTGGGACACCGTCGGAAACTCTGGACCCCCAACCTTGACAAAGCCAACTTTTTTCAACTGCCATAGCCAACACCATCAAGCCTTTAACCTGTTTCATACATTAAAAGTTACTGTAATACCATATTTAAAACAGTGTGTTAGTGTAAAAAGCCATAAAAATAAACATAGTTTATTATAGTTTAAATCTATCTCTGAGTAGTTACTCAGTGAAAAATGTGATTATAATGAAAACCTGAAGACTGTTGGTAGCTCTGTATTAGTGATATAGTTCCCTTTTCTTGTTAGTTAACAAAATAACAAAAAAAATATATATATATATATATATATATATATATATATATATATATTTTTTTTTTTTTTTTTTTTTTTTTTTTTTTAAGGTTCACATTCTGGGCGAAACAGCAGCTACACCAAATACCAATTTTTACAATGGCTCCATTTGTCTGTGTATAGTTTAGAGAAAGTGTATGGTTTGTATGAGGTTATAGTTATGTAAATCAAGCCAACTAATATTGTACATATACTAATGACACAGATACAGGGCTGGCCAAAAATCTGGATCCATAGGCAAACACTTAAATGTATGAAATACAACAAGTGCTTAAATCTAAACATCTATATGCTAAATACAAGAACACTGAACATTTTCTAGTGTAAACTAGAAACTGCTGTTGTTACAGTATATGCAGAATCCCGATGCTGAATTTTGAGTACACTATTAATGAATAAAATTACCAGAGATCAGACATAAAGACCTCATTTTAATAATATGGTGTCAGAAACCTTGAAATATACGATCTCAAATGACCGGACAAGGACATAAAAAATGACAAGGCAATGAGGAAACTAAGACAATAGGGACATTCAAATAGCGACTTTGAATTATCAAATGTAGAATAATTATATGTTCTTAGATTGCAATTGAACAACTACATCTCATTGGCAAAGGGTTGAAGGCTGAGCGAGGGATGATTTTCTAGAAGGAAGAAGGTTTTTTAGTTAAGGATATTTCCTGGTACTCAGTTATAAATGCATCCATTTCAGACTTGTTGTAGTATTTGACATCTCAGCTTTGATCGTAACACATCCAGAATGATGATGATCTTCCTGAAACTCAGCGTCCTCACCTGTATGTTTCTTCCATGATTTTACATAGACAATCCATCTGCATTTTAGCAGGAAAGACAATGAACGCGATTTCTGTTTCTTCTGAATGTAAGTTATCTGTGGTTTGCTTTTCAGTCATTATATCAGCTCCTGGTTTAACTGTTTCTGAAGGTAATTTTAAAATTCATGTAAACATCAACATCAAAAATAACTTTACATTTTACAACTTTTTGGGATGGTTCTGAAATCATTCTGGAGTACTTGTTCAGATATGTATGTGAAAAATCTCTTTTTCAGAGAATATGATTACCTGCTATGGTGATGTCCAACGCCTCAGTTGTGGTAATGTTAAATGTCCCACATGCCACAACAGCATATAATAAGTCTGTGGTATTTGTATGAAAATGTATTTATTTTTCATATTTGACCAATTTTGATAGAATTCTTCATTTCTATCAAAAAATCTTTTCTTTTTTTATGTACTTCTAAATTAATTAATAAAAGATTAATAAACTTTAATCCTGAATAATATAATCATAAAGAACAAAGTAAATATATATATATATAATATTTTGACACAATACATTTTTTTATTATAAAAGAAAAGTATTTTTACATTTATTTATTGTAGTATTATATATTTATTTGTCTTTAGAAACTGGACTGATAACAGTGAAGTCTTCTCTGTACGGCCGTACAGACTCTGTCACCTGTAGTACCAATCGTCCCTCTTCTCAGATTACTAATACCAACTGTATTTTGAGGATTACCACTATCGCTGATAGGTACGGTGTGTCTTGTTATAATTAATATACACAATACCACAATTTTGAGAAATTTAACTACAGTTAATTACATCTAACACTGTCAACCTGTAATCAATGATGAAAGCATTTGATCTGTTTACCCAAAACAGTTGCAATGGACTAAAAGAGTGCGAGTTAAAGACGGATGTTCTTGGCAACCCTGACCCATGCTTTGGAACCTACAAGTACTACAACACCACGTATGACTGCATGGATGGCCGTAAGTCGTCTTCAGAGTGGTGGTGTATTAGAATTTGTGAAGACGCTTATGTATGCTTATGTATCACTTGATCTTTACATTAAGTCTTACATCAACAGAATCTATATGAGAAATACATGGGAACTAACTTCACTAATGAAAAAAAACAGCCAGTTTGTTTTATCTCCTTCCTCTAGGTAGTGTTGTCATCTGTGAGGAGGGCTACAGTACCCTGGACTGTGGTAAGACTTTTTCCTGAGCAATTTAGTACTTGCATCGCTGTTGATTCATGCCCACTATCTCTGTCGCCGTGCAGGAGGTGATTTAATTCAGATCATAAATGCAAACTACGGGCGTGCTAACTCCAGAACCTGTTCAAATGGAATCCCTGATGCTCAAACCAAGAACACCAACTGTTACGCTCCAAGAACATTCTCAGCCGTGTCTGCACAGTAATTACAGTTTTCGCAGTAGTACAGTCATTTTTGTGTTGCGATTATTTTGTGTACTTTGGTGAAATACACCATTTTAACATTTCACTTACATTTGAAGGTGTAATGGACAGAAGAGATGTACTTTAAGAGCTTCAAACACCATCTTTACTGATCCTTGTGTTGGGACTTTTAAATACCTCGCTGTGTCCTACGTCTGCGCTAGTGAGTAATCTGATCTTCCTGACAATCCTTTTTTACCGAATTAACAGAAGACCTTTTGTATTTTGAGTTATACTTAAATGTAAGTGAACCCAAATAACTTCATATAATGTTACGCTAGGCTTGAGCAAATACTTTCATGAAGAAATAATGTAAATAATACATTTCAGAAAACTAGGGCTCATACTTGTGACGCCAAGCTTAAGGAATGTTGATATGTAAGGAAATCGTTTAAAAATACTGTTTACATGATTTATGCTTTAATCAACTCCATATACATATATATATATAGATAGATAGATAGATAGATATTATTTATTTATTTTTACATACATATATATATACAAAAAAACAAACAAAAAAAAATAATTATATATATATATTTTTTTGTTTGTTTGTTTGTTTGTTTTTGTTTTTGTTTGTTTGTTTGTTTGTTTTTTTGTTATGTTATTCCTGTAAGAATCAGAGTAACCAAAAATTTTCCGGCAGGGAACATTGTGACCTGTGAACAAGATACTGCTGTACTGACATGTGGTTTGTATTTTATTTATTTATTTATTTTTATCATATTACACTGTATAACATTTTGCATAGTACAAATTTCATTATAGCTATAATAGAATGATGTAAAGGTAACAAACTATTGCCACCAACAGTAAATGCATGTTCTGGAAAGGCTGAGCAGTGGTGAGACGGGTGTTGCTCCCAATACTATTTAATCACAATTTTGGTCTCTCTTCATTTTTTTTTTTTTTTTTTTTGTCTTTAAAAAACTTGCTTTAACATTCTATTATTCTCTTCTACTAAATTCTCCTGATTTAAGGTACCCGTTATTTAAAGATCATCAGCGCTGACTACGGTCGAACCGATCCCTCAACATGTTCTTCAGGCCGACCCTCCAGTCAACTCTCCAATACAAAGTGCTACACGTCTGACGCACTTAGTAAAGTTGCATCTAGGTAACAGAAGTGTTAACTTCAGCATGACTTTTGTCATCAGCATCATGTCTACTTGTTAGCAGCAACATACATAACTGATGTTTAACAGAATTCAAATAAAAGTCTGTTGTTTGGCAGATGTGAAGGAAAGAACAGCTGTCAGGTTCCTGCTACCAATGAATTCTTCTCTGACCCCTGCTTTGGTACCTATAAGTACCTGAACATTGTGTACACCTGTGTCTGATTGTGAGTTTCCTTCTCTGTCATATATCTGTAGAATGACATCCCATTGATCCTGAGCTCCATGAATCAACTACCGTATTTATTCAAATCAAAATAATTAATAGAAAAATATATAAAAAGCAAACATCATCATAAATCATAAAATTGTCCTAATATATATATATTAGGAAGTGGTTTATATGAAAGACAAAGGACTCGAGATTATGCTTATTTTACCAAAATAAAATCTTTGATTTTTAATTATTTAACTAGGACAGAAAGGTCAGGCTTAGACAAAAGTCTTGTCACTTCAAAGAAATAATGTACAGTGCAGAACATAAAGGCATGGTGCAGTGGGAAAAGAATTAATATTGTGTATGACTCCCATTAGCTTGGAGGACTGCTTCCATACGTCTCGGCAATGACTCAAATAACTTATTAATAAAGTCATCTTGAATGGCAAAGAAAGCATTCTTGCAGGTCTCTCAGAGTTCTTCAATGCCTCCTTCTTCATCTTACCCCAGACATGCCCAATAATGTTCATGTCTGTTGACATCCTGGAGCACCTTGACCTTCTTTGCTTTCAGGAATTTTGATGTGAAGGCTGAAGAATAAGAAGGAGCGCCATCCTGCTGAAGAATTTGCCCTCTCCTGTGGTTTGGAAGGTAATGGGCAACAAGAATGTCTTGATACCTCTGGCTGTTGATGTTTCCATCCTCTCTGCAGATCATACTGAATGCAACCCCAAACCATGATTTACTGTTTTCGGTGTGAATCTTGGGTTCATGCGGGTTCCAACAGGTCTTCTGCAGTATATGCAACAATAGGTTGAACAAACTGAAACAAACTGTTCTTGTAGATCCAGGGGTTTCTGGTGAGCAGTTGTTATGTAGTTCTGCTGCAGCTGAAAAAGGGCTTGCCGTGGACTGTCGAACCAACAAACGATCCTTTTGATGAACCGTTGTCTTACAGGGTCTGCCTGACCTTCATGAACTTCACCAGTTTCTTGAAATATTTTTCTTATCGCCTACACTTGACATTTAGATACATTAAAGATGTCTGCCAGCTCAGCAGGAGACTTGGTCTTCAGGCTCTTGATTATCAGTACTTTGGTCTGTGGTTGAATCTTTGGCATGCTGTCAGGTCAGGATACATTTCAAGTGAAGTTTGGGTGTGCTAGGGTTCTTCTTCAACACACCTGGGAATGTGTTAATTACAGTATTTGTTACAGGTGACGCTCTAGTCTGTCACGGCATTTTTTTGGTAAAATAAGTCTGATCTAGACTCCTTTACCTTTCATATAAGCCGCTTCTGATTCCAAATGATCAACTAGAAGTCAGGTTATTATTTGTTGCTCCTACAATTTGAATAGGCGACAAGACTTTTGTCAGTGTGTGTATATTCAAACCTTTTATGCCATACTGTTTTAACCTCATCTGATTTCCTTCACATACATGAGTACAGTGCATACAATAGGAAAGGTATTTCATTTGCTATTCTTTGATTTCAGCTTTCTACCCAGTCTTCTCTTCTCAGAATGAAAAGGAATCACATACACAACGTTCAGATGATGCGGTGTAGGAGTCTTGGTGTTTAACATTTGTATGTTTTATAATCATATAATCAACTGCAGTAATGATTTTATTTCTGAAATGTACTTATTTGCATTTACATGTAATCACTTCCTCCTAAACCAATCCACTTTACAAATGCAATAAAGGATCGTCTGAATGCAAGCATCAAGAGTTGTATGCGTTTGCATGTGAGTTTAAAAATCCAAGGCAGTGACAAACAAACAGATCGAAATTTTATTTTTTGCTGATTTTTCTTTTTTTTTTAAAAAAAAAGCATTCAAGCACATAAGTGCGAAAAGCAATCTTAAGTCTGAATACCAGTTAACAGTCCATGCTATACTATATGCCATTACTATAGCCGATAGAAAGAATAAGTTGGTACTAATCTGAGTTTATCAAATTAATTTTGAATCTGTGTTTTATGTTAAAATCATTTTGCTATCCTGGGAGAAGTCAGTGTGTGGATAGTGACTGAAAAATCAAGACATCTATATATATATATATATATATATAAAAATACCTGGCCTAGTTTTCTATACATTTTTCATTATGCTTTATGACATCAGGGAAAGCATTTAAAGGTAATGCAGTTAGGATAAGGTTCCCTCACTGAAAAAGAAAAAAAAAGGGAAAAAAAACACATAATGAATGACTCTGCCTCTCTTGGGACAACATATTTCTTGTGTCTAGTGAAACACTGACTCAAAGCATTCAGCTATTCCTGTTCTGGATGACATTTAACCCAGGTAGAAACTGTTTGCTATGAAAGAATTTATAACAAAGCTAATTATAATGAAGCCATATTGGTTTCACCAAGATAGAAAAACCTTTTATCGTGGTTTCACTTAAAAACTATGGTTTCTGGGTGGGTCAGAGGAGTTTGTTACAAAAAGGAGCACTGAATATGCTATATAAAGATGTGCAGCACTTCGTCACATCCAGCATCCCTTACAGTAAATCCAGCACAGCACAGGTTTGACACATCCAGCATCAAGATGCCCATTACTTCACTCATCTGTAAGTCTTTTCTATGCATTTTCATTTGATACGCTTGGTGCGTTATACTAGACTTTCATTTGAATCAATTGTAATTTTTGAGAAAGAAAGAAACTGCGTATACTGTATGTATATATAAGAATATTAACAACACGCTGGCTTGGCACATCCATAATGTTTCAGCCACATCTATTATATGAAACAAATATGAAGTAAGTAGTGGAATTTATATTATTTTTCTAATAAGCTGTCTGTGTTTTGCTCTACAGTGTTTCTTGTAGCTCATGGCTTACTTGTTTCAGGAGGTAATATTCAAATGCAGTCAAAAACATAAAATAATTGTGATAGTATATATATATATATATATATATAAAATACAGGTTTAGCTGTCCAAATTCATATGTTTTTACTGTTTCTTTCCCAGAGAATATGATTTCTTGCTATGGTGATGTCCAGCGCCTCACTTGTGGTAAGTTCAGAGGTGGAAAGTAACTGTCACGAACTCGGGTGCGAGGCATAAACGCAGAGAATCCAGGTGTTCAAGGAAACGATGTATTTTTATTATAAACAAAAACAGGGAACTTAAACAAATATACTTTAATTGAAACTAAAACACGTATAAAAACACTGAAAGACACGAACTAAACGCACAGACATGAACGAGGTGAAAATCAACAGATGCAAGACCCTAAACTGAACTAAAACAAACCATTTATAATAAAACTAATGAGCAACTCGGTTCAGGTGAGCGCCCCACGTCACCTGACCGAGGTGCTTAATGGGAAATGAAGTGAAAACAAAAGGAACTACACACAAAATCACAGGGCGCTTTGGCGCCCTCTAGGGGTTATCCCTGACAGTAACGAATGGCATTTACTCGCGTTACTGTAATTGAGTAGCTTTTTTTGTGTGTACTTCTACTTTTTAAAGTAGTTTTTAAAATCTGTAATTTTACTTTTACTTAAGTATGTTTTGTTTGAAGTATTTTAATTCGCTACATTTTAAATGATATTCGCTACTGAGTAAAACAAATTCTGCTTTGTATAATGCTCGCACGTGTGTATCGTGTCCTGGTCGCGCACCGCTCCAGACTCCACTCCAGGTTTTCTGACTGTCCCCACATCGGCATCTACCTGACCTTCCACACGGTCGCTTCCGTCCTGAGAGTGACGTCATCAACCAGCGCGACCATATATAAACCGGAGAGAGACGCGGGAAAGAGGAAAGAGATTGTGATTCTGGCGTTTTGATATTTGGTTGTGACTTTTTGCCTCCCATTGACTTTGATTATTGCTTTACCCCTTTGGTTTGGTTGGGCTTTGAATATATTTTTAGGTAATTTCACTGTATGTTTGTGCACTCACCAGTAGTAGGGGCGAGGCTGCCATTTATTTTGGGAAGAGGGAATTTATTCACTGTTTTTGCAGGTAAAATAGCTACTAAATATAAATACAATTTAGTTTATTATTTTGGCCTGGGTCCACCCTGAATCTGATCCTCCTCCTGTTGTGTGTGTGTGTGTGTGTGTGTGTGTGTGTGTGTGTGTGTGTGTGTGTGTGTGTTTGTAAAGCAATACAAACCTCACTATTTCATCAGTTAATGACTGGATCTAGTTCTTTCTGCCATATACCGCCATTTCCATCCAGTTTATAATAGAACACTGATCCATTCTTTTGCTGTACGGCCCGACACTAGACTGGGACGCAATGCCATATTTAAGTGAACACTTTGATTTTCAAGCACAAGAAAGACAACAACTTTATTATGCAAAGGTGTTCGTTCAGTTCCTTCAAACAACTAGTTTGAGATTTATATTTATAACTACGCTAGAACGCCTCATCCCCCATGCCCCCCCCCCCCCCCCCCCTCCGGTGTTTACCAAAAAAAAAAAAAAACCTCAGTAACGTTTACTCTTGAGTAAATTTTTTATGAGCTACTTTTTACTTTTACTTGAGTAGATTTTTATAATGGTAACTTTACTTGTACTTCAGTAAAATTTGACTGAATTAACAGTACTTTTACCTGAGTACAAAATTTTAGTACTCTTTCCACCTCTGGGTAAGTTTAAATATCATATATCATTGCATATTATTTAAACAAATAATACAACATACTGTATAAGAAACATATGATAGCTATATGCAACCATTCTTCTTCTTCCTCCTCTTCTTTGTATTATTATTATTATTTATATTATTACAGTTTCTATGAAAATATGCCTTATATGTTTTCAGACACTGGACTGATAATGGTGAATTCTTCCTTGTATGGCCGTACTGACAACAACACCTGTATTACTGGAAAGCCCCCTGTTCAGGTTGCTAATACCAGCTGTTCCCTGAGTATTTCCACTGTCGCTGATAGGTATAATGTTTCTTGGGTTATAATATGCACTATAGAATTACCCTTTCAACAATCAACACGTCCAACAAGAGAAAGTCTTCATGACATGTTTTTTGTGATTTTATCTCATGAACATCAAACTTAAAAAAAAAAAAAAAAGGAGGAAAAAATGCTGGTTAGAGAATAAGCTCTGATTATATAACATAAGAATTGAAACTTGATGTTTCACAATAGTAAACATAAAAAGTATCAAATGTACAATGTCTTCTTAAGGTAGTTGAATAGTTAAGAAACTGCTGCATTATAAAATAGCACACTCAGATGGTTAACTACAGTGGAAATAAGGAGTATGTGAACCATTTGGAATTGACTGGTTTTCTGCATTAATTTGTCATAAAATGTGATTTGATCTTCATTTAAGCCAAGAGTATTGACAAATATAATGTGCCAAAAATAGTAAAACAAAGAAAATTCTGATCTTTCATATCTTTAAAAAAAAAAAAAAAACATAAAAACCTCTAGGGAAAAAATGTATGTGAATCCTTGAGTTAATGATTTCAAAAAGCTAATTGGAGTCAGGTGTTAGCATATCTGGAGACAATGGAGAAAATGAGTTCGGGGGTGTGGACTAGCACTACTTTGACTGATTAAAAACCATTCAGACTTTTTGAATTTGCTCAGCACAAGAGGAATATGCTAATGTGAGCCATGCCTCGCTAAAAAGAGATTTTAGAGGCTCTATGATCAAGAATTGTTGGAAACACTTTAGGACTCTACCAAAAAGTGGGCACCTTGTCAAAGTGACTCAAAGACTCATCATAGGGGTAAAGAAACAACCTTGAGTGGCAGCCAAAGATTTAAAGTCATCATTGGAACTGGCTAATATCGGTGTCCATGACTCTACAGGACGTAAAAACATTAAACAAGTAGGGTGTCCTGAAATTTGCGAAAGAGCACATTCACACACATTATTGGCAAAATATTTTCTGCCCTGATGAAACTATTTGAAAGGAACTCACAGCATTAATGCAATAATGTGCACATTAGACGATAATAGCTCACCCGCGCCAGTGGTCGCTCTTCGTCTCCAGCTTTAACTTCACTCTCTAAGTATAGCACAATGTGGAATAGTATAGTATTGTAGAGTACAGCACAGTATAGTATAATAGTATAAGTATAAAATAGTGACTATATAGCATAATAGCCCAAATGATTCTTTCACTTTATAATAGGCACTGTGAGTTTTCCTGTATGATGTTACTTACATTCAAAATGCAGACGCTTGAGCAATTTGTTCTATATTCTGACCACCTATCACACTTGAACTAACCTCTGTTGGTATGGTATGTTTACCCCAAACAGATGCAATGGACTAAGAGTGTGTGAGCTAAAGACAGATTTGCTTGGTAACCCTGATCCATGTTTTGGAACCTACAAGTACTACAACACCACTTATGACTGCGTCAGTGGCCGTAAGTGATGCATAGAGTGTGAGTTGTCATTTGTGAAAATACTTATAGAATTGGCATCACAGTCCAGAAAGGATGTTCACTACTAACATAGTGATACTAATCAAATACTGACATCCTTCGTTGACTTTCTGCAAGCTTCCACTGCCAAGGTATGCAATACATTGGTGGTGCAATAAAATGTGGAGTGTTCATGTACAAGACCTGGATTGTGTCAGTCAACAAAAGGTATGTGATGTCTTTGTCAGTGGATTTGATTCAACAGTTAAATCCAGTCAAAACTGATCCAGTGTGTTTAGGCCAGTCTCCGGACATGACGAAATACTCAGTATCTAACATATAATATAATATAATATAATTATTCCCACTGTATGAAGGACTACAGTGCATACAATTTTACTCACACTTCTCGTAATTCTCAGTTTTTTTTTATGAAAAGGAATCCTACATTAATTCAGACTAAACTATTGTACTAAAAGTACAAACTTTCTGATTTTGACAAGACACGAGTTTATATTTTTTCTGATTATCTAGTTCATTTCTATTATTGCTACACATTCTCCTTTTCTTCTTGATTTCATGTTATTGATTTTTTTGTAATAAAATTTGTATTATTATTAATTATTAATAATTATTAGATTATTATAAAAATCCATCTACATTTAGTTTGCTTGTTTGTTATTTTATCAATTTTATGTTGTAGTGCTGTACAAATATAATTTGTGCCTTGCAAAAGTATTTATCCCTTGTAAAACTTGTATACATTTTGCAAAGTTGTGACCCAGAACTAATTTGCACAAAATGTTAATGTTTTAATGTAAAATTTTTTGGCTTGATCCCCTTTTGATCTCTGATCAAATTAAGATTTAAGATCTGTATAATATCAAGCCACAACCATAACTCCGTGTAGGCCTCTCAGGGTGATGAGCAGTCTTCATAGCTTGTTGATGGAATTGTTGGAATACATTTCACAGCACTTTGTATTGTCATATGCTTTCCTCTAGAGGTGGTTGTGATCTGTGAGCAGGGCTACAGCACACTGGACTGTGGTAAGAATGCTTTGTCATTATGGTGTGCTTTATTTCTTTTGATGTACTTTTGCCATTAACAATGGTTTACTGGTGTCTCTGTGCAGGAAATGATTCTATTAAGATCATAAATGCAAACTTCGGGCGTGCTGATTCTATCACTTGTTCAAATGGACTCCCCTGTAATGCGACCCAAAACACTAACTGTTACGCTAAGAACGCATCCTCAACTGTGGCAGCTCTGTAATTATTATTATTATTATTATTATTATTATGCTTATTTATTTAAAAAAAATCTTTTACTTATGAACTTGGTGTCCATTGGTCCAAGAGGGCAATATAACATCTTGTTCGTATTTAAAGGTGTAATGGACAGAAAAGATGCACCGTGGGAGCTTCGTCCACCATATTTACAGATCCTTGCAATGGAACCTCTAAATACCTCACTGTGTCCTACAGGTGCATTCCAACTCCTAGTGAGTAATCTACACCCCTCAATCATTTACTTTTTAACTCTTTTTTTCAGTAATTATCAATAAACATGAATTAAATACTAGACACTGAACCTGGCCTAAGTTTCCAATAAGGCACGATTCTCACAAAGACACAGAATATTAGAAGTATAGTTAAAATGCATGTTCATTACCTTTTATTCACCATAAACATTAATAAACAGTCATGCTCATTACTGCAGTGTCTGAAAGAAATTTTTGAAAATGCAATTAAAATTAGTGTTGTTATTAGAAATGCTAATAACCATACCAGTATATTTTTATTATTATTATTATTATTCAACATTTGACCTGTTTCCCACAGAGGAAATTGTGACCTGTGAAGGAAGTACTGCTAAGCTGACATGTGGTCTGTGCCTTTCCTTATTATATTATATTATATTATATTATATTATATTATATTATATTATATTATATTATATTATATTATATTATATTAATATCACACAAGAGGAAATTATTTTATGGCTGTGTTGACATACAGACCATACTGACCTACTTTCAATCATCCTGGGACCAATAAACAGTGTAATGAATGATTGTTAGAACACATAGTGATACATTCAGTGCTGTTATGCTCTATATCACCACTAATGGAATGCCTCTCATCCAATCAGGTTACTACAGGAACTAACTGTTGTATAAGATGTACATAATATTTTTTTTTTCATGCATTATTTATAATAGCTATTAAGACACTATGCCATTAGCACCATTTATTAATGCATAATAATTTGCAGCTGCATATACCTGCTTTTCAATAGCCTATGTTAAATTCAACTAATTTTAGGTGCTCAGCATATAAAGATCATCAGCGCTAATTATGGCCGAACCAGTTCCACCACCTGTTCTTCAGGACGACCTGCCAGTCAAATCTCTGACACAAAATGCAATGCATCCGATACACTAAACAAAGTTAAAGCTAGGTAGGTAAAGTAGAACCCGATCACATACTGTAGGACCGCTATCATTAACATACATTACTGATATCGATGGAGACAACCGAAATCCTGTTTTTTCACAGATGTGAAGGAAAGTGCAGCTGTGAAGTGCCTGCTACCAATGATGTCTTCTCTGACCCCTGCTATGGCACTTATAAGTACCTGACAGTTGTGTACTCCTGTGATTAATTGTGAGTTTTCCTCTGTAATTTATATGAAGAATATACTCACTCGCTCATTGTCTATAACGCTTTATCCTGTAGACAGGGTTGCAGTGGCACACACTCCGGGCAATTTGGGGAACCCAGACAAGTAAAGAAGTCCATTAAAACAGATACAAACTTTAAACAGTGCCCAAACTAACATTGTTACATATTGTGACATCATGCTAATATTTTATTCAATACAAACCAATGATAAAAGACATCCTTTATAAAAAAAAAATCTAATTATATTTTCCATTTAATATATTTTATTATTGAATCTGATACATTTTACGTCTTTCACATGTTTTAACTCCCTTTTTTTTCTATTTCCATTCACAGAATAACTCATGGGATTCTCTCCTCTGCAGCCTCTCTGCAGTCTGAAAAAGTAACTAGATTAGAGTTTTAATTATGCAGAGATGTGATTCAGCGCAAATGTTTCAGTGTTGGTGCACCTAATATGTTCATGCTACTGTATGTAATCAATTAAACTTACTGATTTACTTTTATATGTAATCACTTCCTCCTAAAGTAATGCACTTTATTAATGAGTGTGCATTAAAGTATCTTCAAGCATATGGTGGATGAGAGTGGTATGAATTCTTTGGTGCATGAATTTGTCATTTGGAATTTGTCATTTGTCATAAGTAATGTTCAGTCCCACCTGATCTGTAGGGCTGAGTGGGTTCAGCAGCAATTAATATGTAGATGAGGGCTCAGTGTTCACTCTTGAGCTGGGTTCAGTCTAATTAGAGTTTCTGTACACGTTCACCAGTAGTAGATTTACTCATTCGAATCGCCCATAGGTGTGGATGATTGAAGACTTATTGATGTGGGGAGCAAAGGCTAAAACAGTATCAGAATACACATCTTGCTGAGGATGAGGCTGCTTAGCTGGAGACACAATGTTAGACAGGAAGTTTAATGTTAAGCCTGATGTCTATTAGCAATGATGAATGATCCTACCATGCTTTCTACAAACAGCTGGCCTTGATGTTTCTCTTTTTGGTCGCAAGATGGCAGTAATGAACCATTCCTCTATCTTACTTCCCGTTTACTATGGAATTAAAGTGAAGTAATCTTGCACTGTAAAAAGGTTTCCCTCAGGATATACCAACAGCAATGCTAGTACAAATCCATCATTTATTCCCCAAATTTCACCACTTTTCCACAGTGTAAGTGGTTAAAAGCACTACTTTGATGCTGTTGAGTGTCATTTTTGTCAATCAGGCATTTCCAATCTACCAGAGTGTTGTTTTGTTTAGGATCGTGTCAACTTCAAATAAAACCTAAATATCGGTAATGTGTTAATTGTAAACGAATTAAACAATAATCATAAATTCAAGACATCAGTATGATATAAACTCTTTTATTCCGATCCATTTTGTTTGTAATATACAGTACTGTGCAAAAGTCTTAGACACCATATTAACCTAAAACTGTTGGTATACATTTTGTATTATATCTGCATCATTACATTCAAAACCATTCACTATTTTCAAACATAACTTAAAAATGAATGAATAAATAAAATGACAAGAGAACATTTGTATGCCTGTAAAGAAAGCAACATATATGCTAGGCCAGTTTTCAGATGGAAACACACACACACAAAACATAATGTAGTCTGCTGGGTTTTGCATGAAAATAGAAAGGAGCAAGAGTGAAAAAATTCCATAAAACCCTTATTCTCCAGCACAGCTTTTTAACATACCGTACTGTGCAAAATTCCTTTTAAAACATTTCTACATAAAAGAAACGTCTCAATAAATTAGAATATCAGCAAAATGTTGATTTATTTCAGTAATTCATCCCAGAGTGGAACTCATATATTATATAGATTCATTACACACAGACTGATATATTAAAAGTGTTTATTCCATTCATTTTGATGGATGGCTTCATTTTGTTATGGCTTACAGAGTCAGAAAAAAAGTATACACACTTCAGGCAAAGAAAAACTAAATATTTTAATACTTAATTTATTAATATTATATTAATATAATATAATATACGTCATACTATTTTTCTTTTCCTGAAGTGTGTATACATTTTTTGGCTGACATATACAGTACAGTGCCCTCCACAATTATTGGCACCCCTAGTTAAGATCTTTTCTTAGGCTTCTAATAAATTAATTTTCTTTTAAAACAATATAGAACCACAATGCAAAAAGAAAAATCCAACTTTTAATTGAAGTACATTTATTCAGTGGAAAAAAATCTGACATTAAAACTTTGTGTGCCACAATTATTGGCACCACTGATGTTACCAACAAGGCAGCACATAATCTCCTCCTATAACATTTCACAAGATTGGAGATTACAGATAGAGGGATCTTTAACCTTTCCTCTTAGCGCATCATTCTAGATCATCCAGAATCCTCTCTTATACACTCTCCTCTCCAGCTCACTCTTCAGGTTTTCAATTAGGTTGAGGTCTGGGGACTGAGATGGTCACGAGAAGAGCTTGATTTTTTGTGTCTGCTGAATCATTTTGGTGTAGATGACCCACATCTTTTGGGTCATTTATCCTGCTGAAAGACCCAATGACAACCTATCTTCAGTCCATCAGGTTTTTTATTTAAAATGTCCTGGTATTTCAAAGACTTCATGATGGCATGCACCCTAACAAGGTTCCCAGGGCCTTTGGAAGAGAAGCAGGCATACAGCATCACAGGTCCTCCACCATACTTCACATTGGGCATGAGGTGTTTTTCCGCATACTCATCTTTTGTTTTACATCACACCCACTTAAAGTCTTTGTTACCAAAACTCTATCTTAGTCTCATCTGAAAAAAAGCCCACGGCCCCAGTTGAAGTCATAGTACCGCTTAGCAAACTCCAGTTTATGATTGTGATTGTAGGTGAGAAAAGTCTTTTTCCTTGCATGCCTCCCAAACAGCTTGTTGGCATGTACTGTAGATAGCATCTGATGGTTGTTATGTGCGGCCGGATAAACTTGTGTCCTCGTCCAGCCTTGTCTGTCACGGTTCCAGTTGTTTTAAACTTATTAATGATTCCTCTGTTTGTAGATATGAGCAAGTTTGGGCGAATTTTCTTGTAGCCATTGCCTGGCTTATGAAGGTCAACATACATCTGCCTTACTTACTTCAATTACATTTATTTTATCAGAATTGTTAGGGGTGCCAATAATTGCGGAAAAGGTGATTTTATTAAAAACAAGTATTTTAAAGGTTAGATTTTTCTACAATTGTCAGTCTGAGCTTATGCACACATATACATACACACACACACACACACATATATTTTTTTTTTTTTTTTTTTTTTGTAGAAAGTATCTAAAATACTTTCGACGCTTTATTTGTACAGAAGTCGCTGAAGAAAACAAGACGAACGCCAGAAATTGCAAGTATATCCGACTAAAGATTCAGCACGCTGATAAAGAGAAAAACCTCAACGGTAAAATAGGCAGCTTACTTTGGGGGCGCATTCGAAACCGAACCAGGTCTGAGAACAGTTCTAGTATGCGGGACTCTTCTTTTGAACCAGCTCTGCGAAATTTGGACTGTCCTCAGAACGGTTTCGGTTTGCGCATCTTACTGTAAGGCTGCGTCCAATCAAACGCGGCATAAGGAAGAAAAAAAAATTGCACTTGCGCACAAAGGGGGAAACTGGGAAAACCGGATCCTCAGCAATAGGTAGCTTTTTCACTCCAAAATCTGCAGTCTTCTGCATAGTGACAGCGGTTTCAAGCGCGCGCCTTAGGGTGGTGCTCACGAGCTCAGACAGGCGCTATGTGACCGTGACGTAAGCGGGCCTGAAGGCGGAAGTCAAATCATCAACAACCCCTCCGTCAGTGAGGACTCTTTTTTAGGAGACGGATACGGACGTTGTTGAGGTTCGTTTGTGTGTTTTGAACAGAAAATAACCCCCTTTAGCTGCCATGTCTTTGTTTGGGAAGTTGTTCGGGAGCGGGGGGAAAGGGGAAAAAGCCCCGAGTCCTCAGGAGGCGATCCAGAAACTCCGCGAGACCGAGGAGATGTTGACGAAGAAACAGGATTTTTTGGAAAAGA
This sequence comes from Clarias fuscus, assembly GCA_030347435.1. Classification (NCBI taxonomy): domain Eukaryota; kingdom Metazoa; phylum Chordata; class Actinopteri; order Siluriformes; family Clariidae; genus Clarias; species Clarias fuscus. Next base: position 9,001,883 of record CM059213.1, on the reverse strand, counting down.
AAATTGAGGCGGAACTGCTAACAGCGAAGAAGAACGGCACGAAAAACAAACGAGGTAGGCATTGAACCGTAATTAAAGATGATTATTTCAATAATTACATGAGATATAAGCTGTTAATAATTGTTGGTCGTGAATAGTTAGGCGTCAGGTTAGGCACCTGCCCAATAACCTATGCGACTAGAGACTCCAGCAACAAGGCCAATCCCTAAAGGAAAGGTTATTACTCAGCAGTTATAGCGGTGTATATGTGTGAATATATGAGTTTGTATGCGCCGTAGACGATATTAACCAGTCTCTTAAAACCTCTTCAAACCCTCTCACTTTGTTCTGTCATTTAATTTTTAGGGAATCCCCCGTGTCTCATGTCCTCATTGAAATATTCATCTTTACGAGCAGTACGTCATCATTAGTAACGTTCACGTGATCATTTGTGACGACCAAGATTCCCCCCCACCCCCCCCCTTTATTTGTTCATCCAGACTTATCTCAAGATATTAACATTAGAACGACAAAAATATGGGGAGATATAATAATAATAATAATAATAAAGGTGTACTTCAGTTATAAGGTGTATAAATAGGTTCATAAGGTGGGCAAATGTTTATAGTTCTAATGGCTTTCTTGTTTGTTTGTTCTTGAAGTGTTTCAAAATAAAGTCTCATCTCATGCTTGTGGGTTTACTTTGAGAACTTTTACATTTATGGAGATGAAAGCTGGTGTTTAAAATAAGATATAGAATGAAAACTAGTTTGTTTTATTTTGTCCATATCTTTTTTATTTTTTCTTATTTTTTAATCCAATATTTATTTTGTACTGGTACTGAGGTAGTTTTTTTCCATACGTTACCCACAGTGCTGTTCTGTGTGGTTTACTATATACCCCACAATGCGATACAGCCTGTTGCGGAGCATGTGAGAAGTAGGCCTCACTTCAGCCCTAACATTTAAAGCAATTGATGCAGCAGCGCATTAGTCCCCGGACTTATCGCTGAGTTATTTTTTATTTATTTTTTTTATCAGTGCCATCAAAGCTAGCATTATCTTATCTTTTCATAATTGCAGTCTGGAACTTTGAGTCCAACATTTGTTTCTGCTACTGCTGGATTTATCATTATCATGACAGTAACCATTGTTATAAAATTAGTGAGAAAATAATTTCATTATTTTGTATGTTATGTGACCAGTCAGTTTTGTTCTCTATTAATCCCCATTGTATTGGCGCTAGCAGTGTCTACCTGTGACATCGACATGGCAGACAACTACCAACTTCTCAAATAGAGAACATAAATATGGCATGAGCACACAATTAAGCACCACAATCGTTTACAGTCGTCACAAACAAAGGTTTAATTTAATGAACTGGCATGCTAAGTGTTTACCAGTGCACCTCTGTTTAATGGCAAAAAAAAAATGTTGTTTGCTCAGTATAACAGAAAACTTATAAGGAACGGAGTACATGGGAAGCATGCAGGCGATTAAACAAAATGTAATAAAGTGACCGATTGCCATGTTTGTCTGCTTCCTCAAGCTGCACTCCAGGCCCTGAAGAGGAAGAAGCGTTATGAAAAGCAGCTCGGTCAGATCGATGGCACTCTCTCCACCATCGAGTATCAACGAGAAGCTTTGGAGAATGCCAACACTAACACAGAAGTGCTTAAGAACATGGGCCTTGCTGCCAGGGCCATGAAGAATGCTCACCAGAACATGTACGTTCCCAGCTGTATAAGTAAAGTCACCTTTTTATATATTAGGAATATTAGTAGTAGTAAATTAACTGCTTTTGCGTTGTTATTTTAGGGACATAGACAAAGTGGATGAACTCATGCAGGACATCACAGAACAGCAGGAGCTGGCACAGGAGATATCTGATGCTATTTCGAAACCAGTCGGCTTTGGAGAAGAGTTTGACGAGGTACCAGTATTCCCCTGTTTTTAACCGTAATTGTTGAGTGTAGAACATAAAGCCTTGTAAATTCCCAAGGTTACGCAATAGTGCTGTGAAATTCCAAACCGCATTCCAGATGAATGACACTTTGCTAAATTAGAAACATTTTCTACAAGTAAGATTAAAGTGTAAACATGTAGAATAACTAGATAACTGTTTTGTCACGTTATGAACAAATATGGTACAGAGTGGAATGTATTTATTAGGGCCCAAGCACTATAAGGTGCGCAGGACCCTCTTGTTTTCCTAAGGATTTTTTTTTCCCAACCTTTTGGACTTTTCGGGGGTCTTAACATGCTCAAAAACTCATGAAACTTGGCAGACAGGTTGGAATCTGCTGCCATAAGGATGCCTGAGAGTCTCGTGGCCCGGGGCCCCAAGGGGCCCCCACACGAGATTTTGCTGCATAGCTCATACACATCTTCACGTAGGCACACAAAACCCGGCACACATTTAGAGCTCATCGAGCCGAACAACTTTCGCACTGCATGTCCTGGGCTCAACTTAACAGGAGGCCGGTTATTTTGGGTCGTTTGCAAAAACACACCAGATGGATTTTGATATACTCCTTCTAAGGAATTTATATGATCGAAGAGATCTAAAGACATTGAGGATGCAATATTGCGGAGGGATTTTCGATATCTCAAACGGGCCAGACGTGATAATGTCTTAAATTTGCACCAAAAAATGATTAATAACTTTGTGTGGCATTATATTGAGTGGCATTATATTCAGTGACACCTTCTGTGACATCACATTCAGTGACATCACACTGAGGAACATCATATTTTCCAGCATCTGCGGCCTATTGTACACACATAAACATCAAAAATGTTAACACACGCGTACACACACACACACACACACACACACACACACACTAACGCACTCAGCAAATATTTAGGGCCCAAACTGACATTAGCCCTGTATAGTGTGTGACGTGTGCAGGTTGTGCGGTGCAACCGAGTGACGATGGCTTTTTCGAGGTCTTAACACACTCAAATAACACCGGTTGTGCGATGGGGTGGCGATGGCACAGGGTGCTTGGGCCCGTCATCATTGCTTGCAACTATATTTTTTCTTTATTTTTCTTTCAAGGGCATCAAGGAAGTAATTAATTAATTAAAAGAATTGTCAAATTTGCTCTAAAATCAGCACTGATTTATTTATATGGTGTTTTCCCTTTTCTAGGATGAATTGCTCGCTGAACTTGAGGAGCTAGAACAGGAGGAACTGGACAATACCCTGCTGGAAATCAGTGGTCCAGAGAACGTCTCATTGCCCAGCGTGCCTTCAACTTCATTACCTTCCAAACCAGGTAACGCAGACACCAGCAGGAATACCGTATATATAAACTGATTGCCAACTTGATGTACAGTACGTCTTGTCAAATCAAAAAGTCTTTCACATGCAAATAACTGCTGTAGAGCAAATATGTTTTAAAAAAGGTTTCTACATTAAATAAATACTATAAAAGCAGTAAACAGTAATTCATTAAACAAAGTGAATAATTGGGGAGCACTGTTGCATAGTGATTAGCACTATGACCTCCAAACTCGGGTCTCTGTGTGCTTTTTATCCCGGAACTCCGGTTTCCTCCCACAGTCTAAAGACATGGAGATTGGGCTAATTGGCATTCCCAAATTGTGTGTTTCTCTCTCTTTCTGCTTGAAATATAGTCTTGAATACAGTTTGTGCTTTTTTCATGCATCCAAAACCCAGAAGCTTTCTGTTTTCTTTTTCTTTTTTATCTCAAAGGTGCCCTTTTACATAATATGCTCCTTTCTTTTCTGGCCAACAGATATTTTCCTGTAAGATAATTTTTTTGCTGGAATACTAGTGTTTGGAAATCAGAGTTGTTTTTTGCACATAATAAAGTCATAACATATAAACATGTATAAAATGGTTTTACAAAAATCTCATACACAGGGTGTCTAAAACTTTTGCACAGTATTGTTCAACTATTCAAATTCGCATATATTCAGGCAGCGTATTAAATAATGTTTTTTCAAGATGCCATAATATCATTATCGGATCAAATTTTAAACAGTAACTATTTGTATTTCGTGGGTCTTAATGTAAATTCCAGGAAATGTTATAAATAATGAGTGAAATAGACAAAATGCATGTTTAGGAGTCTTCTAACTGTCCCTCCCCTGTTCTTCTACCTACAGCCAAGACTAGAAAGGAAGAGGATGATGATGAAATGGAGGAGCTGAAAGCTTGGGCAATGTGAACCAAGCTCAGACATCCGGACTGTCTAATCACTCATGTGGTGGATTGATGTTCAGAGTTGATTTGGACACCTTCAGAGGGTTAATGTTGCAAAACCAATTGTCTAGGAAACTGTAGCTCAAATGAATGGCTTAGGTATTCCCCCATCTTCTCCCCCAGTTATTAAATAAATAAATAATAAAAATCAACTGTCCATATTGATGTAAAAGAGGCTACGAAAGCAAAACAATGAATTTGATGCAAACCGAAACCCAATGTTTGCTTACAGATATTTTGATGTTCTTCTCTTGCCGTTGCTCATTATTTCTCCACTCGAATTTGGAATGTAATTGTACAAAACCCCCACTTCAAGACATCTACCTCTATCTGTTTATTAAACACCGAAAAAACAAGTGGGAATCATGTCATCCCTGTAGCCTGTCTGTGTGGGGAACGTTTCAGGATTACACCAATCCACTCATAGCTTTGTGTTCTCATGGTGATGACAATAATTGTTTATATACAAGCATTATGTCTTCTGCATGCTTGATTTAAGAGCCACCGTTCTGAAGTGTCTTCACTGACTGTTAAGATGCAGCGAATAGATTCGGGTCTGATTATATTATAAGGTCGATCTGGAAGTGTCGTTTTTTTAAAGGAGTGTTATTTAAACATCTAGCAGCATCACAAATACTTTATTCTCAACAAAATGCTGTTCCTTACCTGGATCTATCCTGCTGAAATCTCCAAGCACGTCAATCTAATTTATATATTACTCTTGATTAGGGTGGAAGGGTTATAAAGTCGCAAACAAACTCTAAAGCATTTTTTTTTTTTTTTTTTGGCTATTTGAAAAGATCCCACAGGCTTACTATATCTTTTGTAAAGAACCAGGGATTGTAAGAGCAAGGTGTATCACGTGTACATTTGTATGTTTGAGTTTATTCAGATGAAACTTTTATTTGAAAGATCATTAAACCGTTCAATTCTTCGTTGATGGTGTTTTTGTTTGTGTTAAGGGTTGGGTGGGCTGGTCTTGTGTTGAGCAGGCCCTGTGATTCATTTTGCACTTTAAACATATGAAAATGTACGTGTGCTGCTATGTGCCTTAATAATTGGCATGCTTATGCAACATACGACAGTGACATGACATGTCTTAACATGAATATACAGTACTAATGTGTGTAATACCAGACGCCAAAGGTGCAAGACGCATGTTACGTTAAATAAATTTGTAGATCCTGCAATTGTCTGAAATCTGTCCTAAGAGTACTTTAGTTTGGATATGTAAAGTGTGTAAGTGTGCTTTGGAGCAATCCCAAAAAAATGGTCATGGTTTTCTTAAATAAAGAGAATCACTAAGTGTCATGGCCTCGTGAATGAAAATAGACACTGTTTCACTGTTTATAGATCACAATACTGCATTGTTTTACTTTAAAGTCAGCAAAACAGACATAGCCAGGATACATGTCCAATTAATGGTTTAGGATTTTTCCCTATATCATGGTGATAAAAATGTAATCACTATAAAAACGTGTAATTTCACACACTATCTCGAATAAAGGCTTGGCAGGGGTGATCTTACGCCGAAACAAACCCACCCGCATTCTGATCGTTAAGGCAAGAAGGGCGGTGGCGGCGGAATTCATCGGAATGCAGGTAGGAATAGAACACGCGCTGCCAACCACGTTGTTTTGCGTCGCTGCGCATTTTTGCGTCATATGCGCACGTCGTACGCATGCGCACTCGCGACCCGCTTGCTGATGCAAGACACTTCTGGTGAAAAGGTTCTGTGCTGTTTAGCAGTTTATTCTCACTAAGGATCTTTTGAAGGCACCGGTTTAATACAGCGACCATGTCAGAAGACGAGGTGAGTTGAAACGACACGGTTTGTCGTATTTTAAACGTCCAGGTTTTTAGTTAAATCAAAATGAACGTGTTACAGCATGACTTTGGGCCTTGTCAGATAGCTAACTAGCAATAGCTCTGCTAACGCACGGTTAGGTGCGTTTATTAGCTCTAAGCTGTTACACTGGTCTCTTGTCCTAGAACTTTCTCTTTGCTGAATGAGGGTTTGGGTAAAATATGACGTTTAGATCGCTGACGACCTGTGGACCTGTTTTTTTTTTTTTATTGTTTCCGCTCATGTAACACGTGCTTCATAATTTTTTTGAAGTGCCATGGAAGCTAATTTTCAGTTAGCAACCTCGTTGTCTGTAAAAGAGCACTGAAAGCATCCTCCACATATACGTACACACAAATAGAAGCACTTGCACTTTTAGAATCCTGTTTTGAGAAAGGCGTACTCTTTAATAATGTCTGTATGTACGTACAGTATCCAAGCAGAACCATTACCACTATCTCATTGAATGCAGAAATGCATTTGCACATCTTTTTAGATAGACATGTAACCATGGTCATCCTCAAGATGTTTAAATTGAGTGTGGATCTTTTCGCAGATCTTATTCGACCCCAGCACGACCAAGAAAAAGAAGAAGAAGAAGAAGCCTTTTATGCTCGACGAAGAAGCCGATGGAGTCGGCGAGGAGACACAGCAGGCCGAGCCTCGAGAGGTCGAGCCTGAGGCCGGAGAGGAGCGTGAGGTCGAGCCTGAAGAAGAGGAAGGGAAGAAAAAAGGTGCCAATCCTAAATATTATACCCTGAGTCATGGAGCGACATTTCATATTGTGTATGAATCGGCAATCACAATTGAACTGTTGCTCCTGCTGAAACGCGCTTCATTTCATCACACACACAGCATTTCATTCTTCATGTTTCAATCATACTGTTGCTGCCATACCCTCTCACCATATTTTTACCATTTTATATTCTTATACCTCAATTCTTGTAACACAATCTTGTGTTTATATTACATCCCACGTTACATTCACCTGTTAGTCTTTTGGCAGCTTCTGTCGAGGGGTCGCCACAGTGGACCATATACATGTGCATAAAATTTTTATACATGCTTAAACAATTATCTGTGCCCTTTTTTAAAATTTTAATTGAATTATGGTAGCGATGTGTAGTATAATGTTTTCCTTTAAGATGTCATTAGTCACACCATCGTTGATGCGATCATCATTGAGGCATATATTTTTATTCTATATTATTTTTTTCATTTGTGCATTTCCGCCATAAATTCCAACGTTTTATTAGGGCCCAATCACTGTGATGTCATCGCTCTGATAATGCATTGTAATAGTGCTGGTGTTATAATGTGCGAGGGCCCTCTTGTTTTTCCAAGCTTTATTATTTAAATTTTTTATTTACACACACACATATTTACTGCACATTCTACACATCCTACACAAATGATGACTGGCCCAGCAATTGCGCAATCACTGCCAGGCGCACCGAAAAATGGACGTCTTTTAGACGTCTAAGGCACAGATTTTGTGGTTCATTTGGGCGACGATGGATTTAAAAAAAAAAAATTTTTTTTTTAACTTGGTGTACTCCAAAAGCACGCGGGTTGTTTTTTTTTTTTTTTTTTTTCTTCTTTTTTTTTAGTTTAATTGTACTATCTAGTGGCTTTGAAAGTGAATAGAATGATAAGGATCATTGTTTTGCTTTTTCACAGAGATCACAGATGACTTGGACGATTTAAATTTTTTCAATCAGAAGAAAAAGAAAAAGAAGCCCAAGAAAGTATTTGACAATGACATCGAAGAAGGCATGAAGGTCTGTAACTTTTTTTTGGTTTCCCAACAATTACTTTGTTTTTCATGCAAATTGTCCCACTTTCTATTGACCATTTTTATGACAAAGTTGGATTGCAGTTTACTCACTTAGTGGCATGCTAAACTAGTGAATCAGCTGGATTAAAATTTATAGGAAAAAAAGCAGAGGAAATGTGCACTCTCAATCTGCATGTGAGGTGATATTTCTTCACCTGAGTTTAATTATAAGTGTGATTTATTGGTTCACTTGACTAGGAGCTGAAGATTGAAGGCGAGCAACCTGAAGCAATGGAAGACGACGACTTGGACTTGATGTTGCCAGCAAAGAAGAAAAAGCCGAAGAAGGTGGAGTTTGTCGACGATGGTGATGCACCTGAGAAGGACGACGGTGAGCGAACATTTCTTGTGGTTTAGCTCTCTTGGTGAAGCATCTGCATGTCTGTGAACTGTAGATGTATCCAGTGTATGACTTGATCAGTTTTCCCTTCTCAGTTAGTTTTTTACTGTGTTGCTACACTGCATCTAGCAATAAAAAGAACCCTGTGTTTTTAAACAGCATACATTTTGTATAATTAAAAAAGCACTAAGATTATGATTTCTTGTGTTTTTATTTTGTGATTTCGTTATAATTCTTTTCTTTACAGCTCTGGAGGACGATGAAAGTAAAAGTTCAGATGGCATCACATTCAGCTCTCAGACTGGCCCAGCTTGGGCAGGCTCAGAGAGAGACTACACGTATGATGAGGTACACCTCCAGACGCTCAGTTTAAATACCCCAGTCTGAGAGACATGTGGCATGTAGGCAGTTTTCTTGATTTAAAAAAAAAAAATTTATCATGATCATGAGAGAATCTTTGTCAACAGCTGCTAAGTCGCGTATTTAACATCATGAGGGAAAAGAACCCTGACATGGTGGCGGGCGAGAAGAGGAAATTTGTCATGAAGCCACCTCAAGTGGTGCGAGTCGGAACAAAGAAAACATCTTTCGTCAATTTCACGGACATCTGCAAACTGTGAGTGGGAATTACCTGCATGCGTATCCCATGTTAGTATTACAACAAATAGGAAAGACTAACAATTTGCATTTGCGTCTATGTGCAGGTTGCATCGACAGCCTAAACATCTTTTGGCTTTCTTACTGGCTGAGTTGGGAACAAGGTAAACCCCAGAATTACATGCATTGGATTGCACTGCCATGCTGCATGTTTGTTCCACTGTCGCTCTTTGTATTAATGTTTTAATTAAAGTGATATATATATATATATACACACATTTTTTTTCTTTCTTTCTTTCGCAGTGGTTCTATAGATGGAAATAATCAGCTGGTGATCAAAGGCCGATTTCAGCAAAAACAAATAGAGAACGTCTTGAGAAGATACATTAGTAAGTCCACAAAAACTCAAGGACCATTTTTGATGTCACATGAGTTTAGGAGTGTCTCGTGAGTTTTCACTGTAACATACAAATGTCAAAAACAAGCCTGAATGCTGTGCTGGGCTTTTTGTGCTATTGTGATACACATACACACTCAGTCCATATCTACAGGGTGGGCCATTTATATGGATACACCTTAATAAAATGGGAATGGTTGGTGATATTAACGTCCTGTTTGTGGCACATTAGTATATGTGAGGGGGCAAACTTTTCAAGATGGGTGGTGACCATGGTGGCCATTTTGAAGTCGGACATCTTGGATCCAACTTTTGTTATTTCAATAGGAAGAGGGTCATGTGACACATCAAACTTATTGGGAATTTCACAAGAAAAACAATGGTGTGCTTGGTTTTAACGTAACTTTATTCTTTTATGAGTTATTTACAAGTTTCTGACCACTTATAAAATGTGTTCAATGTGCTGCCCATTGTGATGGATTGTCAATGCAACCCTCTTCTCCCACTCTTAGCACACTGATAGCAACACCGCAGGAGAAATGCCAGCACAGGCTTCCAGTGTCCGTAGTTTCAGGTGCTGCACATCTCGTATCTTCACACCATAGACAATTGCCTTCAGATGACCCCAAGGATAAAAGTCTAAGGGGGTCAGATCGGGAGACCTTGGGGGCCATTCAACTGGCCCACGACGACCAATCCACTTTTTAGGAAACTGTTCATCTAGGAATGCTCGGACCGGACACCCATAATGTGGTGGTGCACCATCTTGCTGGAAAAACTCAGGGAACGTGCCAGCTCCAGTGCATAAAGAGGGAAACACATCATCATGTAGCAATTTCAAATATCCAGTGGCCTTGAGGTTTCCATTGATGAAGAATGGCCCCACTATCTTTGTACCCCATATACCACACCATACCATCACTTTGTTTGTTCCAACAGTCTTGGACGGATCTATCCAATGTGGGTTAGTGTCAGACCAATAGCGGTGGTTTTGTTGGTTTGTTAACTTCACCATTCACATAAAAGTTTGCCTCATCACTGAACAAAATCTTCTGCGTGAACTGACGGTCCTGTTCCAATTTTTGTTTTGCCTATTCTGCAAATTGTGTGCCCCGATCTGGGTCATCCTCGTTGAGATGCTGCAGTAGCCGGAGTTTGTAAGGGTGCCATTTGTGAGTAGCTAATATTCGCCGAAGGGATGTTCGACTAATGCCACTCTCCAGTGACATGCGGCGAGTGCTACGCTGTGGGCTCTTGCTGAATGAAGCTAGGACAGCCACTGATGTTTGTTCATTAGTGACAGTTTTCATGCGTCCACTTTTTAGCAAATCCAACACTGAACCAGTTTCACGAAACTTAGCAAGCAGTTTGCTAACTGCAACATGGGAGATGGGTGGTCTCGTAGGGTGTCTTGCATTGAAATCTGCTGCAATGACCCGGTTACTGCGTTCACCAGATATCAACACAATTTCGATCCGCTCATCACGTGTTAACCTCTTCGACATGTCAATGGCTGTGAACAAAGGGAAACTTGTAAAAAAAAAAAACTTGTAAAAGTTTGCCCCCTCACATATACTAATGTGCCACAAACAGGACGTTAATATCACCAACCATTCCCATTTTATTAAGGTGTATCCATATAAATGGCCCACCCTGTATAACAAACATGTTAAAGAGGTCTGTGATGTTTCTGATTGTACTGGTTAACTAATCAACTCTGCTAGTTGCCTAGATAAATCCATAATTATTCTTATTTTAGTGTTGAACACATGAACTTCTGACTAGTTTACATTTCGGTGGTGGAGAATGAAATGGAAGTTGGTGCTCCAACAAACCAGCCCACAACTTTCTGTCACTGTTGTTTTCACTTCCCCCTGTGACTGAGTCATTATAATTGTTGCTACATTGAGGAAAAACACAAATTCCCAGGCCCGTATTCACAAAGCTTCTTAAGCCTAAAAGTTGCTCCTAGTGATGAAATTCTAAAAAAAAAAATTGACTTATGATATTTTAGAGTTTCTCCTTAAATTTTGGACAAAATTTTAGTGAAGATAAAAATCTATCTATTTTTTTAAAAAAAAAACATATTGGCCCTAAAAACAGCTTCTAAGGTAAATATTAAGAGTGGAGAGGAGGACTTTTAACAGGCTTAAGAGTTTCTATAGAGAACAAAATGGTTGAAAGAAGAAATACTCTCAACACTGAATGTAAAGCTAAAAGTAAACACTGCTCTTCTGTCCAATTTGGTTTTCTTGTTGTTTTGCTTCCTTCTATCTCTCCTGGGTTGTTGACCACATATCATTTTAAAGGTGCAACTTAAATAGACTTGCAATCATGTAAATTGGTAAAAGGTGAGCCATTTTGCTCCCATCAATCTAAAATGGATTACAAGTAATAAAATAAAATAAAAAATCTTATTTTTTATCAACCAATCCCAGTCCTTGAATTGCTGCATCATCCCTAGCAACGGGGTCAACCACGCCTCCTCATTAAGATAAAGGTTTTTGTACTTTCCTTACTCGGAGTTGCTGTAAAAAGTTTCCTAAATCACTTTTAGTCTAGGACTCCCAGCTAGGACTTTTTAAGCTAAGATAGGAGCTCTCCGAGAGAATTCTAAGAAGCTTTGTGAATGCGGTCTCATGTCTTATGGGCATCTTTCTGTGTTATGATGAATTCAAAATATTTCGCCCAGAAGTGCCATCTAATACCATTTTTTTTTTCTCTATTTTAATTTTACAGAGGAATATGTGACCTGTCACACGTGCCGCTCTCCAGAGACCATCCTGCAGAAGGACACTCGGCTGTATTTCCTTCAGTGCGAGACGTGTCATTCGCGATGCTCTGTGGCCAGCATTAAAACAGGTTTCCAGGCCGTCACAGGCAAGAGAGCGCAGCTCCGTGCCAAAGCCAACTAACCAGGCGACCTCTACTCTTTCTGATTCTCCTCTCCATTCCCAAACCCTGCGCCACCCCATCTGGCCACTTCACCTGCTCAGTGCTAGTTTATTCTCAGTCATGGACTTTTTGGAGTGAACTGATAAAAAGGTTTAGAGTGGTATTTTTTGTTGTTATTGTAATCTAAAAGAAAACATTAAAGTACAATAAGCAGGAGGGCTGGACAGCTTGAGCTACTGGTTTAATGAGTTGCATCATCTCTCCTTTGTTTTTTTTTTGTTTGTTTTTTTCCAGAGCTTTTGATTTAAGAACATGGTGTGAAAAGCCAGGATGGGGGGGCAGAGCATTTCAGACTCGTTTTAAATACACATTGGTAGCAGATTTCGTTCAACTGTTTTGATTTCTTTGCAGGAATGGTGTAGGTGGAAATCTGACAGAGTAGCCTGCCTGCTGTCTGCTTCTGCTTTTAAAACCAGAACCACATCACAAACCTTTCTAATGACTGATTTAGTTAGCATCCTTTTTAAAGAAACCTGTTAATCATAAATATTTTCCTCAAGCAGGTTTTGAATAGTTTACATTGTGTGCTTTGATTCAGGCTTGAGGATTTGGACGACTCTGCTACCTCTGTGACAAAACCCCACTAGAGTCATAGGCTCTGCTGATTGCTGGGCTTAGGATTTTTTGTTGATTGTCAGTTATCACACACTTTATTGAAGGTGACGGCCCCATATTAGTTTTGAACATGTTAACAGAGCAGACCTACACAATGCAGAAAAAGTTGTATGATCGTGTAGGCTGTGAAAAAAGAAAAAAATGGGGTAGGAGTTATGACAGTGTTTCAGATGGAAGTAAAATGGGTGTCATTGTTTAAAACTGATTTTTTAATAAAAATGTACTCTATAACAACAGTATGTCTGTGTGTATGTACCCGACTGTAGTTCTCTGTAATACTTGTAGCTACTACAAGTCTTGGGTATGATTTTAGACACTAAATATTAAAATCTAGTTTTAGATAGAATGAGGAGTTAACTTTGCTGCATAACTTTTCCATATTTATAGACTTTCTCCAAACAACCCTCTGTTTATTGAGCACTTGTACCATCAGCATGGGGTCATCTCTGTAGACTTTATTTTAATAGTACAAAGCTAAATACCTCAAATGGGACGAAACGGTTAGCAATATGCCCCCACAATATTGTGCATGGGACTGTTTTTAATGATTCTGAGCCATCCTGCCTAGTCCTGCACACCTTCTCGATCAATGGAAAGAAATAAAATTAATTATATCTCCATGAGTCTGACCAGGACAAAGCAGTAGGAAAGTGCATGAACTTTGTACGAATCACATAGTGCCATTTGAACATTAATATTAACATTCATTCATGAATCTGGCCTTTCTTTGTCCTGCTGAGCATCATATTTGACTGGCTTTAACAATTGTGTGGTCTTGTGACTCTGTTACAGTAGGTCTCAAGCTGAAGGAAGGTACCCTTTAACATTTACCTTTAACATTTCACTTGGAGAGGTGAAGTACTGTGAAAACATGCCATAAAGTAAGAATGTTGTGTGTATAAATTTTTATTGCCAAAAAATGCAAGGTTTCTATTTACAAAATGCAAAGTGAGCAAACAAGGAAAAAAAATATTTGGTGTGACTATCCTTTGAGTTCAAACCAGCATCAATTCTTACACTTGAACGAAGGGATTTTGTATGATCAGAGTCCAGTGAATGATTAACCAATTACACCCCGTTGGATGCTAATGACCAATTTCATATGTCACTAACTGAAACGGCTGTGTAGAAGGCTTAAAACTGGGTGAGGAACAGCCAAACTGCTATTAAGATGAGTCTGTGGAAGACGGTTTCATGTCATAGGTCATACACCATGGCAAGTCTGAGCACAGCAGCAACATACAAGGTAGGTATATTGTATAAGCAACGTTTCTCCCAGGCAGTGATTTCAAAGCAGATTAAGGGTTCAAGATGGATTGTTCAAGCTATTCTGAAGAAGCAGGGGAAAAAACGACAATGTTAAGGCCCATAGACATAGTGATCAGCTGATAAAATGTGAAGCCGCAGTTGAAAGATGCATCATGCTTGCTTCTCTTTGACAGATGTCCAGCAATTCCATCAGCACAGAACTAGTTTAAAAAAAAGAAAACACTGTGATCCAGGTATACCCATTGACTATCTGGGAAAGAGTGGCCAAAAGTGGTTTTCACGGAAGAATTGTGGCCCAAAAGCCATACCTCTGCTACTCAACTATACACAAAAACAGAAACTGGGGTACAGAAAAGCGCAGCAGTGCTCTAGACTGTTACATCATGCTAAAACACTTTTTTTTTTTTTTACTTGATTTTTGTTAAATAAGGGGATTGTGCAATAAAAAGTTGTATTGTTCGTCTGTGGTTGTATTTGCCTAATAGTGAGACCTGTTACGATCAGATGATTTTGATTCATTTTATACAAAACGAAAAAGAGGGGTTGCTTACTCTTGAATATGCTCTTGAATATAACTTTGGCAAACCATGAAATGACAAACCTCATGATGTGCACAGGGGAATTGCCATGCTGGGTGGAACAGATTTGGGATAGGCCACAAAGTTCCAGGAAAAGGGCACCTCGAAGTTAAAGAGCAGAAAAACATTTCAAGCAATTCTGTGCTTCCTACTATGGGGGAACGATTCAGGAGGGCATGCATAGGGCTGATAAAAGTCTGGTGTCAACAGAATTTGGGTCATATTGTAAGTATAATGTAGATTTAAAAAGAAAGTTTGGACATTTGAGCAATGAAAAAAGGATATGTGGTGTGATGAGTCCAGATTGACACTATTCCAGAGTAATGAAAGTGATGCATTCATCATAAGTGTTTTACATAGTGCCCAATGTATAACAAGCATTTTGGGGTGGTGTTATGATCTGGGGTTGCTTCAGTTGGTCAGGTCTAGACTCAGCATCGTTATGTGGCAAAAATTGAGTTTTTCTTCCCTGATGACACAGGTATATTCCATGACTAAAATTGCGAGTGGTCCAGGGAGAATGAGGAATCATTTTGACAAATGAACTGGCCACCAAATGAAATTAATTTTTTTTTTTTTTTTTTTTGGTCATAATACAACTACCCACCTGTCATGAATGTTTTATAATTAAGAAGAAGAAAAATACAGGGCATTAATGTGTGGTAGTTTTATTTTGCCTGCCATGTGGAAGGCCCAGGTTAAATTCCCACCCAATGCCCAAACCACAGTCAGTGGATGCAGTGCTGGTCCCAAGCCTAGATAAAATGGGAGGGTTGCGTCAGGAAGGACATCAAGGGGTATGCGGATTAAATGGTCCACTGTGGTGGCCCACTGACAGGAGGAGCCGAAGGACTAACAACTGTGTACATTACAGTGGAGCAATTATTAATTTTTAAAGCAAAGCTTTATTTATTTCGCCATAGGTAAAAGATACAAAATGTATCTGATTGCGATCACCAAGACAGGTATAGGGAAATGTACAGAGTAGACTAAGCCCACTTTCTCAAAGAAAGCAGTGCTTAAGTGCATGGTTATGGTGTCGGCCTCTGTCTGAGAGGTCATGACTTCAAATCCCAGCAGTGCCATGCTGTTGCTCCTGCTGAACCCTTGATCAAGGCCCTTGGCCTTCAAATGATTAGTTGTATAAATGTATATATATATTTTTTTATTGTTATGGATTTTCCCTTATGCCATAATGTAAATCTCTTTACAGAAAGAAAAAAACAGGCCTATCTTTTTTTTTTTTTTTTTGTCCTTCTTTGAATTCGGTCTCAGCCCAGGACATTCGGACAATCTCGCACCAGCACTGGCGCACGTGATTCACTCATTGCACTTACGACACCGCGTGCGATTCCGCCATGAAGCCGTCGTATGGATCGCGCATGCGCAGTTTCTGCCTACGCTGGTCAGTGTTGGAGCAGAAATGGCGGCGCTCCGGGTGTGTGTGTGGCGGTCCACCGGCAGAGCTTTACTCCACTCAAAACCTCCAGTTCAGTTCTCTCGAGTGAGTTAAGTAACTTAAAAACGCGGATAACAATTTAGAGAAATTACATGGTGTTAGCTTTAGCCGTAGCCTTAATAATAAGCTCTCACAGAACACACAAGGTCAAATTAGCCTTTGGACATGTTCTCCTCACCATGACATGTCGCTGTGACAAAATATGGGGTTATCTTGCATGCAGTGTTGAAGATAAATGTGATTTAGTTACCTTATACGTTTATTCATTTATTTTTGCTTGATTTGTCATTGATGTGTGCAGTCGTTATGTCTGCCCCCTTCCTTTGGAGACGCTGACATCTTGTTTTGCTTTCTTCGTGTCTATATATAATGTATTACCTGAGGTGAATTGTATTAAGCTGGTTTCAGTGCTTGAGCAGTCTTCCTAAAAACGTAGCAAATGCTTAAGATTACCCACTAAGCTATATAGCTCCATAGTGCTGCTGGACAATAACATCCAGGTAATCAAGTTGAGTTCAACCTAACCTTCAGTCTAACCTTCAGTCCAAACCCAGGTGCTGAAGGATTACACGTACTCACTCTATTATATCACATGCAAGTATATGAACTTCCATGCTTGTAAAGTTCATAGAATATATAGGGATCCAGGGAAGCTATGTGGCCTATTGTAAGCTCTCCTCCTACTGTAAGGCTTTGACCTTGATTTCAAACTATACATTTCCAAATAAGTCTGGTATTAGTGAAAAGAGATCAGGGGATCACTTCAGAGATCCTGCCATCAGAAATGACCCTGAGGGCAAGCTTAACAAAACTTTGCTTTGCTGGATTTGGTCTCAGCATCCAAGTGTTGAATGAGTAGAGACGCTTTTGTGCATCAATATTCAACCATCATGTGTGTACATTTTGTCATATCAAAATAAAATTTAGTTGCAGCATCAGGGTCTCTCTCTAATTGGACGTTCAGCCTTTATTCGTCACATATGCATTACTGCATGGTGAAATTCTTTATACTTTGCATATTCCCTCTTTGTTATCAGGCTTTGGTCAGAGTGCAGGGTCAGCCATTATATTGCACCCCCAGAGCAGAAAGGGTTGGGGCCCTTGCTCCAGGACCAATTTGCGGCAACCTGGCGGTTGACCTGTCGGCTTTCCGATTAGTAACTCCAAGCCTTAACACTGAACTGAGCTACCAATCTTCCCTAAAGTTTGGGTTACAGTCTGTTTTCTTTTTTTTTTGCACATTTTCTGTCCAAATTCAAACAAGTAGATGCGTCTGCTATTCCAAATTGCTTCTAGATGTGAAAGCCTGCAAGCACACGCGGACAATACTTTGTGATGAAGTGGCTCATATCTTCACCACATATTCCCTAGATAAGCTCGAGATCCAACAGGAATCTGACCAGTGTAAAGCAGCTACTTAAAATAAATAACTAAATCCTTAACGCCATGCTTTCTTTTTATTATTTTTAGGCAAATCTGTCCTTTGCCAGTCTATCCAAGGGCAGAAAAGCAGCAATCTCTACCCTGGGTGTGTTGACAGCAGGAGGAGCCGGCCTTGCACTGATTTTACATCAGTCAGTGAAAGCCTCTGATCTGGAGCTACATCCGCCATCTTATCCATGGAGCCATGCTGGCATGCTGTCTGCTTTAGATCATGCCAGGTACACACCATGTTTTCTCTAACGTGCTACACAGTTATGGCAGCCATCTTTTGTGCTTTTATTATGTTGTTTTTTATGCCATATGAGCTCTGTTTCTGCATCTTTACAGCATCCGACGTGGTTATCAGGTGTACAAGCAGGTGTGTGCAGCCTGCCATAGTATGGAGTATCTGGCCTTCCGAAACCTGGTTGGTGTGTCGCACACAGAGGAAGAAGTCAAGGTCCTTGCTGAAGAGGTGCGTTTTTTTAAAGGGTGTTTTTTACGAGATTTATATTTAACAAGTTGATGGGGTTTTCTTGTAATTGGTATGTGCATTTTAAAAATATATATATATAGTGGAGCACAGGAGTGACCCTAGAGATGCCCTAGTGAATACCGGGTTCAGGAATTTCCTTTACAAGTGATAGACAGAGGACATGCCTGCATAAGCTGACATACAGGAAATGAATCTTTTGACCAGTTTTAGCATTTACTAGCACTGTGGTGTAAATGGTTTTGAACCCGCTTAGCAGTTCAATTTAATTATATATACACGATAAACTGTTTATTCTTTTTAAAATACATTTGTACATGTTTTGAGCATCTCTCGCTTTCTCTCTTCTTATAGATTGAGGTAGTAGATGGACCAGATGAATCAGGAGAGATGTTCACTCGTCCTGGAAAACTGTCTGATTACTTCCCAAAGCCGTACTCCAACCCAGAAGCTGCTCGTGCCGCTAACAACGGAGCTCTTCCCCCTGACCTCAGCTATATAGTCAATGCCAGGTAAAACTGGGGCTTAATCTGCTCAGTGCTCAGATGTCACATTTTTGCATTAACAGTACATGAGCATGTCTTTAATTTTCTATGTGGGAATAATTCAAGTTATAAGCGACAAAAATAACTTAAAAAATCTAGCGGGGGCCTGTACTATCTTTGTTCCATCAGTAGCATGTCCTACGCTTGAACTCTGTCCTCAAACCTCAGTCACATTTGGTTGTTTGACCCACTGACTTTTTACACGGTTGAGCACGGATGAGCGCATATGATATTCCTGTATCATATGGTCAAAAGTAACTGACTTTGTCCTTACATGGAAAACTAAGTTCATTTTTAACACCATCTAGTGTGTTTTTTTATATTTAGAGAGTTATGATTCATGTGTTCCCCATTTCTCCGACTCCTATGCCGATGCAATATATGGTAGCAAGATTTGCAAAAACCAGTACTTGTCAAACTGTGTTAATCACAGAATTGAAAAGAAAATGCTTGGCCATTTCATTTGCTTGGACAGTGTGTACCTTTCTTGTGTGTACTACAATTAGTCCTGTGTATGTTTTGTTCACTGCAGGCATGGTGGAGAGGACTATGTTTTCTCACTGTTGACTGGTTACTGTGATCCCCCTGCTGGTGTGACTATGAGAGAGGGACTCTATTACAACCCCTACTTTCCTGGCCAGGCCATTGCCATGGCTCCGCCCATTTATAATGAGGTCTTGGAGTATGAGGATGGTGAGTTTTCTACAGACAGGAATGAAAGAATGCTTTCACATAATGCTTAGAGTGAATATCTGGTCAAATAAATTTTGGCAGTTTTATTGCCAAAGTTATTTATTTGCTTCCTTCATCATATTAGTGTAATACATGTACAGTATAGCAGGTGAATGGAAGTTACAAAGTATAGATGATCAGACGGGTATAGTATTTATCAAGATCATTAAACAAGAATTAAAAGGGCTTTTGTTTTGTTGCAGGCACGCCAGCCACGATGAGCCAGGTGGCAAAGGACGTGTGCACTTTCTTGCGCTGGGCAGCCGAACCAGAACACGACCAGCGGAAAAAAATGGGTCTTAAGGTAGTACATAATCTCTTAATACCATATTGTACAAAAAAAAAGGATGCAAGAGGAATGAGTTCTGATTTTTAGATAACACCTTCTGAGATTAAAGGCAGAATTCTGAGGACAAAAGGGGGGGAAAAGCAGAATTTTGAGGGAAGAGAAGTCAGAATTTAAATAAATTTTTGTTGTGGCTCTCATCTTTTTCTTTAAAAGAGGGGATTTAATACTATTTTTAAATTTACTTCCAACGTTTCTTTAAAGAATCTATACAGACAACTTCAGAATTATAATTACTATTATTTTAATTGATCTATATGTTTAAGCTCCTCTATGTATGTTACTTGAGCAGGTTTATAATAAAAACCTATTTGATGTTCACCATGATGGTGACCAACTTTATATAGATACTTTAGAGAAAAAGAGCATGCATCTAGGCTGCTGAAATAGTATTTTATTTGCCACATGTTGATACCCATAATATGGTTTTGTGAAAAGAATGGCAAACATTTCCATCACTTGGTTGAGATTTAATTGTTTATAATCTTTTGTAGGGTACAACACATTTTGAAATTCTCAGTTTTTAGAGTAAAAAATAATTTATTCATGTGAACTTTGTAGAATTGGGCTTTCTTTTAAAACCGCATTCCTTTTGATTCCAGCTGCTTATGGGCTCAGCGATCCTCCTGCCGCTGGTGTACTACCTGAAAAGGCACCGCTGGTCTGTACTTAAGAGCAGGAAGATTGCGTACAGGCCACCAAAATAAACCTTAACCAGGATAAACTCTGAGAAGAATTTTGCATCCGGTCCATCATCATGCTTTGTGTATAAGGGGAGGAGAAATTTCTGACATTTCGAACCACTCCAGGGGTGAAAACCATCAACGCCTACCTATAATTCATGGACCAGGATGACCAGTTATGTTATGTTCGACACACGTTCGTGTTAATATGTAATATCTTGGTGTGAATCTAATAAACTGTATTTTACAAAGTGTCCAAGTGTGTATGGGTTTTATTTTGTGTCACGGCTGGGCCGACCTCTTCCTGTGTTTTTAATACAATGAAGCGTTATGGCTGCTGTTCCTGTTCATAAACCTGCGTTATCTGAGAGGGTGTGTGTGTGTGTGTGTGTGTGTAGTGAATGCAAATTTTCTCTCTGGCTATGGAAAGTGAGAGAGTTCCCGACGTCCTCACGTCATTAAACATACAATAATTAATATATTCGCTGGGAAAATCATGTACAGTTGGACATTTTGTGAAATAATTTAAAAAAAATAAAATATATACGAGTTTGCTTGGTTAAGGAAGAAAAAACAGAAGGCTAGAGTAAAGCAGGGCTGGCCCAGTTTATAGGAAGCGGATGTGTCAACTTTAGCGGAAGTGGTACAGCCCAGAGACAGAAGAACGAGAGGAGGACGGACACTCCGAGCGGAGCTTTCATAGAGAAAAAACGGGACTAAACCCTATTTAAACCGTGAGTTATCTTGCTTGTAAATTATAATAGCACTGAATTTATGTCTGGTTTTGTTCATTGTCGTTGTCGGACTTGGAAAAAGAACTGAATGGCGGAGCTTAGCATCAGCTAGCGAAACGCGCTAAATGACTAACTAGCTTCCTTTGCTAGCGAAAAGACAAAACGAGGGCTGAATACAAAATGGCTTCCTGCTCGGCGTATACACGCCTTACACAGAGCAGGACGATTATATATTATGCGTAATATTTGTTAGTATACACATTGAAAACGGAACTACCCAGCGTTTAGTCAAGGTTTCGCCTAGCTCGCTAGCTTATTCGGATAACCAGTGCTCGTCGAAAGCGAGGCCTCTTTCTGTCTGTCGCTCTCAAAGATCAAAGACCGCAATGGAAAAATTTCGCCGTTACCTAAATAAATAAATAAATAAATCAGAAATTATATAAATGATAAAAGATGAGGTGATATACTCCTATATCTCCAGCTTAACACAAAGCAATACGGCATTTCTGTATGTATTTTTTTTAATTAAACCCGGTTGAATTGCTAGCGGCGATTAGCCCGCTAACGTCATTGTAGCTAACTAGGCTGTGGATCTGGCGCATCAGTGAGAGTCGGGCCTTTGGGATTAACGTCACGACTCGACTAAATCGTTTTGTGCTCTTGAAACCCGAGCGCAAACAGAACGATCGTAGCACGAAGCCCTGATGGGGGGGTAATATCAGCGCGTTAGGAAGGGCAAATTAAATATTTTGTGAAGGATTTTAAGGGTCTGCTCATGTCATGTCACAAGATGCTTCCATCCTGTAAGGTGCGCATGGGGCTGCATCCTGTTCCTGTTAGCGAGACGTGAACAAAATGGATCACGGATATAAGTGGGTCGTGTCCTAATTAGTCCATGTTCATATTTGCTTTAGGAAATAAATGATTACCCGAATCAGATTGTCCTCTTTTATCATCTGCTTTCATGCATAAACAAAAAATCATAGCTGGGGAAAATAATTAGTTTTTCTTCTCATTCTTTTTTATTTCTAATCTATATATGATCTATGACAAAGTCTCTTTGAAAGCAAGAACACCCCACCATTGCTCCCCGGTTTTGTTGTGATCAACTTGTCCTTGTCATTCATCTTCTTAAAAACGGTCTGAAAACCAGACTTGAAAACTGATGTCGCTTTCACTACACTACCACTAGATGGCGCTCGTCAGACATCCTGGAATAAGACCTGTAACCTCTCTGATGATAAGGTTAATTCTGTTCAATTTGGCAAGAAGCAGACATCTTAATTCCTGTTCTTTCTCCATTCTCAGTCTGACAATGGACAAGAGCGACTTGGTTCAGAAAGCCAAGCTGGCCGAACAGGCAGAGCGCTACGATGACATGGCTTCCGCCATGAAGGCCGTGACTGAGGGCGGCGTCGAGCTGTCCAACGAAGAGCGCAACCTGCTGTCCGTGGCCTACAAGAACGTGGTCGGGGCACGCCGTTCTTCCTGGCGTGTCATCTCCAGCATCGAGCAGAAGACTGAGTCTAACGAGAAGAAGCAGCAGATGTCGCGCGAGTATCGCGACAAGATCGAGACTGAGCTGCAAGAGATCTGCAACGATGTCCTGGTAATGCTGGTCATCATTCACTTTTTATTGTGCTGTACTGTGCTTTTAAACTAAGGCAGGGAGGGGAAGGGTTTTTTTTAAACATGACATTTGTAACATGCTTCTAACATGTTCTTTTTAGGGTCTCCTGGAGAAGTTTCTCATTCCAAATGCTTCTCAGCCTGAGAGCAAGGTGTTCTATCTGAAGATGAAAGGCGATTATTATAGATACCTGTCTGAGGTTGCATCTGGAGAATCCAAGACCGGTAAGTTAATTGCTTGTTTATAATCAGAAACACCCAAAGTAGCCTCCAATTGCTTAGTAGTGAATATATATAATGTGTGTGTATATTATTTTCATGCAGCTACAGTGGAAAACTCTCAGCAGGCCTACCAAGACGCATTTGAGATAAGCAAGAAAGACATGCAGCCCACGCACCCTATCCGGCTTGGTCTGGCTCTAAACTTCTCCGTCTTCTACTATGAGATTCTGAACTCGCCCGATAAGGCCTGCAACCTTGCCAAGACGGTTAGATTTCATACCACTCGTATTTCTTTCCTGATAACTCCAAAACAAATGTCTTGTCTTAAGAATAATTTTTAAAAAACTAATTTTAATTATAGGCCTTCGATGAAGCCATCGCTGAGCTAGACACCTTAAATGAGGATTCCTACAAAGACAGCACCTTGATCATGCAGTTACTAAGGGACAATCTTACCGTAAGTTATTTAGTATTCTCTGTAATCCCCACTTCAGATCACTGTTTTGTAGAGGTTTCTTTAAAAAACTTTTTTTGTGGTTTGTCATTTCTGTAGCTGTGGACGTCGGAACACAATCGTGAGGAGGCAGACCTAACTCAAGAACCAAACTAGAGGAGCCACGCTGATCTCCAAACACCCGCACACACACACCCCCCATATTACTTAAAAAAAAAAAATACTCAAATGGCTTCCTCCAAACCCACCCCCCCCTACCCCTGTTATCCATTTTCTTACCTTTTTCCATCAGCAGCCTGCTCCTTGTACCTACCCTCCCATCCGGTCATCATGAAACGCACCCAACGCAAGACACACACTGACGCCTCTTGCACAGGCTCCGGCGGCAGGGATTTGAGGGAGGGGGGCTTGCAAGGGTGACATGTCATTTTCAACAGGTCCACTCACATTGTTTGTCAAATTTATCATGGTTGTACTGAATATTGGATCCATATTTGTTGAGTGAATGCGTGTGTGTGTGAGAGAGAGAGACTGAGTGTGTGATTGTATGACTTGAGTTGTTAATCTGTGCGTGTGTGTTTTGGAGTCAGGGGCTAGTAACTCTAAATGTCCTTCCTAATGATTCCTTTTTTTTTCTCACCTCCATATTTTTTTCCACATTTAGCTGGTTGTGCATTTTCCTTTTTTTTTTTTTTTTGGTTACAGATTTTTTTTTAGTGTAATTTGTCATGGTATTTGCAGGTTTTATTGTATGGTTATTAAACTGGCAGTTTATTTTCACCAAGCACTGTAATTTCCTGAGTTTTGTATGGGGTAATTTCTTTGGTTTATTTTTTCCTTTTCTTTTTCTCTTTTTTTTTTGGGACCTATGATGCTCTGCCTCTCAGCTTGAATTCCTGCTTTCAGTGCTGCGGTTATTCACTGAACGCCCTGTTCAGACACATGGTCAGTGGGCCATTTCATAAAGTAAATGTCTGAAAACCGAGTATCAGTAGAACATGTGTATTTATTTATATGATCTCTCACTCACTCGCTCACATATAAGCAGAGAATTTCTCAAACAAATAAATAACTGATTATAAGGTTTTGTCAAATAAATGCTTAAAATTAAGATGTAACTAAATACATTAATGAATTTATAATATTAAATCTTTAACTCAGTTTCTTTCTCTCTCTCTCTCTCTCTCTCTATATATATATATATATATAAAAATGTGCTTCTTCTTATGACGTAATGCACTAGGTTGTCGGATAAAAAACCTGTTAGTATACAGCCTGTATTTCCCATTCTGCGCTGTTGATAGTCTCCCCTATAACTATGATACCGTTACGATCTCTCTGTCACATTGTTGCAGTTAAAGTTTACAAAAAAAAAAAAAAAAAGCTCGCTTTGTATAACGTGTACATTTTTTTAATGTAATCTTTAAATTCCCTTTCATGTGTAAATATTGGGACTATTTAACGTCGCGGAAGGTTACTCTTAAATTAAGCCGAAGCGCAGCGAACGGGTGGCTGTTGTAATTAGTGATGCCGCGCACGCGCATTGATATGGCAGGTGTTTGAAGCCGATAATCAGACGGAAACTCTTCCCCGAATCTCCGCCGCTTTCAGGACAAGCACCTTCACTACCATCTGTGTTTCTCTCACCGGAGAAGGTGATTTTTTTTTAACAATCACGTTTAACATAAAGTAACAGTTAAAAACATAACCCAAAACCGGTCATGTTTTCGGTTATAGCATGACTATGGCTAATCACGTTAGCTTAACGTACTTCAGAAGTTTACTTTAGTTAGTCAGTTTACTAATTTTTTAATTAGTCATCATTTTAAATGCATGTTTTGCAATAAATCGTCACTATTAATTATTTTTATTAGTACTTCACGCTATATCACAATCTTTATCACTATTTTCTGTAGTTGTGCGGCGCGAGACCATGCTCTCGATCTAGTGGCTAACGGAAGCTAGCATTTAACTACTGCCTTAGATTAGCCGCTCACGCGAACTAGCTATACATGGTTACTTCTTAATTAGCCAATTAATTTAAACAATTTTATTAAAAAAGGAGGCGAGTCCGAATTGCAGTAAAATTGGTAGGTAATGTTTTGTAGGTTTGGACATGAATGTTTCCTGATTAATGATAGAAGATGGTAGTTTTTGCGCATGCGCACAAAATTTGCCTTCCAATAAATTCCTGCTTCATGCTTTCAGACTAAGTTTTCTCTGTAAGACATGTTAACACTAATTATGGTATTCCTCCTATAGTTATGTAGTCTCATGAGGTTTAGCTTCAGGTAGATGTTTAAGTACTGCAAACGTTTTTGTGATGCTGTGATGTAGTCTGACTGCAAAAACAGATATTTTTTTTTTTATTTATATAGATGCTGGTCTTTTGAGTATTTTATTATTCTGACATATGCAATGTTCTATATACAGTAAATTAGAGGTTTTGTTGCTTTCTCTTTTACTCTTTTAATAATATCTTTGTTTTATACATTGCTGTACCCAAAACCAGTCTGAGAAAATGTATGTCTGTACAGCCAGATTTTGTCACAGCTGGAGTGGTTTTAAGACTTTATTTGTCTGGTATACTTTTTTATTTCTTATTTTTTTTACTATTTCTCGTCTGTGATTCACTCTCCAATTACCAAATAGGCAGTGTGTTTGGCCCATAATGAAAGTAGTACAACATGGCTTAAACAAGGCATAAGATACTCAGCCTTACAAAATTTATTTGATTGGTATTGATTGGTATTTCAGCTAGTTGATTTTTAAACACCTTTAATTTCTAGGAAATCAGGGCCTGTATTCACAATGCTTCTTAAGCCTAAAAGTTGCTCCTAGTGATCATTCTTAGAATTGATATTTTCTTAGAATTTCCCCTTACATTTAGTATTAAATCTTTGTAAAGCCAAAGATGATTCATGAAGCATCTTAGCCCTAAAAACAGCTCCTAAGTTAAAAAATAGTTAAGTGTAGAGAGGAGAACCTTTTAAGAGGCTTCAGAGTTTCTATAGCAGAGGACAAAATAGCGGAAAGAAGAAATATTCTCCAAACACTGAACATAAAGCTTCTGTCCAATTTGTTTTTCTTGTTGTTTTACTTCCTTCCAGAAGATTGTTGGCTTCATACCATCCAAAATTGCAACTTAAATAGACTGTTCTACAATCATGTAAATTGGTTAAAAAAAGGTGAGCCATTTTGCTCCCATCAATCTGAAATGGATCACACGTAATAAACTCAGTATGGTAAATAAATGTATTAATGCAACTACTGTGTGGAAATTGGTTGCTTCAAAAGTAGACATTTATTTTTGACATTTGGCTGTTTTAATTACCTTTAAGATATTTAGCTTATAACAGAAACTTTGCATGAAGTAGTCTGTAGTCATGATTATACAATTTCTTTATATACAAACGTTATGCTTTTAGTGTCTATCATATATTCTATTTTCACAAAGAGCACATTTCAAGACCTTTACAGAGGTCCTTGAATTGTTGCATCATCCCTAGCAACGGGGTCAACCACGCCTCCTCACTAAGATAAAGGTTTTTGTACTTTCCTTAGAGTTGCTCCAAAAGCTTTTATAAATCACTTTTAGTCTAAGACTCCCAGCTAGGACTTTTTAGGCTAAGATAGGAGCTCTCTAGGAGTATTCTAAAAAGCTTTGTGAATACGGACCCAGGGGCTTTATTCACAAAGCTTCTTAAGCCTAAAAGTTCCTCCTGGTGATGAAATTCAAATAATTATTACAATTTCTTAGAATTTCCCGTTAAATTTAGGACTAAATCTTAGTAAAGGTAAAATAGCTTTCTGAGAGAATTCTGAGAAACTTTCTGAATATGGACCCAGGACATCATTGTTAGAGTAACTAATCTTTTTGTGTACATAACTTGTCTGGTATTAAATGCAGCTTGCATTCAACTTTGAGGAGCCAGTTACCAGGACAAATATTAAAATTGTTAATGTGTGAACCATGGCAGAGCTTGCAGGATGAACAGTAGTGGGCCGGTGTACCCTTTGGCCTCGCTCTACGTAGGTGACCTGCATCCTGACGTCACGGAGGCCATGCTATATCAAAAGTTCTCCCCTGCCGGACCCATCATGTCCATCCGAGTATGCCGGGACATAATCACCCGCAGGTCCCTTGGCTATGCCTACATCAATTACCAGCAGCCTGCTGACGGTGAGTAACACCTCCTTCTTGATCTAGCTCTCCAAGTGTAAAGGTAGCATTTTTTAATTCTTTATATAGTAGGGGTGTTGTATGCAGTATGACTAGCTGGTCTAAATATCTTGGTCTCATGTAACACTTTTTGGGTTTTAATAGTTGAAATGTCAATGAAATATTTTACTTGGATAATAATTTATATTACTTGATGTAATGAGTTGTAAAGATGAGTTAATTGATCCGAAACAAATGTCCCGTTGTGCTGCAGCGGAATGTGCGCTGGACACGATGAACTATGAAGTGATAAAGGGTCGGCCAATCAGGATCATGTGGTCACAGCGGGACCCTTGTCTGAGGAAGTCAGGAGTGGGGAACATCTTCATCAAGAACATGGATGAATCGATTGACAACAAGGCGCTTTATGATACCTTTTCAGCTTTTGGCAACATTTTGTCATGTAAGGTCAGCATCAAACAAGCTTCTATTTTTCCCTCAGTTCTAGTAAGAGATGTTTTGTTTTCTGTTCGGGTTTTTGTGGGCATGGTGTTTCTGACATAGCTTGCTGAAGTCCATAGGAACAGCTTTGTTGATGATATAAGCTCATGCATAAGCTCACTAATGTGGCTAAATGGGAAAATCCCACATCCCTGGATAGTGTGTGCTTCTTTTTCTATATTTGTGTGCAGAACTAAAATTGAAAACTAAGTTTCCTTTCCATTTCAGTAACTGGGCTGTAACTTAGCAACTCGTAAATGATCCGCTCTTGAATACATATGTTCAGTTGTCTAAACCAGTGGTCCCCAAACACAGTGTCACGGATGATTTGGTACTGTGCCACACAAACAATTAAAAATATATATTTCATGGACAAGCCCAGATCTTCAACCTCAGTCAGTTTACATTAAAAGCAACTATTTAATGGGGGCTGGATCTTTACACTTCTACTGATTTAATGTAATTATATACAGTACCAGTCAAAGGTCTGGTTGCATAATTAATTTTATTTTCTGTTCGAGAACAATGTTCTGTTTGTTTCACAATGTGGAATAAAACGCGGTTATTTAAGTAATTAACAACAGGAAGTTAGTTATTTTAAGACGTGAAAAGATATCAGGAAAGACCGTTGATTTAGAATGTGTCCAAACCTTTGATAGGTACTGTATATCAGAGGTAGGTGGCACGGTGGTGTAGTGGTTAGCACTGTCGCCTTGCACAGCCAGGGTCTGGGTTCGATCCCCGGCCAGGCTCGATTCCCGTCTCTGTGAGCATGGAGTTTGCATGTTCTCCCCGTGCTTGGTGGTTTTCCTCCGGGTACTCCGGTTTCCTCCCACAGTCCAAAGACATGTAGGTTAGGCTAATTGGTGTTCCCAAATTGCTCGTAGTGTGTGAGTGAGTGAGTGTATGTGTGTGTCTGTGCCCTGCGATGGATTGGCACCCTGTCCAGGGTGTACCCTGCCATGTGCCCTAAATCTCCTGGGGTAGGCTCCAGGCCCCCGTGACCCTGAATACAGGATTAAGCGGTATAGATGATGAGTGAGTGAGTGAGTGTATATCAGAGTTTAAAACTTTTGTGACACTGCAGTGTAATGTATATGGTTTTTTTTTTCAGTGCTGTTTGTCACAATGTATTCTTTGATAGGTCGTATGTGATGAAAATGGCTCAAAAGGTTACGGGTTTGTGCACTTTGAGACGCAGGAGGCAGCAAAGCGAGCCATCGAAACCATGAATGGCATGCTGCTGAATGATCGCAAAGTGTAAGTGCAGAGTCTTTATGCACTCGTTCACTTGCACACCAGGCCACTTCTTAAACCAGGGTTTGTACAGATTTTAGGTTTCCAACAAGCCTTAACGTTCAATTTAATAAATTATTAAGAAATACTTATCTGATATAAGCAGATTAAGTAAGAGGCATTTGGCATTTTGAAATAACTACGAAATTTACGTTATGTTAGGATGACAAGTATACAATAAAGGTTACCTCTATTAGCTGGATGAACTTAAGTTGGCGAGGATATGGAGGGTGCAAGCTATGGGTACAATGATAATGTACAAATTCTACAAGAACAAAAAGATTATCTTGACATTTATATTGATAACTAGCTCTAGATTACTAGCCTCTGAAGTAATCTCTGACAGAAACTGCATTGCGATTAAGTAGGTCCTAGTTGTAGACGCATTTACATTGGAGACTTGTATACAGCTTACAGGTCCGTGTAATTTAAATTGCGCTTGAACATTGATCTGTATGGTCCTGTAAAGTGTGTTAAAAAATTAGGGGTGCTCCGATTGATCGGTCGCCGATCGTCATCGGCCGATAATAGCCTTGGGAAGTTTGATCGGCAGTCTCTATAATGGCCGATATAGAAAAGCCGATCAGATGACGCAAAACTCGCGAGACAATTATTTTTTAAATTTTTTAGTTTTTTTTTGCGTGCTACTAAAATGGCTTCACCGGTCTGGCAATTCTACATGTTGTGTGAAAAAGACAATATATTAGCAGTCGGCAACCTGTGTAACGACAATTCCACGAGGCGGGAAGCAGCCAAAGCATTTTAACACCACAAGCCTCATCAGAGTGGTGCCGCCACTTACTCAGCTCTCGGTAATACCGCTATCTCACGCGTCGAAAGTACAGTTCATCATGATTCATCGCGAGTCTTAGCGCTGTGATTACGTTTCCCTCTTTCCACACGAAACATTAAACATGTTTGTTAAATGTGTAATTTTTAAACATGAAAAATTAAACATGTTTTAATTAAACATGTTTAATTTTTTGGTGGTCCTCGCGGATGCTTGTGGTCCTTGCAGAACTTCCGGCGACTCGCGTCCTACTTTTTATTTTTATTTAATTTTAAATAAATTGTTTATTTAAATAATTTTAAATAAATACATTATTTTATTTAAGCTCTAAGCTGTTCCCAATTACTAACAAAACACAGGCTGCTATGTTTTAAGTTTACGTGTTGCACATGTTGCTTGCCAATAAATACAGTTGTCAGTTCATGATATTCCTCTTTTTGTAATTTCAATACTTAATTTACATTGTTGTTGTTTGATATAGTTGAATAAATAATGCTACATTATAAGGCTTCAAGTAGACCCTGTAATCGGTGATCAGTATCGGCCGATACAGCTTCTAGTGATCGGAGATCGGTGATCTGCCCCAAAAATCCTGATCGGAGCACCCCTATTAAAAATGCATAGGTTGTGCCTCTGAGTGGCGCAGTGGTAAAGCGCTCGCCCTATCATCCGGAGTTCGCAGGTTCAATTCCTGGGTGATACTGTAACGTCTCGCAGCTGGATGCCTAGGGGGAGCTCTCTCTGAGGGGAGGGATGAGAGGTACTTAGTGCTCCCACATTAATCATGACTCTACAGCAAATCACGGGCGTCTGTAAGCTCACGCCACGGCATCATGTGATTCGGAGAAAACACGGCCCTCCCGTCTAAGTGGTAGTAGTAGCGTTAATGTGGGAGCCCCCTAGTTATGGGGAGGAATTGGAAACGACTAAGTTAGGGAGAAAATCAGGGTAAAAAAATGCATAGATTGTATGAACCCTGTTTAATTTCTTTTAATTCACACTTGCAACAAAAACAAGAACTATATTTTAAAAAAACAAACCCAACAAAAGAAACAGGAATGACAGTGAACAGTCTCCTCATAAGCATGTCTTGACCTTTCTTTGCTCAGAGAAGAGGCAGGTAAAAAGCTGGGAAACTCTCCAGGTCCAGACTGTCCTTTGGGGAAACTGTGTCAGCTGTCCATGTTTAGGTCAGTGCACGTGAGAATGGCAGTAAGTCAGTGACTCAGGATGAGTTTCAGAATTTCAACAGGTCTGTGAAGTGAATTTAGCAGGAAATTACAATGTCCCTGCCTTTAGGGCTTCTGCATGAAATTTTCTTGATGTTCTTTATTAGTTTATATCCTATGAATTGTAATCTGTATGAAATTATCCATATAAACTAATCTTGAATTTGTCATGAAACCTTTTTTTTTTTTTTTTTTTTTTTTCCTGGTATATTTCTGGATTTTGTATGAAGTTTTGTTGGACATTTTAAATCTCGTAAAGAGCGAGAGGCAGAGTTTGGCGCAAAGGCAATGGAGTTTACCAACGTGTACATCAAGAACTTTGGAGATGATTTCGACAACGAGAAATTGCGCAGTATATTTTCTGTGTTTGGTAAGAAAACCCTAACACCATTTCTAACATGATTTGGCAAATATGGTCAAGATTTATTATAATTTATTTTTTAATGATTGAATTATAATTAAGTCAGTCACAAAAAGTTTAAGTATTTAGCAGTCATTTCCATGTATGTAGCTGGTGATATGAGAAGCTGCACACACAATTTATATGTGCCCTAAACGTAATGGTTGTGTTACAGGCAAGACCCTGAGTGTCCGTGTGATGACTGATGAAAAGGGACGGTCTCGTGGCTTTGGCTTTGTGAACTACGAAAGCCATGAGGATGCACAGAAAGTAAGGAATGTCGCGTGCTGTCATGTGTGAACGTTGAGTATCTTAAAAACTAAACTCCATCATCCAGTGTCTAATCTGTTTTCAGGCAGTAGCTGAGATGAACGGAAAGGAGCTGAATGGACAGGTTCTGTACGTGGGCCGGGCTCAGAAGAGGTTGGAGAGACAGTCTGAACTCAAACGCAAGTTTGAGCAAATCAAGCAAGAACGATTGAATCGATACCAGGTAAACACATGGCTGTTTCAACATAAGACATGACATTTCATTTTTGATGCATGATGTTGATGAATCATTTAAAATTATTTTTATCTTTGTGATATGTCAGTTTTTATGTTTGCCTGCAGGGGGTGAATCTGTATGTAAAGAATCTGGATGACGGTATTGATGATGACAAACTGAGAAAAGAATTTGCCCCCTATGGCATGATTACAAGTGCTAAGGTATCATAATTGTATTAAATGAAATCAGTGCTGCAGCAAATTTTTTAATTCTCACATTTCCTAACATTAAAAACACATGGAAATGAACAGTAGTGTTTATCCGAGGCATCTATAAAGACTGACACTTTTTTTTTTTTTCTTTTTTTTGGGGGGGGGCGGCGGCGGCTAGGTGATGACGGAGGGAGGGCACAGTAAGGGTTTCGGCTTTGTTTGCTTTTCCTCTCCTGAGGAGGCCACTAAAGCTGTGACTGAGATGAATGGCCGGATTGTCAGCACTAAGCCTCTGTATGTTGCCCTTGCCCAAAGGAAAGAGGAGCGCAAGGCCATACTCACCAACCAGTACATGCAGAGACTGGCCAGTGTGAGAGCTATTCCCAACCCTGCCATGCCTGCTTACCAGCAAAATTCTGGCTACTACCTCCCTTCCATACCTCAGGTAGGAGTTAGTCAGAAGTTAGTTTTTGAGGGTCCTTGTACTTTCGTAAAATAAAATAATTTTTTTCTTCTTAACAGCCTCAGGGACGTGCCTTCTACAATGCTGTACCAAATTTACGACCGGCACCTCGTTTTACTGCTCAAGCCCCGAGACCACAGGGTAGGCACATGCATGCAACAAGCAAGAAATGCCCTTTATTTTTAATAAGTTTTTTGGCCAGGGACCAGGGGATATTTTATGTGGTTGTGTTAATAATTATGTTTGCTTTCTGATTGGCCATGCTAGCTCCTTACTCATCTCAGACACTGAGGCCAGCGATGCAACGCAGAACCTCAACCCCCATTAGCACTGTGCGCCAGGCGTCCACCCAGGTTCCAGGTTTGAACACTCAGAGAATGGGTAAGAAACTGGGTTTGTAGTGGTATTGACAAGTTTAGTATGGGTCTGCCTACGCTTTATTTATTTATGAATAGAGTGAATGGTCTCTGGAAAATGTTGCCAGTTTAATATGGGCTGCTTTTTGCAGCATATCAGCAGCTATTTCAGATATTTGTTGCACCTAAATGTCAATCTTTTAATGTTTAATGTAGAACTATTCTGTAATCATATCGAGATCATACATTTTACATCTGACATTTTACATCACTTTCATGTTTTGTAAAATGTCACTGCTTCGGTTTATTCTTGAATTGCTCATTGGAGAGCAGAATACTGAATTGTTTAGTTAGATGATCTGCATCATATTTTTTTCTCTACTTGTTTAATGCATTGGTCTATATTGTACTTTGTTGTGTATTGAAAAAATATGAAGTGTTAATCTGTCCAGTGCACATCGGGACTCAGACAGCAGGTGGGCGAACTGTAGGAGGGCCAATGATGAGGGGCGTCAGTCAGTACAAATACTCAAGTGGGGTTCGAAATGTTCAGCAAGTCATCACTGTATCAGCTCCTGTTTCACAACAGGTAATGCACATTGCATATGAAAGTAAAACCAGGCTAGTTGAATTTAAATGGTATGAAATATTAATAGCATGTTGCTGCTAGAATAGTAATATTTTTAGTCTATATTGATGGGGTTCATAATTCTGTTTGTTTAATCTGTTCATGATGTATGTCCTATTTATCTTTCAATGATTTACATTAATGGTCACCTTATTAAAAGAGCAACTACTGAGTCAAAGTCCAGTAAGTTGGTAATTGGCTTTAAAAGTTCTGATTATCAATTGAGCCAGTTTTGGTTGGTCTGTAGCAATGGGTGTTGGGGCTAAAAAAAAAATCACAGGGTTTAGTTTTATCAGGTATTTCAGTATAATGTGATATTAAGACAAGTGTAATAATGTTTGTCCCAGAGTGGACAGGGTCATGCATCGCTGTGGCATTAATGCTAACTGAAATTGAGCGTACTCTGCACTCAAGGCTGGACCGAGAGGTTCCTTACTTTTCTAGTCTTATTCTGAGAAAATCTTATTTTGTAGATGGTGTCTTCTCCGGTTATGGAGCCTGCAGTTCATGTAAAAGGTCAAGAGCCTCTTACTCCATCAATGTTGGCAGCCGCACCCCTTTTGGAGCAGAAACAGCTTTTAGGTACTTGTTAAATTTGCAAACAGACAGGCATATGACGCACAGCAAGTAAAATTACTCTGAAAATGACTTGATGTGCTTTCTGTGAAATTTATGACGCCAGTGTCCTTTTCAAACTGCCTATGTGCCGGAATTGGCTATACGTGAGGAAAATCAGCCGATCACCAGGTCCTTGGCCGATCAATCGGCGCACATTTGCTTAGTAGGTTAAGAGTCATGGCGCTATGCTTGCAATGAAAGGAGGGGTTGGGTCAGATCCAGTTCCACTTTTAAAACTTGTTCCTATCGTAGGAACTGTTTTGGTGATGTCATATATTAACAAACCTAATGTTGAAATATGCATGCATTTTATATAGATAGCCGTTGCTTAATGGTTAGCACTGGCGCGTTGCACATCCAGGGTCCAGGTCCCTTTCCTGCCTTGTGTTTGAGTGTATGGGGTTTGCATGTTCTCCCTGTGCCTGGTGGGTCTTCTCCCATAGTCCAAAGACCTGCAGATTAGGCTAATTGGCGTCTCCAAATTGCCCGTAGTATGTGAATGCAGGGCGCATACACGCTTAATGTAATGTATTAGCACCCCCCCCCCCCCCCACACACACACACACACACACACACACACACACACACAAGTCTCCTGGGACAGGCTCCATGCCTTTCGCGATCCAGAATAAAGCACTATAGATGGTGTGATTTGATGAGTTCTTGTGAAGTAATGTAGCTCTAATAAACAACACGTTTGTTTCTTAATTTTCTTAATATCAGTGCGTTTTGCACGTGACATTTTAGAGCTTACTCAGTTTGGTGAACACAGTTCACAAAACTAAGTAAGCTCTAAGCTGTGTCGAAGAAGGGCGTTTTGTTGAGGCAACATGGACTCCTAGAGTTTATGGTATTCGGGAGCAGTCATGATTTAATTTCTCTATAAATAAATGCATTCTCATATACTTGTCCTCTAGGTATTGTTCATGTAGGAACACAAAATAAACACAAAAAATACATTGAGATGTTTTATTTAGATTTTTTTGGTCTTAAAGCTTCAGACATAAGTTTGTAAACAGACATTAAATAGCATCCACTCTGCTTGGTAGTTAGGTAACATGTACCTTCCTGGTGCAGGTGAACGTCTGTATCCGCTGATCCAGGCCATTCATCCCAGCCTCGCTGGCAAGATCACTGGCATGCTGCTCGAAATAGACAACTCTGAACTTCTACACATGCTTGAGTCTCCAGAGTCACTAAATGCCAAGGTACTCGTAACTGCCAAATCTGCTACCAAAATGAGCCATTTGTTACCAGTGTCCCTCCTTTCTGTAATCCTAAACACTTGTTTCCTTTCGATCCACAACACCTTAAGGTTGATGAGGCAGTGGCTGTTCTTCAAGCTCATCAAGCAAAGGAAGCCTCGCCTAAGAAATAGGGAATATTTTTGCAGGTAAAATGCAACATAAGCACTTTAAGAATAAGAATATTTAATATACTGAAATATATACACAACATAATGTTATAATTAGCTTGCAATGCAAAACATCTGAACAGGACACTTTGGCCCATTTTTTAACTTTTAGCTATTTATAAAGCTATCTTACAGTGATGAGGCAGTGGGCTGTGTGCCAAGATTTTCCTGTTTCATTACTGCACATATCCTTTTCAGGTCACTTATCTTGGAGGTGTATGCACAATTTTAAAAGCTATTATGGATATTTTGGTGGTAGGGAAACGGGAGGAGGAGGAGGAAATGGGGTGCTGTGAGTTATTGTTGCACAGTGACATCCAGCCATACATGTTGGCATAATGTACAGACTAAAATCTGCATTAGCAAGAACAGCAACATGTTGCAGTGATGACCTTGATCACTACTTAAATACTGGAACAATACAGAGAGTGTCATGGGACATAAATAACACTGGTGTTCAACACTTATTTATGCAGTTAACCAATCAGCAAAGCTGGAGGCAGGAGCACAGTCTATAAAATCATACAGAAACATGTCAAGACCTTCTGTTAATGTTCAAAGAGACTGACTGACTCTTGCTTGGATATCAGTACAAGTAGATAAGTTGGTTTGAGTATTTCAGATGCTGCTGATCTTGGATTTCCACATACAAGTTTATACAGAATGGTGCTTTGAGGGGGTGGAAGAGACATCCTGTGAGGAGAGGGTGTGCAGGCAGGAACACCATGTTAAGTGGTGTGTGAGAAGGAAGCATTTAATAACTCAATTATTTGCATCTCAGCACATTGGACACATTGGGTTGCATTTGTGTCAAGCAAGGAGTATATATTTGTGATCATTGATATGAACCATAACTGACGCTCTTGACCTGCATGATTTTATCCAATCAAGTGGCAGCTCCACAAGGCATAACATCATGAATGAGCTAGAAGCAGAGTTTATACTAGAGATAAATTAATTTAGGCATGCATGTGTCTTACTGCTTACAATTTCACTGTTTGTGGGCAAAGTTGCACGTTTTCTTATCTAAAGGCTGGCACCACCGAGGTCCTGTCAAAACATATCTATAAATTTATTTGAGATGAACGTTAAACAAAAAGTCTTCAGGAAGAATGTGATTGAGCTACATGGGTTTGTTAAAGTGTTCTAAATTAGACTAAGAAACCTGTACCAGAATGATTCCTTCAAACTGCATGTATGCAATGTTAACTATAACAGTTCAAAAACAAAATGACTCGATTCCGATTGTTTATAGCTCTTGCTATGTTTGCACCGTCATACTTCCTGAAATGATGTCACTTAGAAACACAGGCAAGGCTTGATCCACATTGCATTCTAGGATTTTTATCTGTTGAGTGAGAATGTACTGTTTAAAAAAAAAAAAATTAATAAAATAAAAAAGCTAAATGACATGCAGTTAATGTTGCAGTACCATGCAGCAGCTATTTTCAGACCATTATAAATGGTATGTTAAGTTTTATCTGCCAAAACACCTTTATACTAATCTACATTGGGATCAATAAAATGCCTAAATACTGTTATTAATTACTAGTTTATAATTGACAGTTTAAATAATGAAAACTCGATGTGTACAAATGTTTTCTTTTGTGACCTTTTTCATGCCCTTGTCTTCTGCACATACTCTTGTTTGTTTACACAAACTAGAATCCACACTTAAATGTGCATGTAATGCTTTATTTGTTAACATGCATGCTTCATTATGGTAGATTTTTATGAATTTTATTATTTAATTTATTCAATTAAAACAAAAGTGTGTTTTATCTGATATACCCTGTTAAATGTAGGGAATGCAGAAAGCTATATGTGGTGATATTTTACTTTTTTTTTTTTTTATTGCAGGCATGAACATGGAAGATCCACTGGTTTTGCAGAAGGTGGAAAAATGTTGTAATAAGTTAAGAAATAAAAGCAGTGGTGAGGGGAGAATAATCTAAACACTTGAAAGACAATGGCACTTTTGCGAGTAGCTTTTACTCGTGTCAATACTGTTCTGCACTGTTTTGTTAATTGAGTTTTGTTCTAGAAATTGAGTGGGGAGTAAGAAAAATGAAAAAAAAAATTGTGCATTAAAATATTTTGGCTTACCCACAAACAAATTGTCATTTTGTTCATTATATTTATATTCTATGCACGTTGTAAGTGTTTCTAGTAACTGAACCTGTATAGAGAGAAATTTAAAACTAAATCTAATGTAGTCATGAAGTTTGGTTTAATTTTATGATTTAAGGGTGTTTTTATAGATGAGTAATACAGTTTCATGCTTGTTTCTCAACCGATTAATTCAAAAACTGGTTGTTTTTGTTACTTTTTTACAAGCTTAATACTTATTCTTTTAGAGTAAAGTTCATGTAACTGAAGAGAAAGTGAAGAAGCAAGGCCCATAATGCCTTTTCTTTACTTGGTAAAATCCAAGAATGTTAGAAAACCAAATGATTACATTTTTTGTTTATTCAAGAATAATTCAGTCTTTTGAACACAGTACCATGTGCTTTTCGACATTACATTCATGACTGCATTGCATCATCCCACGTTCACGACCATGTGACACGGGTCTCACTTCCCTGAACAAGAAAATGTGTTAAGCAAGAAAAGAAACCAAGTATGTCAGAGTTGTGTACTTTGGTAGTTCACATGACTAAATAGTCCATGTGTTGAAGCTTGTTCAAATATGACTGTTCTAGAAAGCTCCACTGTGTGTATAAATCCCCCCCCCCCCCCCCCCCAAATATATTCAAAGATTTATGCATATAGAATTTATAATCATGCATTACTTGTCAGTACTTTAAACAAGTTATATTCATGCCTTTCACATAACTATTAATGTATTAGCCCTTTTCTTAAAGTAAGACTTGGAGTAGTACAGTAACATTGCCTGCATGATGTCAGCATGTCGTTGGTTTATTTCATGCCTACAGGTTGATGCTTGTGGCTTTGCGCAGGCAGAGCAGAGCTTCAGGGGGCACATCCTGGGGGTTGATCTTGTTCGCCTCCAGCCGCAAAACACGCAGGTTGGAGTAGCTGGCCGCGTTTATAACCCGACAGAAACTGCTGACTGTGAACTCTAAGGAAAGGGAAGAAAAATAGCATTTTGGATGTTTGCAATTGTAACCAAATAGCTTGTGTGATAAACCCTTTGTATTTTACACTAAATATTTATTATTTTGTGAACAACTAAACAGTCTTGAGCAAGATCTCATTTCTTTCCACACTGACAAAGGAGTTACTGGAGTTGAAAGCTGTGTTTAAAATATACAAAAAGCTTTTTAAAGGAAGTTTCTGATGCGGAATACAAAGGGCTTTTTAGATGTTTTGCTAATACAGTTTGGGGTGTCTTCTTTATTTGTTTTGCAGCAAAATGAATGTCTGGGGAATATTTTTCTATATACACACGTGGACAAAATTGTTGGTACCCTTCGGTCAATGAAAGAAAAACTCACAATGGTCACATAAATAACTTTAATCTGACAAAAGTAATAATTTTAAAAAATTCTATGAATGTTAACCAATGAAAGTCAGACATTGCTTTTCAACCATGCTTCAACAGAATTATTTAAAAAAATAAACTCATGGAACAGGCCTGGACAAAAATGATGGTACCCCTAGAAAATACTGGAAATAATGTGACCAAAGGGACATGTTAATTCAAGGTGTGTCCACTAATTAGCATCACAGGTGTCTACAATCTTGTAATCAGTCAGTGGGCCTATATATAGGGCTCCAGGTAGTCACTGTGTTGTTTGGTGACATGGTATGTACCACACTCAACATGGACCAGAGGAAGCGAAGGAAAGAGTTGTCTCAGGAGATTCGAAAGAAGATTATAGACAAGCATGTTAAAGGTAAAGGCTATAAGACCATTTCCAAGCAGCTAGATGTTCCTGTGACTACAGTTGCACATATTATTCAGAAATTTAAGATCCATGGGACTGTAGCCAACCTCCCTGGACGTGGCCGCAGGAGGAAAATTGATGACAAATCAAAGAGACGGATAATTCGAATGGTAACAAAAGAGCCCAGAAAGACTTCTAAAGAGATCCAAGGTGAACTTCATGCTCAAGGAACATCAGTGTCAGATCGCACCATCCGTCGTTGTTTGAGCCAAAGTGGACTACATGGGAGACGACCAAGGAGGACACCATTGTTGAAAACAAATCATAAAAATATGCCAAACTACATGTTGACAAGCCACAAAGCTTCTGGGAGAATGTCCTATGGACAGATGAGACAAAAATGGAACTTTTTGCCAAGGCACATCAGCTCTATGTTCACAGACGGAAAAATGAAGCATATCAAGAAAAGAACACTGTCCCTACTGTGAAACATGGAGGAGGCTCTGTTATGTACTGGGGCTGCTTTGCTGCATCTGGCACAGGGTGTCTTGAATCTGTGCAGGGTACAATGAAATCTCAAGACTATCAAGGGATTCTAGAGAGAAATGTGCTGGCCAGTGTCAGAAAGCTGGGTCTCAGTCGCAGGTCATGGGTCTTGCAACAGGACAATGACCCAAAACACACAGCTAAAAACACCCAAGAATGGCTAAAAGGAAAACATTGGACTATTCTAAAGTGGCCTTCAATGAGCCCTGACCTCAATCCTATTGAGCATCTTTAGAAGGAGCTGAAACATGCTGTCTGGAAAAGGCACCCTTTTCAAACATCTGGAGCAGCTTGCTCATGAGGAGTGGGCCAACATACCCGCTGAGAGGTGCAGAAGTCTCATTGACAGTTACAGGAATCGTTTGATTGCAGTGATTGCCTTAAAAGGTTGTGCAACAAACTATTAAGTTAGGGGTACCATCATTTTTGTCCAGGCCTGTTCCATGAGTTCATTTTTTTTTTATAATTCCGTTGAAGCATGGTTGAAAAGCAATGTCTGACTTTCATTGGTTAACATTCATAGAATTCTTATTTATTATTACTTTTGTCAGATTAAAGTTATTTATGTGACCATTGTGAGTTTTTCTTTCATTGAACGAAGGGTACCAACAATTTTGTCCACGTGTGTAAACTTTGCCTGAGGAAAGTAAAATGTGCAGGGGATTCCCTTCCCTCCTCATTTACTAATATTGAAGTCCTAGCATCTAACTACCTTTCACCTACCATGTTGCTCCCTTCAACCTGAGAGGCTTAATGTATTAAAAGGTAACTTTAAAAAAAATAATTTAAAAAACCTTTTTAAAAGACATTCAGGCCAGGGCTTAAACAGTCGCTCTGTTATGGCATGGCTCAGCCATAGAGTTTGGTTACTAAGACTGTGAAATTGAGTGAAATAAAGTTTGATGTATGCACGTTTGCGCACACCCTGGAGATATTTCCATTTCATTTTTGCACATTCCACAACTGAAGAGTTCTCTATTTTGTGGAGCTACAGTAAGTTTTTCTTGTATTTCATATTTTGTTCTCATCTATAGCTAAAGGTTTTCTATATTTCATTTCTTATTTTATTCCATATTCGTTTCTTATTGATATTTGTCATGGTTGGTCGTATAAGCATTTCACTGCATATTGGACATGTATGTGACAAATTTATTCATTTATTTTAATGCATTATCTGCTCAGCTAGAGCATTTTCTGGGACTTCTGAGACCTATGATAACTGGACCTTTTATAGTACCAAGTTACCATTAAGTCTTGAAGAGGTTGTCAGGCTATAGCAGTGCAGCGTGATTGGCTGGAAAGAAAATTTCTGTCTGCCATGTTCTGCTGATGGATGCCTTACTACAGTGTAGCTATGATCGACAGGAAAGACACCTGGTGTCAATGGGATTCGTACTTGTGTTCTTTATAGGACAGAGTTTAGTGACCCATTTGCTGTCGTTTTCATGACGTTTGCTTGCATTTGGCCAAACGTTGATAATTTACTATAATGCGTACAGTATAATAATTTGTTCACCTAATGTTTCCATGTTTCTTAGCATAGTATGGAGCCCCTCTGGTGAAATTGGGAGGGAAAATATTCTTTGGTCAGGATTTACCATGGCGTGGGAATAATGTGTTATATTGTGGCCATGATTTACTCAGGTGCGGGAGCAAAATGCATAGTATAATGCGTCACCACAAGGTACTGTGCTATGGCCACAACATCTTAACCTCATAGCTTTTAGCCTCTTGTAAACTCCAGACAAATATAGATATATAACTGTTAATATAGATGAATGATTACCTTTATTTACTCAATGTCATCATCTGAGACATGAATGAACTCAGTACCCCACGTTCTTAAGTCATGACCATCGCATAGTATCTCATGGACACAAGATAGTATACTATTTTGTTCCCACAGCTTAGTAGGTCATGGTTGTTTTTTTTCCTCCCCCAGTGCCACCAGAATTGTTTTGTTACGTGGCCTTTTTAAAGGTTTTTTTTTTTTTTTTGTACCTGTGATGCGGTTGGCATGAAGGTACAGGTTCTGCAGACTTGTACTGATGGCTGGGATCTTCTCCAGCTTGTTGTGGGACAGGTCCAGCTCCACGAGCGTGCTCACGTTAAAAGCGTTGTGTGGGATTCCGGCGTCCGTAAGGCGATTGTGCGAGAGGCGCAGGAAGTGCAGCTCAGGCCGCTTCTTCAGTAAGTCCACGGGGACGGAAGAGATGTGGTTGTGGTCGAGGTACAGCTGACTCAGCTTGGGGGGAAGGCGCTTGGGAACCATCGAAAGCTGATTCCCACACAAATCCAGAAAGCTTAGTGCCACCAGTGGCTCTACGGCATCGCCGACATCCTGAATGTTGTTAGAACTGAGACGCAGCGATGTCAAATTGTTCATCCCACGCAAAGACCCGGGAGGCACGGAGGCGATGGCGTTGTGGTCCAAACGCAGGTCCTGAAGGGACTGAGGAAGACCTTCTGGGATGTGTTCAAGTTTGTTGTGCTGTAAGAACAAACGCTCCAGTTTGGACAGCTTGATGAAAACCTAATGAGAGAAAAGTATTACTGTTTGCGGATCTTTGTGTCTGTGTGTTGACTATTTATTTATTTATTTGGATTTTTTTTTCTCATTTTACCACAAATGTTTTTTCCCCCCTTAATACTTTAAGATGTTTGTTGAAGTGTTAGTCGCCTGTTTTTATGCTTAAAATAAGAATAACTTCAGCTTGCATTTAGACTATTGGTCAAAATGTGTAAAAATGATTTTATAATGAACAAGGGAAATTTGGACAATTATTGACCTAATTATTGTGCCGGAATGTTCTGCTGTACCGACCTTGCTGCTAATCTTGTCAGATCTCAGTTGGTTCATATGCAGGATGATCCAGACGAGCTCAGTGGCATTGTCAAATACCCCGTCAGTGATCCCGGTGATGCGGTTGTTTTGGAGGTATACGTACTTCATGCGCGAGGGCACGAAGGGCACGTGCTGGAGGTTGCGGCTGTGGCAGTACATGGCATTAGGGTAGGCAGGAGGGCACTCGCACTCCAGGGGGCAGTCTAGTGCTTCGGAGTCAGCTCGTGTCTGAAGGGAAGCGTAGTAGTTGTCATGGTTTGCGCTGTGCTGTCTGTATCTGTAGCTGTAGGCTCGATTGCGCAGGTAGTTAAGCCAGGTGATGGTGTCGGTCTGTGCGATAGAGAAGTGCACGAGCCCCGCCCACAGCAAAAATGTACTCCACATGATCAGGATGGAGCTCAGGTTCTGTTTGTATCGAATGGGTGGGGGAAAAGAAATCACTGTTTGCATTCAGTGTAATCAATAAGAAATATAC
Organism: Clarias fuscus; assembly: GCA_030347435.1. Lineage (NCBI taxonomy): Eukaryota > Metazoa > Chordata > Actinopteri > Siluriformes > Clariidae > Clarias > Clarias fuscus. The sequence continues at coordinate 8,958,242 of CM059213.1, read as the reverse complement.
CAGCCATTTCTTGAGGTACTCCTGTTCAACTGCGTATCACAAATAACTAATCAGATGGCAGCAACTCAGAGAATCAGTTCTCTGGGCCAAAGGTCAGAGCAGAATGCCTATGCAGGGTTGCACAACAGTGACTCAAATAACATCTCGTTATACCTGGACAGTGGAAGATTGGTTAAATGTTGTTATGTCTTCATAACAGTTATGAAGACAGTCGTTCCCCCCCCCCTCCCCCCCCCCCCCCCATGAAGTGTTAAGTGTAAGTTTAAAGATGAAAAATTCTCCAAATCTACACAGCTTAGTTTTGACTAAGTATACCCTAGCACATTGAATTTATTGATTGATTCTTATGAGAAATATTTTTATCTTTATATTGTACATGTCTGGTGTTTTTGCAAGGTGGAGTTGATGCAATCGCATTTCACTACTGCTGTATGGAGGCCTGTACAACCATGTACAGTATGCGACCGATAAAATTCTTCAGTCTTGAATTTCTGTGAAACCGTGATGAATGCAATCGAAAAAATAACCCTTTTCGTCCATGTAGGGATGTGTAGTCAGTCAAAAAAACAACTCGTCAACTGACTGTTCATTTTTAGCCCCTGCAGCGCTCGATCAATCTTGCACTCTATATAGAAATCGACCTGGCTTTCTGCTCTGTAACAAGGCTGCAGATGTTACCCTCTCAAGTCAGAACAGACCTCCGTACATTAAAAACATGCATACATACTAATATGCTCATGTCAGGACTGGCAGGATAAACCCTGAATCCATTTTTTTTTTTTTTTTTTTTTTTTTTTTTTGGATTATATACAGACACTTTGGCTTGAGGGTGTTTTCCTGATACAGGTGTGCAGAACTCGGACGCCTGCTGGAAAGCACCACGACGGCCATCTGATGGCAAGGCCAGTGTAATTAAAGTCTGGCTATGGATTTATACTTTGGTCTTTTTCGTTCTGCATGCAAGTAGTCAGTTTATGCTTATCATAAATTAAGCAAGGAAACAATTCACCGCATAGTGATAAAGGTGTGTGTGTGGGGGTGGGTGGGGGGGGGGGGGGGGGGGGGGGGGGTTACCAACTCAAAGCTGATTATTTCCCACTTGCACTATATAAGATGAAGAGTTTCAATCATCTACCACAGTTTACACACTTCTTGTCCATTTTATGCTTTAATATTGTTTCATGAAACGAGTTTGTTCCTGTTCATTTACAGTACATCAGTAATAAAGAGGCACTTCACTCGCCAGGCTTTCTTTCTGTCTGTCTGCTGAAGAACATAGCGAGGAGCTTTCTCTCATTATTGTGGAATAGTACATTTTCTGTGATGGGAAACTTAACTGTGCGTCTCTGACTGCAAACTTAAAATAAAAAAAATGTGGTGACTTCAGAGTTTAATTCTTTGAGATGTGGTACTATGGGAGACAATATTTATTCGAATGAGAAACTAATCTTTAGTCTAATCAAAGTTCGGAATTCTAGAGAGCTTTCCTCTCCAGAAGGAAATCTCAATCCTATGCAATTAATTCATTTTACTGTATAATTTAGCCCCAGCCACACACACCTAAACAAGAAGATGAGTAACCTACTACATTGAAACTGATTTCATATCCATTCAACAAGATTTTAAATAGTAAATCTACTTAAACACCTACCTCTGATTGCAGTGTGGTATCTGCCTCGGTCACCCCTCGACTGACTTAAACAGAGAGACGAGGCTGAGAACAAGGTGGAGAACAAAAGGGGGGGTGTAGGGGCATGGCATCTCTAAACGCCTCTTTCTAACTGCACATTATACACATACTACTTACAAGTGGTGGTGTTTTAATGCAGATACACTGCCTGGCCCAACAAAAAAACAAGCTGTCATTTCAGAAGTTTCAAATTATTTGGCTGCATCAAGCAAAAAAAAAAGCAACTTAATAGATTTGAAATTGCTGGAACTGGGTTAAGAACTCAACTCATTATCATTAACATGAAGGGATCGTTGTGCCGAACCGTCAACTTTGTGGAAGAGATGTGGTCGGAAATAAAATCATGAATGAAGATCATTTGGTGACGTTGTATGGTAAAAAATAAAAATAAAAATCAACAGAAAACCCACAGCTATATATAATAGAGAAAGTTAAAAAAAAATCACTATTAAAAAATACACAGGATTGGGACTACACAGCTGTGTGACATAAGAAAACCAGTTGTTAATGAGACTAATCAGAAGGAAAAAATTTCCAGAGGAAATTACATTTCTATTCCAGAGAGATCCAGAGATTAGGGACATGAATAAGGGAAGCACATGAGGCGACGCACCCATCATGTATAGTGGCCACTGTACAAGACTCTGGAGGCAGTGTGATGATCTGGGGTTGCCTTAGTCAGTCAGGTCTAGACTCAGGTTTTCACATCTATGCAGTTTTTCTTCCCTGATGGCACAGGCATCTACCAGGACTCAAATTGTGAAAGAGTGGAAAGAGGGGAGGATGAGGAATCATTTTCACACATGAACTGGCTACCACATTGTGTGCTGTGATCCAAGCTAAATCGATCATGATATTTATTATAGTTTATTATACAAGCATGCATTGTATTTTGCATCAAATAGGAAAGAAACTAAAGATTTTTTGGACTTGTGTCCAGGATGTACACCTTGACCTTCACCAGTGACCTTGGCTCTACCCTCACCCCGACCAGGATAAAGTGATTACTGAGCATAGATGTAATGCTACTTGTGGAAGAAACCCACCCTATATTTCTTTGTTTTTTCTCTGTTCTTTGCACAGTGATCGCACACACCACGTGTTCCACACACTCCCAAGCATCATTAATCATACCGTATCTATCAGCACGCACAATGAAATTGGGAGCTGTTTGTCTCTCTTTGGACCAAATAGCCGGTTTGTGTGTCCTGAAGCCATCCGAATATGAAAGCCATGTGTGTCCGAAGGCAATACATCTGCTCTTTTAACAACCTTCCTTTGCAGACTGTCAGGATGAAGACGCAGACCTTATCATTAGCCTGCCGCTCGCGCGTTTGTGTTTCTGAGGAATTTGCCCAGGATCTGTGGTGGTGTGTGCACGCGTGACTACATGCTGCTGAACGCTAATAACCGCACATGCTTCCAATCTGCTTTTAATCCAGCATCAGCAGTAAATTTTACTGAACAACAGGAAAAACAGGCTACAGTAGCAAGGGAAACGTATAAGCACTTTGGCGGTGGTTTATTGCCTTGCTCCGTTTCTCTTGACTTTGTTGTTGGATTTTTGTTCATTTTGGTCATTTTGTTCATTCTTCTCTCTCTCTCTCTCTCTCTCTCTCTCTCTCTCTCTCGCTCTCTCTCTCTCTCTCTCTCTCTCGGAAATCTAGGAATGAAAATTGCTGACTTGAAGCTGAAAGCAGGGCTTTGTGTACATTGTGATTCACAGATGCTTAATGGCTAACAGACAAACCCCAGACGCCTTAGTGGGGGAACATTATTTTCCATTTACGTTCACGCTTTATCAATGGCCTTGCAGTTTTTTTAACCACATTGTAAAAAAGAAAAAAGACAAGAACTAAAAGACCTAAACGTTATACCACAGCGCTGTTGATTTCTCCATTCTGATTGGTCCGGATGTGTTTATTAGTTTTCTATAACATTAGCCCTGACTATAGCGATGACTGTAATTCAACTATTTTGACAGGACTTTTGATTGTACAGAATAACAAAACACACTCTTCCTAGCATTTGGTAGAAAGTTATCTCAGTATACCAGAGAAATGATCGGACTGCCTGCTTCAAGCCTGAAACCCTGGCCTCCCAGGAACTCCTTTAACAGCTCAAACATGTGGAAATCACTTGGAGTGAGGTCAGGACTGTACGAGGGGATGTGACAATGACTTCCAGACGAGTTCCTGGGATGCACAAGGGCTGTTCAAGGATCAGGCGCTCCACCCGCTGAATGTTCACCACAGGTGGGATCCTCGGCTGGGTTAGTCATTCACAGACATACAGCCTTCTTTAAAATGTTTGCACCATTCAAATGTAACGTAAGAGTCTTCTGTAAATGTCACGATTTTATACCTTTGTTGATGAGAAATGTCATCACGAGTCCCAGTTTGACTTGAAAGTCACTCTTAAACGCTGTGAATGTAACTCACAGCTGAATACAGGCCGTTAACATGCATGAGCCACCACTGATATGGGATATGACAACATTAGATCTCTTGGCCCAGAACTATAAAGAATTACTGTGATTTATGTCAGAATTCTTAATCTTTATATTAATGTTTATATTCAGAATTCCGATTGTATCTGAATTCAGATGAAGCATGCAGAGAAACACTGCTCACGTAAACATCTCCCTTTTTTTTTGGTATCCATCCACGTGTCATCCAGCACATCGGGCGGCAGATATTCCCCTCCCTAGAGATATATATGTCGTTTCTGTATCTGAATCTGGTTCCTCTCATAGTTTCTTCCTATTGTCTACTTCCTAACAAATGTTCAAACTGAAAATGATCATTTAAACATATTTTCCCTAATTTTCAATTCTGTAAAGCTGCGCTGTTGCAATGACGATTGTTAAAAGTGCTATTTAAATAAAACTGAATTGAATTGAAGTGAGTTGTACGTAAATACTTGTGTTCATTTGACATTTTTAAGCTTATATACAGTGCATGTTTCATGAACAAACATTTAGAAATCATTATTACGTCATTATTCTCGATCTCCCGTTTGGAGATTCTGCTTTACTGTTTATAACCAATTGGAAAATTATCATCTGAATAAAATGTTCAGGAGCGACACAAAGAACCTACTGATGAGAAAGATCTCATACTCATATGAATGGACATTTTCAACGCTTCAGGCTAACAGGAAAAGTGCCTCAAGTAACCACTGTTTGCAACCGTGATGAGCAGAAAAGCATCTCAGAACTCACAACACATTGAACCTTCAGGGCAGGTGGGCAGCAGACCACGTCAGCTTTCAGTCCAAGAAACCTGAAGCTACAGTGAGCATGGGTCCACCAAAACTAAACGGGGGGGGGGGGGGGGGGGGGGGGGGGGGGGGGGGATCTGTTTTTCAGATTGAGATTGAGTTTTCTCAGATTTTTGAGTTTGACGTAAACTTGGATGTCTTTAAAAGCTCATAAAACATGACATGCTTATTTAATAAATACACAATATTTTAATAGGTATTGATTGTTTTATTAATAGTATTAAAAGCTATCACATTAATGAAACATCACATGACTGACAGCGCTATCTTTCAGCACTTTGAATATGAGGTGGTATCAATAGAGGTGGTTTTGAGAATAGTTTTGTAACACGCCAACAGAAGGCAGCACAAATCTGCACGTCTAGGTACAGGGAGCGTCATAAGTTAGTGTGGCAAAAGACATTGCCCTGTATACATCAGAAGCTGTGCAACTGGTGCGAATCTGACCATGTCTGCTATTTCATCATGGACAATAAGTTCTGTGTGAAACTAAGCAAATCTGCCACAGAGACGTTTGACATGATTTGGCAAGTTTACGATGACGCTGCAATGAGTTGTTCCAGGTGTTTTGAGTGGCATGTGTGCTTCAAGAGGAAGAATATCACTAGAAGGCGACAAGAAACTAGGAAGACCTTCAACAAGCACAACCCCCGAAAAGTTAAAAAACCATTAAAGTCATTGCCAAATCTTGAAACTTTTTGATACCACTTCATTAAAAGAGGATACTTGTCCTCGGTTGTGAATATAATAATAATAATTATTATAATAATACAAAAATTACTGATGTTTTGTAGTCTGACCACCAAGAATTTGGGAAACTGTGTTTCAAATGTGCATTCAAACACAAAAATAAATTGCTTTAATAAATCGGAGCTTTATACAGTAAGTTCGTGCGGCCAGTTCCAACGCTGGTTGATGTTTCCACCCGGACGTATTTTGTATTGCAACCAAGCGGTTATGCTCGCTGAAGTTAGCTAATGACGGGCGTATTTCTTTGACTGGTTGTATATTTACAAATAAAACACACACCAGGATGTTTACAAAAGCGTTTCGAGTGAAGTCCAATACCGTTATCAAAGGATCCGACAGGTTTGTAACTAATGAGTACAGCGCGTGCGGGTTAGCGAAGGCTGCCTGATTGGTTGGGTCGGATTCGAGTCACTGTACACTACATAGGTGCACTACAGAAGGAACGAGATATGTGTTGTGTAGCAAGGCGTGTAGTGTGCTAGGAGGTGATTTGGGATTCGGCCGGTGAGCGTGCCACTAGTTTAGAGTGTCGTACATTTACTGTGTGATTGATGTTTGTATGTTAAAGGATTTTTATTGTGTGTTTAAACGTGACTGAGTGTCGCTGACGTGACGAGGTGGTATTTATTAGAAAATAGGGATAGGAATCACTAGTTACCTCCTGATATTATCATGATACCTAGATGCCGATTCGATTAAAATTCTAAATCTATGAGTATAATGATTATATAGCAAAATATCCCAATTTAATATGACATTTCCCTTCGATTTTGTTACAATTTCAAACATATTAAAAAAGTTTCATGAGTAATTAAATGTAGCTTGTTTTTTCTTAATAACATTTGTTTTAGTTCCCTTAAAAACCACGCTCAGCATTTAAACTATACAAACTAACTTCAGATACAACAATTTAACATTTAACTGAGCAGCGTGTATTTCTGTCATCTGTCGTAATTATTACTTCTAAACAAACTTAGCAAATAATTTACTCCTGCTACAGAGGATGGAAATGTGTAAATGCAGGCAGTCCCGACTTGCAAACATTATAGCATTTCCACAGATACGAACGGACCGCGGTTTTATGAACATTTGTAGATGGCAACAAATCACAGAAGTAGCTCACGTGTATTGTACAAACAATAGACACTGCCGTGCGCCAGATACCAATATTTATAATTATATACAATATATTCAGTTTGTAAGTGAATGTAAAAATGTCTAAAGTCAGGTATATTGTGTGGTGGTGTGGGAGAAATGAGTCGGTCTCACTGGTTTCAGTGAATCAGTCTGGGAGCGCGATGGTAGATAATGGCTGTCCTGTAAAGCTGTCTTGATGGTGAATACTGTACTCCTAATTTTGGAAAATCCTTCATTTTTTACATCGTATATTTAAGTCAAAGTTGTAAAAATTCACTTTATCGGACTTGCGGACAAATCTGACTTACAAACGTGCTCCTGGAATAGAACGCGTTTGTAAGTAGGGGACTTACTGTAGGTCAAATCGGCACCTGTGGGATTATAATGAAACAGCTGTTTCAATGTCTAAGCTCCTTAAATGCCTCAAAACTCAACTTAACAGGGAGCATGCAGGCTTCTAACGCAGACGCGCAGGGCTTCAAATACCCATAATTTTCGACTAATTAGTGATTGCAGTTGTTTGAGACTTGTGTGTGTGTGTAATGAGTGGGACCAATTTGCTTACAGTCTTTGGAGAAAAAGGCAGATCAGAGACTTTTATCGTGCGCAATTTTTGATAATGTAACTCCATAAATGTGCATTTCTTTTGTGACACCCAGAAGCTTCTGCGCTCAGTTACAGAATCGGTTACATCTGAGGCTGATCACCCAGTCACCGGTCACAGCCGATCAAACTGAAAACCAGCCAACTATGATCACTGGTCGAACAAACAGTTCATCTCTATTATAAGAGATAAAAAAAAAAAATTATTTAAATTCAGTGGGGCGATAGGTAAATCATCACACAAAAGAATTGCGACTCATAACTGAATCGATTTTTCCTCAACTCTATTAGAAAAGACACATTCCCAATTTCAACAGAATTCCACTACACCAATCACCATATACTGTACATGTTTTGAGGTTATAGAACATACTCAAAAAAAACTATTGCTCCTTCAGTGCATCAACTAATTCAGCTTTACAAAAAAATCTATTAACACTGTAATATTACTTATTATTGCATGTAATAGTATAGAAATAAAATTTTTTAAGACATGCTGGTAGAGTAAACTACTCAACGGTTAGTTGGTTGGTGATGTGCCCCAGTGTGTTCTTTTTACTGCCCCAAGATTATTGTTTTTTTTTGTTTGTTTTGTTTTTTGTTAAAGGAGAAGTTAACGATTGTAATCAACTACACTGTTTCACGAATATCTCCTCACGGTTCGTCCATTCCGTGTGTGGGCTAAAAAAAAAAAAATCTAGTGTTCATACCCAGTCAAATCCAAAGGAAGAGTGCGGAATGTGCCACACATCACTATTTACTTTCTGGCCAAGATGGCGTTACCTGATTTCCAGTTTGAACGTACATCAAAGCAGAGCCACTTTCCTGCACATGTCAGTTCATACATGGCAAAAAAAAGGTCTCTCTTTTTCTCTCACAATCACAAATAAGTTTAACACTATTAAAAGAAGACATTGACCGTTGACCATCCTAGTTGTCTACTGTGGCCTCGAGGGTTGGATTCCCAGTTTGGGTCTGTATGTGTGGAGTTTGCATGTTCTCTTCGTGCTTGGTTAATCCATTGCATCGTGGTATGATTTCCTTTAACAGCAGGTATCGTATATAAGAATTCTACATGTATAGGGGAAAAAACAATGAGAATACATGATGTAATGCTTGGTGGCTTCCAGAAAGCGCAGACTGTATTTTGATTCGTTAAACAATCACGTTTCATCTACTGCCTGTCCAACAGGAGGAAGCTGAAGGCGGACGTCTCGGCTGCCTTTCCGTCTCTGTCTGCTGACGACCTCAACGAGCTCGTGCCGAACAAAGAAGAACTGAACGTTGTCAAAATCTACGCGCATAAAGGAGACGCTGTCACTCTGTACGTGCTGCACAGGAACCCGATGTTCTTCCAGCTGGAGAAACAGCTGTATCCTACAGGTTCACACACAAGATTTGTATTATGATGACTACTGCTGAAATATTCTGCTGGTCAAATTTTTATCGATTGATTGACTTTTATGTTTTGGCCAGTGTACACGCTTTGGCGATATCCTGACCTGTTACCTGCCTTCACAACATGGCCTCCAGTGATACGGAAATTAACTGGTGGAGCAGGTGAGCCTGTCTGGCTTTGTGTGTTACTGCGCATGTGTGTGTGACCGTGGTTACATGCTTTCACTTCACTCTGAACAGACCTGATGCTGCCAGGAGTAGTGGTGTCGTCTACTGGCCTGCCCGGCGTAAATCAAGGAGACAGCTGTGCTGTTAATGTCGTGTCAAACAGGTAAAGACGGGCTCTTGTACCCCTGCTTACGAATCAGAAGCCGTCGTGGTCCTATTGTGCTGAGACTCAAGTTTATGTATTAGTTTTTTTTTTTTTTTTATGCAAGAGGGGCAAGTGGTGACGTTTCTGAAATGCCAAAGTGAAATGATCGAACATGACGACATTTTCGATTAAAAGTTGTCCGTAGCACAAATCAGATCAGTCAGGAGGTGCAGATCAGGTTAGTGTCCTGATTTGAGTGTTGACTGTTTCGTCCGCTTGGTTCCACAGAGCTCCGGTTGCAGTGGGGACAGCGGCCGTGTCGAGCAGAGAGATGAGGACCAGTGGGATGAAGGGAAAAGGAGTAAATGTCTTACACACCTACATGGACCAGCTGTGGTACGAATCTTAGAAAGACACGTACCTACGATTTTTCAATCTGAGTTAAAAAAAAAAAATACAGTGTTTAGGAGTCTCTCTTTCTGTACTGTATCTGTATCTCTCTCTCTCTCTCTCTCGGCCTGTTTCTGTCTCTGTTTCTGTCTCTGTTTCTGTCTTTCACTTTGTATCAGCCTCTGTGTCTGTGTTGGCACCTGTTTCTTTTGGTCTCTGTTTGTGAGTGTTTTGTCTGTTTGCCTCTCTTTCGACCTGTCTCTGTTTTTATTTGTCTCTGTTCCTGTGTCTGTCTCTATGATGTCTCTGTACGTTTGCCTCTGTCTTTTTATGCCTCTTTGTCAGTGTGAGCCTTTCTCTGTGTCTCTATGTCTGTTGATCTCTGTTTCTGTTGGTCTTTTTGTTTCTTTGTTTCTCTTTGGTGTTTCTATATCTTTATTTGCTTCTGTGTCTGTTAATGTCTGCCCCTATGTCTGTCTGCCCCTATGTCTGTTGGTCTCTAACCTCTCTTCCTCTCTCTCTCTCTGTCTCTCTCTGTCTCTCGGTGTCAGTATCTGTGACAGTGTTTGTAGTGTCTTTGTGTCTGTGTTCACCTTTGTCTGGATTGGTCTCTTTTACTGTGGTTTACCGTGGTTGTCTCTCTGGTGTATCTGTGTCTATACACCTGTTGTGTTTCTGTGTGTATTTTCGCCTCTTTCTCAGGGTCTGTCTCAATATCTCATTGCAATCGCCTGTTGGTCTCTGCGTCTGTCTCTGTGTCTGTGGTGATTGCCTTTGCTTCTGTCTCTCTCCTGCCAGTGTCTCTGTGACTCACTCTGCTAAACCATGTCAGTGTCGTTCTCATGTATCCTGTGTATGTTTGTGACCGTAGCTGTTCCTGCGATGTTTCTGTCAGTCTTTATAACTGTCTGATCATCTCTGTATCTCGGTTTCGGATTTGTCTCTATTAGTTTCTGTTGTTTGTCTCTGTGTCTGTCTCCATGTTTGTCCATCTGTCTGTCCGCCATCCCTCTCTGGGTCATACTCTCTCTCTCTCTCTCTCTCTCTCTCTCTCTCTCTCTCTCTCTCTCTCTCTCTCTCTCTCTCTCTCTATCCGTGTCTCTGTCTGACTCGGTACTGTTAATGCCGTGTTGTTCTCTGCCAGGGTCAGTCAGTCTTTAGGTCCCTTTGTTTCACTACTCGACAAATTCTGAACGATTTATATCGATTTATTTGATACGTATTTGATACGTGCCTCCAGCTGCTCCCTCTCTTTTCTATCAAAGGGCGTTCGGAGATAAGACGGCGCCTCCCGTCATCCCAGTCACCGATCCCTCGGTCCGTGCAGAGGCAGACGTGGACGGAGGGGAAAGTGGCGAAGAGGGAACCGAAGACTTTTCCCAGGAGGGCGAAGGACAGAATGGCTCCGAGACGGCTGCAGTGGAATCGACTTGTCAGAACGTCCAGGAGCTCAGCCTCCAAGACGGGGAGAAAGAGCAGGAGACGAAGGAGGTGCAGGGAGAAGAGGAGGATTCGAGATCCCCACAAGGCGAGAGTGCATCTCAGTCTAGCTAGATCGTTGATTATCTCTTTCTTGCTTGATTCATTCATCTGAATTTACTGTTTATGTTCTTTAAATATTTTCCCTTTCTATTCTACAGAGCAGATGGATGCTCTGCTGTTTCAGTGCTTCCTCCATGCCCTGAAGAGTAAAGTGAAGAAGTCGGAGCTCCCCCTGCTGACCGGAACCTTTCTGCGCAAGCACATGGCTTCATGCTGGTAATGTAAATGTTTTTTTTTTATTTTTTTATCCTTAAATCATCTGCTTAATTCAATCTTGTACATGTTAGCAAAGTCATTCTGACTGCCTAAAAGTCAGAGAGACTACACAAGTGAATATTGTTCTTAACAGTAGGAAATGACAAGCCTTTAATTTCCAGCTTTATAGAAAGCTGATATGAGTATGACTCTGTAAACATAAAGATTCTTAAATGTGATAAAAGATTGACATTCTTTTTAAACTCTAACCTTTAATTTCCATTTTTTCTTTTACTCTAACCAGAGTACTATTTACACCTGAGAATTACACACACACAAAACTGCTACTCATTTTATTATAATAATAATAATTGTTGTTATTATTATTATAATTATAAAATTAGTAAAAAAATATATTATAATATATAATATATAATAATAATATTATAATAATATTATAAAATGAGTAAAATAATAATAATATAATAATATATAATATATAATAATATAATATTATTATAAAATGAGTAAAAAAGAAAATAATAATAATAAGAATTATTATTAATTAATTAATTTATTTATTTTAAACAGATTGACCAATTTTTTCTACGTCTGCTGTTCTCATAGTCTTTTGGGTGACAAATAAATATTTGCATTGTAGATCTATTTGCATGAACACATTTCCAAACAACAAACCTTATCCTGAATGTCAGACCCTACAGAATGTAAATATTAAAGCTCATGTGTCATGCTCCTTTTTAAAAAATTTTTTTTTTTACTTGTTTGCATAAGACTTGGAGCTGTCCAATATGTGTCTGCTAACTTTCCATTTTGAAAATCCACTTTGAAGATCCTGCATTCCGGCATTTCCGTCTGTCTCACTCATTTTTCAAATGTGACACTTTAGTGTCTGTAGCTTTAAATGGTCTGTATCTCTCTTCTTCGGCATGCAATTCAAACTAACATTAGACTTACAGTGTGCCTAAATTTTTGTCAAACAAGCGTAACAAACCACTTTACAAATAACACACAGCACAGTGTTTAGGATCTAGAGTTGAATCACGGACAGTCGGAGTGGATCTACGCTTGACCTTTAGTGTTTTCGCTAGACAAGCTTGACATCGTCCCTGATTGAGACATTGAGTGACCTCATTCAAATCAAATGTCTCTTTTCTGTCTTGTTTTTGGACAAAGTAAATGGAGACTCGTTTTATTTTCCACATCGGGAATATCGTACACATGACAGATAACGCTGGAATCCGAAGACGTGGTTATAAAGAAAGGATATGCATTTCTAAAGAGGAATAAAGGAAATGGATGTGTATGTCGCATTTTTTTTTTTTTTTGCATGCACACACACTTTGAGACTTTTGAGATCACCCAAAAATGATCAAAATGGTTATTTTTTGAAAAAAATTGTTTATTATAAATATTATTTATATATTTATAAATATGATTAAATATTTTATTGATTATATAAATATTATTACAAACACTATAAATATTATTAACATATGTTTATAATGATTCTAAATATTAGTTATATATTTATAAATATAATTAAATGTTTTATTAATTATATAAATATTATTATAAATAATATAAATATTATAAAAAAATTTTGTTTTCATCTTTAAGAATTACCTTGCGTTTATGTAAATCAGTGTTTTCGCTTTTATTTCCTTATTGCATAACTTCTTTTACATTTGGTTTCACAGCCCTAAAGGAAAAAATCTCGACATCAGGAAATCCAGCTATAAAAAGGTTAGTAAAAGTGAGTGGAATTTTTTTTATTTTGGAATCAGTGTCTTTATCTTGTTCTTACTCTGTCTGTCTGTCTATTTATTTCACTCCCTAGCTGTCAAAATTCCTGCAGTCGATGCAGAAGGAGCACAGTCTGGTCCGGGTGAAGGAGTTGAGTAAAGGAGTGGACAGCATTGTAGAGGTCGACTGGAAGAACCCTGAGTATGTACCCTTAATACCTTTAACAGTAAACATGTGCAGCGTTAATATGATTATTAGTGATTTATGAGGAGAATGCTTTATTGTGATTGGTGTAACATGCAAAGAAGACATTTGTTACATGCATAAAGTATTGTGTGTCACATTTGATGTTTTTTTTGTGTTTTTTGATTTTGATGTTTTAGTACATTTATGTACCGTATTTTCCGCACGATTAGGCGCACCTAAACGCCTTCAATCGTTTCAAAAGCTGATCATGCGCCTAATAATACAATGCGCCTTGTATATGGCCCAGTATTAAAACGCATACAGGTCTCAGTTACGGTAAGCAGCCGCGACTCGATTTTCCCCCGTAATAGTGCGCAGTGCATGCTGGGATACCGGGAAACTGGCGTTTCATTTCCATTTTAATATTTTTGTAAATACCCTGAAATGGCTCCTACCAAAAGACACGCGTACAACGCTGAGTTTAAACTCAAGGCGATAAGCCACGCACAAGAACACGGCAATAGAGCAGCAGCGAGAGAATTTAATATCAATGAATCAATGGTGAGGAAGTGGAGGAAGTATGAGGATGAGCTCCGCCAAGTAAAGAAGACAACAGAGTGTGGCATCGTTTCATACAGCGATGATCTTTGTAAGAGTCAAAATCTCTGCGGAAACAGCCCAAGCAGCTAAAGCTCTAAGTTACAGTGTGATCGTTATTTTAACACTGTGATTTCCAGCGGAATTATTTCTTACATATCGTGTTAAGGAATATAAGTTAAGATTTATCTGAGAGCCAGATGCAGTCGTCAAAAGAGCCACATGTGACTCGCGAGCCATAAGTCCCCGACCCCTGATCTAATGGATGCGTTATGCATCTAATGGATGCATAACGCACCGTAACTCCAGCCTCTACTTTAGCGCCTTATGCGAAGCGTTTTATTAAAGGTGCGCCTTATGATGCGATGCGCCTTATATATGTAAAAATAATTAAAATACGTCATTTATTGAAGGTGCGCCTTTTGATGCGGTGCGTCTTTTCGTGCGCAAAATACTGTAGTTTAAGTTCCATGTGGGCCATAAGGAGTTTTTTTTCTTTCTGTTCTGTCCATTTAGGTAATTATGGTTTTAGGTACCATTTAGGTACTTTTTCAGACATTCGCATGACTCTCCATTAGCAAAAAATGCGAGGGTGAGTCAAACATTATGCGCACTCCAGTTACATTAAAGCGTCTGTTAGCCTTATTGGGGCGTTCCATTCAAGGCCACTGTCTCTCCAGTCACTGCTGTGCAGGTGTAAACCTGTTAAATCAGTTCATTTGTGACTGCTGTGATTTGCATGAAAGTAGAGCAGCGTGCAGTGATTCGTGTTTTGTGATCTGAGGGTGAACCTGGTGCTGAAACGACTCACAGAAGAGCATAAACAGAAGCGTTTGGATATCAGCACGAAATTTGGCCCAATATTCTAATAAGGTAAAAGTTTCTTGAAGAGAATCATTACTAGTGACGAGACACAGACACAGTGATGGATCACTACGAGCCTGAGAGTAAACAGCAGAGTGTGGAACGGAAACATCCTCAATCAGCGATCCCTCCAGAAGTCAACTATCAGCTGGAAAATTGATGCTTACAGTTTTCTGGGATTCTCAAGGGCCAGTATTGGAACATTATCAGGAAAAAGGTTCAACAATCAACAGCGCTCATTACAGGGAGTCGCTCATTGAAGAGCTGAAGGCTACGCTACGGATTAAACACAGAGGACTGTGGGCTATCCAAGGGCGTCGTGATCTTGCATGACCATGTATGTCTACATGCTTCCACCCACACTGTCAGAAGCATTGAGGTGTTAAAGCATCCTCCATATAGTCCTGATCTTGTTTCATCAGACTTTCACCTGTTTGGTCTCCTGAAAGCAGCGCACAAAGGAATGAATTCTACATCCAGAGTGCGGATCATTTTTGACTCACTTTCACATTGTTTTCTGTTTCTTTTCTTCTTTTTTTTTGGCCATAAGTACTGTATGCTTGAACCTATCCTTCAGATTTCCTGCCTTGTAAAAAAAAAATAAAAAATTAAAAGCCATGTATGCACGAATGTCACATGTCAGGGTTACAGATATTACAGCACAAACTCGGGAACGTTCCCTCGCTCTAATACCTACGGATGTCATTTCAGATTGTGTTCTTTCTGCGTGCCGGAAGACTGGGAGCCCCCAGAGGAGTCCTCTGAGGATAGAGAGAGCTGTGCGGAGGTCTATAAGCCACCTGAAATCACAGCACTTTACGGGGTCACCGCACGCCTAGAGCCACTGTTCCAGGATGTGCAGAAAAAGTGAGCGAGTGAACTGGAAGGGTTTGACATTTTACACATGCAGGGATGGATTGCTATTAACCTTTCTCATGACCGTCCTGGAATTGTATACGGGAGCAAATTTCAGTCGCCCCACAGCAAAAATGTCCCAGATTAAAAAATCACTGCCTTTCCTGTACAGATTAGCACGGTTTGTTAGAATATCGAATTAAGCGTTCTTTAGTATTTCCTACTTGTCTATCTCGGGTATCATCCGTACAGCAGGTTGAAACATGACTTGATTATTGAGAATCATCTCAGACGTCTTGGTGCTCTTTTGCTTACAAGTGTGTGACTCAGATTCTGTGTTTCAGAAAGGGTGCGGTGCTCCAGGCTACTGAGGTCAGGAGCATCATCGGTGATTATGTGAAAAGAAACGAGCTCGTCCATGAAAACAAAAGGTATACGAGTGTTAACATATCCATTTTCCACAACCAGCTTCTTTAAAAGTTAGTTACAAATTTTTTTGCTTGCAATTTTTAAGTTGTATTCAATTGATATGTTATTAAGGATGCATGCTCGTATTCGTACTGCTAATCGCACGTATTTGTTGGTACGTTTTGTTAAAGAAAGTAGAACCCACAGTGATCGCTAATATAACGTGGAACTGACAAAGGTATTAATAAATAATAATTTCATAAACATCGACCAATGACAATCAGATATCGCTTTTAAATTAAGATTCGCACATAGACCAAGGCGGGAATCGAACCCTCAACCTTGGAGGTGCAGAGTAATTTAAAAAAAGTACCCAGCGGAGTAATACAAGAAAAGAATGATGATGATAATGAAACTAGTTACTACTCCTAGACAATACCGAGAATAATTTGACCATAGCGACATTCACTTATCTATCTTCTATACTATTTATCCTGTACAGGGGGCCTGGGGCACCAGGAGACTTTGCACACTTTTACACCTTGGACAGGGTGCCAATCCATCGCAGGGCCCCTTAGTGACATGCTAATTTGTTTTTAATCTTGCAACCAGTCAGTCAGGCTATTTAAATGGCGAAAAGTAGTCACTCTGCTGTTTGGCATCATGCTGTGCCCCAGACTCAACATGGACCAGAGAAAGAAAAGGAGAAGTTTGTCTGAGGAGATCAGAATGAACATTACCCACAGGCATGCTAAAGATAAGAGACTATAAGACCATCTTCAAACTGCTTAATATTCCTGTGACTAAGGTTGCAAATATTATTAAGACGTATATGTATATATATGGTCCATGGGACTTCGGTTGTGGAACGAATAATTTGAGTTTTCATTATTTCTTATGGGAAAATGATGATTTGGTTTATGAGTGTTTTGGAACACGAGCCCACTTCTGGAACGAATTATGCTCGTAATCCAAGGTTCCATTGTATATAGTTTCTGCCTGTGTTCTGTGAGAATACCAGGAAGAACTTCGAACATCTCCTATGACAATGATAAAAGAAAAAAAATCAGCATGATGTGTTCAATACTAGCAGCAAACACTGCTAGGGTGAGAATAAACGTCTATTAGCTTTTGCCCTCTGTTCTGGACGATCAGACGCTTTCGGTCAAGGGATTGTCATGCAATGTATACCATGAATTTTATTTTAGTTGTCCAAGGGTGAGTCAAAAATGATCTGCACTCCTTGCCTTTGTACTCTGAGAAAAAAAAAGTTATTATTACATATAGAAATGCAGACCTGGTAGTCTTATGCCTTGTTCTCTTTATTTGGCAGTTATGTAAAAATCAACCCAGTGCTGTGTGACTGCTTGCTGGACAAATCAGAGTATCAGGAGGTCGAGGTGTTAAAATGGGACGACCTCTTCAGCCGGTAACTCTGTTCTTTCTTTCTTTAAAATGTTTTTTTTTTTTTACCCTATAGCTATACATTTTTATCTTAAAATAAAACAAGACTAACTAAGTCTAACATACGAGTCTATTTATTGATCCAGACTAATCTTGTGTTGTGGTGAGTTTTGAGTTATGAGATCATTTACTAGGGAATGCAGCTGGAGGATTTGCATGGAGTATATCACTCTAAACTTAATTGTAATACCCAGCGGGAGTAGCACTTTATGTAATGAGGCCGACTTCAGTGTAGAAAATTGATGAGTGTGTGTTAGAAAACACTTGATTGTGTTTGCAGGACTCTGAGCAGGATGCAGTTGTGCCATCAGATGCAGTTTCCAGGCCAGGCTCCTGTGGTGCGTAAAGGCCAGGTGGAGCCCATCGATATCTCCGTAGCCTCGAGAGGCTCTAACAAGAAGGTATGGGTCAGACTGATTAACAGCTTCAGCCATGTTCAGCCGCTTATGACGGAGGGCAACCAGTTGTATGCTTTCTGTGTTTCTGGATCCATACCGTATGATGGGTGTTCAGTTGAAAATGGGACGTTTGAAAAAGGGGATTACCTTTATTTCTCTACATAATCGCCTGCTATACTAATGCCCCTTGTACATCATCTTGTAGCATCATTGTAGAACTTGTTTCAGCTGTATATATATCTGGCAGTGGGTTAATAGGTTAATGGTGGCTCTTAATTAATGACTAATATTAATTGGTTGGTTCTGCATGCTGTAATTATTACAAATAAACTTATATTAATGAAGAATAGTTATAAAGTAATTATGTTTCAACTGACATCATTTAGGCAAGTTTACCGGAGTGGAATCAGACCATTTGCGGTGTAGTGTGGAAGTCTGTGCGAGTATTTAAAGTGCTTGTCTCTTGCCTCGGTTCTGCTCCTATGATCAGGTGACGATAATAAAAAACCTGGAGATGTTCGGAATAGATCCTGCGGCGGTAGCAGACACACTACAACATCAAGTCCAGGCTAGTTCCGTCCTCCACGACGTCCCCGGGGCCAAAGAGCGGCAGCTGGTGCAGATCCAGGGCAACCAGGTGCATCACGTCGGCAAACTGCTACTAGGTGAAGCTTACTTTATCAAATCAGATCATCATCAGATCTGTTCATTTACTCTTGTTCATCCTCGTCATTTGTTCTCTTTTTTGTTTTGTTTTATTATAGAGCAATACCAGATCCCTCGCAAATACATCCAGGGTTTGGATAAAGCTCCAAAACCAGGCAAGAAGAAATAACACAGGTCTCATCCTAGTGAATGTACAACGCTGTAACATGGACATAAACTACTAGCCTCATTCATTGTTTGTGTGCTAACTACTCCACCGGCATGTGTTGAGAGAGTCATGGAGTAAGAAATAAACACATCGGAGAGCTTTCTATGTTGTTTTCTTGTACGGAAACATTCAAGTATATAATAAACATGCTTTTCAATTAGGTTGTCATGGTAACCATAATGCTATGAATCCTCCTAAGAAGTAATGAAAGTATCTTGTGGAGGATGATCAAGTCTTGTGGAGGATGGGCTACGACAGCCGAAAAACCTCATCAAGTTCCAGTCAGTCGTCATCTTTCTTCAAGTGCATTTAAAAAAAATCAACCAAACTTGTGATTTTAAAAATCACCTGTCAGCCTTTAATATTACCACCACCACCAGATACATTGAATAACAGTGATTATCAGTTATATGCAGGATCATGGGCACTCGAGGCTCATTAATGCTTTGAGGACCAAAGACCATCATGTCTGGCCTGATCCCACAGAAAAGCCCATGTAGTACGAATTCCTGAAAAACATTAATGCTGGCAATGATGGAAAGGTATTAGAACACTCAGCTTGTTGTGTGTAGCGCTTAGCAGGCAAAGTGTTCGAGATTGTTGATCAGGCCTCCGAATTCCCTACATCTCTATCTGATTGAGCATCCATGGAATTAAACAAGTCTGACAACTATATGGAGGCCCCACCTTGAAACTTCCAGCACTTGAAGGGTCTGCTGGTGCTAAAGCTGTTTAGGTGGCACAAGGAGAAAGTACACAATATTGAGCTTAATCTTTTGGGTTTTAATGCTATCGATGATTGGTGTACAGTAACATGAAAAATATTAGAAAGTCTGGATAGCTTTATAAAAGATCTGAAAAGAAATAGCTAATAATAAAAAAAAGACTTGAAAGACTGGGTCAACGTGTCAAAGGACGGAGTTCATCACTTCATTATGCATGAAGGCATTCCTCTTTACATGATGTACTAAAAGGCAACTAATTTTATTGAATTAATTATCCAATTAGTATGTGTGTGCCCTGCGATGGATTGGCACCCTGTCCAGGTTGTACCCCGCCTCGTGCCCTAAGCATCCTGGGATAGGCTCCAGACCCCTCGCGAACCTGAATACAGGATCCAGCCGTATAGATGATAAGTGATTGAGTGAGTAATTATTAAATTATTTGTAGTACCTTACAGCACTGTGAAATGATTTTTTTCTCATATCCCAGTTACGAAGCTGGGGTCAGAGCACCTGGAGTAGATAGGTTTAAGGGCCTTGCACAAGCACTCAAACCCCTGACCTTCTGATCACTGACCCACAGCCTTAAACGAAGGAGCCACCACCTCCCTAGTTGCCATGACCAAGGAAACCTTGACAGCATTACATTTCTGTTATACAAGAATTGAGGTCCCTTCATACAAAAGAGGTTTAGAGAAAAGACATGAAAAATATTCGTCCACTTTAAGACCTATGATTGTCGGGTCATGTAGCTCTGATTCACACCGGCCTGCTTTCACTCTTAACTACTACTTTAAGCTAATAATTACAACCCATCACTCCTGACTATAAAAAAATGTTCAATCAATACGTCTGAAAGCATGAAAATAACTACAGAATGTACAACACCTGAGCTGGTGGTCTTTGTATTTTGCTCTGCACTTCCAAAAGCAACTCACACTATATAAAGGGATTTCAAAATCCCTTAACTAATTAACTGATTCCATAAACATGCTGGGGAAAAAATATCTCTAAGTTTGTTTGAGAAGATTCCAGTTCAGGGGAAACATTATAATGGTTTATTATAATGTTTTCCAAAGCAGCCTTTATTATTTGGCAATGCACTGTGGAAACGAAATGTCTATTTGCTTCGCCTTGTTGTCAAGTCTATTGGTTGGACTTTGTTTGGAGCACATATCTGTGTTTTGAAAGGAAATTAAATTTCAATGCAAACATAGCAACACTCCCATACAATATGAAAGTCTCATAGACAGCTTATTTATGTAAAGAGAAAGCCTTAAAGTAAATTTATGAGATTGAAATACTGGCTTGTATCTATGAAGCTGCTGATGAAAGGTAAGAGGGTCAAATTATTGTCCTGCAGCAAGCAAGGAAAACAACTAAGGAGACTTGATTTGATTTAAAAACTGCCCAAGACATTATTAGAACCTGGAAGGATTGTGCTGAACTGTCAACTTTGAGGAAGAAATCATTAATGGAGATGACTTAAGCACATGAACACATAAACAAGGCACCACATTTTGTGCTGTAATCAAAGGTAAAGGCAATCAAACAAAATATTATGTGCAACTTTTTATACCACTGAGCAGCAACACAAATGGCTATATTTAATACTAGTTTCTTTAATAATGGTCCAGGCAAAAACAATAGATTTTTTTTTCTCAGTTATGAACTGTGCTTTTGCCAGATCGGATTCTGATTTGCTAATTTTGAGTAAAAAAAAAAAGAAAAGAAAAGAAGAAACCAACTAATGTAGTAATTCCATTCCATTTATTGTGTAGTATACAATCCTCATAAGTGTAATAACACAAAACAGAATGATGAATCATGGAACTTACATTAATATGCAAATTGACTTAATGTTTACAGATTGAACTGAAAATATACATCAAAATTAAATAAATACGTAAACATCAAGTTATACAATTTATTCATTCTAAGCATTGCATTGAAGAACAAATACAGCCACGGATTTGGCTATACATCACATTGAATTTCTCGTAACTGTAAAAGCATATAGTTTAATACACATGGCCGTTTTAACTCTTAAGAGTTGTTCAGTTTGAGCCTTTATATGGGTGTTTTCATATTAGCTATAGAGTACCTTATTTCTGTCCTGATGGACCGTTTCTGTTCGAGTAGCATCGCCACAAAGAATATTTGACACATTTTATAACTTCCTGTCTAAATTTGGTCTGTGTGCACGCATACAAGTACATATTTATGGCGGCATTGCTAAGGCTGAACATGGTGCCGATGTCCGCTGCGACATTGATGCTCAGGCTATAGTCATCACGATTCAGTGCCCAGCCCTTAGTGCACTGGATGATCTGAGTGATAGAGCGTGTGATGTTCAGCAGCACAAAAGTTATGGCCAGGGTCATTAAAAGCACCACAGATTTCCTCTTTCGTGAGCGTAGCAGCGATGTCACCTTTTGGCCTGAGTTACACGTTGCGTGCACTCGATTAATGAGAGAGATCTGGCGCAGGGTCAGGCCATTCAAGATGGCAATAATGACAAAGGGCAAAATGTGAGAGACAACTGTCTGCATGCTCACTATGGTAAGTGTGTACTGAATGGTGGCATTTGGTTTATGTATGCAGACCCAGCGCTGAAGATCCTGGCTGTATGCGGACACATAGACCCAGTAGTATGGCAACGCCAGCAAGTGACCAAATGCAAAGATAATGCATATAGTCCATATTGTACCACAAGGGATCCCGAAATGCTTCCTGAGACTGAAGGTAGTAATGGAGAGGAAACGCTCTGCAGTGAAAGCCACCACCAGCCACGTAGAAGTGTTTGAGGCGCCATAGGTGAAAATGCCTCGCAGGCTACACCATGGTTCCAGAGACCAGAAGGGCTCCACTGTGATGTATTTAAATGAGAGCTCCAACACCACCATAAAGACCAGGATAGCTGTGTCGGCTATGAAGATGGACATCAGGTAGAGGGTGCTCGATTTGGAGAACATGCACTTGCATCTCCAGAAGATCAGGATAGACATAATGTTAGCTACAGGGCAAAGCAAAACATCAGAACTCATCACTTGCTCATCATTTATAATATAGAATGAACTTCCCATAGTTCTTCCCTAGTTTCCTGTGAATCAGTCGAATAAAACTTGCATGCACACCTGGTCCAATGTGGAGATGAGATTAAAGAGCCACATTTTAAAAGTTCCTAAGTCTCTAGATTTAAGTTGTGCATGTAATAGTTTCTGAATGGAAGCCATGATCACCATTCACTTCTCCATTCTGGTAATATTTCAGATGCATGCTGTATTTGCAAATGAGTATGAAGAGAAATACTCACAGGGGATCCCGATGGCTGCGAGGACAGGGTAGTAAACCCTCTGCAGGTGTATCATCCAGTGCTCCCGAGCTTCCATTTCTGGAACAAATCTGTCTCAGCTTTAGCATGAAAAACACTCCATAGATGGAGAAAGAAAATGGTTGGGCATCTTTATCCTGCCTACATTATCGTGGCCATAGAAACATATTGTAGGCTGTTTATCAGTTCTGTTAATATTGACAGTGCTGGGCATAATTTGAACTTAGATGATAATCAAATGGAAAGATTTACTTGTGTTTCACACTGAATATTAGATTAGCTGTTTAGTGGTTGATAATTCCTTAGACAAAAGAGTGACAATACAAAGAAATAATACACAGTACTGTGCTAAAGTCACCCCTCATTCATTTATATTTTGGTTCCCATAAGCCAGGCCTTCTTGTGTTTTATTTTAATGTAGTCTTGAGGAATAGCTGTCCAGGCTTCCTGAAGGACTTTTTTAAATTTATTTAATTTTTTGCTCTTATTTTCAGTCCAGTCCCTGTATCTAAGCAGTTTCAGAGGAATGTTTTTGTTTGTTAAGCCACTCATTGACTCATGGTGCAGAGGATGCAGATGACAGATAATCAGGTTGGTGATTAGTATACTGGTGAGTTGTGGAACAGACGAGAGGGGAATGATGTTGCTTGCTGAGGTTGTTTTGTAGATTCCAATGTTTAAATGATATCTTTATATGTAATAAAACATTTGGTCAAATTTCCTTAATTTAATCTACATCATTTAATTTGAGATTAAGAAACGGGGGCAGAGGGGTACATACAGTACATTCTAGAAACCACTTCAGATATATTCTAGTAACATCTGCAGTACATGCAGATATTTTCTCGAAACCTCTGCACATTTATTCTAGAAATCTCTGCAGTACATACAGATATACTGTATTCTAGAAACCTCTGTCGGATTATTCTAGAAACCTTTGCAGTACATACAGTATATTCTAGAAACCTCTGCAGATTTATTCTAAAAACCTCTGCAGAACATACAGATATACTGTATTCTAGAAACCTCCGCAGCACATGCATTTATTTTCTAGAAACCTCTGCATATTAATTCTAGAAATTTCTGCAGGACATACAGATATACTGTATTCAAGAACACTGCAGATTTATTCTAGAAACATCTGCAGCACATACAGATTAGTTACAAAAAAACCTCTGCAGTACATACAGATACATTCTAGAAACCTCTGAACATATTTTATGGCCTTTCCATTATATTCTTTCATGGAAACTATGAGAGGGTGACTCATGATTATGATGGGTTTGTACGCTTTGGTCTTCAGATCTGACAAATAAATACATAAAAAAAAAACACAAAGCAAAACAAAAACATCACATTTAAATTACTGATCAGTGCAAAGGTATTTCATAAAATTGGTTAGAAATTGTAAAACAACAACAACAAAAAAACATTATTTACATAATATAACATGAGGTAGTGAGACACAATTGTCAAAAACATTTAGAACTGCTCAAGGCTTATTTCTGGTGTATTAAACACACTCTTATCTCCCGAGGTGGGTAGTAACGAGTTACATTTACTTGAGTAACTTTTTTTGGGGGAAAAAATACCTCTATGAGTAGTTTTACTGCACCATACTTTTTACTTTTGCTGGAGCAGCTTTGTGAAGAAGAAACGCTACTCTTACTCCGCTACATTCGGCTACACTCGACGCGTTACTTTTCTAACCTTCTATTGTAAACGTGCAGCCGGTAGGTCTACCGCATGACTGTTTCACCAATCAGGGGCAGCGACAATAATCACATGACTCCGTTTAACCAATCAGGTCAGGCGGCATAGTGGGGGGGGGGGGAAACCTTAAGCCGGTGTTCTATAAATTCATCCTACCTGTGAGTCCGTCGTACATATGCTAACTGCGCATGCGCAAACAAAAGTTTTCGCATCTTTCGCAAATAAATGCGTGCTGCTACTAGTGGGATCTCGCGGTTAGTGTCTTGCAGTCAATATAGAATGCTTTTTTTTAAAACTTAAATTGTACATATGATGTTATTTTAACATTCTATGAGTATATAAGTATATTTCAGTACATAATTAATCGTACATGTTTCACTTGGAAAAGAGCA